>JANHMN010000015.1:55866238-55890403 GCA_030674055.1 Rhabdomys pumilio
AGAGAGAGAGAGAGAGAGAGAGAGAGAGAGAGAGAGAGAGAGAGAGACTCATGAAGAATATTCTTAAGATAACATTACTTGATTCAGAACTACATAAGAAATGGGGGGTGGGGCAGAGAGAACTAGTCTGGAGCTGAGGCTGGGGACTGCAGAACTGGTTGATGACCTGAAAGTAGGAGATACTGTCACCTCAGGTCAAGTGACCAGAGCAACACAAAGAAAGGAGAAGCTTTTCTAGTACATGACACCAAAGATAGAAATGTGGAGTGCCAGGCCAAGAGTTCGAGGCCAACCCGAGCTACATAGCAGGCCTGACACCCACAGAGGAGCCAGTCATTCCTGGCACTACACGATGAGCCCCACTGGCTGTCACTCCAGTTCCCCAGGATCTGAGGCTCCAGGCATACACACATGCAGGCATTACACTCACACCCTACTTCCATAACATAGAAATAAAATAAGGTCATGAACCTGATACAGGCACCTTGATGATCCCAGCACTGAGGCAGGGGGATCACTGCAAGTCTGAGGTTACACCAGGATACAGAGTGAGACCCTGTTTCAGAAAACAGAATGAAATAGAGCTGGGGCTGGGCCTTGGTGGAGCGCTTGCACAACACCAGGGAGGTGGAGGCAGGAGGATGAACCTCAGCTATAAGGCTAGCCTAGGCAGCAGCTGACTCTGGTAGAGGGGTACTGGACCACCCTGCACAAAGCTGACCTAGTCCTTGAGGACCCCATCTGGGGCGGGTGTATCATATCCTCCGCTTTCTGCTTTCTCCCAGGGACCGGAAGACATCCCTGCTGTGACCAAGAAGTCCCCTGGCTTCAGGCCAGGCACCGAGACCCATCCCCTGTATTTGGGGCGCGATGTTGAGACCAACCTCTGAGGGCGGGGCCCAAGAAGGCCAATCACAGGCCTCGGGTCAGCAGCCTCCTCTCTGGATGGTTGGACCCGAGCATGTGTACAGAAGCTTGGCTGATACAGGCCCTGCCCAGAAGTCCCTGTGTCCCACCCGCAACCCCCAAAAGAGGGCTGGTTCTCTATCCACAAAGAAAACCGTCTGGAACCTTCGTGATCTTGTAGGTTGCAGTAAGCAGCTGAGAACACTCAGATCTAGTCCTCCAGACTGTGAGGTTTTCCCATTTAACAGACAGAGAAACCAAGGGCTGTCACCCCAACACCGGGGAGTTGGAGGCAAGAGATTCAGGAATTCAAGGTCATTCTCAGCCGAGGCCATCCTGGGCTACAGAAGACCCTGCCCACCCCCCAAATATATATATATATATATATATATATATATATATATATATATATATATATATATATATATATATTCTGGATGAACAGCGCCACTTCGAGATAAAAGGCTTCCCCAGCTCACAGAAGACCCAAGATTCCATTCTCACCAACACGGAGTTTTTGTTTGTTTGTTTGGTTTTGGTTTTTGGTTTTCGAGACAGGGTCTCTCTGTGTAGCTCTGGCTGTCCTGGAACTCACTCTGTAGACCAGGCTGGCCTCGAACTCAGAAGTCCACCTGCCTCTGCCTCGCAAGTGCTGGGATTAAAGGCGTGTTGCCACCACTGCCCCGGCACAAGGAGTTTTTTAAACAGGAAAAACCAAGGCAGAGGGAGAAATGGGGTGTCTACAGAACACAGAGCCCCAAGGATTGTGAAGCTACCATGAAGTGCCAAGGGACAGAGTCTCATAGGTCTCACAAGACACACGGATGGACGAGTTGCCTCCTGGAGTTTGGATTGATGGCTTGCAGACAGACTATCAGAGAATGTGTTTCTTCTGTGATCAGCCACCTAGCCTCTGCTAATGTGTTCCAGCTTCCAGGAGGGCCTGCAAACCTCACGTGCCACGCTCTCCGCCCTTCACCCTGTGCACTGCACACACTGGACAACTAACCGTCCGACCACTGAACCTCACACCTACACCTGCATTTTTATTTCATTTTTGACACGGGGTCTTACGGTAGCCTGGCTGCTGTCTGGCTCTCACTCAGAGCTTTTGTCTATATCAGTATTTCATTCTTTTTCATTGCCAAGTCAGCTTGTAAGGACATACCACCTTGTGTCATCCATTCTCAGTGGGTGGATAACTACACCGTTTCCAGCTTTTGTGTACAGCAAATAAAACCGCTATAGGTGTTCAAGTGCAATGGCCTGTGATGTCATCAGTTCGCTGTCAGTCTCCAGCCACACACCTATGTGTTCCATGAACCCATAGATGGAAAACATTTGAAAAAAAGTTATTTTACTAAACATATATGGCCTTCTTCTGAGATCATGGTTCCCTAGACAAATGGTGTAAGAAATATCTACAGACTTGACTCTGCTCCGTACATTAGGGTGTCCACAGGAGCACATCAGGTGTGGGGGAGCACAGTGACCCAGCCCTCAGAAGGCTGAAGCAAGAAAGTGCTATGGGTTCCAGACTCATTTGGGCTGTGGAATGTTTTCCTGTCTCAAAACTTCAGGACAACAAATCGGTGGACAGATGGTGTTGTGACCTGGAGAGTTTGTCACGCATGCCAGAGGCTCTGTCCCCAAGCACTAGAAGGCTGTGCAGGCTGGCTCTTTGCAAGCACAAGATGTATGGGGCCTTGAGCATGCATGGTGTCCTGCAAGCCATACTCCTGAGGCCACCACACTAACATTTCTCCCAGGAAATTCATTTCTTGGGTGTCCATGGTTTAATTTTAGGGGCAAAACTGAAATAAAGTAATATGTAGTCCAGGGTGGCCTTCCATTTGCTATATAACTCAAGATAACATCTTTAACACCTGCTCCTCGTGCCTCTGCCTCATCTTGTCTAGCTCAGGAGCTCCCCCCACAATCTCTCTCCTCCCAGACCCCACCACCTCCTTATTTGGTTGTTTTTCTATGTAGACAAGGCTGGCCTTGAAATCTGCCTGCTTCTGCCTCCCCAGTGCTGGGATTAAAGGCGTACGCCACCACTGTATGGCCATCACATCCCTTATTTTTTTCCCCCAAAGGTGGGTCCCTTTTACTGTTATGTGTGCAGACACACACCAGAGCAGGGCGTCGGGAGGCCAGATGACAGACAGCTTGCAGGAGCTGGTATTCTCCTTCTACTCTCAGATATTTATTTGTTTGTTTGTTTGTTTGTTTGTTTGAGACAGGGTTTCTCTGTGTGGTCCGGGCTGTCCTGGAACTCACTCTGTAGACCAGGCTGGCCTCGAACTCAGAAATCTGCCTGCCTCTGCCTCCCAAGTGCTGGGATTAAAGGCGTACGCCACCACCGCCCAGCCCTTCTACTTACTCTCTTAAGACTGGAGGATCGAACTCACATTCTCAGGCTTGGCAGCAAGCTCCTTTGCCTACTGAGCCCTCTCTCTGGCCCTTTTTTTTTTTCTCTTTCACCCTGGCCTTGATTCTTTTTCTTATCTGGATGGCAAACATCTCCACAGTAGCATTAGCTGCCAGCCAAGGTGGCGGCAGCCCTGCTTCACCCAGAATGTGTCCTGTCTATCCTGACTCAAGGCAGGCAGCCCTATCCGATCCTTGGCCTGGAGCAGCCTGATTTCCCCCGTTCCTCATTTAGCACAAAGGCTGGTGGATGTTATCAGGCAGCACGGCGAGCTGCTCTTCGGGAATTTTTCTGCTTTCATGTTTGAATGATCCAGGCCCTCTGGAGCTCCAGGGTTCTTCTGGTCCCTGGAATGAGAACCTTGCACAACCCCGGCCTGGTGGCCTTCGCGGCACAGCTGACTTCAATCTCCTAATATTGTTTTTAGCATTTTTGCACGCACCATCTCCCGCACACCCCGTCTGCTGTTCTCAGCAGCTCTTTCCTGCGGTGCCGTGAGCAGGGATCTTACAAGCTCTCTACCTGCTGACTCACCCCAGACTCACTCCAGACCCTCTCCAAGAACTGCCTGTGCCCGGACCAAGCGAGCACAGAGCCCTGGCCTCCCGCTCCTCACCTCCACATCCCACCCTTGCCAACAGTCCCAAAGGGCCAGGTGGGGCCTCCCCTACAGGGCTGGTGGCTGTGTCTGTCTCCCCTGCTGGTGTAGGCATCTGTGGCTCAAGCCAAGAGCCTGCCGACATTCCTGTAGGCTCTGGGGCAGCAGGGGCGCTGTCAGGAAGCCAGGAGGAACAGCGCCTACACCAGGCAGGAAGCAGTTAAGTTCCTTTGGCTGAGTCAGCTTCGGGCTTGGCTGGCTCCAGGGACACCTGTGATGCTGAAACCCAAGGTTCACCCTGCTAGGTGGGACATGCCCAGCATCCTAGCACATGGGAGGCGGAGGTGGGAGGAGCTGAAGTGAAGCTCAGGGTGTCATCCTTGGCTTCAGGGTGAGTACAGAGCCAGCTTGGGCTGCCTGAGACTGTCTCAAGTCCCAAACAGCAACTACAAATAAATTCAAGATTCAAGACCTGTCCACAGACACTGAAGACAGAATTGGGGTCCTTCCTCAGAACAAGGGCTCCTCAAACTTAGCTCCCAGCAGATAACATTACCCACTAAAACAGAATCCCATGAGGTTGCCCTGTGACCCACACCCTGTGGCTGCACCTCTCTGGTTCTCCACACTCTATCGCCAGGGCTGGCCAGGCAATAGGTTGTACAGTAAGAGCTGAGATGCCGTTGCCCTAGCAACACAAAGTCAACCAAATTCCGAAGGGTGCTCTTCTAAATATCCTTCATCTTGGATCAGGAACATGTCTCAGTGAGAGAGCACTGGCCCATCACGTGTGAGCTGCTGATACTGCTAGAAAAGGTGTCCCTGGTCCCTGGCTGTCATCCCATTCCCCCCAATGGAGTAGAGTCTGAGTCTTGCGTTCTTGCAGCTGCAGCCCACCCCCACCCCCCATGCATGAGCTCAGCAGGACTCTTCAGGATGGAGGCGGGGTCCAGGGCAGGGCCATCAGGTGCACAGAGCTGCTGTGGAGTCAGGATAAGCAAGGCCTGGACTGGACTGAAGCCTAGCTGGTTCTGGTGGGACTTATCAAAGTGTCAGCCTGGAGTCCTGAGCTCCAAGCCAGTGATGGATGCTGAGTGCTGTCTGCTCCTTGATTGGGTTGATAGTTTTCTTGATTTCATCCAACCTGTGGCTTCAGGACTTTTAACAAACCTCAAGAGCAAACCCACCATTTCCTCTGTAACAAAAATAAAAAGGCAAATTTTTTTTCTTAATCTTTTTTGTTTGTTTGGGGTTTTGTTTGCTTGTTTGTTTTGTTTTGTTTTGTTTTTCGAGACAGGGTTTCTCTGTATAGCCCTGGCTGTCCTGCAACTCACTCTAGACCAGGCTGGCCTCAAACTCAGAAATCCACCTGCCTCTGCCTCCCAAGTGCTGGGATTAAAGGCGTGCGCCACCACTACGGGGCTAAAAAGGCAAATTTTAAGAGCTGGAGAGAGGGCTCAAGAGCTTGTCTTGTAGAGGATCCAGCTCAGTCCCCAGCAGCCACATCAGGTGTCTCAGCTCCAGGAGACCCAGTGCCCATTTCTGACCTCTGCAGGTGCCAGGCACACAGTCCACATAATTAAAATATCAAAATTAATATCTTTCAAAAGAAAAATCAAAGATGAACAAGATTTATTCAGCTGGACAAGCAGTGCACACTTTAAATCTCAGCACTCAGGAGACAGAGGCAGGAGAATTTCTATGAACTCAAAGCCATTTTGGTCTACAGAGTGAGTTCCAAGATAATCAGCTGTCTTGAACACACACACACACACACACACACACACACAGAGGGTGGGCGGGAGGGAGGGAGGGAGAGGGAGAGAGGAGAAGGAGAGGGAGATGGAGAGAGGAGGAATGTGGGGTTGGGTTTCTGTCTCCTGGAGCTATGCCTGTCACAAGAGCAGACCCCACAGGGCGGCTGTTTGATGTCAGCAGAGTCTGTGGCTAGCCCACATTATCAGCACAGCCCACATTATCCAGTGCAACAGATTGCCATGGGAGAGGAGGAGAGGGGTCAACCCCAGAAAGCAAACAGGCCCTTGGCCTCTGCTTTGTGTCCCCAGGGGCCTTGTCACGCTGGGCTTCATGCCTGCCCAGCCCACCTCTGTACAGGGCTCCTGCGGTTGCTGGATTTGGTTCTTTTTCAAACATTTGTTTTGAGACAAGATGCCTGCAGGTGAGTCATGGCCAGGGCAGCTGAAGGGAGAGAGCTGGGGCAGGGCTACAGCTGCACAGGCCCTGGGGGCAGATGAGGATCTGGGGCCACAGTGGCCTGGAGTCCTGAGGGGGGGGGGACAAGCACAAGGCACAGTGTTAGGACAGAGGTCAGGAATCTGCAGGGAGGAAACTGACATAGAAGCCCCTCTGTGACAGTGCAGGAACAGAAGTTCCCAGAGCAAGTGACTCCACTGATTGAAAGGTCTACAACAGTCCAGGGCTCAGGGTGGCTCGGGGTGGCATCGAGGGCTTGAGGGGGAACCCGAGTGGGTGACAACAGTTTGGTGTTGGACTAGTCTTTGACTTGACAGAGGACCCACCACTTCTGTGAGCACTGAATGCATATGGTGAAGCCAGTCAAGCAGATGGAACGGCGATACACTTCTCAAGCCACTTTTCTTTCTTTCTTTCTTTCTTTTCTTTTTTTTTTTTTTTTGGTTTTTTGAGACAGGGTTTCTCTGTATAGCCTTGGCTGTCCTGGCACTCACTCTGTAGACCAGGCTGGCCTCGAACTCAGAAATCCTCCGCCTGCCTCTGCCTCCCAAGTGCTGGGATTAAAGGCGTGCGCCACCACCGCCCGGCCCTCAAGCCACTTTTCATGAACCAGTGAATATTCAAGAGAACTGTTCGAAGTCTGTACGAAAGCTTCTCTTTAACGCGTGCCATAATGCAGTCTTCTACTTGTCAGTTCCACCTCTCTGAATTTTCATGGATTTCTGTTTCACAAGGTTTAACTATTTTATATACACTGGCTGTAGCATACAATAAAGCAGCATGCAAACTTTAAAAAACAAATAAATAAAATAAAAGGCAAAATATACCAGGCATGCTGCTGTCATTCCAGCACAAGGGGCCCCCTAGGACTCACTGGCTGGTCATATCGGTGACTTCCAGGTTTGGTGAGAGAGCCCGTCTCAGAAAAAAGAAGGCAGACAGCAGCAAGGAAGGCACCCAAGGCCATCCCAGGGGCTTCACACACGCACAGAGAATGAAGAAATGAGTAACTTAGAGACATGATAGAAAACAGCAAAAATAAAACCGAGGCCAGGCTTCTTACAGCCAGTCACAATGCACAAGTGGAGACCACAAGTTCCAGACCAGCCTTGGTTATAGGCCAAAGGCAGAAACCGGAAGCAGCTTCTTCTGCACCCTGGTGCAATGGGATCCAAACCCACCCATGTACCCTGTGAGTTCGCCCTGGGTCTCACAGCAGCAGGAGGCCCTGGAAGACCAACTTTACTCCCAGGAGATTCCTCTGGTGTAGAGGTGCTGGCTTGGTGACCAAAAAACATGGAGTCTTCTGCCCTTGACTGAGTGACCAGAGACTTTTTGGATATTCAGATTCATTGTAACTAAACTGACACCATTCTCCTCTCACATACAACCTTTGTTTTACTACAGCCATGGCTTGGGACAGAACTAAGAATAGACTCTAGCCCCTCACTGGGGACTCTAGGCAAGGGCTCCACCCCAAGCCACACCCCTGTGCCTCCTGGGAAATTCTGGGCAGAGGCTCTACCCATGGGCCATGTCCCCACCCCTCTTCATTGTAGCCCTGGGTACCTTGGGGCCACACTGACTGTGTGTGACGATAATGCAGTTTGCTCTGGCTATGGATGGCTGGGCTTGCTGACTGAGGTGCCTGACCTCAGAAATATATCATGTGCACAAGATTAAGGCTTGATTCTGAGTAGACGAATTTCGCAAGCGTGTGAAAAATGTACCTTTCGGGAGGAGGATATAGAAAGTTCTTCAAGGTGTTTTCCAAGGTGTTGTGTCAGAGAAGGTAGCTTAAAACTGGGGTATTAGGTCCCAGTATTAGGTCTCCCTGGTTTCCTTTTCCAAACCCTAGTTTTTGAGGTGATTTGGTCACTGATTCTGAGCTGACTATAATCCTATTTCTGTCACCCTCCACATGAGCAGTTGAAACATTAGGGTTTGTGGACAGTCTAATCTTCACAGGGAAACCTACTTCATAGAAAGTAGTAGTGACTGGGCAGCAGCACAGCTGGTGGCTCAGTTGATACAGTACTTATAGCTTAGTTGTTAAGAGTGCTTGTGGCTCAGTTGTTAAAAGTACTTGTGGCTCAGTAATATAGAACTTGTCTAGTGTGAATGAAGCCCTGGGTTCCATCCCTACCATATCAGGGTATAGCACCCACACCTTTACTCTTGCCACTCAGGAGGCTGAGGAGGGTGAATCCCTTAGGCCAGTCTGTTGGACACAGAGAGATCCTGTCTCAGCACCACCAACAAAAAGAGGTCTACCTGACTACTCCAAGAATTTCTGTCTCCGAACAACCTGCAAACGTATCATGCCAAACCAATGTCATCTGTGAACTTTGCCATTCAGATAAAATAAGTTTAATAACAACAAACACTAAGGGCTGGATTATCAGGGACAAATGTTTGCATTTCTCTAAAGGTACCTCCGGGCTGTCGCCTCTCACGGAGACCAGCCTTCCTTCTGTCACTTAGGGAAGCAGACAGAGCATTTTCATAGTTTTTTTCCCCTCTTTTCTGTTTGTTTGTTTGTTTGTTTGTTTGTTTAAACAAGGTCTCTCTATATAGCCCTGACTGGCCTGAAACTCACAGAGATCCTCCTGTCTCTGCCTACCAAGTGCTGCAATCAAAGGAGTGTGGTACCATGTGCCCAGTTTTCTGGGTTTTGTTTGTTTGTTTGTTGGTTTGGTTTGTTTTTTGATCCATAGCCCATGCTGGCCTCGAATTCAAGGCTAGCTTTTGAACTCTTCCCATCCTCAGACTCCTGTGTCCTTGTGACAGGTGGATACCACCATGTTCAGCTTATGGGCTTTATCCACACAAGCATCCTACCCACTGAGCCACAAGCACTCTAATAACTTAGTCCTGGCACCTGCTTTTAAAAGATACATCTTAGTTTGTAGCCCAGGCTAGCCTCAGCCTCCCCAGTGCTGCCACACCAGGTACTGTTCAGCTAACTTTATTCCTGTGACTCTCATACAACTGGAATGTATCCATGGCAACAGAAGTGCTGTGTGTGGGCCCAGCAGAAGGCCACCCAGTTCCCTGCCATCACCTCTGAGGCTGATGAGACCTCCAAAAGGCCTGAAAAAGCCAGCATTAGCAGTCCACAAACTGAAATACCATGTTGACAGCTGTATGTCTTTCCTTCTGTCCTTCCTCTACCACATGGATGGGGAGACAACTCGGACTGTTGTTTGGGTGGGGGTGGGGCAGCGCCTCTTCCCATGGAGCCATCTTTCCTGCCCTGCATTCTCTCTCACAGTAATAGACTCCTTGAACTGCACCTTCTGCTTTCTTTCCTACAGGGTCATGCCTGCCATCCCAGGGTCATCCATGGCTACATTGCACTCTTTCAATAAACCAGCAAACAAAGTCAAGTGTGGTGGTACACACTTGCCTGCCCCAGCAGAGGCAGGTGGATCTCTGTGAGTTCCAAGGGTAGCAAAGGCTAGACAATTAGAGCCTCTCAAAATAATAAATAAATAAATAATAGAAATCTGAGGCCAGAGTCTTCATGGAAGGTACAGTCCTGGTCTGTGCACCCCCATACCTGAGTCAGGCTGGGGTGTAAATGGTGGGAACCTGAGATGAGAGAGGAACCCTTCACCCAGGGACCTGGAAAAGCAAGGATCCAGTGACAGTTTCCAGTGTTCAAGGCCCCTCCCTCCCTGGCTGGAAACCTGAAATTTCCTGGGCATCTCCAAGGACCCCATTTCTAGGGAGGGCAAGTCCATGCACACACTTTAGCAGCATATGCCTCTGCCTTGTCACATCCCTACCAGCAGCTGGAGGTGTCCTGGAACCTCAACACCTGCACCTAGGCTGGGAGATGACACTCACGCATCCACACACACATGCACATGCACACACAGGCACGCACACGTGCATACACAGGCACACACAACTGCACACACATAGGCACATACACCCCCACACATGCACACATTCACATGCACACACAAACACACTCATACCTTAAGAAAAATTGAATTTTGAAAAAAATGTAAATGTCTTTTATTAAAGCAAGGCTCCTCCCCGAAAATCCTCGCCTGTGCCTCAGGTGGGCCTCCCACTCGCGTTATTAAATCTTCATGCTTAGTCACATCCGCACTGAGCACCAGGTTTTTACCTGAGACAATTTCCCTGGAAGAGTCGGGAGCTCCTCGGGCTTTAGGAGACAGTGGGGAGCTGTGCTCCAGTCCCCAGCCTCGCAGTGAGGATCCTGCCTTACGGTGTGAGGGGGGTGGGCTCAGTCCCTCCCAGTCCTTGTGCCCCCTCCACTTTTCCGGATGCCAAACAACACCCCAATGCCCGCAGGTTCCCTGTTCCCAACATCACATCATAGGGAAAGTAGAATCAAGCAGGATCAGGCCTGGCAATTTTGGGAAGGAAGCTGGAGGGGCTGGGGCTGACGGGAAACAGGAAAGCTGGTGCTAGGGCGGTGGAGGAAGACCTGCAGGCAATGGGGAGCCATGGTAGATATTAGAGCAAGAGCGATTCCTGAGGTGACTCAGGTCCCAGCAGAGAAGCTAAAGGTGCCATTGGAAGGGATGACTCGACTTGTCTCTCCTCAGGGGACTGACACCCAGAAACTCCAAGGATGACCCGAAGTGGCAGTAACTGTGACGGAGATGCACAGCATCTTAAGTATTACAGACTAAGATAAATTTAATCGCCAAATGGAGCAACAGAAGCATCAAAAAGAGAACTAGGGGAGGAGTGTGTAAAGAAAAACAAAAGGATTAAACAGTGACAGTCGACTTCGGCAACAAGGGAGGGGCTGACACGGGCAGCAGAGGACACCTAGTAGCTGCGATTTATTTAGCGATTCAGTTGTGTTCAATTATTTTTGAGACAGTGTCACTTTTAGCCCAGGCCTGCAGACAGTCCTGCTTCGGGCCCCATCGTGCTGGGATGAATGATACATGACGGCTATGTCGGTTGCATTTAGTTTAATCCAATTTCTACCCCCTCTGATCGTCAGTTTACCCGACTCGGACAGGGCAAAGAAAGTCTTCTGACTTTTGCCCTGAGCCAGAGACAAAGAGCCCAGAGCAGTCAGGCCCGCACCCTGCGTGAGCCACGGACGCCCCCTGGCGGCACAGCAACGACGTCCGGGACGTCGCGCATAGGGCTAGGGCTGGCTTCGCCATCTTTCCTTCGGGCAGGGGCCATCTTGGTGAGGTCACTGTTATAGAGTGTAGCTTTTCTCTTCCGCTTTTGTTCACAATGTCTGAAGTGAAACAATAATATGATATCCTAAGAAGCATTTGCTTGAAAGAAAAAGAACAACATTGGTTTAGTTATTTGGCTTAGAGAAAAACTAATACGGCCCCTACCAAGATGGCAGCATCCGAGAACGTCATGAGCAGAGCGCCACCAATAGTTGAGTGCGCAGGCGCGGCAACGTCATCGACACGCGACCGAGCCGGTGCCGGGGGAAGAGGTAGGAACGACTGTGGCGCGGGCGGAGCCGGACTGCGGGGCGCGCCGGGCGGGCGCGGCTCGGCCTGGGGGTCCTGCCGGCGGGAAGGCGGAACCAGATATGGGGTGCCCGGTGGTGGGTGCTCCCAGCGCGCAAGCGCAAAAGCTCGCGGAGAGTTCAGCCAGTTTCCGGCCCAGGTCGAGCCGGGAAGCCTTCCTGGAGGAGGAGGAGGCGTTTTTCCGTCACTTTCCTCCTGCCTGGCAGTCATGGGGAACCACGTAGGCACTTTTCGAAGGGGATTATCTAGAATCCTGGACTCATTTTGTAGCCTAGGCTGCCTCTAACTCTGTGTAGTTCTCCTGCTTCAGCATTGCCAAGTGCTGGGATCACAGGCGTGGCCCCACGATGCCCAGCCTCAGACCGTCTTTCCTGGTAGTTGTCGCCGTTCGTAGGTCGGGAAACCGAAGTGGTGATGTGGATTTGATCAGGTCCCTGGTGAGGAGGGTCCTTTTGCCGTCCGTGCTCGCGGACTCCTTAATGATCCTAACCTGGTGACGATGGTTTGTTAAATGACAAATATACAGTCTACATTCAGGCAGGAGGATTGTGAGTTCCAGGCCCGCCTGGGCAAGATACCGGGGCTCTGCCTGGATTAAAATGACTCCGGATATTCCCCTGCTCCCCAACACACACACACACACACGACGCCACCACCAATTTTTTTTTTGTTGTTGTTGTTGTTGTTTTGTTTTGTTTTTCGAGACAGAGTTTCTCTGTGTAGCCCTGGCTGGCTGTCCTGGAACTCACTCTGTAGACCAGGCTGGCCTCGAACTCAGAAATCCGCCTGCCTCTGCCTCCCAAGTGCTGGGATTAAAGGCGTGCGCCACCACTGCCCGGCCACCACCAAATTTCTTAAAGAGAACTAGCCGGTTTGGGAAAATCAGAGAGCTCTCTCTCTCGGTCGGCATTCTCACTGGGGCCACACCTGAACTGGTTTGTTTCTTGAGTGATGCTCTCACTGTGTAGCCTAGGCTGATCTGGAACTCAGAGGTATCCACCTGTCTCTGCTGGGACTAGAGGCATGGCCGCCACACCCAGCCTGGCCCTGAAGTTTCAACAGGAGTTAACTGGGTTAGAAGAGAGACATGAGCCCGGCATAGTGCTGCACACCTGTCATCCTGCTGAGGCAGGAGGATGGAAAGTTCCAGGCCAGGTGTAAAGGTACTGCGGGCAGGGCTGATTGGTGTGTTCGAAGGCTCAAACGGAGGCAGGTGTGGCTGTCACAAGGACGAGATTTAGAGACGTACCTTGGACAGCACTCAGTTTCCCTGGGTGTCCAGGAGGGTGGCCTTGGAGAGTTTTGCTGCCGGCCCAGTGAGGAGCTTGGGAGTCAGGGACTGTTTGGGGTCCAGCTGGAGTCTCTTGTGCAGGGTTCTGGTGCCTACCCCATGATGCGGGGTCAGAGTTCACAACGTCCCTGTGAGAAAGCTGAGGCAGGCAGGAGTGCTTTGTCCACAGGAACCCAAGTTGCCATGGGCTACCTTGCGCTTTATCTGTGTGATGGCCCATTTGAGGCCAGACAGTGCTTCGGAGCCAGGTCAGGGCCCTCCACCCTCATGACCTGGCTTCATAACCAGCTCTCAGGACCCCTGCCCACATGGCATTCACACCCAGATGTGCCCACAGGAGCTACATGGGGCTTTTAAAGCCAGATAGAAGTGTGTCCCCAGCCCTGCCTCCCTCCTCTTTCCTACCCCTCACTCACCCACCAGAGCTTTGTTCCTGCCAGGGGACCTATGCATGCTCCAAGCTGTCTGAGGGGGAGTCCTCTTCTGATAGGATACATGGCTGTGCATGCACAAGGTTTCCAGTAGGGGGAAACGGAGGGCTTGAGGTTTGGGGTATCCTGGTGGTTCTGGGCCACTTGGAACTGTCTCCCTCATTCTGAGGCACTGAGCTGGAGATGGGGGTGAGGCAGAGAATGTTCCAGATAACAGTACTAGGTGGGGAAGTCTGAGGCCCAGTATGTTGCAGGCCTTGGCAGGTGCATATTGGGTGTGGTTGTTTCTTTGTGTGGCTAAGATGGCCTGAAACTGGTGATCCACATGCCTCAGCCTCCCAGATGTTTGGATCGCAGGTACATCCCACCACACCTGATAGGAACGGGTGTGCCTGATTTACCAGCACAGCATGGCCTCCCTCAGCTTGACCACGTACCCTGGGGGTGACTGACTACCCCACAGTGTACATACGGTGCCTCTTCCTTTCATCCGGTGGGATCCAGTGTAGGCTCACAGGCCTCAGTGCGTCCCCATCTACAGAGATTCTGAGCCAGGGGACTGAAAGAGCTCACATGCACAGTCTAACTCAGGACACCCCAACAGCTGTGGGAGTCCCCGCCCTGCAGGGTCGGCCACACTGACTTATAAAAGCCCACACCTTGGGGGAATGTTAGACATGCTGCACATAGCCCATGCCACCACGGAGGCCTGGCACGACACAAAAACCAGTGCTGAGTGACAGCAGCCACACAGAAGGCCACATGGTGAATAATCTGTTAACAGGAAATATTTCCAGGGACAGGCAGAGGGGAAGTAGCTCATGGGCTGGAGCAAGGGACAGAAGTGACAGCTGATAGGAATGGAGTAGGCAGAGGTGATCTTTGCACAACATTGTAATTATAGTTTTAAAAAATTATTTCAATGGACTGGAGAGATGGCTCAGTGGTTAAGAGCACTGACTGCTCTTCCAGAGGTCCTGAGTTGGGTCCCCAGCCTCCACATGGTGGGTCACAGTCATCTGTAATGGCACCCAGTGCCCTCTTCTGGTGTCTGAACAGAGGAACAGTGCACTCACATACGTTAAGTAAATAAATAAATCTTTTAAAAAATGTTTCAAAAGTCTCAAGAGATTCAACAGTAGAGCCCCTTCCTAGAATCCCCAGGGAGGGGCTGGGGCCATGTCTCAGTACCAGAGCCCCTGCCTAGAATCCTCCAGTGTGGAGCTTCGTGGGTAGCTCCCTCCTCCCTGTGGAGGCCCTGCCTACATTTTGTGGGTGCAGACTTATATATGTTAATAAAATGAGAGGAAATGCTGACTTGAGGGATATGCTGCTCCTTGCTATCCCAATAGCTTCCAAAGGTCGGACACGATCATGTTGTCAGGCTAGCCTGGCCTACATAGTAAGACCCTATCTTTTAGAACATCTCTTTGCATGGGGTCTGTAAGTCGTGGAGAGGGGCGGGCCCTAGTCACAGTCCAGCCCCTCCATGGTGTCTTTCCTGCAGCCTGCTGAGGGATGCCCAGGAAGTTCCAGGGCGAGAACAGCAAGTCGGCAGCTGCCCGAGCTCGGAGGGCTGAAGCCAAGGCGGCAGCTGATGCCAAGAAACAGAAGGAGTTGGAAGATGCTTACTGGAAGGATGAGGACAAACACGTGATGAGGAAGGAGCAACGGAAGGTGGGCGCCGTGGGGCTTCGGTGTTGAAAGGTGGCTCGAGATGGCCATGGAGGGATGCATATGCAGAAGCTAGCTGAAGTGGCTCTGCGTTTGTCTCCAGCCTTCATTACGTCATCGTTCCTGACCGAGGCCTGTCTTTGAGCCAGCCTCAGGTGCCTATTTGGTACTTGGAGTGGTTTGGGCCTGGTGCTGATAGGCCTACCCACTAGGTGGCAACAGAGACCCTGTTGCCTCAGCTGGCCTTGCACTGCTGGCCCGCTGAGATGTCTAGTACCAACTTCATTTGCCTTTAGGGTCTCTGACCCAGGCCGGCCTGGAACACCTGGGCTCACCCTCTCCTCCTGCCTCAGCGTCCCCTGTAGCTCAGTGGTACTCCAGGTTCGCACCATGAACATGTGTGTCTCAGCACTGATGACCACTTGGTCCTGGGCTCTTGAAACTGTCCGAAAACTCTTCCTTCTTTTGGAGATGAGCTGTCCTGGTGCACGACCCTACCCAGACCCTCTGTCACCAGAAGACTAGGAGTGGGATGTTCAGAGCCAGTGGAGGAATTCCAGAGGGCAGGCTGCTATGCAAAGGCTCTGTAGCGGGACAGGGCTAAGGCAGAGGAGTCTAGGGATTCCTTTGACTTTGACCCCAGACAGGCATTTCTCCCCGCGTTTGGGACAAAGGTACATGGAATACCCTTGTGAAACACTTTAGCTGTCTAGGTCCTTTTGCACAAGGGTGCGGGGTGGGGGGCGGGAAGGAGGGAGCAGCGTCCTCTTGGGGCACACCCTGGACTTCTGTCTGCATAGCCTCCCTTGGTAACCCTGTTGCCCCTGCAGGAGGAGAAGGAGAAGCGACGCCTGGAACAGCTGGAGCGCAAGAAGGAGACGCAGCGCCTGCTTGAGGAGGAGGACTCACGGCTCAAAGGTGGCAAAGCACCACGTGTGGTGCCCGCCAAGGTCACACGTGCGCAGATCGAGGACTCACTGCGTAAAGAGCAGCGTGCGGAGCCAGGTATGCAACATGGCCCAGGGCAGATCCCCGAGGACCTCGCCCACTGCAGTGTTCTCATATCCTGTCCCTGTCACCCGCAGTGGAAAAGGCTAAGAGCCACCTGGAGCTGCCCCTGGAGGAGAACCTGAACCGGCGCCTGCAGGAAGAGGGCAGCGTGGAGGCACGCACTGTGGAAGATGCCATAGCAGTGCTCAGGTGGGCGGGGCGGGGCTGTGTGGGCGGGGCCCCGAGGAGGGCAGTGTGGTGGGGGCGGGGCCTAGGCCCGGGTCCTAACTCCTTGGCTTACAGTGTGGCAGAGGAAGCTGACCGGCATCCTGAACGCCGGATGCGCGCGGCTTTCACCGCATTTGAGGAGGTGCAGCTGCCACGGTTGAAGCAGGAGAACCCCAACATGCGGCTGTCGCAACTGAAGCAGCTGCTGAAGAAGGAGTGGTTGCGCTCCCCTGACAACCCGATGAACCAGCGCGCGCTGCCCTTTAATGCGCCCAAGTGACAGAACCAGTCTCAGTCCAGCTTTTCTGAGTCAGCTCATCCCCCTCCAGCCAGGCCTGACCAGGGATTCATAGAGTTCCGGGCCTCTCCCAGCTGCGCCATAGGTCACCCTCAACAACCCAGAGGGTCCCCACTCTAACATCCTAGCCCCCGTGCGCCCTCCAGAGCTCGGTGGAGTACTCGCCCAATAAAGGCTGTGGTGAGGCTGTCTGAGGCCTATGTCTGTATGTGTGGTGGGGCCCACAGGTGGCAGGAGGGGCTGTGTGGTAACCATGTCTGAGCCCCTGGTCCAGACTTGCAGGCCCCCCTGGACACGGCAAGGTGATTGGAGAGGCGGCTGCGACTTGAAGTCACACAGTAGCAGGGGAGCTGCAGGCTGTGCCCACCCTAAGCTTGAAGTGTAAGGCAGTTTTCTCCAAGTTGACACGCAGGGAATACAAGTGTGCTGGGCTGGCTGAGGCTGGCTGGTGGAGATCATTGGCCACGATGGCGAAGAGTATGGGGTTTGAACCCAGAACTACTTTTTCTAGCAGCATTAGTCCAGAAGAACAGAAAGGGAGCTGGAGAAAGACCCACAAGCCTGTAGGCAGTGCTAATGCATGGCACTGTGAGGAAGGCTGGTTTGCACCTTGGCCTTGTCCCCATCTGAAAAACAGCTGGTGGAAGCGCCTTTGAGAGGCAGTGGTCAGATAATCAGCAGCACGTGCTTAATGTAGAACTTGCTGTCCAACAGACGTGGGCACTGAACTTATGCTCTACTCCTGACCCAGTGGTCATAAGACATTAAGATGGCCTGTCTTGGCGCTGGGCAGTGGTGGCGCACGCCTTTAATCCCAGCACTTGGGAGGCAGAGGCAGGCAGATTTCTGAGTTCGAGGCCAGCCTGGTCTACAGCCAGGGCTACACAGAGAAACCCTGTCTTGAAAAACCAAAAAAAAAAAAAAAAAAAGATGGCCTGTCATGGGGAAATTAAGGCACAGGGGTGGGCGCGGAGGGCGGGATTTATCAAGCCCTACAATACTGACACCTGGCACAGACAAGGTGGTCCCCTGCCGTTTGTGCCCTTGTCAGCTCCTAGTTTTCTCTTGGATTCTCCCAACACAGCAACTGTCTCACTCAGGACCTTTGTCCACCCAGTGTCCACATGCAGGTGTCCCCTGCTCCCAAGGGCCAGGGCTGGGATGAAGGGTCCTTCAAAGGAGTGGACCTTTGAAGAATGTGAAAGAGTTTGTACCTAATCAAGAGGGACGGCCATTGATGTCAAGGGAGAGACACACTGGTCCTGGATATGGCTGGGAATCTTCAACAGTAAGAAGTAAAGCAAGATACGTCAGATAATAAATACAGAGATTGCACTTGGCCAGCATGTGTGGGGCCTTGAGCTCCAGCCCCACAACTGGAGTCAAAAGGTCCTAAACTGGGCATGGGGCACATGCCTGTCATCAAGCTCTCCGGGTAGTCAGGAGATCCTGGTCATCCTTTGTTCTACCGAGGCCACTTTGGCCTCCATGGCCTTAAAGGCCTTGTGGGGAGAAAAGCCTAGCTGACAAACTGAACAAGGCCTGCAGCGCACCAAGAGGCAGCCCTGGGAACAGGACAGGAGGGTGCCTGGCAGCTCTGGAAAAGACGTGTGAGGCAAGCGGCTGGGGGAGGTGCCATGCATGGGGCCTGCCATCGAAGCCATGCAGCAGCAGGAAGTCCATGTACCTGAATGTGTTGTCCCCTGTACCCTGTCTGTATCCTCAAAGTGACAAAGCAGCTGGAGGAGAAGAAGCCTACCTTACTTGCAGCTCCAGGTGCCTCAACTAGAAAACAGCTCCCCATAAAGAGGTGTTCGCATACCACCCACCGGAGTGACTGCTAAGATCTTAAGCAAAGTTATCTTGTGTTCCTGTAAGGCTGCTGCAGGAACCAACCTGGGCTACAAAGACCTTCTCCCTACCCCATCCGCCCCCCCCAAAAAAAAGAGAATTGAGGGAGCTAGAGAGTTGGTTTAGTAGGTACAAGCACTTCACAACTCCAGTGCTGGGGTCTCCATGACCTCTTTGATCTGCAAGGGCACCAGATACACACATGGCACATACACATATCTACTTATTTGTGTCTACATGTGTGTGTCCAGACAAAGCACTATACACATAAACGTTGAAAATTAAAAACTTGAGACAGAGTCAGATGTAGCCAAGATTGACCTTGAACTTATTCTCCCTCCGAGGCCTCCTACTGGTACCAGGATGCACCGACACACCCAGCTACCAGGTAGAACTGGCCACACCGTGTAGGCCGTCGCTGAAAAAGCACAAACGCCCTAAAGAAGGCGACCCATTGAACCGTGTTGGACTCTCCTGATGACAGGAGGACGCCAGCAGGAGGGGCAGGGGCCTGGGAGAGCACTGCAGATCAAAGCGGAGCCACGCGGCTGGCTGTTTTCCTATAGAGTAAGGACATAAAAGGACAAAAACCACATGTGGTGGCCCTTGCCAGTCATCCCAGCAATGTGGAGTCTGAGGCAGGAGCATTGCTGTAAGTTCAATGCCAGGCTGAGCCACATACAGAGACACTGTCAAAATAAAAAAGACGCGGACAGGAGGGGAGGCAACAATCTTTGTTCTGTAGAAAAGCCCCATCTCCCGGAATCCCAGCCCGCGCCTGCGCACTAACAGCAGGGAAATCCCTGACTCCAAGAGGGGTTGCTAGAAGGGAGTTCCGCGCAGTTGCCAAGGAGACCAGGCAGTCCTAAGCGTCACGCGCTGCGCATGCGCGGGGTACTTTGTTTCTTTCACCTGGGCTTTCCCTGTGAGTGTGGGGGGGGGGGTAGGGTTTCCCCGAGCGCATGCGCCAGCCGCTGCGAATCCCAGGGGACTAGGGGAATCCTCCACCGCCCCAGTGCCCACGCAGTCCGGGGTAATCGGCTCGAACAAGGGAGGAGTTCCTGGCGAGGGCGGCGGGGGAGGGCTGCCGGCGGGGTCTTCCCCAGGTTTCCGCCCTCGCGGTCGCCATGGCAACCGTGCGGGGGCTGCAGAGAAAGGGCTACAGGGAAGCCGAGCAGGTGTGCGCATGCGTCGCCAGGGCCGGGGTTCCCCCTTAGCGCGGCGGGGGCGACAAGGACAAAGGAACCCGCGCGCTGCTGTGCAGAATAGCCCGGTCAGCCCCGCACGGTTGCCACACCTGTTATCCCAACACTTAGTGGAGACAGGAGAATTAGGAGTTCAAGGCCAACGTGGGCTCCGTTAGCCCTTGTGAAATAAATCAAAAATAGATCACGCCGCACAGAGCCTGCAGCCATAATTTGGCTCCTCTCCCGGTCCTCCACTCCTCATTTTCCCCCTCCCTCCTGCGACTCCTCATCCTCAACCATCTCCCCAGCCTCTCCCCTTCCCCCCTCCACTTCCCCAGGTCTCCAACCTCTCCCGATCCTGGTGCGGTGAACTCTAGCTCAGAGTGTGTGAGCAAAGACGTGGCGCACTCGCATAGCTCCGCGCCGTTTAACCCAGTGACTGGCCCCAGGGCTACGCCTTTGGTGTCCTCCAGGACCCAGGGCCCATCCCGTGCCTCTCCGTCCGTATCACTCAGCGGTGCGTGGCAGTGTCCAGAGGGACAGTCTCCTGTCGTGGGCGGTAGCGCCACTCTCTTTAGGGTTCCGACGCCTTCCTTGCGCCTTTGTTCTTAGTATAAAGCTTTCTTCCATCCTTTGTTTGCGGAGAGAGCGTGTGACACACGAGGCTATGGGAACAATGAGCCGCAAGAAGGGTCAGGTCTCAGCGGACACCCCGAACACACACTGTATTCGGTCCCCAGCGACGGGGCTGCCACACTGCGTTACTGAAGTTTCGGGGATGCCCTGCAGAAGGCATGAAGGATTTCTGTGCTGGGTCCAAAGGTCCTTCCCAGGTGTCTGTGTACAGCCCCCCTTCTCTGGCACCTTTATTTAAGATTCGCCCCGATTGCAGCTTCCTCCTGGCTCCCTAAGTGTCTTTAGGCTCCTCTTTCTCCTTAGGGAGGAGGATGAATGTATCAGGAATGGAGGGCTTCGGGGACCTGAAACCCGGGCGAGGTGGCCAGTAGGGACGCCGATCGGGGGCGATCACCTTCCGGCTGTGAATGAAAGGTGGGAGTAGTTGGCACAGGGCAGAGCTGGCCAAAGGATCCAGATGCTAAGCTCAGGAAGCTGGACCGGTTCCGACGGACGCTGGGTTTGGTCAGGTGTCACCTAGGGGGTCTGGGAAAGACTATGGGGCTGGGAAAAGTCAGGTTGGTCTCCTCGCTTGCAAGGAGAGACAGGGGGAGAAGTACGGGACAGGATTGTGTCCTGCCACCAGGCTATCGAGGTGTTTCATGAGTCAGGGATTGTAGGGAGTCTAAGAATCGCGGCTGGAGGACTCCACTCAGGGCGATATAAGGTTCGGGGTTCCCCACAGCGATGGGAGTCCTTTGTCGTCCCTCCCTCGAGCGCTGTTCTGCAGACCCAGAAGTCCCCCTTTCTGTCTTGTCTCTCCCCGCCCATCCCCGGTTCCGCGGTGGGAGGGGCGCTCGCAGCCCTCGCCTGTCGCCAGCGCATCCCAGCCCCGCCCGTCCTAGGAATCCCCGGCCACCGCGGGAGCGCTGCGCAGCTCACGACTGCGGGGCTGGGGGACTGGCGAGAGGGGAACGGCTATTTTTAAAACATATGGAAGAAAAAAATACAAAAACAAAAATAACAACAACGAAAAATGATGGAAACTCTTAAAGGCCTCCAGACTCCCGGGAGAAAATCCCCCTGTCTCAGGCGGTGGCAGAAGGTGGGTGGGTGCTCAGGGGTGGGGCTAGGAGGAAGGGCTGCGAGGGGAAGGTTTGGGGGGTTCGACACTTAGAGGACAAAGCAGGACAGAGTCTGCAGCCCACATTTCAGTTTTGGAGAGCCACCTCAGAGTGGGCTGGGGAAACTAAGTCTTGGGTCTAGCCAAGATCACCAAAAGGGTCTCGGCCTCTCCCCGGCCCCAGGCTCTGCTTTCCTGCTCCTTGAGGACTCCAGACCCCAGGAGGCTCATTGTTCTGCCTGAATAGTTTGACCTTCACGGTCCCGCCACCCCGGCATCCGCCGTTAGGGGCGCAGGGGGGACTCCCCAGCTGCGTGAGCGGCACCTTCCAGCCAGACTGGGACAGAGAAGTTTTCTCTTCCTGCTTCTCTGGTCACCCACCCCTCACCCCCCCACACACCCCCCACCAGGACCTTCCAGCCTGGGTCGCGTCATCCGCTGCTGGAGTCTCTCCCTCTCGACCCTCCCCTGCCCCAGGCTCAGCTTCTCGCTGGAGGGCAGTCCCCTGTGGGAGGCGACAGCTGCTGTGCTTGACTGGGTTGAAGGGCAAGGATTCCCGGTCCTTTTCGCAACCTCAGTTTCCCTGTCTGTAAACTGTGCTCGTAAAGCCAGCAGACACCAAGGATCGCACCAGCCCTTGACGTGTCCTCGGTCACTTGTCCTCGGCCTCAGCGGGGAGCACGCTGGGAGCCGCCGCGGAGGGGACACCTGACCGTCCCCAGCGGGCCGCGCGGGTGGGGGTCCGCGCTGCAGCGGCGCGCGCATCTCTGTTCCCACGCCCTTGCCCAGCTGCTTGTTCACTTGGTTTTGCTCTGGGGCCGGGACGCAGGGACTCCAGCAGCTGCGGCCGGAGACTGCTGGTGAGTGAACAGACAGAAGGGGGGGGGGCGATGAGGTGGGGGTGTCTCTTTGCTGGGCTTCTCTAAGTCTTGGTTGGAAGACCTGCGGGAACCACGGGATGTCTTTTCATCTTCCTCAGACAACCCGGAGCAGAGACTCTGCCCCAGAACGAACAGGGGAGAGAGGGGCTCAGCTTCAGGTGAGATTGGGGACCTGGGGACTACCAGTCACTCAGGGTGGCTGTCCTCCTCGCAGCTCCCCATGACTCCTTCCTTAGGTATTGGTCCTCGTGTTTGGCGGGGATTCCCCCCAGAGGTGGCTGGCAGGAGCTTTTGAGCTGACCTGCTAGACTCTCAGACTTTCTTGTAAGCCACCCCTGCGGTGGGTAGCTGGGGGATCCAGAGAAGGCTAGTATTCACCCAAGGTCACCCAGCAAGGCAAGGGGCAGAGAAGTCCTGAACCCAACAATCCCTGGGTGGGGTCCTGTCTGGGCTTTTTGCTCCATCCCTAAGCATGGGGTGTGACGCCCCTCAATCTGGTACCCAAAAACTAGGGGGAGGTTAAGTTGAGATCTCCAGGACTCATTTCAGGGCCATGATCTAACTGGTCTGGTTGGGCCCCAGTCGCCAATCTTATGGATCACCTAGGAAGCAGGTGTCTGGAGGAGGCCAGCAGAGTGACCTTGGCAGCCCCTGCCCTCCCCAGCCACTGTCAGCTCTCCTGGGCCACAACCCCACCACTACCGGTGGCCACTGCCCCTTGCCCAGGTCCTGGGGAAAGAGAAGAGTCACGTTTAAGTTCACAACAACAAGCAAGGAAAAACCAGGAGGTGGAGGGGAAGCAGAGTGTGGAACAGCAGGACTCAAGGAGGGCGCGGCCTCTGAAAGCCTCTGAGTAGCTTGGGGAGCAAGCTACACTCCCCAGGGCTCCTCTGCCCTGAGTGGAGGTGTGGGCTGCCTGCTCACCTTGTTTATTTCTTTGCTTTGGTTTGATTGTTTTTGTTGTTGTTGTTGTTTCTTTGGCTTTTTAAAGACAATCTCTTACCCAGGATGTTTTGGAGCTTGAGACCCTTCTGCCTCAAATGCTGGGCTCTCAGCGGGTCCCACAGCTGCCAAAGCCACTAATCCACAGACCTTCAGGCTAGCACACGCCTCTTAATCCCAGCACTCACAAGACAAGACAGAGGCAGGCTGGATCTCTGAGTTCAAGGCCAGCCTGGTTTACAGTGAGAGTTCCAAGACAGCCAGGGCTACACAGAGACCCTGTCTCAGAGACTAAAAGCAAAGCAAAAAAAAAAAAAAAAAAAAAAAGAACCTGTGGTCCCCTCCCATCAGGTACCCATGTCTGATCCTTTCAGGTGCAGAGAAGAAAAGAGCCACAGGCAGACCTATCCCACTTCTGAGGGCAACTTCAAGGAACTGAAGAACATGGACCTCAGGTTGGTGATTTCCAGAGCCCCTTGTACCCCAGAGTGAGTTACCTAGCCCTGGTCACTCCTAGGTGTGGGGTAGGAGCGTTGATGACTGCCAGGCCTGAGTTGCGGGTGGGGAGGGGGGAAGCCTGGGCTACAGAGTGATACTTTGTCTCAAAAAACAGCAACAAAAAGCAAAGGCAGAACTAGGAGTTGACTCAGGTGGGAGAACCACTGTATAAGCAAGGGGACCTGAGTGCTGTTCTGCATGCAGCGTGCACACAGGAAAGCAGTGTGGCCATGCCTGTGCCTGGAACCTCAGCACTGTACAGGGTGGAGGCAGGAGGATGGCAGGGTTTGATGGCTGCCAGCCCATCTCCAAATGAGTGAGAAACCCTGTGTCAAGGGTATAAATCCAAGAGTGATTCACAGATACCTGATCCCCCCTGGCCTGCTCAGGGACAACACACACACACACACACACACACACACACATGCACACAGAGAGAGAGAGAGAGAGAGAGAAACAGAGACAGAGACAGAGAGACAGAAGAGACAAACAGAGAAAGACACAGAGAG
>JANHMN010000015.1:55890413-55934619 GCA_030674055.1 Rhabdomys pumilio
AAACATATATACACAGAGTGAAAGAGAGTGACAGAAAAAGACACACAGAGACAGAGAGACAGAAGAGACAAACAGAAAGAGACAGAGAGACACACACAAACATATACACACAGAGTGAAAGAGAGTGACAGAAAAAGACACACACATACACAGAAAGAGAGAGAGAGAAACATGCACACAGAGAGAGAGACAAAGAGACGCAGATGCAAATAGACACATACAGGATAACAAATAAGTAAACAATAAATAAATAAAACCAGTAGCCCGTGTCGGTCTGCTGGCCCGACATGCCACCAGTGGGCAGTTGTACATGGAAGGCTTAGCTTGACTCTATAGTGAGTTTGAGACCAGGGTGACTTAAAATCCTGTCCTTTTAAACAAAACACACACACACAGTCTTGAAGTCAATTAAATTTTTTTAAATTAATTTTAATTATTTGGGGGGAGTAGTTCTCAAGACAGGGTTTCTCTGTATAGCCCAGGCTGTTCTGGAACTTGCTCTGAAGACCAGGCTGACCCCAAACTCACAAAGATCCACCTGCCTCTGCCTCCTGAGTGCTCAGATTAAAGGCATCAACACTACTGTGTCCTAATTTTGATTTTTTTTTTTTAAAGTATATGTCTGCGAAGGCATCGCACGTGAGCACAGGTGAGGATGTAGGAGGCTGTGAGCCTCTGATGTGGGTGCTGGGCCTGGGCCTCTTCCAGAGCAGTGGGTGCTCTCACGGAGCCATCTTGCTAGCCCTACCTTACAAAAAAAAATTAAGGATTTAGTGTGTGTGTGTGTGTGTGTGTGTGAGAGAGAGAGAGAGAGAGAGAGAGAGAGAGAGAGAGAGAGCATATATGTCTGTGTATCAGTGCAGTGCTGCTGACCTTGGGAGCCAGAGGAGGGTGTTGGATGCTCTGGAATCAGAGTCACAGAAACAAAAACCATCAAATAGTACTTTGAATATGGTCAGATTGTGAAGGTTTGGGACAAACAGAGGTCCTGATGGTGGCAGAGATGAGGGGGCTGGGTCTTCAGAAGCCTCCTCAGGAAGCTGATGGAAACACTTTGTGTATTACTGGGGGACCGCCTCCTGGAGAGGACTGGGGCCAGTGCTGTCCCACTTGAGGTCTGGCTTGTTGGCTTCTGTTGTCCCTGAGAGTACAAGCTCTGTATACAGGGCGGGCCCAGGGCACACTGATGGGTGACCAAGATCTCTGAGCCCCAGATACTCCAGAATTAGCTCCCTAAGATGTGTGTCCCCACTTCTCCTGTGACTTCCTTCTCTGTTCCTGCCTCAGGGCCTTTGCACACTCAGCTATGTCAAACTCTTTTCTAATTTTCTGTTCATTTTGCAACAGGGCTGTAGCCCAAGTTGGCCTCCTGTCTGTGTAGGGAAGGCTGGCCTTTACCTTATGGTCTTCAGGGCTCTATCTCCCAAATGCTGGGGTGGCCGTCGTGTGCTGCTGGGCCTGGCTGATTTCAGAGCTTGGTGGGTGTGGTGGAGGTAAGAGAGTGTGTATGACCAGGCCGCCTCTGCTTCAGCCCCTGTCTCAGGGTTCTGTGGTGTCCTTCAGCCCTCAGGCCCTAAGGGAGGGCCTCGTGTTCAGAAGTCTCTAAAGGACAGTTTTTGCAAGGCTGTTTCCTGTCACAGGAGTCTAACAATATCGCAAGTGTATCTGTGGCTCCTCTGCTCCCTTCCTGCCCACCATGGCCCCCTGAAGACCACGCCTAGCCTAGGATGAAGGTGCGGCCAGTTTGCACTTAAACCCAGAAACAGTCCCTTCCATTACCACTCAGCCTCCTCTGTCTCCGGGGCTGAGGTTCTCGGAAGCCTCTGGGACTAAAGGAACAGGACTTGAAGGCCATCCTTGACTACAAAGCCAGTTCAAGGCTAACCTGGGCTCCCTGCACTTCACAGTGAATTTGATGCCAGCCTAGGTTATGTGAGACCTCAATTCAAAACAAAAACTTCCCAACTGGTTGCTAGGATACCTCCTCCTCAAGGGGCTCCTTGAAGGCAAGGTGGGCCCCAAGAGGGAAGGGGTATGTCTTAGAGGCAGCAGCTGCTGAGCCTGTGTATTCCTTTGTTGGACTTGATTGTGGTCACAGGCACCATGGGGGTCCCTGAGGAAAGCTAGATGGGCAGTGAGCACCTCAATTTTCATGACAAACAGGGGCATGTCCCCAACCTCTGGGAGCTGTGAGAGGCTGAGGCATGTCTCAGGTGCTTATAGCTTCATTGGTGGAGTGCTTTGCCAGTGTTCATGAAAGCCTGTTGTCAGCACTGAACAAATGGGGCTTGGTGGCCCAGGCCTGTCCTCTTAGACAGGACCCGAGAGGTAACGACAGGAGGGTCAGTTCGGGGTCATCCTCAGCTTTATGGTAAGTTTGAGCCTCACAAACATGAAATCCTTTCTAAAAAAACAAAAAATCCTAGGTGGTCCAAGTAGGGCCAGGCAGGGAAGGCCCATGGCCACAGGATGAGGTGGCCGCATGCAGGTTTGCAGGCTGGAGACAGAACCTGGTGCTTTTGACCTGTCCCTCTGTGGTGTCTCTTGGAACCTGTCACCCCAGGCCAGTTCCTGGCCCCACCTATGTGAATAGTGCGGCTGTGGTGGTGACCCCCAACACCTGGACTGTCACTGTGTTGGTGGCTCTGCTGGGGCTCAGTGCTCTCCCTCCTCCTGGGCCACTTACTGGCCACACACCTGCCCCTCAGTCCTTCCTGAGGCGCGATGGAGCGGGGAAGGGAGCGCCACACCTGGGGCACCTGAGGCTACAGACAAACCTCAGCTCTCCAGTTGTCAGGTGATTGAGGGGGTGGATCTCACCGTCTATGAGGTGAGCGGGCTTGTCTGTCCCCAGAGATGAGGTCCGCTTGTCTATCCCCAGAGATGAGGTCCGGTTGTGCAGGATCCCTGCAATAGCTGGCTGCCCGTGCACAGATGTCCATCGCCGGGGCTCGTATTCCCGCAGAGTGCCCAGGAGGGAGCTTTAAGCATGGGCAGGGCCTGCGGGTCCCGGGGGCGAGGCTACCCCTTGGTCTCTGGAGTGTTTTAGGAGACACCTGAAACTCAGGCACCTTAGGAAGAAGGCTGAGGCAGGAGGATTTCAGTGAGGCGGGATTTCAGTGCGTGAGTTCAAGATCAGATTTAGCTACAGAGCTATCAAAAAAAAAAAAAAAGCCGGGCGGTGGTGGCGCACGCCTTTAATCCCAGCACTTGGGAGGCACAGGCAGGTGGATTTCTGAGTTCGAGGCCAGCCTGGTCTACAAAGTGAGATCCAGGACAGCCAGGGCTACACAGAGAAACTCTGTCTCAAAAAAACCAAAGAAGGGTGGCCCAAGCCTGTCCCCAGTGGTCAGGAGGTGAAGGGAGAAGGAAGAAGACTTCAAGGTCATCCTTGGCTACAAAGTCAGTTCAAGGCTAACCTGGGCTCCCTGGTAAATTCGACGCCAGCCTAGGTTATGTGAAACCCTAATTCATGAGTGAGCTCTGCAGGTTTGGCTTGGGTGATGGGGGACAGCAGGTTTCAGGGAGGTCTCCCCAGCCCTGATGATTCCAGCTCCCTGGAGCTCTTTCTGCCCGCAAGGCTGATAGAGTTCAGGACCAGGGTCCCTGAGGTGAGCGGGCTTGTCTGTCCCCAGAGATGAGGTCCGCTTGTGCAGGATCCCTGCAATAGCCGGCTGCCCGTGCACAGATGTCCATCACCGGGGCTCGTATTCCTGCAGAGTGCCCAGGAGGGAGCTTTAAGCATGGGCGGGGCCTGCGGGTCACGGGGGCGGGGCCTGGGCGCGCTCAGCCAATCCAAGGCGCCGCTCATCCGGGGCGGCGCTGCTCCCCCTCCCTGGCCGGCCGCGGCGGGGACGCGCTGGCACGCGGGTCCAGGTCCCCGCCGTCGCCCGCAGGTATTGGCAAGAGGAAGCGGTGGGGAAGGGCGGGTGGGGGGCAGTAATAGCGAGTACCTGGGCTATGCGGCTAGGGACGACGCCGGGGATGATGTCGCCACAGGGTCAGGGTCAGGGACACAGAAGAGTGGGTGCGCATGTTCCCCCTACCCCCGGTGAGGGAAGATTGTGAGTGGGAGACGCTGGGTCCACGAAGTCCAGGCACCAGGGTGGATGTGGTACAGGCAGTGACATGAGCACTCGCTCGCTGGCCACCCTGAACCGAGGTCAAGGCGCTCAGTGACAGCACCTGGCTTGCCAGCCTGGCCTTGTAAGCTCCCTGGTAGCTGGTGGGCAAAGGGCAAGCAGAGCTGGTCACCCTGAGGAGTCAGTGAGCCTGGTGAGAAGAGCTCTGGCACCCTTCCTCCTCCTCATTCCCCCACCGGCTGCTGGGGAGGCCACCTGACACAGGTCTAGTGTCCTGGGAGTTTCGGTTGTGGGCTATTCTCACTGTAGTTCTTGCAAAAGGGTATGGGATGTGGGTCTCTCCTTGAGACTCACAGCAAGGGACACCTACCGATCCTATTTTTTATTTTATTTTATTTTATTTTATTTTATTTTATTTTATTTTATTTTATTTTGAGACAGGTTCTCATGTAGCCCAGGTTGGCTTCAAACTTACATAGAACAGCTTTGCCGTTCAGCACCTCTTGCCTCAGCCTCCCCAGTTGCTTACATGATAGGTATGTATCACCATTCCTGGCATGAGGACTCACACCAGCCATCCCAGCACCTGGTGTTTGTCACAGGCTCTAGGCCAACCTGGACTATAGAATGAAAGCCTATCTCTAAAGTACATACATAAAATCACAGAAGACAAGAGAAATGGACTGAGCTGGTATCCCAGGCTCCATGATGGAAAGCAGCTCTGTCCTCAGCTCACAGCCCCTCAGGGGCAGAGCCAGGCTGGTTCCCTGTCAGTGTCCTGCCCTCAGCCACTGCCAGAAAGTGTTCCTTAGTCTCTGCTCTGACTTGGTGCTGGCTGAGGACCCAGCTGGCTGTCCAACCTCTCTCAGCTTTACTTTCTATAAAACCAGAACAGGAGTTCCCCTTGTACCTAGGGCGACAGACAGTCCTTTAAACTGGAGGCTCAAAATGCAGGACTAGTCACTGAGGCAGATTCCCCTGCCTGCTCTGCATCCTTCTGTGCCAGCCCAGCCTGCCCAGGAGGAGGCTGTCTCAGGGGAAAACCATGGCAGCTCCTAGGCTTGGCACACGTGTCAGGCAGCTGAGTCACAGCCCCATACTGCCTCTTCATCCATGTGTGGAGAGGTATGCAGAAGGCCACCTTGTCACCTGCCGTCAGTAGCTGGAGGAGAACGGGGTGCTTGTGGGCCCGGGAGGTTACAGGGCATGCTAGTGTCTGGGAGGTTAGAGATGGCACTGGGGAGCTGAAGCACGCTTTGAGCAGGGGAAGGAATACACTGACTTCCCAGATGATTAATGCATCCTGGACTCTCCTGGGCCTTGGAGTGTTCTGGAATGCCATGGTAATGTTCACTCTTTCCTGTCTCCACAGGTCTGTTTGGAAGCTCTGCTACTGAACCATGCTGGCCCCCAACGGGCCTGCTGCAAGTCCAGCCCACGGAGGCAGGTGGCCATGAGTAGCCGCAGCCACAATGGCAGCGTGGGGCGGCCTCTGGGCAGTGGGCCTGGATTTCTTCGATGGGAGCCTGTGGACCCTGAGGCAGGCCGCCCCACACAGCCCACCCAAGGCCCAGGCCTGCAGATGGTGGTCAAGGGTCAGTCTACTGGGCTATCACCCGGTGGTCCTAGGGGCCACCCCCAGGAGCAGGAGGAGGAAGAGGAAGAGGAAGAGGAGGATAGGACAGGCTCAGGGAAGCCCCCAACAGTCAGCCACCGCCTGGGCCACCGTAGGGCCCTCTTTGAGAAACGTAAAAGACTCAGTGACTACGCACTCATCTTTGGCATGTTTGGAATTGTCGTCATGGTGACAGAAACAGAGCTGTCCTGGGGTGTGTACACCAAGGTAGGCCTCGTCCCCTGACATCTACTCAGCGTGGGGATGGCATCTCAGCTGGGCCCCATGAGCAAGGGCGAGGGACTCAGGAGAGAGATGCAGACGGGTGCTGCATGCACTAGTCGCCAAGATCTGTAAGGCTGGGGTGATGCTGACATGTTTCTGGGAGCCAGAGGAGCTGAGAGTTGGAGTGGGGGAGCCACAGGGACAGACCCTGTTTGGGTGGCCATTGTCCCCATTCAGCTGTGCCGGGAACAGCAGCGCCTCCTCCCTCTCTGTGCACAGGAGTCGCTGTGGTCGTTTGCCCTGAAATGTCTCATCAGCCTGTCCACTGTCATCTTGCTTGGCCTTGTCATCCTCTACCACGCCCGCGAGATCCAGGTTGGTGCCCAACGAGTCAGAGGTGTGGCACAATGCTGGGCAGTGTGCTCACTTTGTCTGCTTTCCAGGGGCTGTTTTCTGTTTTTGAGACAGGGTCTCAAGTAGCCCAGGCTGGAAACTACTGATCGCTTTGACAGCGTCTCCCAGTGCTCGGGTGACAGTGTGGGCCCAGCTAAGACCAGTTTTTCCTTCCTGCCACCCCTTTGATGCTGGGAAGGCAGGTGCCCTTTGATTTCCACCCAAGGTAGAGAGATAGAGGCTGAGGGAGGCCACAAAGCCACAGGTGTAGCTCTGTGTTGCTGAGAAGGTTCCAGAATGGGGAAGTTGCTAAGATGAACAGATTCTGGGCTACAGGGCTGAGGGAGTAGGACTGAGAGCTGGCAGCAATGAGGTCGGTGCTTGGCCCTTGGGCCATGGAGGAGGTGTCACCTGCAGTGTGGGGCAGGTTCCCTCCTGATGGCAGAGAGGCTGCCGAGACCTGCCATCACCACTGTATCCCAAGACAGTGTCAGACTGTTCGTCTCCAACAGGGCTAGATGGACATTAAACTAAAGGACTTCTCTGCAGTTCAGGGGATCAGACCTGGGACAGCTTGGCAAGCACTTTCCCCAGAGTCCAGCCCAGCGCCTCCTTTTTTCCCCCTTTCTTTTCTTTTCTTTTCTTTTTGCATGTGTGTGTGTATATGTGCATGAGTGGAGGCCATTTCTTTGGGATCCGGGACTTGAACTGAGGTCCTTGGGCTTGTCAGCGAGGGGAGGACCTTTGGTTGGCTTTGAGTTTTGGCTGCAGTTGAGAAAGCATGTGTCCTACATAGCATGTACCCCATCATCCTAGTGCTTTGGAGGTTGAGGCAGGAGGATTCCTGATAGTTCAATGCCACTCTGAGCTTTATAATAAGAGCCTGTCTCAAAAAGACAAAACAAAACAACAAACAACAAAACCAGCCAAATGGGGTGTTTTACACCTGTCGTCAAATATTTGGCAGACTGATACATAAGAATCAAAACTTCAGCTGGGCAGTGGTGGCACACGCCTTTAATCCCAGCACCTGGGAGGCAGAGGCAGGCGGATTTTTGAGTTTTTTTTTTTTTTTTTTTTTTTGGTTTTTCGAGACAGGGTTTCTCTGTGTAGCCCTGGCTGTCCTGGAACTCACTCTGTAGACCAGGCTGGCCTCAAACTCAGAAATCTGCCTGCCTCTGCCTCCCAAGTGCTGGGATTAAAGGAGTGCGCCACCACTGCCCGGCTCATCTTTAATTTTTTAAAAATATTTTGTTCATACCAGAAATCTGAGCTGGGCGGCGGGCAGAGGTGGTGGCGCACGCCTTTAATCCCAGCACTTGGGAGGCAGAGGCAGGCCGATTTCTGAGTTTGAGGCCAGCCTGGTCTACAGAGTGAGTTCTAGGACAGCCAGAGCTATACAGAGAAACCCTGTGTCGGAAAAAAAAAAGAAAAAGGAATCAAAACTTCAGGTTCATTCTTGGTTATCTAGAAGTTCAGGGCTAGCCTGGGTTAAATGTGACCCTTTCTCAAAAGTACACAAACAAAAATAATCTTTGTCCAAATCCTGAGCTGGGTGGGGGTGGGGCTGAGGCCCATGCCAGCATTCCCACTGAGGGGTGGCCCCATCCCCATGGACTCACTCAGCCACCTCCTTCCTGCAGCTGTTCTTGGTGGACAATGGTGCGGATGACTGGCGTATCGCCATGACGTGGGAGCGCGTGTCCTTGATCTCGCTGGAGCTGGCTGTGTGTGCCATACACCCGGTGCCCGGCCACTACCGCTTCACGTGGACGGCGCGGCTGGCCTTCTCGCTGGTGCCGTCGGCAGCCGAGGCGGATCTGGATGTGCTTCTCTCCATCCCCATGTTCCTGCGCCTCTACCTGCTGGCCCGGGTCATGCTCCTGCACAGCCGCATCTTCACCGATGCGTCCAGCCGTAGCATCGGGGCCCTTAACCGCGTTACCTTCAACACGCGGTTCGTCACCAAGACGCTCATGACCATCTGCCCTGGCACTGTGCTGTTGGTCTTCAGCATCTCCTCCTGGATCGTTGCTGCGTGGACAGTGCGTGTGTGCGAGAGGTGACTGACTTCCACTGCCACCGCCCTGTCCTTGAACCCAAACCCCAGGTCCCTACCTCACTCCATTCACCTCCAGACAGTCTTCCTGTCCTGTGACCTCGCAGGAGCCTGCACGGGGGACCTCAGTATCTCTGGCTGGGGAGTGTGTCCATCCCTGCCTGTGTCCTCAGCCTCCACTGTCCCTGGGGAGACCCATCGCTCAGTCCCTGACCTCCTCCAGGCATCTCATGCTGACCCCATCCCGGTCCCTCCATTGATACCCCCGCTTTCTTATTTCTGGGAAGCTGGGGTAGAACTCGGGGCTCAGGGCCACCAGGTACAGGCTGAAGTTTAATGTTAACTTTCCCTCCCTATCTTTGGCCTTCCAGACCCTAGGGGGAAACATGTGAGTCCCACGGTCAGCTGAGCTGCCTCCAGCCCCCACTCCCACCCCCACCCCCACTCCCATGACTTAGCCACCCAGCTACTCCTGTGGTCCCACCAGCCTAAAATTTAAGATTAGCTGTGAGGGGAGCTGGCAGCCAGGATGGGCCTGTCTGGAAGGAACACTCAGAGTCCAGGGTCTTTGTCAGCTCTGGAAACCAGAAGTCTCAGATCACTTGCAGGCCTGGCTGGGGTTGTGGAGTGAGGGAGGAAATGTCATGCCCCTTGAAGTCCCACAGAAGGAGACTGACTCCTCAGAGATTGAAGGACTTGCCAGGGCTCCCAGACCTGACTGAGCAGAAACAGGAGTGGATATGAGTTCTATCTGCTCTGTGCAGGAGCAGTCTTGGTGGGAGACCCAGGACTCCCCACTTCTGTCCTCCTAGGGGTGAGGCTGACTCTCGGGGATCTGATATATCCACAGTTCCTGTAGCCCCACCCTCCCGATAAGAGCAGGAACCTTAGGACCCTCCCTGCACCCCTGCTCTGAGCTGGAAGCCACAGCCTGTCATTACCAGACTCTGCTGTTTGTCACCTTGCCTTGCTGTTACCCCCATAGCCCTGTCCCCATCCTTATACCCGGGTCACCCTGTAGCTGCAGTCTGGCATGGGAACTATACCTGTCATCTCAGCATAAGGGAGATGGAGGCAGGAGGTTATCCTTAAGTACATAGCAAGCTTGAGGCCAGCATGGGCTATGTGATGCCCAGTCTTAAAACAAATCAACACTAACTGGACTAACTGCAGAACCACCACTGGGAAACTTGGGATTGTGGGCAAGCTCCCTGCCCCCATCACTCCTGAGCTGAGCAGCCCCTGCCCCTGTCAGGATACTTGGTCTCCACAGTTCCAGTAGTTGAGGTCTCAGGCTGCCTTTCCCTCAGAGGCCAAAATCCAGCTCTGCTATCCAGCGCTCTCTCCTTTCCACACCCATGGCCTCAGGCTAGGGACAGCATGTGCCTCTGCACCCTGTCTCCCACCTTCTTCAGTACTCCTCCCCCTCCTTACACTACAGCCACCTCTGGCCTTCTGTCTCCCCCAGTCCTCTTTCCTCAGGCCTTACTGGCTGTGCTGTGGGAAGTTCTTCCTAGTGTCTACCCTACATGCTTGTTTTCTCTATGTAACTGTGCCTCTGGGCCATCCTTGGTTGTGCCATGGGGATTAGGGAGGGCAGACATGGTGGGCTGCAGCATGGGTGTCAGGAAAGGGAGAGGCTGAAAGGGCCATGGAGGAGGAGGAGGGTATGGTATCTGCATCCCAGCCTTCACCACTCAGCCCCCACCCCAGTCCCTGAGCAACCAGGGAAACGCTCCCCAAAGTCCTGTCCCCATCCCTAGGGATGTGAGGAGTGAAGACTGTGAGGGCAGCATGGAATGACAAGCCTTGTCTGTCCCCCCAACACCAGGTACCATGATAAGCAGGAAGTGACCAGCAACTTCCTGGGAGCCATGTGGCTTATCTCCATTACCTTCTTGTCTATCGGCTATGGCGACATGGTGCCGCACACCTACTGTGGGAAGGGCGTGTGTCTGCTCACGGGCATCATGGTGAGTGCAGAGCCCCTGTCTTGCACCCCAAGTCTGGCTCTAGTGTTGGAAGGGTTTGTCTAGGGAATTCTGGGGATACCACCCCTGAGCCTAGAGGTCCCAGCTGACCCCACATCTGATTCCAGGAAGCCTGAGTTGGTGGCTGTGGTCCACTTGGGACATCAGATTCCTTTCTCCTTGATTTAAGCAACAGTTTTGTTGTCTTTGTTTGAGACAGGGGTCTCACTATGTAGCCCTGGCTGCCTTTGAAATCACAGAGATCCGCATGCCTCAGCCTCCCGAGTGCTGGGATTAAAGGCAAGCACCAACACCAGCACAGGCTAGGCAGCAGTTAGCACAGGCTAGGCAGCAGTTAGCATAGGCTAGGCAACACCAGCACAGGCTAAGCAGCAGTTTTCTAAACCACTAGTACACCATTTTTGCTGAAGCACAATATTCTTGCAAAATCAAATCAGTATCATCAGCCATCATGGTAGCACATGCCTGTCATCCCGACATTTGGGAAGCTGAGGCAGATGGATGGCCACTTCCAGGCCAGTTTGGGCTATCGTAGGAGATGCTGTCTCAAAACAAAATTAAACTAAAAGTCAGAAGTTCTCAGCCATACAAACTGTAACTGATTCTTGCCAGGCCCAGCTCATGTGACCCCATCTCCCTAAAAGGCTGCATGAACTCTTGGCTAATTCACCTGGCCATATTTCACCCAGGAAAAGAGGAAGAACAAGGATGTGGCTTTGGCCCACTCTCCCAGAGCACAGACTGAAACCTTCCAGCCCAGAGTGGCCTGGAGGGAATACAAAACTACATTCCCTAATGGGCCAGATCTCTTCCAGAAAGTTCTGTGGTTAACCATAGTCCCTTAATGGACATAGTTTTAAAAGTATGACTCCTTTCAGAAAATTCTAACTAGCACCTGGAGCAACACTCCAACCCCTCACTGGGGGATTCTAGACAGGGGGCTCCACCCATGAGCCACGCCCCCAGCCCATCATTGGGGGATTCTAGACAGGGGCTCCACCCCTGAGCCATGGTCCCCAGCCATTGAGTTTTTGACAGTCTTACTATGATCCTGGCAGTCCTGAAAATCCTGGACTTGGGGGCTCCCCTGCCTCTGCCTCCTAAACAGCTGTGACACTGGAGCTCTCTTCTGCCCATCTCCTGTCGTCCTGTTTCCTTTTCTGGGCAGACAGTCTCACTTTTGGCTTTCTCATTCACAGCACCCATCATTTTTCCTTGAATCTGAGGTTTCGTGGCCCTGCCTTTTGGGAGGCAGACATGGGTGACTTTTGTGTGACAGTTATTTGCTCTTCTGTGCTCTCATAGGAATCCTTTTCCCAATTCTTTGTCCTAACTCTGTAGTATTTCCTCCAGAACTTTCCAGCAAGTTGCTTTGATCTTGTCAATATGGCTTTTCCCTAAAAGAGACTTGTTGGTCCCCATTGAGACTTGTTGTCAGGGTTGAGACAGGCTCATCATGGTGGTCTCTGCATTCTGTGGTCGCTATGCCTGGGCCCAGCACCTGCCTCCTCCCTCTGTGGCCTGATGGCACCCCTTGGATATTGGAGGATCCCTATTTCACTGTGGCGGAGTACCTCCCTCTTTCCTATGTAACTTCTCATGTCCCCCTCCTACTGTGGCAGAGGGGCCAGAACACTGGGAGGGCTTCCTGGAGGAGGGTGTGCCTGGCATTGGGATTCTGATATGCCCTCCCACCACGCACAGGGAGCAGGCTGCACTGCACTGGTGGTGGCCGTCGTGGCCCGGAAGTTGGAACTCACCAAGGCTGAGAAACATGTGCACAACTTTATGATGGATACACAGCTCACCAAGCGGGTGAGTCACCTGCAGGCCACTCCTGTCTCTGTGGGTCACCACCGTAGCTGTTCCAAAGTGGCATTAGGTTCGGCCCAGTGTCCACATGTCTGCAGCACACGGAGGAGACATGGTCATACTGCACTCCCAGCTCTGGATCAAGCCGCTAAGTGCACACCCCAAACTCTTCAGCATTTGCACACGGTCCTTTCTGTGCTCTGGTTCCCCGTGATAAAATGAGAGGCTGGAAGCCAGTTGGCAGTGTTTGCCCAAAGTGCACAGAGCCTTGGATTCCCTCCCTCCCAGGACCACACAAACCAGGCATGGTGGTGTGTACCTGTCATCCCAGCATTCAAGCCAAAGGCAGGCAAAAATGGCCAGCCTCAGCTACATAGTGAGATTGAAGCTAGCCTGGGCTACATAAGACCATGTAAAACTGTGGCTTTCAATCTTTCTAATGCTACAACCCTTTAATATTCGTCTTGATCCTCAGGTAAAAAACGCTGCTGCAAACGTTCTCAGGGAGACATGGCTCATCTACAAACACACCAGGCTAGTGAAGAAGCCAGACCAAGGCCGGGTTCGGAAACACCAGCGTAAGTTCCTTCAGGCCATCCATCAGTAAGTCCGGCTCCTTTGCAGCGCCTTTCTCTGATCACCTGGCTCCCAGGGAGCCACACACACAGCTTTGCCCTAGTGCTGACCTCGGGGAATGTTCAAGAATGTTTGAAAAGATTCCAGAAGAGGAAAGTGGGAGGTTGGGGGACTGGAGAGTAGGCTCTAGGGAGACAATATCCCGGTGTGAGTCACCTGTGTCTGGGACATGGCAGTCTGATGCAGCCCCTGCCTCCATCGCCCCTCCCCCCCATTGCCCATCTCTTCCTTCGCCCCTCCCCCATCGCCTCTCCCCCCATCGCCCCTCCCCCCATCACCTCTCCCCCCCATCGCCCCTCCCCATCGCCTCTCCCCCCATCACCCATCCCTTCCTTTGCCCCTCCCCCACCGCCTCTCCCCCCCCATCACCCATCCCTTCCTTCGCCCCTCCCCGCCACTGCATCACCTCTCCCTGTACCCTCCAGCAGTTATTGAGGCCTAGTGCGAGGCAGAGGCATGGACAGGAATCCCAGAGGCAGCCATAATGAGGTCAGCCCAAGCTGAGGTAGAGAGGTGGGGGGAGCCATCACAACTTCAGTGGGGCGCTGAAGGAGAGCCCTGACAGCAGAACTAGAGTTTGAGCTCCTGGGAAACCAAAGACATAAAACCAAAAAGAGACAGTCGTGGGAAAAATACACAGAGGCACATGCAATTTGGGGGGGGCTCTGAATCTTCCCAGCTGTGGGGTGTTCCTTGGCAAGCAGAGGCTGCAGCCCCTCGGTCCTCATGAGCTCCCGGTACTGGATGTGTTGTCCATCTGTCTGCCACGCTCTCTCTTTCTTTCTTTTCTTTGTGCCTGTGATGCTATAGCACTCCCGGGTGCTGGAGTCAGAACTCTGGGCCTTAGGAGGCTGAGACACACCCCTGAGGGGGCACAGAGAGTAGAACCCACCTTTGGCAGCCCCTTCTCCAGGGGTCAAGGGCACCACACCCGATCAGCAGCTGTGCATTCACATCCTGTCTCTGTGCTGATACCCATGGCACTGCCCTTGCCAGCCTCTGTCTCCATCCAGGATGTTTTCTGAGCAAGTTGCCCATGGAGGCATGGTGCCTTGCACCTGCCATTCACAGGACTGCGGGAGAAAGGCAGAGAAGGGCAGCTACCCAGTGCTGCCAGGAGTCCCCCCAGGGTGACAGGACACAAGTGTCTTAAGGGGTTGGCCTCTTGCCTTGTGAAATCAGATCGCTGACCCATGGAGGCAGCAGCTCTTTGGCTGCCCAGGACCCGCTCCCAGGAACTGGGGAGGCACCTGGTGATGGGGCTGGAGCACACAGCATGTTGCTGCATGAGATTAAATTTGCACTGTACTTTTCTCTTTCTCTGTTTTCATTTTCTATGCTCTCCTGGCTCCTCCCAGGGCTCAGAAGTAAGTCTTGGGGTGACTGGAAGTCTGGTGGTGCATGATGGGGAGGGTTATGTCACAGACATGTCCCTAGTGGGCAAAGAATATGTCTGTCTTTGTCTTGTGGATGGGCCCATGTCCAGGTTTTTGGAAATGGCCTGATCTGGGCCAAGATTTCAAATGCATCCCATCCTCAGCACCGAGGCTCTGCTGGAGCCTGACCTGTCCCTGTCCCTGTCCTATCCCCAGACTCCGGAGTGTGAAGATTGAACAAGGGAAGGTGAATGATCAGGCCAACACGCTGGCTGAGCTGGCCAAGGTGAGCATGAGCAGCATGGGAGAGGGGTACAGGAATAGTGTCTAATCAGAGGAGGCTGGGAAGCCACAGCGTAGCATTGAGTATGCCCAGGTTGGCTCTTCAGTTTAAAGTCATGCGTAATATTCCAGGCATGGGACCACAAGCCGGGGTTCCAGATCCTCCAGAGGCTGAGGCAAAAGGACCCTGTGAGGCTAGGAGATCAAAAATAGCCTGGGTTATACAGAGACCCAGCACTAAATACATATACAGCACACGATTCTAGACGAGGACTCTGCCCTGAGCCATGCCTCCAGCCCCTCACTGGGGGATTCTAGGCTGGGACTCCACCCCAGTCCCTATCTACCCAGTAATTTCTTTGGAAGATGTTAAATTCTTTTTGTTGCTTTTGAGACAGTGTGTCATGTAGCCCATTCTGTCCTGGAATTCACAGTGACAACTTAGAACTCCTATCCTCCTGCCTCAGGTTCTAGAGTCCAGAAGTCATAGTGGTTCATGTCACATAGTTTACTCCAGTACTCACATGGCTGCAGGAGGATGATTGCTTCCAATCCAAGGCCGGCCTGAAGACTATGTCTCAGAAAATACACGCATATATATAATATACAATATTATAAATAAACAAATAAATGTATGAATGAATAAAGCCAAGCTGGGTCTGGTGGCACACACCTTTAATCCCAGAACTCTGGCTTGTGAGTTCAGGCCAGCCAAGGCTACATGGTTATTTATGCCGTCTCAATAAATTAATAAGTAAATAAAATACCAGAGAGGGCTATGAGCCGATTGAAGGCTGGCTACAGTTATAGGTGTCTCCAGATGCCACATCCTGGTTTCTGGACAAGTGGGGACAGGTGAGGTACAGTCTGGGCAAAGGCATGGTGTCCCAAAGTAGAGGACCCTCCTCTAGCTCAGTCTGAGCCTGCCATGTTTGGGAGCCCCCTGGTGGTGAGCCTGGCACCTGTGTTGGAACTCTGCACCTCTGGCGCCCCCTGCTGGTCACACAGCTGGCCCGCTGCTGGAACAGAAACTGCTCTTTAATCCTCAAGGTGGCCCCTACTGTCCTTAGTCCTCTATCCTCAGCCATCTCCTGGTTCCTTCCTTTGTCACTCGGTCTGTCTCTCTATTGCTGCAGGCACAGAGCATCGCATATGAGGTGGTGTCAGAGCTGCAGGCCCAGCAGGAGGAGTTGGAGGCACGCCTGGCCGCCCTGGAGAGCCGCCTGGATGTCCTGGGCGCCTCCCTGCAGGCCCTACCAGGCCTCATAGCCCAAGCCATATGCCCTCTACCACCGCCCTGGCCTGGGCCTGGTCACCTGGCCACAGCCATGCAGAGCCCACGAAGCCACTGGCTGCCCACGATGGGATCAGACTGTGGGTGATGGACTGCTGGTCACTAGACTGCTTGATCTCAGCCATCGGGGGCCACAGCTAACTCCTCACCGTTCTGAACTACTGCATTTACAGGCTTGGCTGGAACTGAGCCGATGGACTGGCACTCATTCCTCTGAGGAGGGACTACAGGATCCATGCCCCCTCAGCTGTCCCAAGCCCCAGAAGGGCAGGAAGTAGTGGCAGGGACCCTCAATATTTCTAAGTAAATCAGGGGCCTCTGGCCCACTTCCTGTTTACACGGCAGGGGGCCATGAGCATCTCCCCAGAGGAGGTAGATGACCGGCCTGAGGATTCCTGAATGAGTGGGGAAAAGGGTGGAAAGTCACTGCACAGGCACTGAGTACCTGCTGTATACAGGGACTGATACAATGACTTTTCTTCAGGCTCTATCTAACTGGAGTAAGATACAAACAAATGAAAGTTCAGAGAGGTGAGGCCACTTGCCTGCAGCCACACAGCAATGATCTGAGGTAAACACACTTGTCAAACAGCATAGGTGGATAGATTCTACTTGGGGATCCTGATGTCAAAGTAAGGGCACACGGGAAGGATTTGAGAGGGTGAAAGGCCAGGATTACAGATAAGCAGAATCACCACGGTCCCTTCAGACCTCAGGTTCCAAACTTTGGGTACCTCACAGGGATAGGTGGCTTGTCAAGAGCAGCCCCTGATAGGGCATTAGCCACCTGTCTTGGTGGGACCTGTGCTGGGTTCCCAGAGGCCCAGCTTGGACTCTGCACGTTTGAAGGAGGAGCTGTGGGGTGGAACGGGGCTGGCTTTATCCCCGGCTGCTGTGGGGCATGGGCAGGCAAGTCTGTATCAGGGAAACAAGCCTAACCCAACCCCCACACGGGTCAGACAGTAGGTGCTCAATAAATGCTTCCTCCTTCCTGAGACTGCCCGTGAGGGCTTAGGAAACAAGCCTCATCCTGTCCCTTCTGAGCCCAGTGTTAGCTCCTGTTTATCAGGAAGGGGACCGGAATCAAAACAGGACCGGAAGAAATAAACAAGGCAGGTCAATGTGACACATGCCCTTATTCGGAACACCCGGGAGGCAAAGGCAGGTGGATTGCACTGTATACGCAGTACGACTTGGGGGTGGCACAGAAATAAACAAGGCTGTAGGTGACTTGGGACTCCGGTGGTGACATTTGGGCGGGGAAGACCACAGGGTTCTTCACACTCACTGCACACTGCAAGTTCTAAAGTCCCCGCATCACGGGGAGGCTGGATGGGGCTGGGTGAGCGTAGGAAACTCAGCCGTGAGGCCACAGGTCGCCTCGGTCAGCGGCCACATTCTCCCGGCCCCGGAGCAGGAAGTCAGGTGTCTCGGGGACCCGGCCCGCAGGACGTGCAGCTGGGCTCCCTGCAGCTTCGCGCTGGAATTTCGGGAAGCGGAGCCTGCGGGGGTAGGGGGTGGGGGACAGCGGGTGCTGTTGGAGGCAAGCCCTCGTGGTGGTGGCGCGGGACCGGACGGCCACGCACTGGCTGGAGGGCGCAGCGTGGGCGTGAACGCCGTGCCCAGCGACTTCACCGCAGCCGAGACCTACCTGCGCGCCAGCAGATGCTACTCCCAAGTGAACTCGCAGAAGCAGGGCCGCCCTACGCAGGAGTTACTCAGGAAGCTGAAGCAGGAGGATTTCCAGGAGCTCAAGGACAGCCAGAGTTACATTAGACCGTATCTCAAAACACGAGAAACAAAAGTTAGATGTGGCTTCGCTTGTTTGTGGTTTCAGCACTGGTGAGCCGAGGTAGAAGAATCAGGAGCTCGTAATTTGAGGGTAGCCTGGGCTACCATCTACTGTCACAAAAGTCGTAAGGGTTCCAGAGGCGGGATTTCACAACCCATCCATCCTAAACGAAGTCCCTCCTAGACTGTGTCCCTATCTCAGGCCTCTGACAGCCTAGAAATCGAGATTCACAGTAGGACACTGCCAATTAAAGTGGGGGGTTCAGGCCCCACGCAGGATCTGCGGAAACCGGGGTGGGCTAGAGAGTCTCCTATTTAGGACCTCCAGGTGAGGGGTCCCCAGTTCTCAAAGAAGCTCCTCCTCGGGTGTGCACCTAGAATTCTGCCTGTTTGCCTTGCCCTGTCTGCTACTCTGGGCCTGTCCCTGAAGTGAGCGGGTATGATAGTGTTTGTGGGTAGGAAGGGAATGTCCCCCACTAGAGAGGAGCCCGTGGGGATTGGATTAGGGGACATTCCACTGTGGATCGGGGTCATAACCCCTCCCACTTCACCAATGCGACCTCTAGGGCGTTCCGATCCCTGCGCCAGCGCTGCCGTGTGGCTGGCTGCAGGGCGAATGTGGGCTCTGGGCTCCCTGCCCCTCAGTCACTCAGCTAAGCCCGGCCTCACTATGCCGGACCGTGAAATAGGCAGGACAGAAGCGGGGGCCGCATCTGCTTCCAGCAGCTCCGAGCAGATAAATCCTCAATTGGATGAAGGAAGTCAGCTTCTGTCCAAGTGGGGCAGGAAGGGAGCCGGTTGAAACTTTCTTCTCCAGGTGACTCAAAGGAAATCCTGGAGTTACCCAGACTTTCACTGACTTCCTCTAACAGACACACGGGGTGGGGTGGGGTGAGGTGTGACTTGCTGTGTGACTCCAGGAGAAAGCCAGGCCCTCTCTGGGTCTCGGAGGCTTATCTGTGTGTGATACACGCACTCTGTGAGGGTCCGTCCTCAATTCCCGCACTTTTCTTTAGGCCAAGACATGTGGGACCTCTCTGGTCCTCTAGGCTGCCCGGTCCTCTCCAGGCTGCTGGCGCGGGGTGCTGCAGCCTGGGGATCCCTGTGTGTTCACACAGATGGGCTCAGGAATGAATTCTAGCTGCAGTGCATCCTACGTCCACCAGGGAGCGCCCATATCCTACAAACGCCGGACAGGTTTCCCTGCAGGAGCAATTCTTCTGTGGCTCTTAGAGGACTCTGAGGCTGTCCCCAGGCTCACCGCAGCCCTTGACTCAATATGTCAGAGTCTCCTGGATTTGCTGTCTATGCACAGCGATCCTCTTCTGGCTCTGAGAGATTAAGTTTTCCCAGGCCTTATGGGAATTGAAGCGCACCTTCCTTGTCCCTTGCCAACATCCCCTAGGTGAGCGGGGGTGCCCAACCATTCCCTGTCCTCACCAATTCGCACCGTGGAAACAATAGGCCTGTAGTAGGGTGCCCTAGATAGGTCTCCAGGCGGCAGCGAGCTGATGATTAATCTAGCAGGTTCTGGCCCAGTGGCCACGCCTGCCAGCCCAGCGCCTAAGAGGCTGAGACCGGAGTTCCGAGACAGCCTGGGTTACTGTGCGAGATTCTGACTCAAAACATAAGAAACAGCCAGGCACTGTGGCAAATGCCTATCAAGCCAGTTCTGGATGACTGGAGGAGGAAGGTAAGTTCAACGTCAGGCTGGATTGAGTACGTAGTGAATTGGAGGCCACCCTGTGCTCAAAAGAAAATAAAGCTTTCGAGTTCAAAAATCCGATTTGAGCTTTAATCCTAGCATAGGAAGCAGTGACAATCTCGCTTCTATGAGTTCAAGGCCAGCCTGGTCTACACAGTGAGTTCCAGACCAGCCGAGGGAACACAGAGAAACCCTGCCTATCATCCAAGCACTCAGGAGGCTGAGGCAGGGGGACTGTCTCAAGTCCCAGGGAAGGCTGGGTTACATGGGAACCAGTCTCAAACAACAACAGAGAAAAAAAAAACAGTGACAGTTGTCACGCAGGGTGACTAGGACCGGGTCCACCATTCCTGGATTTCCTTGTTTGTGCATTTGCTACACCAGGCGGCAGAACTACGCTGCAGCACCGCCCACTCAGCTCGCTGCCTGCTGCCTCGTGAGGCCACGCCCCACCGCGCTATTGGTGAAGTTCTTCTCGGTAGGCGAGGCTTTCTCTAAGGCCCCGCCCACCCGCCCAGCTACTGACTGCAGCAGGAGCGGATTTCCCCTTCAAACCACGCCCCTCATACGCTATTGGCCTGGCCCCTTTTAGGTGGCGCGGCTTTCCTACTTTGAGGAGCCTTTGGCCTAGTTCTCTCAGCAGCGCCAGGCTTTTTTCAGGCCCCGCCTCCTCACCGCGCTATTGGTGAAATCTTTTCCTGAAGGTGTGGCTTTCTCCTCAGGCCATTCCTTCGCCGCGCTATTGGCCTAGTCTTCTCCGGAGAGCTCAGCTTTCTCCCTCAGGCCCCGCCCCTACTGTCGTGTTTGCGGAGTCTTTTCCGGTAGGCGTGGTCTTCTCCTCAGGCCCCGCCCTCGCCCCGTCGTATAAGAGCGACGCAGCCGCGGTTCCCCCAGCGGTCTTCAGTCCTGCTGTCCCGCGTGTGAGTATCGGTAGTTCGAGCCTGCTTCGCTCGCAGTCGCTAGCTCTTCCTTATCGCGGGTTCGAGCACCCGGTCGGTTTGTTTTTGGGTTCGCGACCGTCACCTCAATGTTGTTCGATAAGGTGAAGGCGTTCGTGGTAGAGCTGGACGGAACACACGCAGGCACGGAGCCCGTGTTCCACGGAGGCCAGGCCGTGGCGGGCCGAGTACTGTTGGAGCTTGCGGGCGCGGCACGCGTGGGCGCGCTCAGGCTGCGCGCTAGGGGCCGCGCGCGCGCGCACTGGACGGAGTCGCGCAGCGCGGGCTCCAGCACTGCTTATACTCAGAGTTACAGCGAGCGCGTGGAAGTCGTGAACCACCACGCCACGCTGCTCGCGCCAGGTACGGGCTGGGGACCTTTTGGGGCTCACCGAGCATGTGCTCCCCAGGCCCACGTCCGCTGAGCCCTGGGTCTTGTTCCTAGACTCGGGGGACATCGTCACGCTTCCCGCTGGACGCCACGAGTTCCCCTTCAGCTTCCAGCTGCCTATGTAAGCCCCGCTGTCGCCCTCTGGCTGGGCATCTAGGGTCCCCTCCTCCCTGACTTCTCGGAACACCCCTTCTGCATGACCTTCACCTCGCTGTCTTCTGATAGTGATCCCTTGATCCCCACTCTTGCCACCCCAGCTCTCTGGTGACATCCTTCGAGGGCAAACACGGCAGCGTCCGCTATTCTATCAAAGCTACCCTGCACCGGCCATGGGTCCCTGCGCGCCGCGCCCGGAAGGTGTTCACTGTCATTGAACCCGTGGACATAAACACACCTGCCCTGCTGGCAAGTGGCTGCCCTTGGGGGGGGTGTCCAGCCTGGCTGCTTGACGCCTTTTAGATTTGAGTGTCTCAGGTGGCCTCTCTGAAACAGGGAGCCAGAAGTTAGTGGTGAATACAGAAGCCACTATAGGTAGGTACAAATTCAGAGGGTGCTCAACTGATGTGTGCCTCTGGGCAGGTGTCTTGCTCTTTCCCAGCCTCAGATACCCCGTTTGGAAAACAGGGTATGATTGGGCTTTTTTTGTGGGGTTTTTTTTTGGGGGGGTGGTTGTTTTTACTGGGTTTGGGTTTTGTTTTATTTTTTTCTTTTAATTTTCGAAAGGTCGCTCTGTGTGTAGCTCTGGCTGGTCTGAGACTCACTGAGTAGATCAGGCTGGCCTCAAGCCAACAGAGATCGACACTAAAGGTGTGCGCCACCACATCTAGTCTTGCTTTTATTTTTTATTCAGCTTTTGACTTCTTAAGACAGGGTTACATTCTTTGGGGGTGTCTGGTCAAAACTTACAACAACCCCCTTGTCTCAGCCTTTCTATAAGACTAGGGTCTCCAAGTGCCCAGTGCCCAAAGTGACCCTTGACATCTCCATAGGAACCCCAGGCTGGAGCCCGAGAGAAGGTGGCCCGATCCTGGTACTGCACCCGTGGCCTTGTGTCCCTTTCAGCCAAGATTGACCGAAAAGGCTACACTCCAGGTAACAGGGAGCTGTGTGCAGCTTGAGCAGAGATAGTTGGTAGTGGGGAAACTGAGGCAAACTGCTGTCTGCTGCAGGAGAGGTCATCCCTATCTTTGCTGAGATTGACAATGGTTCCACGCGAGCTGTGCAGCCCCGCGCCGCCCTAGTACAGACACAGACCTTCATGGCCCGAGGTGCCCGCAAGCAGAAGCGTGCTGTGGTGGCCAGTGTAGAAGGGGAGCCTGTGGGCCCCGGGCGCCGTGCGCTGTGGCCAGGTCGTGCGCTGCGTATCCCCCCAGTGGGTCCATCCATCTTGCATTGCCGCGTGCTCAGTGTGGACTACTCACTCAAGGTACCCCAAACTCCCCTACATTTATCGGCCAGACCAAGGGGGAGGGCACAGGTGGGCAGCAGCTCACTTCACCTCTGTTCCCTTCAGGTCTGCGTGGACATCCCAGGCTCTTCCAAGCTGCTGCTGGAGCTGCCGCTGGTCATCGGCACAGTTCCTCTGCATCCTCTGGGCAGCCGCTCCGCTAGCGTAGGCAGCCGCACCAGCTTCCTGCAAGACTGGGGCCTGTGCACCCTGATGGAGCGGCCAGAGGGTGAGCTTAGCCAACTGACAAGGAATGTGGGCAGCAGAGCCCCGGCCAGGCCCTGCTCTTTGTCCCTGGGGTCTCTATACAAGCAGGGACTCATCCCAGGTACCCATCAAACCAGCACACTGAGGGTGGGGGGGCTAAGGAGTCAGTTCAAGGCCAGCTTCCAGTACTTAATAATTCAGAAGCCAGCCTGGACTTGAGGAGACCTGGACTTAAAAGCCAAGCCAAAGCAGGGTGTGGAAAGACCAGTAAGCATCCAGAGGACAGCCTGCTCTAACACCAGGATCAGAGGGCAGCCTGCTCTAACACCAAGATCCTGGCTCAAAAATGAAAAAAGAACAGTAGCCAAAACTAAAGAGTCCAGGCAGCCAGCTGAGGCAGGAGAATTGCTACAAGTTGGATGTCACCCTGAACAAGTGAAGCTGTCCCCAAGGGAAAAGGGCTCAGTCGTAATGTCACAGCCAGGGATCTCCCAGAGCTTCACTCTCTGTCTCTCCTTTCCAGCCCCACCTGAGTACTCCGAGGTGGTGAGGGAGAGCCAGCTGGTAGCTGGGTCACAAGGCCCCACCTCCCTCCTGCATGACCCAGGTGTGACCATGGAAGGGCCCTACTTTGCCTGTCTCCAGGAGTTCCGCTACCGCCCGCCTCCTCTGTACTCGGAGGTAAGCTGCCTGCACCCTCTTCAGTGGGCTGCTTGGTGATATGCTGATGGGGGCAAGGTGTGGTGACACAGGCCTGTTGTCCAGTCCTTGGGAGGCTGAGGCAGGAGGATCGTAAGATCCAGGTGACACCCTCCTCGGGACCCCTGACTGCCTGTTCTCTGAGCTGATCTGTAGGAGTTGGGTGGCAGGGCGCGCTGTGGCTCACTGGGGCTCTGTCTGTCAGGAGGACCCTAACCCACCCTCAGAGGCAGTGAGGCCACGCTGCATGACCTGCTGACACATGGCCGGCCCCTCGGTACCAGGTTCACAGTCTTTGGCCGCTGAAGTCCCACCATCTGCTTTGGGAACACAGGGTTAGTTGAGGTCGTGTGTCTTCCGACATCGCACAGGATTCAGGAGCAGCATGGCTTCGTGAACAGTTCGTCTTCTCGAAGCTTCTGGCTCTCTGCATCTGATCACGAACGAGGCTCTCAAGCAGTACGAGGCTCCTCTAGAGGATTGTAGTCGAGAGAGATGAATCTAGGGGTGGATACTTCCAGTTTCATGGAATCAGAACCAGCCAGAAGTCCAGAGGGGAGGCAGAAGGCTTCCAAAGGGCATTTTAGCTGAGGCTTTGATGTATAAACAGGAGCTCAGCAAGCAGACAAGCACAGAGGAAATGGTCAGAGCAGACAGCTCCCACTCTTTCTTCCTAGGGTTGGGAGCCCAGGTGTTTAGGTGTCTTAGATACGGCCTCACTGTGAGGTTAGCAGGACAGAGGGCCCAGGGCCAGACACAAAGGGGAGGTCAGTGGGACCTGAGGGTCCAGGGGTTCTCACTTTTGAGGACTGGTGGCCCAGGTGAGCCCAGAGCTATAGTGGTCTGCCATGTTCAAAACCTCAAGCCTCCTCAGGGATCAGGATCCAGACAGAGACATTGTAGGGAGAACAGGCAACTGGGGGCAGCTGGACAACCCCCTCACACACACATCCCAGACCATTTCCACGGTCTGAAGAGTTTATCACTTTTGTATATTAAATAAATAAATAAATAAATAAATAAATAAATAAATAAAACGGAAGGAGGACAAAAGGCTGTCTTGTCATTTGTTCATGACAGCTGGAGGTCAGTGCAGCTCTGACCCCTTCCTGGGAGGGTCACTAGGACCTGTCCCCACCTCACACACCTCGACCTGGTCTGTCTGCTGTTGTTGTGAGATTTGTTTCCTTTTCCCCCTGAGTATTATGCTGAATGTCTCTGCACTTGCAGTCAGTGCCCATGGAGGCCAGAGAGGCATCACGTCCCTGTAGCAGGAGTTGACTGTGTGAGCCCTCATGGACACTGGGGACAGAACCAGGTCTCAACCTCTGCCCCCTCTCTGGCAGGTCTGCTCTGTTTATAAATATTCTTTATTCTTTTTTAAGTTTTAGAGTAACTTCCCCAGCCCTGGGTGTGGTACCTGCATGAGATCCCCGATCCCCTTCCTGAGGCACAGTGCATATGGTTGTCACCAGTACATAAATACGGTTAAAAACTGGCTAAGCACTTAGGTCGAAGCAGGAGGATTTCAGTGAGCTCAAGGCCAGTCTGTGCTACCTAGTGAGATGGTAGCAATGATTATAGTCAGACTCTATTAATCTATTATTTAATATCATCACTGGTAAGCAGATGCAGGTGGATCTCTGGAAGTTCCAGCCCAGCCAGGGCCACCTGGGGAAGACAAACTTAACTACAATCTTAAGTGGCGTTGGCTGCCGGAGCCCCAAGGTGAGGTGGGCTCCGGAGGTAGTGCAGATCCCTCTCTAGATCCCTGCACAGCCATCGGGTACTCAGGGTATCTAGGTTAGGGAGCCATCCTCACTACTGTCCCCCAAACCCGAACCCGCAGCCAAGGACATTGTGTTCCCACCATTATGGGTGCATGATTCCACTTCCAGGTGTGTTCCTGAGCCACACAGTATGTCCCAAGAGGGGACATTCAGCAGTTCCAGGGCGATCCCCTCACGCCAGGCTAGGCCAGCTGACAGCCGGACACCTGAGCCAGCAGCTGTGGGGACCCATTGCTTACAGAGGGTCAGGTGAGCACCTAGCAGGAAGGGGCTAGTTCAGTGGTCCTGGGACAGAGGAGAGGAGGGGGAGGGGCCAGGCGAGTTAGGGAGGCCCTTGCTGCTTCAGGCCCCTCCTTCTCTGCTTCAGGCCCCTCCTCCCTCTCTCTCCTCCCTCTGCTGTCACCTATGACTGCAGGACTGAAGGCAGGGGGCCTCACCTCCACACACCTGCTCCTGAAACCCCCTTAATCTGACCAATGAGGGCTCAGTGTCAAACTCCAGGTCCCTCTCTGTCTCTCTGAACCCTGATGGTGTCCCTGATGCCTCTGAGCCCCGGGGTGACAGGCACACAGGGCACAGACACTTGGCAGCTGGCCTGGCCGGGCCGGGCGGCCGTTCAGGAATCTACCCACAGTCTCGGCTGCCCTCACCATCTCTCGGCTGCTCTGGGCACATTCTGTCCAGAGCAGGGTGCCCTGGGGTGCCGGGGAGGGGGCTGCTGTCCTGCTGGGCTCCGGTTACAGGACACTCTGTCCCTACCTCCAGGTCAGTACAACCTCCAGAGTCCCCCCCAGGCTCCTGAGGAGGCAGAGCAGCTCCAACCCCAGGGCCTTTACACCTCCACCACCAGCAGCTCCCACCCCCCAGCCTCTGAACCTTGTTTGTTTTTACTTTTGTTTGTTTTTGAGACAGTCTTGTGTAGCCCAGACTGGCCTTGAACTCCTCCCTGATGCCCCTGCCTCCACCTCTCATGACAGGCATACACCATTTGTATTCCTTGGGTAGGCGGGGTTTTGCCCACCTAGGCCAGCTCTCTGCCTACTGAGCCCCAGCCCTGATCCCTAGGCTTTGTTTATGATGTTGAGGAAAGTCCCCAAAAAAGCTGAGGAGGAAGCAGTGACTCGTCCGGGTCGGGTGGTGCCAGCTGTGGCCAGTGGGGGAGGGGAATACAGCCAGAGAAGAATAGGGACATAAACATGGCAATCCCTCTGCAGGGAAACTGTTCAGGGCTCCTCATAGCCATAATGGGCAGGAAGGGACATCAAGTCTTGTACACAAAACCCTGTCAGGATATGGGGTACCCCCCAGCCAGACCAGCCCCATTTCTGATGTGACCACGGATCATCTGATCTGGCAGAGTCATTGATGTTGGCTCACAGGGTCCTGACAGACCCCATCAGACTGGGGACTCAGCAGAGGTAATCCAATCCCATATACCTCTGTGACTAAGGCAGTTGGGCAGAGTCTCAGGGAGACCTGGATGGGGACAAGGAGGGACAGAGTCCAGACCGCACACAGTTAGGATGGAGCCATGGGAAGAAGGCGGGTCTGGAGGGTCCTGGAAAGAGGAGAGGACATTGGAGTTGGGGTTTGGTGGATGAAGAGGAGTTTGTCTGGGAAGGGTGTTCCAGCCACAGGGAAGAGTCTATACAGTGACATAGCAGACAGCAGTCAAAGATGCTGGGGCATCTTTGAATAGAATGGGGCTGAGGGGAAGTGGTCCTGGGAGCCCCCAGGAATGGAACCACAGGTCAGGAAGATTTGGTACTTCCTCAGGTGTGAACCTGTGGCCCAGGGAGTAGGGCAGGTCAGGAGTCAGCTCTAGACTCTTGTCTTCCCTGAACAGGCAGCGGCCACCAGCAGTCGGTGAGGAGGCTGCGGGGTTCAGGACTGGCTGAGGAGTGCCAGAGTCCTTTTCCAAGCACAAGCTATTCCTTTCGTGGGCAAACAAAAAGCAGGTGTCGGGAGGAGCCCCAACCTGAGCGTTTGCCAGGTTGGCCCAGCAGGGTGTGGGCATTGTTGGTGACCCCCGTGCAAGGACTGAGCAGAGGCTGGTTTGTCACCATCCTGAGGAGCACAGGCCTGTGGTTCCTTGTGGCCACGCTGGTAGCTATGGTGGAGTCAGGAGACAGGAGACCCCGCTGAACCCTAAACAAGGACCCCAACTTCAGTTTGGCCATGTCCCTTTCCAGAGCCTTCATCTTGACCACATCAAATGGGGACAGCTCCAGTCTGAAGTCATTTTGCCTGATATCCTTAGAGTCCCACTTTCTCTCATATTACCAGGATGCTACACATTCTTGTGGTAAACTTCTAGTCACTCTTCAAAACCCCTAAACTGAGCCTGGCCTCGTCTCTGCCTCTCCAGCCTAGTTCTGACCCCCACCGGCTGAGGGTGTTTATAACTTGTATGGGTCATTGTCCCTGTCATCCTGGCCAAGGCTGAGGTCTCTCAGGGGACCAGCACCACAGAAAAAGAAAGCTAGGACCATATTTCTAGAATATGACCACATGGCTGGGTCCTACAGACTACCCACACCAGCTTCCACATAATTACTTTTTTTTATTTGTTGAGGCAGGGGGCTTGCCTGGAGTTGAGTACATGGTTATTCTCCTCCCTCAGCCTGTGGATTGCTGAGCTCATGGCTCTGCCTGGGAGATGCTACAACATCCAACTCTTCCACCATGGTGCCTGCAGGATGACCTGACAGGAGCCCCGTCCCAGCTGGAACTGGCAGCTGCCCCATGAGGACAATGTTTACTAAGTATCGAGTGATAGCAACAAGTGACCAGACTGGGTCACAGGAGTGGTGCTGTGGTAGGGCAGCATGGCAGCCTGTGCTGATGGGGAAACCCAACCTGTCGCTGGCACAGCCTAGCCTGCTGCTGGCACGGCTCAGCCAGGTTGGCTGCCAGACACCAAGTCCAGGTGACCGAGTATGAGCAAGAAGGAGCTTATGATGCCCTGCCTTCCTGGACTCTCCTGTCTGCCAGTTGGCTGTGCCATCATGTCACACTTCCTCAGCCTTGATGAACCTAGCTTTCTCACTGAATGTAAAAATGAGTAGAGGCTACCCCCTAAAAAACGCTGATGTCCCAGGTAGCTCCATTTCAGATGAACAGTGAAACTTTTTTTCTTTCTTTTTTGGGGGGAGGGTCAAGGTGTGAGCTTACAGATGTGCCTCGTGGAGATAGCCTAGCTGTGGCCTAGCCTTTGCAATCCCAGGACCTTTTCACCCTCTGAGAACTTCCCATCAACAAGCAAGAAGGGGCCAGCCAGATGGCTCAGCAGGCAAAGGCGACTGCAGCCAAGCCTGTTGACCTGAGTTCGATTCTTGGACCCCCATAGCAGGAGAAACTGGCTCCTGCAAGCTGTTTGTTATCTGACCTTCGCATAAGCACCACAGCGTGTTCTCCGACCCCACACAAAATAAATACATAGCAAAGTAAATCTTGAAACATTCAGGAAGCAGCAGAAACACACGAACAACTTAGACAAGTCCTGTCAAAGCAGCGGGTTCCCAGGCAGGGAGCACATGCAAAGATCCTGGGGTTGTTCAGGCCAGATGGCTTGGGGCACAGGGGTTGTGTTTCAGCCTCACTGGTCCTCTGGAGCTCAGTGATGGAAACCCAGGTTCCAGCCACAGAGCTAAAAAGAAAGAAAAGCCTCACAGCTTGGAAACTCGAGCGGGAGGCCAGCGCTTCTCCTTTACCTGCATAGCAACCGTGGGGCTGTGTGCAGAGCCGTCCAACAACCCGGCTCTTCTAGAAACAGAGCAGGCTGCCCAGCAGCGCCTTGGTTTGCTGTGGGCAAGAGTCCTCTGGCCTGTGTAAGAAGGGTGAGGAAGTCTGGAGCAAGAGGAGCTGCCCACTTTCTCTCTTGTTTGTTTAAGGCTTTGTTTCTTGTTTGTTTGTTTGTTTGTTTGTTTGAGATAAAGTCTCACAGAGCCAAGGCTAGCCTCAGACTCACAGAGATCCACCTGCTCTGTCTCCAGGGTGCTGGGATTAATTGATGAGTTTTATTGTTTTTATTACAACAGAGTCTCACTATTCATTAATTCTAGTTGGCCTCCAATTAATAGCAATCCTGCCTCAACTTTCCAAGTGTTCAGGCCCAAGTGCTGCCCAAGTGCTTAGCTGTGTCAATCAGGCCTGGAGCCTGATTGAGCCTATTTTACTGCCACCTGAGTCTATTTTAACTGGGGGGTGGGGTGGGGGGGGAGGCGTGTCACTTCGGATAGACTGGGGTGATGAGTGCCACCAGGGAACAGTCTTAGTGTGGAGCAGACCCCAGGTCAGGCTGCGGTGCTGTTCACAGAGATCCTGTCCCTTTTTTCGTGGCACTGCAGTTGCAGACAGCTCACTATCGTTTCGTTCATACTGTCATTTTTCTCCCCTGAACCCTGGGCTTAAAAGTTCAGCCAGAGCATGGAGCCGGGGTCCTCGTGCATCCATCTCCAGGGTGCTCCTCTAACAAGCCCCAGAGCCAATACTTGGAGTGCAGATTGACAGACATGGTGATCGTGGGGTGATCGTGGCTCAGATGTGTCACGTGACCCCGGCAGTGCAGGGGTGGGGGCGGTGTGTATGTGTTGTGTGTGTGTGTGGTGTGTGTGTGTGTGTGTGTGTGTGTGTGTGTGTGTGTGTGTGTGTGTAGAGAGGGTGTTGGGGTCAGTAACTGGATGGCAGGCCGCATCAGCCGGATCACTGCAGATCAGAGCTAGTTCCTGGCTTCTACACAGGTCTGGAATTTTCCAGGACTCTCAGAATGACCTGAGGTTCCCGGACCTGGGCCTGGCCCCTGGCCGGGAGATGCCTAGTGCTGTCCCTGAGGCGCAGGGGCTCAGCTGCCCGGTTTGCGGGAGGCTCACGGGGTGGGGGGTCGGGGGATGCTCCTGCCCCGCATGGATTCAGGGACCTGCATGGCCACCTCTGGGGAGGGCACAGCTCTGCTTTGGAGTGTCTGGGGTGGGTGTTGCAGGGCTGTGGGAAACTGAGAACCCTGGAGCAATCTGGATGCTCACGAGTGAGAAAACGATGAGGAAGAAGAGACTTGACTTAATTAAAATATTGAAAAATGTTTAAATTACATTTTTATTTTATTTCTTTACTTTGTGAGGTGGAGTGGCAAGGTCCTCATGCTTGCTAGAGTTAGCTCTCCTTCCAGCGGGTCCCAGGGAGTGAACTCAGGTCCTCAGGATGGCAGAGAGTACCCGCTCAGCCATAGTGCCACCACTATCAGAAATATTCATCATCAGACTAGGAAGATAAAGGACAGGCCTGTCATCTTAGCACATGGGAGACTGAGGCAGGGGGATAGCTTTGAGTTCTAGACCAGAGAGCTACAGAGTGAGACCCCCATCTCAAACGACAAGGGCAAAGATTGGTGGGGTCTGCATCATAGCTGGAGATAGAGGTTGAAGGTCATCCTTGGCTATATAGTATGTTTTTTAGGCCAGCCTGGGCTACATAAGCAGACTTGTCTCAGCAACAACAAAAAGCCCTGTTTAAGCAGAGGGTGGTGCAGGGCCCAACACTTCTGGAGAAAAGTGAGGTGGTGAGACTGGTCCTACCAGACCCTGGGTGCAATTTCACAGCCTGTGGTTACATCAGAAAGATTGCCACAGGGAGGGGCTCATTGGCCAACATATTGGAATTCAGGGCCCACAGAGGCTCCCACCTAGCTTAGGAACTCCGCCCTAAGGTGGAGAGGGTCTTTCTCCAGAGAGAGGGGCCAACAGTGCTAGCACTCAGATGGCGGGCACTGAGCTCAAAGTGGTACTGTGTGGCAGGGTGCACCGGTGTATGATCACAGTCCCAGGGCTCAGCAGAAGTAGGAGAATGATGAGTTTGGGGCAAACCTGGGCTATTAGAGGGAGACTCTGTCTCAAAAACTGAAGAAAACAGATTAATGTGTAAAAATTTGCCTACGTTGAGGATAGGGAGGCCGGGGGGCAGTGCAGGGGTTCAGATGCCTGCTACACAGCACCAGGACCGAAGTTTGAATCTCCAGCTAGGTGCAAGCTGAGCTGTGGTGGCGCACGCCTTTAATCCCAGCACTCGGGAGGCAGAGGCAGGTGGATCTATGAGTTCAAGGCCAGCCTGGTCTACAGTGAGTTCCAGGACAGCCAGAGCTACACAGAGAAACCCTGTCTCAATAAAACAAAACAAAATAAAATAAATATGAACATGCTGGTGTAGCTGTAACCTCAGCCCTCAGGGCAGACATAGGAGGGTCACAGATGTCAGCACTGTGGTTAGTGAGAGACACTGTCCCTAGCAACAAGATGGGCTGACAAGATGGCTCAGAGAGTAAAGGTGCTTGCTGCCAAGCCTGACTGTCTAAGTTTGATCCTCAGGACCAAAAGAACTGACTCTTGAAAGTTGTCCTCTGACCTTTGCATATTACCCTCAAATAGATTAGTTAAAATGCAATGAAAAACAAGGTAGGGGCAGCCAGGAAGACCCCAGATGCTGAGTCCTGGCTTCTGCTTGCCCACAGGCAGGAACGCAAGAACACACACAATTAAATGCATAAAAAATTCTAAAAAGTTATGGAATGTTTTGTTCTTCACACGATGCCTTGAGAAGAATGAGAAGATAAGTAGCAAAGTAGCATCACCTGCTACACCTGCCGATGGCAGGCAGGCCATCTTGTGTTTCATAATTCTGTGTATGCACGTGAGTGCAGAGGACAAAGGCGCCACAAGGGGGCGTCAGATTCCCTGGCACTGGAATTGAGGCTGTGAGCCGCAGTTCCATGCTAAGAACTGACCCTGGGCTCCTCTGCAAGAGGAGTCCCAAGGAATGAAGTCTGAGGTGGTGCCATGAGCCATGGCTTCCTCTTGCCCCTTGGCCATGGAATCCTGAGAAAAGTGGGGCTGTGTGTATTTTCCATTGGTATTTTCCATTTAAGACAGGTTTGTCAGGACAAGACCCCACCATAAACCAGAGGACATCTGTTGTGTGTTAGGTTTTTGTCAACTTGATACAAGCTAGTTCTTTGGTGATGGGGGAGGGCAGAGACCATTGTGGTGAGGCCATCCCTGGGCTGGTGATCCTGAGCAAGCCATGGGGAGCAAGCAGCATCCCTCCATGGCCTCTGCATCAGCTTCTGCCTCTGGGTTCCTGCCCAGTCCTTCAGTAATGAACCATGAGCTGAATAAACCCTTTCCTCCCCAGATTGCTTTTGGTCGTGGTGCTCATTACAGCCAGTGAAGAAACAGTATAGAGAATACATAAAGGGCTCCCACACCCAAGGGAATATGGTGAAATGCAGCTGCCACAGACCCAAGGCTCTGGAAGAGATGGCAAACATCATTCAGCTTCCTCCCACATGACTGACAAAAGTTCCAAAATCAGCGCTCTGAGGCGTGTCCCCATGCATCCACTCAGGACATGCACACAGTGGGGGAGGCTTCAGAAACCTGCAACCCCTTGAGTCCCCAGAGAGAAAGGTGCAAGGGACAGGAGCACATGCTACCTCTTCAGGCCTGAGGACCTGCCAAGCCACGGGGTGGCTGTGACTTGGGGTGGGAAGGGAGCTGGAATCACAGTCCTACTAGCTTAGGCCACTGGAGGCTCCTGCCAAGCTTGGCAAGGGAGGGTCCAGCTTAGGCTACATAGTGGATTCCAGGTCAGCCTGGGCAATAAGAGATAGCAGTGTGCAGGGACCCCAGCCGAGCACCTGATGTCCCACCCTGTCCAACACCTGCCCCCTTCCCTGTACCATGGCCTGGTGCCTTGTTTCCTCCAGTACACGGTGACAGAGCCAACCTCCCCCGCCCGCCCCAGGCAGTATGATCTGGTATGCCATCTGCAAATTGATACCAGCCTCCAGCCACCTGTGAAACCGGCTGCCACTGCCTCCGCCCTTGAGACAGTCCCCAGGCAGGCTGCATGGGGGAGTGGCAGATGTGGTGGGTTAGCAGGAATAGCCTAGCCTCAGTTTCTCCACCTGTGAACTCTCTGAAGCCCACACAAGTCTCCCTGCTGCTCTCAGGGAGGGGACCCAACCTCACACACCTGCCCTGTGGTCATGCCTACAGGTCTCCTACCCCAGGGCCTCCCACTTATCCAGCCTTCAGGAAAGCTGCCTCTTCCAGGAAGCCCTCTTTGGTTCCTGACCCTCAGAGCCCCCCACTGTCTGATTGTGATGACCTGTGGAGTAGAGGACGCCAAGCCTTGCCTGTTCTTCAGATGTACACTACTTAAACCCCAGCTGTATGCAGGAGCTAAATATGCCATAGGTGGAAAGGCTTCAGAGTCCATATATTGGGGACATGTGACAGAGAAGGACGTTGGAATTAGACCCAGGATGGGCAGGGGGCAGGGAGACACAAGAATGTTAACAGAAATTAAAGATACCAGGCAGAAACAAGACCCATGAGAAAGTGCTGAGGCAGGAGCATGCCTGAGTTGTTTGGGGAGTGTGAGGAAGCCGAGGAGGATGGGGTGGGGAGCTCTGCACTGGATCGTAGCCAGGGTCAGTCTCAGGGGACAGTCATCAGAGCTGGAGAAGGGACCATAGTTTTGTGGGTCGATGACATAGGAAGGTTGAGAGAATCCATAAGCAGCCTGAGTCCTCTCTCTGAGATTGCAAGTTGACTGACTGTATGACCTCTTCCCTGAGGGCCCAGCTGGAAAGCACCTGGCTCTGAGAAGGGAAGTCACTGTCTTCCTTTCACAGGAAGGGTCCAGTGCAGGGCCAGCCCAGGCAGGGGCAATGACCAGAGCAGATCCCAGCCAGACAGGACAGGACTGAGCAACAACCTCCACGGAAACTTCTGTGGGGAGCAAGCCAGCCAGCCTCCTCCCTCACTCCCTGTTTTATTCAGTGCCTGGGCCACCACACATGGTGCTGGGGACAGTGGCTCTGAGAGGCTGTGGGCTACAGGAGGTTCCAGAAGCCCTGACATGGCTGCTGAGATTCAATTTTGATGACTCAGGAGGCTCCAAGGGCAGAGAGGCAAGCTGTGGGGTGGGGGCGAGGGCTGTGGCTCAGAGAGCAAGCTGTGCAAAGGGTCAGACTGTCATCTCAGCTCCTGCCTAGAATCCCCCAGTGAGGGGCTGGGGGCCTGACTCAGGGGTGGGTTTCTGCTTCTGGTGAAACAAGATCCTGGGTTCCATCTTCAGCAAGAAAAGAAGGGAGAGGAGAGAAAAGCAAATGCTGAAAGGAAAGGGGCACAGAAAGGGGATAATGAACGGAAGGAGGGAGGAGAGAACAGAATCTTCCTCGAGCAGCAGGACCGGCAGCAGCCAGGAACGCAGAGCCGCCTGAGCCCACATTAGCACATGAGCAGAGAAACAAAGTGTTTTTTAAGCGCACAGTGGAATAGCACTCAGCTATGAAAAGGAAAGAGGCATTAACACGTGTTAAAAACTTCAGAACAACAATGCATGTGATCGACACGTCAGCCCAGACTCTGGTGAGTGACTCTTGTGTCCTGCTGTCCGGATCAGGCTCAGGGGCTGTAAAAGTACGTCCCGGGTCTCAGAAGCAACTCATGGGGACAGATACTTTGGCATTTGGTATGGAATGTTCTGGAATTAGTAAGAAGTGATGTATGCACACCAAGTGAATCCAAATGTCACCGAATTGTGCGCTTTTTGTTTTGTTTTGTTTTGTTTTGTTTGTTTTTTCTTTTTGTTTTTCCGAGACAGGGTTTCTCTGTGTAGCCCTGGCTGTCCTGGAACTCACTCGGTAGACCAGGCTGGCCTTGAACTCAGAAATCCGCCTGCCTCTGCCTCCCAAGTGCTGGGATTAAAGGTGTGCACCACCACCGCCCCGCGAATTGTGTGCTTTAAATGGGCAACCTGAAGAAAAATGGGGTGTGGAGGGCAACTCCTGGTGTGTGAGCACAGTGTGATTTAAAATCAAACAGTGATGGGCAGAGCCAGGCAGCCATTGCTGGCAAAGCGTTGGGCACCTGGCTCAGGCGGTGACCCCGGGGGCTGTTCTGTGCTGGTCACCGACGGCACATGTTCCCTAGAGCCTGTGACAATCTGCCCACACTGGCTGGAAGCATCCAGTGGGGAGGTGCCTGGGGAAGGAGACTTAGGCAGCTCATGTCCCTGTTCCACACAAGGCCACGGACAGTCAGAAACCAGTAAGCTGGATGAGGAGAGGGCCAGGGACTGGGCCTGTTAGCCCTCAGCAGTCATCCCAGCACTCTGGAGGCTGAGGCAGGGGCATGGTGAATTCTGATCTAGCATGGGCTGCAGCTGGAGGGCCCTGAGCAGCTCGCAGGGAAGTCACAAGCTCTTCTCTCCAGGCCACCAGGCTAAACTAAAAGGTCCTGGCCTGCTGGGAGCAGCCTGTCAGTCAGAACCTTTATTTGGCCTCCTCAGGACCTTTGCAATGGCTGTTCTTGTGCTGTGCCCAGATTGTAAAATCCCCAAAGAGACCACCAGGAATCACAACGGCACAATCACACAATGTAAGCACTTGAAGGTCATTATTCAAGCTTGGGCCACCAACCTTCCTGATGCAACAGGGAGGAGAGTGACCCCCAGGTCTGAGTGAAGGGAGTTTAAAGAGGGAAAAACAGTAAGCAGGGGTTTCCAAGCCTCGACATTTTGTGAGAGAGTAAGAAATGGCGCTCTTTAAGCTAATTGGTTTACAGCATCTGGTTAAACCACCAGGAGGGTGATGTGTTTATAAAAAGATAAAGAGAGGAGGGGATATGTTCTATGGATGTGTAGTCAGGTATGGAGGAAGGGGATGTCTCAGCAGGCCCATGCCAAGGCATCCCTTCCCCTGAGGGACCAGCCACACGATGGTATAGTGTAGAATAGTTTATTCAGGGCATGGGGAGGGGAGTTAAGAGGGTAGTAGAGGCAGAGAAAGGCAGAGAGTGTAGAGGCCAGCCATGAGCACGTGGTGGGGGGAGGGAATGGAGAGAGAAGGGGTAGAGGAGAGGGGACAGAGAGAGGGAGCAAGAAGGCAAGAGGCTAAGAGGTCCAGAGAGCAAGAGGAAGGGGCAAGCAGCCCCTTTTATAGTGGGTCCCTACCTGGCTGTTGCCAGGTAACTGTGGGGCGGAGCTTAGACAGAATGCTAACAGAGGGAGCATACATCAAAAAGGAGCACCTTGCCCTGGGGAAGACTTATGTTTTCTTAGCCCACTCTGGTGTTATCAGCCAACTGCAGCTGCTGCGTCTATTTTGCAACTGCCAAGGACATTTCTTGATTTTTCTCAGACCTCAAGGGAGGGGGCCAGGCCTCTCTGAGGGCAAGTTAACTTAGAATAGAGTCTTAAGAACAAAATGAAGGTCGGGCAGTGGTGGCGCACGCCTTTAATCCCAGCGCTTGGGAGGCAGAGGCAGGCGGATTTCTGACTTCGAGGCCAGCCTGGTCTACAGAGTGAGTTCCAGGACAGCCAGGACTACACAGAGAAACACTGTCTCGAAAAAAAAAGTTTATTCTGCTACCTCATTCCCTTCACTTGGCTGTCCCCGCTGACGGCACAGCATCGCCTCCTCCAGGATCCCTTCAGTCCTTCAGCCCTATGCCCCTTTCAACCCCTTTCACACACACCCCACCCATCAGGGTCCCGGTTTGTTAAAAAATGTTTGTTAAAAATTGTGGGTGTGATGTTGGCTGGATCCGTGTTTGACTGCAGCAGCCTGTGGAAGTCCCAGGCCACGCGGGTGAGCACGCAGGATGTCTGGAACACTTAAGGACTTTGTTTTGCACTGGTGATGGTCAAACCAAGGCGGTTAGCATTATAATGATCATCCCAGCCTCGAGGCTCGCCCCCAACCCCTTTTGGGACTCTTAAGCAGCCTGACTCTGAGCCACGCCCCCAGCTCCTCGCCGGGGATCTAAGACTGAGCCTAAGCCACGCCCTTAGCCCCTCACGGGTGGAATCCTAGGCTGTCACTCTGTCCTCGATCCACGCCCCCAGCCACGGGGCCGGGGAGGATCCTAGGCTGTCACTCTGTCCCCCACTCACTCATCTTTCCCTTAGCCAGAAGCCAGACGGAGCCTGGTGGAGGTGACGGACTCTGCACTCCCAGGTCTGGTCTTGCCTTTTCCCGAGTCCAGGCAGACCCTAGCTGTGTTGGCAAGTTCTCCCAAGTGCAGCAGCGCCCTCTGCTTCAGCTTCCCAGGGTCCCCGGAGGAACCCCAACATACCCCAGCACTGGAGACTGGGGCTACCATAACCGAACTATGTGTAACCACTGTGTGGCTTGACTCGGAGACCATGGCTCCTCCTCCAGCTAGAAGCTTCCATGGTAAAACAGGTCCTAGGTCGGGGAGGCCTAGCCCTCATACTCTTGTTATAAAAAGGTTCTCAAACCTTGGATGGTTTAAACTGGAAAGGTCCGATTTGAGCCCCCTGTGCAGGGCGGACGGAGGCGACACGCGTCGCTGCTGCCTCCTAGTGGCTAACGTGAGACGTTACGGACGCGCGTTTACCGTGGCTGTAGCGCTGGGACACTCAGGGTGCTCTTGACCTTCCCTTGGATATCTCGGCCCTGCTTTTTAGGTGACCTAATTTATGACGCTCTAGACTCATCCTGTCTAGTACTCCTGGTGTTAGACCCCAGCCCAGGATGCTGGAGGCAAACTAAGCCTGTGATCATGTCCCCTCAGACTGGAAGGACCCACCAAAATAAACAAACCAGTGGTAGGGTCCAGCCTTGTCCTGAGGATACCAAGCAGGGCTACATGCATCACTTTCCCCTTCTTGGCGGGTTCTGTGTTCCCCTCACAGGCTGTGGCTATAGGGGCTGGAGGGAGTGGGTGGGACGGGAAGTTAAGGGTGCTATAGAGGGGAAAGGCCTGGGTCTGCGTCCTGCAAACTCTGTGTGACCTCAGGTGTGACATTCACCTTCTCTGGGCCTCAAGAGTCACATCTATAAAATAGGACAATCATTGTGACCAGCTGTTGCAGTTTAGGGGCTCGTGAGGAGGGAGCAGGCTGGAGATATAACAATCAGGCCTCTTGCCCCAAAGTGGGCAGTCCCGGCTCCACGGTCTTAAGGGTCTTCCAAAGATCGTCAAGTACAGAGGCTCCCTGGGTCACATCTCCCAGGAGCAGCGGGAGTGTCACGTGGGCCAAGTCATCACGAGGACAGTCCTCCCTAGCCAGGCCCAGGCGCCTGGCCTCTGAGAGTCCCTGCACCTGCCTCTCAGTCTCCAAAGGCCGCCTTGTGTCCAGGGCACGCTCAGGGGCGTCCTGGAGCGACTCTGTCCCGTCGCCTCCGTCCCCGGGCATCTCCACCACCAGAGCGTCTCGCGGGTACAACACCTCCGGGAAGTCCTCAGGGTTGCACCACTGCCAAGCCTAGAAAGAGGAGGAACAGAGCCAGTGCTTGAGAGGGGCCAGGGCTGAGTAAAGTGCGGGGCGGGGCCAGGAGTGAAGGGGCTGGAGGGGGCGGGATCAGGACTAATTAAGGAGGGTTAGGTGAGGAATAACAGGACCAAGTGGGGGCAGGATGTGTGGGCGAGGCTAGAACTGAGTGAAGGGGGAAGGGACAGAACCAGAATTGAGTGAAGGGCCAGGACATGGGCAGGACCAGAAATGAATAAACAGACAGGGCTAGGACTGTGGGCGGAGCTATGTAATTGGACGCCTCCAGGACTTGGGAGGAGTCAAAACAATGAGAAAAGCCAAGTCATTGGGTGGGAACCAATGGTGGGCGGGGCCAGGATACAATGTAGCTGAAAACCTCTAAAATCCCTCCCCCAGTGGCCTCAAGGAGACCATTCATTCTCAGGAGACCTTTTTCTAAGTTCTCAGAGGTGAGGCCTCTGAGGAGAGCTACAGCACAGAAACAGATCCTGTCCCCTGGATCCAGCCATGCCTGAAGCCTGTAGCTTTGAGTTTCTTTTTCACATTCCCCTTCGGTTGAAGCCACGTTAAATTCTGATTCTAAAATGACTTCCAGAATTCTCTGGCCTGTTGGCTCTTCCAGTCGCCCTTCAGTTTGGGCAAGCTGTGCTGGAGCATACCCATTGACCGCAGGACATACCCAACAACAGTGGGAAACCGAGAAGGAACATTTACCTGCTTGCCCTGGCTGCCGGAGAACTCCACAGCAGCGCTGCCACAGGGTGTAGGCAGGGGTGGACACAAGTGCCAGGCGGCCCTGAGGAACAGAAGGTGGCAGATCAGAGACGGTGTTCCTGAGGCTTCCTTGACCCGCTGTGTTGTGAAGGGTGTGATGTGGGCCAGAGAAGAGTCCTGCACACTCAGGATCAGCAGCATCTCCGCCCACAGCGCGCATCCGGTTCCAGGCCCTCTGTGCCTTGGTTTCCTCGTCTACACCAGGACAGATCTATACTTTGGGGTCGTGAGTATTCTCAATACTGCTCTAACAGACAAGGCAGGAGCGATAAGGCGAGAGTCACCTGTTTAAGCCAATGTATCCGAGGCTGCCCACGAGGAGGACGCTGGCGAAGCTTCCCAGAGAAGCAAAAACGATGGATAAACGGGAAATCTGCACCTCTGGGGGCGAGACAATTCGAGTTGAAGGATGTGTGCCCTGTTCCTCCCCTGACTGGGGAACACGCAACACAGCATACGGCAACCCACTTACAGCAACCCAAAAAGCCAAAGAGAGCAGAAGGTTGGTTACTCTGTCACTGTGACTCAGAGACAGGTTGGGAGTGCTTCCTAGAGGAGGGAACTTTACAGCTGGGGTTTGAAGAATAAATAGGAGTTTGACAAATAGGGAGGAATCAAATATTGCAGGTAGGTGAGGTGGGCCAGAATAAAGGAATTCTGACTAGTGCTTTTTCCAGAGGCCCATTGAAAGCCACAAAGGAAAAGTCCCCCCAGTAGAGTGTTGTGGTGCCGGTCCTGTGTGGTCATGGAAGAGAGGTGGGACACGGTCCCACTCCAGAAACAGCCAGGAGGGTGTTGGACTGCAGGAGTGTTGACGGTTGCTGGGCGTGAGGCGTGTGTGTGTGTGTGTGTGTGTGTGTGTGTATAAACTGTTCTCCCTGCCAAGGTTAACGACTCAATGATAATTAGAAGAAGCATGAGTCCATGAGGCCAGGCTGTCTAATGTCTCCTGGGGGTGGGGGGGGGAAGGTAAATGCTGAGACCTTCAGGACAGCCCTTAAGGCTGTGGGAAAGAACTCTGAAAACATGAGTTCAAGAATATATAATTTCTCAACTATGCAAAATATAAGGGTATATTACATACACCTTTATATATTTATATTATATTATATATAAATTAGGGATTTCACAGATCTGAAAGAACAGGGGCAGTTACACTCTGAGCCAGCTTGTCAGAAAGATACTGAAGAAAGAGGTAAGAGATTTGGGGAATGATAATCTCAGCACAGGATCTCTCCCAGCTAAACTTATTCTCTGTTCTTCAAAGGCAGACAGATCTCTAAATTCATTTGCAATGTTAAGCAAAAGAAAAAAAACAATCCAGAAAGATGGCTCAGCAGTTAAGAGCACTGACTTCTCTTCCAGAGGTCCTGAGTTCAATTCCCAGCAACCACACGGTGGCTCACAACCATCTATAATGGGATCTGGTGCCCTCTTTTGGTGTGTCTGAAGACAGCTACAGTGTATACATATAAATAAGATAAATGAATCTTTAAAAAAAAACTTCAAAAATGAAAATTAAAAAGAACATACTTGCTGCCCTTTTCTAAGAATCAGGGGCTGGAATCAGGGGCTGGTGATTTGAGGAATGATGGGGGGGGGGAGGTGGACAAGTGAATTGATATGTAAAGAAAAGACTGGGCTTTGACCTGCGGGGGGGGGGGAGAGAGAGAGAGAGAGAGAGAGAGAGAGAGAGAGAGAGAGAGAGAGAGCGCAACCCAGAGAGGGAACTTGGAGAGCTAACACAGCTATTTAGAAACTTTTCTGGCTTTCAGATTTTGATCAGAAAACTCAAGATTTACTTTTAGAACGTTTTCTGACTTTGGTCAGAAAAGCCATGAACTATCCAGAGACCTTTTGGAATTTTCTCTAGCAGAGAGCTGTCTCAAGCAGAGATCTGTCTGGACAGCCAACTGGAGCAGAACCCAGAGCTGTCATCTTGTACCCCACAACTGACTTCAAGTTGATCTCTCGCCACTCCCAGACACCCCTTCCTCAGGACCCCCTTTCCAAGCCGAGGTTGGTCCTTGGCACTGTGGGGTCATTAGGGGGAGAGCAGTCAGCTGTCCTTGATGTCTCCTTACCAAAGCTGAAGCGCTGGGGATGGCTCCAGACGCCTGGGAGCCTCGCAGTGTCTGCTCGCACCTGAACCATGTACACCACGCGGCTGCGCAGCTTGTCAAGTGTCACTTGGGTTTTCGTGGGTGGCACAAGCCACTCTGCTGGGGAAGGCAGCAGTGGGTTAGGGATCCCTTTGTGACCCGTGGTACGAGCCTGACGGTCAGGGCAGCCCTGTGGGGTCCACACTCGCTGCGAGGTCGCTGTATCTTGTCTCAGGACACAGCAGCGGGGCTCGCACCACACCCCCTCCCACCCCCACACCCCTCGCACCTGACTCCCACGTGCCGTCTTCAGCCACGCAACGCACGACGTATTGCGTCAGGACCCCCGGGCAAGTGCTCAGCTGCGACGCCGTCCACTCCACAGACACCGAGTTCTCGGTGTAGTTTCTTACCGACACGTGGCGCGGAGTCCCGACCCTCGAGGCTGTGCAACGCCCCAGTCAGCGGTGGAGCAGCTGAAGGGAAGGTCCCGCCTGCGGCGACCCCCCCTCACACAGACCACACCCACTGCCACGCCTCCCCACGGTGGCTATGCCTACATATCCACCCACAGCCCTGGATCCACCCAGCACCCTAACTCCACAAGCTTAGGGCTCTACGTATAGCCTTAGACACACCTACTGGCGTAGCTAATAGAGATAGCATCTGGCCAGCTCAGATCCTTGGTTCCGCCCACAGCCACCCCAAGGTGACCAAGGGACACCAAGGGTCATCAAGGGATCGATTCACTCACCGTTACCCCCAAAGTAGTAACTGGACAGGGCTGTGGCCCACAGAATGGGATTCTCGGGGTTCTTGGAGGCGAAGACAGTGATGTGGTAACATTCCTCTTGGTCCAGGGTTGGCTCGGAGCTCCAGCTGTGTGTCACTAGAAGGACCAGCGCAGAGGCCACTGAAGAACTCTCACTGTTCACTGGCTCCCTGGCTGTGCTGCCTTCTGGGACTACCTAGAAAACTCCTACTCGTGCTTCAAAACCTTTCTACCTTTTCCCCTGGATCCCTCATCCAACTACTCCAGCCTTACAGGATGCAGAAAAGTCTGTGTTCAGCTTCACAGTCTCAGCTGGGGTTCTCTAAGAACCCCAAAAGTGTGGACACATCAGGACTCCAGCCCAAACCCAGAGCAGGACGTCTTAAAACAAGATACCTCAGGTACCATCCTGCTGCCTGGCTTTCTCCAGGCCTCATTAATTTGCCAACAGCAACTGTGAACTGCCACCTTCCATGGTGCGGGGAATGTTTAAGTCACCATAATATGTGAGACTCATTATCTGCTGCGGTGTGACCTGCCTAGGGCAGGACACGGGAACCCTGCAAAGGCTGCAGATGCCGGCCACAGCATTCGCTTCTGCCTGGGCCCGCCCGATGCTGTGTGACTCTGAGTAAATGCAGATGACTCTCTGGGCACAGACCCTGAAGGTTGGAGTCCACCATGTGCTATCACAGAGACGTTTGTCTGACAATGTTACCTGTCTTAGCCGGATCCTCATCTTCCGGTGCAATCAGGGTACAGTGAGTGTGGTTCCTGTCCTGGCCCCACGGCTGCCACTCAAGGCAGTAGGTGGTGCCCGGAGCCTGGGCTGCCCACTGCATGAACGTCACGTTGCCTTCCACACTGACATTCAGGGTTCTTGTCTCTAGAAGGCGACAGAGTGTCACATGGAGACAAGGGGTCACCAGCGTGTCAGTGATAATCAGACAGACTCAGCTTCCCACTCTGAGATCAACTCAGCATTTATTGAGCACCGACTGTATGTCAGGCTGATTGATAGTCAACACTTTACAGGCTACAAAGTGGGACTCTGGCCTTTTGTTATTTTTTTCTTTTTCATGACAGGGTCTTTCCGTATAGCCCTGGCTGTCCTGGAACTCACTCTGTAGACCGAGCTAGCCTTCAACCCACAGAGATCCTTCTGGTTCTGCCTCCTGAGTGCTGGGGTTAAAGGCATGTCTCACTAGGCCTGGCTGGTTGTCCTACTTTGCACACACATAACCAGAGGCACAGAGAGGGCTAACCACCAGCCTGAGTCTGCCCAGCAAAGCCTGAATCAACCAAGCCGGAGCCCGTTGCTGTGCCAACCTGTCAAGTGCCTGTGCCTGGACATTGTAACAGGTGCATAGGCATAAGGTTTAATGAGAGGCCAAGAGCTAGGAGGCGACAAGGGTCTTCTGTTGTAGTTTTCAGACAAGGTGTCTATGTGAGGCCTGGAATTTGAAATTCTTCTGTCTCAGCCCCGAGTGCCCCCACCCTCGCCGTTCAAAGGTTTTAAAGCCCCGCATCAAACGTTGCACATCTTGGAAACTGCATGTTTGACGTGACCTTAACTTAATCTCGGTCTTCCTTGACTGAGAAATGGACCAGGCCTCGCGCATGCTCAGCGCAGAGCAGACCCAGCCTCCCTCTTGCTCCCGTCCCGGCGTCCCTGTGACCCGGGCACCTGTGAGCTCTTGGGCGGGAAGGGGCCACTTCTGGAGGGTGCTGCGGCCAAAGCGAGTCTGGGCGAGCACATCCAGGACGTAGGCGGCCCCGGAGAGGTTCAGCGTCTTGCCCAGGGGCACGGTTTTCGAGGTGTGAGCCTGGCACCTGCAGGACAGCATGCGCACCAGTACCAAGTGCTTCTTCACCTGCGCACCAGGCCTGTCCCGGCAGCCTTCCGGGACAGCCAGCTGTGGCGACTGCAGAGAGGACAGGGGCGTGGGGATCCAGAACAGCCCTGCGCTGCAGGGACGACACTACCCCCTCTCATCACAGGCGTGCCCCAGCTCCCCATTAGCAGCACAGACAGGGTCTCCTGTAGCCCAGGCTGACCAAGGATGACCTTAAACTCCTCATCTTCCTTAGCTACCTGTGCTGGATGACAGGTGTGGGCCACCATGCCCAGCCATCTTTCAAAGTTAACCTCATAACCTGCCACGCTGCCACCCCCAGCTCAGGCTAGCACAATCACCTGCCCCTGCATGGTCAGACGCCTCCTTCCACCTTGGTTCAGGGGCTCCACCAAGAACTTAATCTTGGCCTGGGGGAGGAGATCTGTAAGGAGAGCAGAGCTGGTCCAGACCTGAAGGATCCTCCTGACCCTGCAACCTGATGTCTAACCCCCAGCCTGATGTCCAACCCCCAGCCTGATGTCTAACCCCTCAGCCTGATGTCTAACCCCCCAGCCTGATGTCTAACCCCCAGCCTGATGTCCAACCCCCCAGCCTGATGTCCAACCCCCCAACCTGATGTCTAACCCCCCAGCCTGATGTCCAACCCCTCAGCCTGATGTCTAAC
>JANHMN010000015.1:55934629-56013305 GCA_030674055.1 Rhabdomys pumilio
ACTCCATCAGCCTGATGTCCAACCCCCAGCCTGATGTCTAACCCCCCCAGCCTGATGTTCAACCCCTCAGCCTGATGTCCAACCCCATCAGCCTGATGTCCAACCCCCAGCCTGATGTCTAACCCCCTCAGGCTGATGTCCAACCCCCAGCCTGATGTCTAACCCCTTCAGCCTGATGTCTGAAATTTGCAGCCATATCTTTTATTATTTTCTTTTGAGACAGGGTCTGGCTATGAAGCCCAGGCTGACCTCAAAAACAGAATCCTCCTGCCTCAGCTTTCTCAGTGTTGAGTGATTGGCATGCACTACCACATGTGGCTTTGTTAACTCTTCCTAGTACTTGTAACCCAGGCCCCTCTCACCAGGTGGAACACACACAGGCATGCCCCAATTACTCCAGGGACCTCCAGGGGCCCCTGAGGAGAGCCGCCTCCTCCTCCTTATCTGGATCTCCTGGGCCATGTTCTCAGAAGGGCAGAGGCAGGACTCTGGGAGACAGAGGACATGGACCCCGGTGTCAGGGTGTCAGGGTGCTGGGGCTGCCCAGATGTAGCTCCAGGCCACCCGACCAGCACTTGTGAACTCCGCCTGCCCCGGCTCTGTCCAGGCCACCCGACCAGCACTTGTGAACTCCGCCTGCCCCGGCTCTGTCCTTTGCTGGCTTCTGCTACTTTGCTGGGCTGGAGCTCTGCCCCCACACTTGACTGTGACCTTGGCTGTTGCACATGTCACTCTGCCCCTTGCAGAATAGGAATAAACCCACAGTAACCAACAGGGCAGGGCCACAGGCCCTGCACAGAGCAGAGGGACTTCATTAATGCTTACCAGAACTGCTACCATGAATGTCACCAAGCACACCTAAGCCAGAGTTAACCTGAGGTCCACAGTCTCCCTAAAAGAGAAAGAGGTTGGATAGTAAGGCTCAGAAAGTGGCAGGTGGAAAGTTTCTGTTTGCTTTTCCCACCTGGGTCTCATTGTGCAACTGAGTCCTGGAATCTGAGAGCCTCCCTCCCTCCTCACTGCCCCCCATTGCCTTCCTCCCTCCTGCAACTCCCAAGATGATGCTGCCATGTCAGCCTCCTCTGACTTCATTGCCTTTTTTTCTGAGAGGAAAACTGAGGGAACCGGAGGACTCCAGTGGCTAAAGAGTGATTGGGTGAGGGAGAGTGAGAAGGGGTCTGAGAGTAAGAGGTGCCCCTCACACTGGGGGTGGGGTGGGGGAATGATTGGGCTAGCCCTCACACAGACGGAGTATAGAAGCCCAGACAGAGTCTGGACCACAGGGACCCAGCAGAGAAAGGCAGCCCAGAGCTTGTTAAAGAAGCAAAATGCTGACAAGACAAAGACATCCAGGGAAGGCTGTGTGCGCACTTCAGCAAGCAACAGAGCACGCAACAGAGCATAAAGGACAGCTCTCAGGATGAAGACGACAACTGAGGGTTATTGATGGTGCGATGGTGACCTTTGACCTGTAAAACAAACTCACCAAGGTCCAATTCGTTGTGGGCATCCGACGCCTGAACTGTACCTCAGCACCGGCCTCATCGGACACATTCCAGTCCATTCGCAACTGCCCGTGTGATCGTGACACTCTGATGTGTCCCAAGGGAGGGGTGATCTTGGCTGTTGGGGGAGGAGGGTCAACACACATCCCTGTGACTTGAGTTTGCCCAGCTCCACCTGTGGGCTGCCCTGACTAAGGCAGACACATACAGGCAAAACATACATACCCATAAAATAAAAATAAATAAACCTTAAAGAATAAAATGCTGTGGGCGTGGCTCGGGGCAGAGTCCTTGCCCAGAATCCCCCAGTCAGGGGGCTGTGGGCGTGGCTCGGGGCAGAGTCCTTGCCCAGAATCCCCCAGTCAGGGGGCTGTGGGCGTGGCTCGAGGCAGAGTACGAAGAAATCCCAGTCTCATCCCTAGCAGGATCCATCCCTCTAAAACAACTGCGTTTGCTCAATGTTTCCCACTGAGAAGTGAACTTTTCTCTGCCGTGGTTAATTTCCTGCCTCGGTGGAAGGGTGGGCACCCCCCCTCACTAGCCTGCCCACATCCGTTCCTGAATCTTCCCACAATCCACATCCTCACGCACCCTAAGGACAGCGCTCTGTCAAGACTGGCTGAGTCATGAAAACACAGCTCCACAGAGGATCAGGCTGAAGCCAGAAAAAGCCTAAGAGCCCAGTGGCAGGTATCCTGTGTGACAGGTCTGCTTTGTCACACAATAATGTCCAGTGCCTCACCCTGGACCTGGGATGTTCTCGGGCTGGGAACTGGGGGCGTCTGTGGTGACAAAGGGGCAGGTGAAACGGACAACTCACTCCAGTTGTACAGGTACTGAGATATCTCCTGAGACTTCATGGTCCGGTTCCCAAGCCGAGACTCCACCCAGAAGTTGACCTTGGACAGCATAGAGATACCGTCCTGTTCTGAGAACTGCACAGTCCGGGACCGGCCTGAGGAAAAGTAGCAGCAGCACTCTTGGCTAAAGTTGGTATTCCGACGAACAAAGCTGCAGTGGGGAGAGGGTTAGCAATGAGTCCGAGGGGGTGGGGCTGGGTAGGGGGCGGGAGGAGAATTGTAAGTCAGTTTGAGAGTGAGACTAGAAAGTGAGTCAGCTGCTGTATAATCCCAGAATTTGGGAGGCAGAGGCAGGAGGATCTCTGTGAGTGTGACTTCGAGGACAGCCTAGGCTATATAGTGAGACCTTGCTTCAAAAGACCAGAGAGACAGTCAGAGAGACAGAGACACACAGAGAGAGACAGAGAGACAGAGACAGAGAGACAGAGAGAGAGACCAAAAAAATGCATTTTCTGTCTGTCCCCTGCAGTACCTGACATTCAGAGATGGGCGGGGACCACGCACAGCATGATCTCACATGAGTTCACCCACAGATCTTGGCTGTGAGGGATTTGGGGGACAAGCGAGGTTGTGGGAATGGGTCCTCACCAGCACCACAGGAAGTGAGCAACATTGTCCTCAGGACCATCATACTGCCAGGAGCACTCATAGTCTGCCCCGGAAACCCTGTAGCAACTCAAGTTCCTGGGTCCTAAGGAGGATCCTGTGGGAGATTGTGGAGGTCTGAGAAGTGGGGCTCCATGGTGTACCCACCCGTGCCCCACGCCCTTCCCCCAAGCCTGCCCTCCTCCCCACTGCCAGCACCCTTTCTGGACGTCTCAGGTACAGGGCCAACTTCCACCTCAGCATGCTTGCACGGGCCGGGCAGAATGAGGCCACGGCCCCCAGGCAGGAGGATTTTCAGTTTTCTACACTGGGAACTGTCAGCTTCCTATCTGCTCAGGGAGCTGCGCCCCAGCGCCCTGCAAGGTTTGCTTTGTTTCTGAGTTTCATGTAGGACAGGCTGATTTTAACCTCCTTTAGCTAAGGATTACTATGAACCCCTGATGCCCTCCCCACCTCCATCCCCCTCCCCACCACAGTCTTCCAACTGTGGATTAGGGCCCTGTTTCTTGGAGTTCTTTTGTGATATTTGTTAATAAATATAAATATTCCCCTTAGGGACTGAGTGCAGATATGTAGCTGGTGATTGTCCCAAACACTGGCCCATCTAAATAACAGGCGCTTAAACCCTGCGACCAGGGGGCAGAGGAGGAGGAGCCCAGCCACCCGTGCTCATGAGTGCCTGAAAGGGACAAAAGGGACAGGCAGGGTCCAGCTGTGCAGGGACCAGGAAGAAGGGACACATGTGGGGTGACCTGAGGCTTCCTCTGAGTGTGATGTCCTCTCCATGCAGCAGCTGTTGCCTCGGCTGAAGGCTGAAAGACAAGAGTAAGTCCTGTGAGCCTGGGAGAGCACAGGAGCGAGCATCAGCCTACCCCCCTATCTGTCTGTCTGTTTGCTATCAACACAGCTGCCTGCAGACCCACCCACCTCTCCCCCATACCCCCTACCCACCCAACCCACCTATCCATCCATCGTCCATCAGTCTGTTCTTTCTCAGCTATCATCCCTCTCCCTAACCCGAATCATAAGCTCCCTCAGGTGGCTCTGTATTGGTCCCTCTGTGTGGGTCTCAAAGTCACAGGAAGGGCAGTGGGAGAGGTGGAGAAGCAGAGCCCAGCACATTCCCCCTAAAGCACCATGCTGGTGGGGGAAGGTGCTAGGGGGAGGGTAACAGCCCCATGAGTGCATACTGCTGGCAGTCAGGGCTAGCAACAGTCCCCAGGAGATGGTGATGTCCTGTGGGCAGATTCCACTGTGGTGCTCCAGGCACCAGGGTCTCCCCAGAAGGCTGTGTGAGAGTGTAGAACACCCAGTCAAGGAGTTAGCCTAACTGGGAGCATATCAGGATTGTCAGGTGAGATTGACTATTTGGATTCTGAGGTGAGGGTCTTCTCCCTTCCTCTGGTGACCCCAGCCTTGCAGCCTGAAGCCAGGTTTCCCTCTCTGCCACCCCCGGGCTCTCAGATGGTAGCCCTCTGTAGGAATCTTGGATCCATGCCTCTCACTAAGCCTCTCAGCACATAGTGTCCCCAAAGGCCTGCAGTTCTTTTGCTATGGCAGTCCTGATTGCCATCCCTGGGGCCAACAAGCTACAGATTTCTGGCCTACTGACAAATACAGAAGTACAGAGAGACATAGAATTTGCCCAGAGACACACAGCAGCCGTAACTGAGGTGGATCCACGGGGCCCTGGCCCTTCTCAGCCTGGTCCATGTGGTATCCTGAGAATCTGCCTGTGCATATCCTGTGTGTGAGAGTCTGTGGCGAGCTGTGTGCAGAACATGCGCAAGCTGTGTGCAGAACATGCCATCTTCCATGTGCCTGCAATGCCTTGAGCTTTTCTTGTTTAAGAAGATGGGAGCCGGGCGGTGGTGGCGCACGCCTTTAGTCCCAGCATTTGGGAGGCAGAGGCAGGCGGATTTCTGAGTGAGTTCGAGGCCAGCCTGGTCTACAGAGTGAGTTCCAGGTCAGTCAAGGCTATACAGAGAAACCCTGTCTCGAAAAACCAAAAAAAAAAAAAAAAAAAAAAAAAAGATGGGGATGGGTCAGACTCCTCTGAGAGGGGAAAATCAAACCCACAGTTAAGTTAGATCTGTGGCCACGGGGATCTCATGTGACAAAGAGCAAGACAGCCTCAGAGACCACCGGGACTTGGAGCCTGCAGCCTGCCATGGATTCCTCCCTACCCAGGAGATGTGGGGCAAGGATCAGTGGGGACTCACCGCTGAGCTGGCAAAGCAGGAGGAAGGTGATGTGCTTGCTGGTCCCTGGCAGCCCCATCATGTCCATGAGGAACCGTAAGGCCCCAGGAACTTCTGCAGGGCTGAAGGGGCCCAGCCACCTTGTCCGTACTAGGAAACACACTGACACTGAAAGAGAAAGAAAGTGAAGGGGGGAAAAGAAAAGAAAGAAAAACTTGTTACCTCCAGTCAAAGTGAAAGTGAAAGCCAGGAAGTCAGCCCAGAGGTGGGGGCCCCTCTGCCCTACAAACCCACCTAGGGGTAAGTTAGCCTGGTAATCTTTTGGGTTGGTTTTTTGTTTGTTTGTTTGTTTGTTTGTTTGTTTGTTTGTTTTTGGAACAAATTTTCATGTAGCTCAGGATGGACTTAAATTTACCCTGTAGCTGAGGCTGACCCTGAACTCCTGCCTCCACCTCCCCAGTGCTGAGATGACAGGTGTGCACCACACCTCTCCTGATCCAGACAGGGATGGGGTGGAGCCCAGAGCGTCCTATGCGCTGAGCAGATGCTCCGGAAACTGTGCCCACCCTGTAGGTCCTGCTTTAAAGTCCCTTTTCCAGAACAGGGAGGTTGAGATAGGAGATGTGTGGGCAGCCTGGACTATATAGATGGAATGAAGGAAGACAGACAGACAGAAAGAGGAAGAAAAAATTTAAGTGGTATGATTGTTCTTTAAAGATGTTATCACAGCAAGGTAGTGCTGGTGCACACCTTTAATCTCAGCACTCAGGAGGCAGAGGCAGGTGAATCTCTGAGTTTAAAGCCACCCTGGTCTACAGAGTGAGTTCCAGGACAGCCAGGGCTACACAGAGAAACCCTGTCTCGAATTAAAAGTTCCAGGGCCCACACAAGGTAAATAGATGATAATCTTTTGTGGGGTGGGCATAAGGGGAAACTGAGGCCCTTATGGATGAATTCATAGTGCTTGGGGGGGGGTGGCCAGCTTGGAACAGGGGCCATGTTCCCAGGACATCTGGCTCGGCCTGGCCCAGGGTCAAGCATCCTGAGGACTATGAGGTCAGCAGCTCTGAGACAATGAGGCTGTGTCTCTGCCCTGACACACACCCCACACAGACTGACTCCCATGGGCGCTCACAAGGAGGGGCTGGGGGCTGGGGGAGGGGCAGAGTCAGGGAGATGGAATAGACACTGGGAAAGGCCAGGTGAAGCCACACAAACCTGCCTTCCAAGCACTTACCTGGGAGGCTGAGGCAGGGGGATTGCTGTTGAGTCCTAGGCCATCCAAAGAGAGTGGGGAGGTCATGGAAGACAATAGCATGAGTTTGACCTGCCCTCCCCCACCATGGTCTTAAAATGGCCTTGCTCTCAAAAAGGTTACTATGGCCTACTCCATATCACAGATGAAGAAACTGAGTCCAGAGGCCCCAGCTGGATGCAAAGAGATGGAGTCACGACGCAGCACGGGGGCCAGACTTGGTTCTTCAGGAGCTGTCCCCATTCTGCCACTATTGCCTTCACACAAACACATCTATTTGGCTCTGTGTCCCCTAACAAGGTGCATGTGAAGGAGGCCAGGCTGGGTGAATGGCAGCCGGGCATCTATATTCGGTGCTTGGTGGTAGCAAGCCCATGGCCTCAAGCTTCTTCAAGTGCCAGGCTGAGGGGCCTGCCTAGCTGGAAAGGAACTAGGGAGCCATGGAGGGTGTGTGAGGTGGGGAGATCCTGTGGGACACCCACACATGTCTTCCTCCCCCTCCCCCTGGCTCCTCTGAAGGCCCAGTGTAGCTCAGTGCCCCACTTTCAGGAACGTTACACACATGGAGGCGTGGAGCAGGAAGGAAGAGGTCACAAGGGCCCCGGAAACCATAGCAAAAGAAACCACTGAATATCCCTATGGCCTCGGCTTCTGCTGCCTGTGGCCCAGTCAAGGGAGTAACCTTCCCTTCCTGTGCCCAGGAGACCCTGAAGCCCTGAAAGGGCATTCAGAGAGGGTGTTGAAGAGTGAATAAGAGTTTGTAAGGGACAAACGTTGTTCATTAACAAGCACACGGGCATCATTTATCAATAAGAACAATTTTAAAGATTTTTTTTTCTCATTTAGTGTGTGTGTTGGTTGCCTCCATGTATGTCTGTGCACCACACGTGTGCATGATGTCTGCCAGAAGAGGGCGCCAGATCCCCTGGACCAGACAATTGTTACAGAAAATTGTGAACTGCCATGTGGACGCTGAGACCTGGGCCTCTGTAAGAGCTGCAGATGCTCTAACTACTGAGCTGTCTCTCCAACCCCCATACAAATGTTCAGAAAATAGCTCAGCTACACTGTCCAAAGGCTTTTTTTTTTTTTTTTTTTTTTGGTTTTTCGAGACAGGGTTTCTCTGTGTAGCCCTGGCTGTCCTGGAACTCACTCTGTAGACCAGGCTGGCCTCCAACTCAGAAATCCGCCTGCCTCTGCCTCCCAAGTACTGGGATTAAAGGCGTGCGCCACCACTGCCCGGCGGCATTTATGTCTTTGTTTTTAAGTTGTCTCATGTACCTCAGGCGGGCCTTGAACACCTGATCCTGTTGCCTGACCAAGGCAGGAGAATTGCTCATAAGAGGACAGGAGCCCTGGTCCTCGGAGCTGTCAGGCTCCAGCCCCCACACTCTGCTCCCTGGGGAGAGCAAACACTGCATGCAGTTTTTGAGTAGACTTTGCACATGGGTTTCCAGCCAGACTCCAGCCTGCGTGTCCCACAGAATTAGTCACTTTGTTGACATTTGTTTGGCGGGCAGGTGCTTTGGGAAACCAACTGGCACTTCCTCGCCCTTGAAAACACACAGCTACCATATGGCCATGGGGAGTCCACTTGCAGGTATACATCCAAGAAGACGGAAAAGCATGCTAAAAAAAAAAGGCATTCCTTGTTCTACAACAGTCATTGCAGTTACCCCAGGAGAGCTACAAACTGAAGTGGCCAATGACCACCCATGGGTAAACCAGTGGGGGAATTCTGCTCATCCATAAAAAGGAAGGCACACATGACAACCCAACAAGGTGGAGTGTGAAAAAAAAAAAGTGAGTCAGCTCAGTCAAATCTAAAGAGAAAGAGTGGGGCTGCCAGGGGCTGGGGCACAAGAGAGCTTGTTGGTGAGGATGGGGCTCTTTGGGGGTGTATCTTAGGGTTAGGTGGTGGTGACGAATGTACTAAAACCCCTTATTTGTCTTTAGACAAGGTCTCATGTAGCTCAGGCTTGTCTGCAAATCTCTATGTAGCCAAGGATGACCTAAGGAGATCTGCTGCCGCCTCCTCTCGTGCTGGGATGAAGGATAAGCACTAGCACGGCCGGCTCCACTCCACACAGCTTTTTAAAATCCATATGGTTGGGTTGAAGAGGGGTCTCAGTGGTAGGGGGTGACTTAGTGTGTGTGAAGTGCTTTGCCCAGCAATGCAGGAACCATGACATAGAGCTGCCAGCACACTGGCCGGGCATGCATGGAGCCCTGCATTAGTTCGAGCCCAGCACTAGGTAAATTCGGTCTTGGCGGCACTTGTCACTCCAGCACTTGAGGTGGGAGCAGGAAGATCAGAAGTTCAGAGTCATGTGCAGCTAGATCATGGGGCTACATGAGACACCATCAAAAAAAATTCTAAAAATTAGTCAAATATTTTTAAAACCCAACTTTTCCTTAAAGATGGAATTGGGGGATTTCTTCAGTTTTGTATCGAGGTGAGCGTCGCGACCGTCCTGCTGTGTGACCTCAAGCTCGCTCAGAACCTCTCAGTGCGTTGCGAAAAGCTCCGGGCCGGAGGGGCGGGACCGGCCGGGCGTCAGCTGACCGACAGGACCAATGGTGTTCGGGGGCGGGGCCTGTGGACTGGGGCGGGACTGTAGGCGGGGCCGGTCGCGGGGACACTCAGCGATGGACGAGCCGAGCCTCCTGCGGCGCCGCGGGCTCCAGGTGAGGCGGGGTGCGGGTGGGAGCGCGGACAGAGCCTTCCGGGCCGGGAAACTGAGGCAGGGAGTGAGGAAGACGGGAAGCATCAGCTCGCGCCCTCTGCCCGTCTGCTGTCCAGAACGGTTTGCGCAGGATGGGAAGGGAGGTGATCTCTGTTAGATGGGGAAACTGGAAACTGAGGCTGGGCTCTGGCATGAGGAGAAGGAACTCGAGGGTTCCCGCACTACACCAGCCAGAGGGCGCGGAGCTCCACACAACCCCGCCGCCTGCCAGGGTCGCCTCTAGCAGCTAGTCCCCTGCCTCCGGCTCCTTCCAAAGATGAGCAAACCTAGGGTCTTGCTTAAGGAAGCTGTCCGGCTGAGATTCCATCTCTGCAGGAACACAGACCTGTGTGATCACGAAAGACCTGCAGGGTGTGTGATAGTGGTGGCTTCTCCGAGACTCAGTTTCTCGATTTAGCGTTGCGCCTCCGGGAAGTAAGAAAGTGGGTGTAGGGAGATCAAAATGCAAGTCCAGGGCACTCCTAGGTTGTGGGATTCTGGAGGCGACGCCTCTGCCTTCTCTGGGTCTCAGTTTCCCCATCGTAACACCTGCAAAACTCAGAGGTTTGCCTGCTTCGTTCCAAGACTGGGACCGCACACCTAAGCGCCCAACAGCGTTGCCGCGGGGATCCTCGTAGCTAACGTCTGCCCTGCGTCTACAGTGTGCAAACCCTCAACTGGCTTAGAGCTGACCGCGCAGGGTGGCACCGGCCGCGGGAGGCGGACGCAGGGCAGAGGAATTTGGGGAAGTGAAGATTAAGTAAAGCTGTTTAGGCAGGGGCAGTGGGGCGGGTCCCCCCTCTCCGAAGAAGCCGCCTAGCGGAGACCCTGGCGGGAAGGCGGGAGTGGGGGCGGGGCTGGTGCGCGGCGGGTGTCGCCGGGGCCCCAGTTAGATGCGAGCCCGCCCTCGGCCTCTTAAAATAGAGACACCGCCTCCGGGAGAGTGAGTGGGGGCGCGGCTGACGTCAACAAGCGAGACCTATTCCACATGGGTGGTAAATATTTTCAGATGACAGATCCCACGTTACACGCGGGGAAACTGAGTCCCGAAGTATAGCGGTTCTCAGGTTCAGACAGCCATAGGTCGGCTGCCGGGAGTGGAGGGCGGAGGAGCGGGCTCAGCAAGTGCAAAGGCCCGGAGGCCACCGCTGGGTGTTGTTTGTAAGGGGAACTAAAGCCTGTAGCCAGACGTGGAAGCTCACGCCTTTAATGTCAGCACTTGGGCGGCAGAGGCCGGAGGGTCCAGGAGTTCAAAGTCAGTATAGACTTTTTCTGCAAGACTCATCTTGAAAAATCCAAATAACAAAAACATCCGGGGGCGGGGGGGAAACAAAAACAAAAAACGTTTCTCAGTTGGAGCTGGGTGCGAAAGATAATGGTGAGGTTTTGAAGAAGCTAAATCTTGGGGGCTAGCGAGAAGGCTCCAAGGGTAAAGGCGTTTGCAACCAAGTCTCACAACCTGAGTTTAATTTACTCTCCAGAATCAACATGGTGGAGGGAAAGAGTTGATTTCCACAATTTGTCCTCTGAGATGCACACATGCGCTGAGGCATGTGGGCACAAACGTATAGTAAATAAACACACAAGTAAATGAAAAAAAAAAAAAAAAAAAGGATGGGTGGTGATGGCGCATGCTTTTAATCCCAGCACTCAGAGGCAGAGGCAAGTGGATCTCTTGAGGTCCAGGCCAGCCTGATCTTCAGAGTGAGCTCCAGGACAGTCTTGTCTGTGTAGAGAAACCCGATCTTCCCGGGGGGTGGGGGGGAGTGGGTAGGGGGGAGAAAAGAAAACAGAGAGAAGGGAAAACATAAGCTAAACTTCGATGCAAGGTAATCGGTAATTCGGAGGGAAGACCTGGAAACAGGAGACAAGAGGGCTTAGAGGACACTGGGATAAAGACCCGAGGAGGATAACGTTAAAGCCCTCTTCTAGAGCCCGCCTGGTCCATGTCTGTAACCGCAAGTTCCAGCCTGGGCTACATACACAGCTCTGTGCTAGCTTGGACTGCAAGGTGGCGCCCTCTGTAAATAAATATAAAAAAACAAGCTGGAGCCCCCCCCCCCCCCCCGCAGTGGTGGCGCACGCCTTTAATCCCAGCACTTGGGAGGCAGAGGCAGAGGCAGGCGGATTTCTGAGTTCGAGGCCAGCCTGGTCTACAGAGTGAGTTCCAGGACATCCAGGGCTACAGAAAGAAAGAAAAGAAACAAACTGGGCGATAGCAGAAGTTTTTGCCCTTTTCTGTCCTTAAAACTTTGTCCAAGCTACGCTTTTTGAGCCATCTCTGACTTAACAGGTTAGAGCCTCAGCCAATCAAAGGCCAGGCTACCTGTGCCAGCCAGTCGGAGTCCTTGGAGGTTGATCCTGGAGGTCTAGGCTCCACTCCTAAATGCTAGCGACAGCACCTCTGGTAGCCAAGGTTGGCCTCGAACTCCTAATCTTCTTATCTCCTTCCTCCTCCTGAGCAACATCAGGACCACCTACCGGCTCGGGGGATGCAGCCCCAGGCTGTGTTTGTCAGCTGTGGCCAACTTGAGATCAAGCTCATTGTGTAGGCCAGGCTCGCCCACTTCAGCCTCTAGGGTAGCTGGAAGGCAGGCAATGCTCTCCCATGCAGCAGAATGGTGCATTTGGGAATGAGTGCCCCCCTAGATCGATTTAGCCACCTCCAGGAAACCTTGAGCTGGGATTTTTGCTAATGGTGATGGAGTATTATTATCACAGGAGTTGGGAAACTGAGGCAGGAGGATTGCTTCAAGTTCTGTGTCCTGTTGGGGCTGCAGAGTGAGATTGTGTTTAAAAAACAAAAGCCAAATCTCCACTAGTCAGATAAGCTCTGAGGGTGGACTCTGGGGTTCCAGTGGAGCCCAAGTGGCTTACACAGCACTGGTGCTGTTGGGACCCACAGTCTTCTCAGTTATAAAACGGGCAGCCCACCTCAGCCCCGGCATGCCACCGTGTACAGCTGCTGCCTCTGACCTCGGGAGCCCTGGCTCCTGTGCCTCGGTGCCACAAGTCCCTCCGGAGTGACGCTCCACCATAATGTCCAGTTCCTCCAAATTGCATGATCTATAGGCTGGTGATGGATCCTGAGGGGACAGCACCTCAATCCATGGGAGATCCCTAAACACAATTAAAGGGCAGCTGCAGTTGGCTCAGCGGGCAGAGTGCTTGTGGCTGAGTGTTTGCCTAGCATGCATGGAGCCCTTGGGCTCCATTCCCAGCATCACCTAAGTCTCCATCAATCTAGCATTCAGGTAGTGGAGACCGGAGGACCAGGAGGTCAAGGCTAGCTTGGGCAGAGTGGGGGGGGGGGGGGGGGGGGAGGGAAGAGACAGAGACAGACAGCGACACAGACCCTGTCTCATCATCATCATCATCAACAACGACGACAAAATAGCAGTCCCAGAGAGCCAAGGTGGCGTCCGTCCACCTGTGATCCCAGCACTCTGCAGGCTGAGACAGGAGGAGTTCCAGGCCACCAGTCTGCATTGCAGAGAGGAGCCCTAAGAAAAATAAATAACAGCCAGTAGCTGGGCGTCCGTGTGGGAGTTGCCACAGGAACAGCTGTAGAGGAGGCCGCGGAAGCAGATGGCGCGGGGACGTCGCGGGCCCACTTCCGGGGAGCTTTCCGGGCCTGGCACGCCCCTCCCCCAACCGCCCTCCCGCCGCCTGGAGTCCTTTTGTATCTTGGAAACCCGTTTAAACTTGTCGTCGCTGACGATGCCGGCCCTGGGCCCTATGGAACCTGCTGTTTTCTAAATGAGTAAACTCAGGCACAGAGAGGTTAGGCCAGTTGGTGGACGCCACACAGCAGGACCGCCAAATCCCAAGAAAACGGCCAGGATGATGGAATCCCAGACTGAACCTTCGAGTTCAAATTCTGTTTCTTTCTGGCTTCATAGTCGGGGAGGCTGGTGTAAAGACGCCCCGCCCTCATAAGTGAACAAGGCTGAGAGGAGACCCTAAGGGAACCCGAGCACAGCAGAAGTCCATCTCTCCCCCTTTGCCAGCCAAGTGGTCCAGTGCCCGGCAGTTCCACCCCCCTCTAATTGGCTGTGGGGACAGATGACGCCACTGGTTGCCATGACAAACACCCGCCTAGGGACGTGGGTAGTCTGGAACCCACCATTGTAAAAATAGTTCGTGTCCCCAAAGTGGCCGCCCCAATGAGCGTGCCTGTTGAGGTGGGGGCGCCTGGAGAGTCCATTTCCCAACTCTCTCGCTCTGTCTCTGTGCCTCAGTTTCCGAACCTGTACCGTAGATGCTGAGTCAATGAGACACACCATGGTTCGTTTCTGTTTAATTTGCTGCTGGGATGAACAGTAGCTGGAGCCACGGCAGCCAAAAGTAATGCTCCCTGGTCATTAGCACAGTTTTCCTGATGTTAAACCCATGTCACTGATTTGAAAACTGAGGCAAGGCATTTCTAAAGCAATTGCAAGGTCTTCCCAGGGGTCTGGGAGTTAAGTTTTACACAGCTTTCTCAAAACTAAGAGAGAAAAAAATCTCCCTGGAGAAGCAGATGGTGGTGCCAGCCTGTCAGCAGCAGCTGAGAAGCCTAGGCAGGAGAATCACTATGAGTTGCAGGCCACCCTGGGCTACATAGAGAGAGCCTGTCTCTCATGTTATGGACATGGCCCAGCCAGTCAAGCCGCCTGCCAGGAAGCTGGTGCCTGTCTCTCCCTGGGATCCACACTGCAAGTTATCACATGTGCCATGACACAATGTGTGCGTGCACACAAGCACACAGACAAAAACAACATGAGTTTTCCATAATCACATGATCAGAAAGGGACTCTGGGAAGGCGGTGGAGCCCAAGGCCAGGGGTTTCTTTTTCCTTATATATAGGACAGGCAGCCAGAATTGGTATAGACCAACTTTTTTTTTGAGTTCTCAAAGGGTAAATCTAAGTGTCCCCACCCCGGACCAGAACCCACAACTTCATAGGCTCCAGGGACCTGGAGAACTAAGTTGGGGGGTGCTGAGGTGACAGGTGTGTCCCACTAGTCCTAGTACAGAAGTTATGTGTTGTATGCTATTATTACTTGAGGCAAGTCTCCTTCCGTAGCACAGGCTGGAATGAAGATGCTCCTGCCCCATGGGACAGGTCTGAGCCACTGTACCTGCCTTCATTTCTTCTTTAACTTTCATTATTTTATTACATTTATTCATTAATCTTGTGTGTGAGCACACACCCTCAACCACTTGTAGGAGATGACTCCCTCCGTCATGTGAGTCCTGGGGATCGAACCCAGGTGGTTAGATTTAGCAGCAAGCCCCCTTTCTCCACTAACCCCAATTATATATGTATTCACACCCCCTCCCCACTAGCAGAGTCAGGAAGCCTGGGGAGCCAGGTGGGAATACTGCAGGCGAGAGTAAGGACTAAGCTACTGAACATTATGGGAGGCCGCAGTTGGTGCAAGGACCCTGAGGCAATGTGTAAGCAGGAAAGAGGCCTTGGCCAGGTGGGGTGCAGTGATGCTGGGGTGCAGTGGGTGAAACACTTCCTAGGGTGACCCCACTGTCTTTGTCTCATTTCAGAAGGAACTGAGCCTTCCACGACGGGGCCGCGGGTGAGTAACGTATTCGATGATTAATACAACAAAATTGACTTCTCTTTCTCCATTTGTGCCATCCTTTGAGGCAGGTTGCCTCAATCAAACCCGGAATTCAGCAGCTTACTCTGGAGATCCTGTCTCTCAATCGATCGATCAATCAATCGCTTTAACCACTGAGCCTCTCCCCGAAATCTCCCTTCCTCCCCCATCCCCAACACTTCCCGGGGCTGGAGAGACGGTTCAGCAGTTAAGATCACTGGCTGCTCTTCCAGACACATATAAATAAATAAACCTTAAAACAAAACAAGAAAAACAAGGAAAATAAAACACTTCCCATCTTGAGATCCAGCCAAAGCAGCATAGTTTGGTGTCTTGCCTGTGATCCCAGCAGCACCCAGGAAGCTGAGGTAGAAAGATTGACAGTTCCAGGTCAGCCTGGGCTACATAAGATCCTGCCACAAAAAAAAGCGATATTTGAGGGTGTGACTCCAGTGTAGAAGGCTTGGTCAAAGATTCGAAGGCCAATTTCGAGAGGTGGCTCAGTGGGTAAAGACAATTTGCTGTCATGTTCCAGATACACAGGCGCCCCAAAAGTTGTCTTCAGACCTCTGGGTGTGTAATTTTTTTTGAAATATTAATTTTTAACCCAAGTACATTGGAATGGGCTTACATGACAGAGACTTCCTTTTGGCGCCGGCCAGCAGAATCCGTGATGCTGCCATCATCTGGGGAGCTCTTGAGCTCAAAGAACATTTTGTTCGGTGCGTCCCGGGTTTACAGATGGATGAACAAAGACTGGGGGAGGGGTTCACCTCCTGTTCGCTCCAGAGAGCAAACAACCTTGGAGTCCCATCTTTGAAAGTTGCGCATATCTCAGTTGGAGGCTAATAAGTTCGGTATTTTTTGAGCTCCTATGAAGTGCTGGGCCCCGTCCGTTGGAAAAACAGGGGAAAGATATCTCTCAACCCCTCTGGAGCCCAGGTTCTTAATGGGGCGGGGCTATACAAAACGTGAAAAGTGTGTGCTCGGGGAAATTAAATGGAAAGAGACAGGCGCCGGGATCATTTGGAGGAGGTGAGGTCTGGTCTTGAAGAGGACCAGCGGCGTGCAGGGAAGAATGAGGCCGGCGAGGCGGTCAGTGTGGAGACAATTCCAGACAGGAGGACCAGAAGTGGAACACGCTTTGGCAATGGGGGGTGGGTGGGTGGACGAGGTAGAGGAAGAAACGCAGGTTCTGAAAACAGGGTCTCAGTAGCCCCAATGTCATGTGCACTATGGCTGGGGCGGGACTGGACCTTACCCTGAGTGTGCTTTGAGGGACCGGGGGCGGAAGGGGGGGCGGGAAGAGCGCAGTGCACCGACCTCGAGGGTAAAGTCAGGGCCAGAGTCCCCCGGGAGCTGCCAGCTCTGCCACCCGTGCTGTACGTGACTCGATCCCGGGCTGTCAGGGACCAGATCTGTGGGGGACGCGACGATGGGAGGGGACATGACAATGCGATCTCGAGTGGGAGATCTCGGTCCACAGAACCTAGGTCTCCTTCTCTTCCGGCGCGTGGCCGGGCGGCTGAGTGTCCGCCGGACTGCGCCCCCCAGGATTGCACGCAGGTCTCTCTATTCCGAGCGCGCACGCTCTCCAGAGCTGGGCGCTCAGCCCCGCCCCACTGCGCGAGGCTCCGCCTCTGTTCCCGCCCTCCGCCACAGTTCTTACGTGGTACCGCCCATTCAGGCGGTAGAGCCAGTCCAGAGGCCACACACACTCAGAGGCCCCGCCCACCATCCCACCCCCGCGCGACTGGGGTCCTGCAAATTGCTTCCAAGCGCCCAGCCGATAGTATACTTTTGAGCCCTACCCCAAAAGCTGCGTTAGGCTCTGTTGTTCTAGGTTCCGCCCTCTTCAGAGTCTCCCCCCTGTCCCTCAGCCTCGTCTTACCTCCCATAGCTCCGCCCCTCATTCTATAACCTAATCTACACACCAGAACCCACACTCACTTTCTTAAGGACCTCCCCAGAAGCCCGGCTCCTCACCTGTAGCCCCTCTCGTAACTCCGCCCACACCTCATAGCCCCACCCGAACCTTGTAGCCCCGCCCCGTCATTCTTTAGTTCTGCCCGGCATCACGGTAGTACTGCCTACGGTCCTGCCTCTCGGTCAGCCGTCTGTCCAGCTCCTGGCCACGCCTCGTGACCTGTAGCCCCGCCCCGAGGCCCCGCCCCCGCCAGCCGCCGGTGCGCGCGTCCCTCTGTCCATAGTCCCAGCGCGTCTGCTCGCGCCCGGTGCCACCCGGCGTCGGTTCCCGCGGCGCCGCCATGAAGTCCCGCAGGGAGAAATTACTGATCCCCGCGCTGACGCTCGAGTGAGTACGGAGGCCCGAGCACCACGGTGCGACCCCTGGGAATCCGCGGGGGTCACGCCGGGTCGCCGCGGGGTCACCGCCCGCCTCTGTCTTGCAGTCTGTCGCCCAGCAGCCAGAGCCCATGCTTGTTGAGCCCCGGCAGCCCGTGCAGCCCATGCAGTCCATCGCTGGGCCTGCAACCCTGGAGGTGAGTGGCGCCGCCCTGCATGCGCACCCTCCACTCAGGCCTTTCACACCCCCTGGCCGCCCCAGGCCTCAGTGTCACCCCCTCCTTGGCTTCGCAACCCGCAGAACCACCAGCTGCAGGCTGTAGCTGGACAGGTGTCCCAGCCCAGGTCAGAACTTGAGCCCAAGGACTTCTCGAGACAGGTGCTGGATTCCCAGGGCCCTGTTGGGTGGTGACCTCGGGGATCTGCCAGAAACTCTTCCTGAGGTCACACACAAACACAACGGGCTGCACCAGACCGAAAATAACCATTTCTGCTCTGATCATGTATTTCCTACTGAGGGAACTGAGGCTCAGAGACAAACCTGTTGTGATTCCCTAAGTCTGGGGGCCAGCTTGGCCACCACACCCTACTGAGAGTCAGCACCACCCTCTGTGACTCTGGGGCAGGTTTCAGGGGCTTGCCCGTGTGAAAGTCAAGTCTTGACTTACCTGGGAGCCACTTACACCTTAGTATGAATGAGCTGCTTGGCACATTCCATAGGTTTTGAATGGGGAAGACAAAATACTATGGAGTCCATGGTGAATCCCAGTTGGGTTACCTTCATTCACTCTGCAAATGCTTACTAGACACCTAACCAGTGTGCCAAGTAGTTGTCCGTAGTTGTGAACAAGAATGACAGACATCTCCCTCTGAGGGTTCTCAGTTGGCTGGAGGTGGCCAGCAAGTAAATGAGTGACTGTGTTCAAATGCTGACCCCTTGGGGGTTGGAGCCATGGACTGAGTATGCAAAGGTTCTGAGGCAACCTTTTGAGGGGAATAAGATCTTGGGGGACTAGGACATCTGGAGGAAACCTGGTCTGTCTGGAACTGGTTGTCCAGTGGGAGGTAGGCATAGCTGTTGCCACACTTCCTCAGAAGTGGGTGGAGGAGGTCCAGGGGCATCCTAGGAGACAGTGTGAGGTAGGACATCTCTAAGTTCTTGGTTACAATCCAGGGGAGGGCAGGTGAGAGGAAAGGGAGGGACCCTAAATTTAGGTTGCGTGTGACTGAACAGGTTGTACCTAGAGGAAATGAAGGCACTGCTGGGGACTGGAGCCCAGCCTACCAGGCAGCCACAGTCACCACCAGAGGGCAGCAGAGCCACTTCACCTGCAGCCACAGAGCCTCCCATTTGCTCTGTGCTGGAACGGAGAGAATGTGGTTTGTCTGGCAACCATTTATACCTCAATATGAAAGAGCCTCTCTGACCTGCATACTATCGGAAAAAGGCCCTTGTGTGTCCCATAATCCTTATGGTCCCAGATCTTGAGCAGCCCACCTGCCTCTCCCCATCAGTGCCGGCACAGGTCACTCTAAGGTGCATCCTTCAGAGTGCAAGCAGATCCCAGTGTTGGTGGAAAGAGTGCATCCTGTCGAATGACAACATCTTTCTGCGCCATTATTGAGTATTTGTTTCCTCCACAACTTTGAGAGGCCCTAAAAGGCTTGGCCTGAATCTCTCTGCTCGCACTGTATGCTCAGGACAGGGCCCAGTATGCAGCAGGTGCTTATATGATGCTCTGGCATGGATGAATAGAAAGCAGGTAGAGGGCTCTGTTGTCCTTTAGGGTCAAAGGCCATCTCGACTTGGCCCTACAGGCCACAGACTGCCCAGGGTCTTGGAGGCCAGGCACAGAGGGAATGTATATTTATGTGGGGTGTGCAGGGTATGGGGGCTGGGGACAGGATGGGTTGGCCAGATTAAGACACACCTAGGGCTTTGCCATTTAAGCAGCAGCAGAAAGACAAAGCCAAGTCCCCAGAGCCAGTCACAGGTGACTTTATGACCCCTGCCCCAAAAGGATTTCATCCAGAACCCTTCCCTGTGAGCAGGGAGCCCTGTGCACTCAGCCTTGCTGGGCAGGCACTCTGGATGGTTTGCATATGCATAGCCCAATTCTTTTTTTTTTTTTTTTGGTTTTTCAAGACAGTGTTTCTCTGTGTAGCCTTGGCTGTCCTGGAACTCACTCTGTAGATCAGGCTGGCCTTGAACTCAGAAATCCGCCTGGCTCTGCCTCCCAAGCGCTGGGAGGCATGTGCCACCACCGCCCGGTGCAGCCCAATTCTTCATAGTGAGAAATGGGCCAGCTGAGCTGCCAGGGCCTTGTCTGTGGATGGGGATAAGAGAACAGCTGTGTATTGGGTGTGTTGTGGAGATGTGTTTGCAGGCACAATGGTGGTGGAAGGCTCTTCCTGGAGGTGTATGAATCCCGGGGCTCCATTACCATTGGGTCCCCAGAGCCAGTCCTCAGACCTGACACCAGTAGCCATCATGGTCCTCTCTGCCACATGTGGCTGCTGCAGGGCCTGTCCTTGGGACTCAGAACACGGGCTCTAACCCACTCACTTTCTCCAGGCCTTACCACTTACCATGATGTGGTTATGTGGTTGGTCCTCAACTTTTTTTTTTTTTTTTTTTTTTTTTGGTTTTTAGAGACAGGGTTTCTCTGTGTAGCCCTGGCTGTCCTGGAACTCACTATGTAGACCAGGCTGGCCTTGAACTCAGAAATCTGCCTGGCTCTGCCTCCCAAGTGCTGGGATTAAAGGCGTACGCCACCACTGCCTGACGTCCTCAACTTTTGTTCTCACACGCCACCAGCTCCCCTCACTGGAGGCTTAAGCCTCTATCCCAGCTCCTTAAAGGTCTTTCTTTGCTTTCCGGGACAGACATGGAGCAACTGTAACGTCACCCATGGCTCCCTGTTGCACTTTCAATGAGCCCCAATCCTTACTGCAGCTGTGTGGTAGCTCAGTGAACACCCTCCTCCCCATCTGTGGCACCCTTTCCTCATGCCCTCACTAATTCTCTTCTTTCTCAGGGTTAAAGTCATTATGTTGCCTGCCTACCTGCCTTCTTTCCTATTTCTTGAGAGCAAAATAGCATCCAGGCTGGCCTTAAGTTCCTAGCTGTACCCCTCAAGTCCAGTGACAACAGGTGTGTGCTGCCACCTCCAAGTGTGGTGAGGGCTGAGGTGGAGCCCTCTGTGCCAGGCAAGCATTCTGCCAGCTGAGCTACATCCCTCTTTCTTTGAAATTACTCTCTGTAATTCATCTGTCTCCTTATCTGAGATCAAGGACTACCACCCTTGAAGTCACTCCCCCTAGATGTCCCAGAGGCAGACAAGTTGTAAGTGTTCAATAAATGTTTATCGAGTGAATAAATGACTGGATATGGGTTTGTGCTCCAGTCAACAGCGTGGGGGACGCCTGATGTGTCACAGAGCCTGGAGGAAATGTGGCAGAGTCTTGGGGTGACTTGAGAGGGATGAATTGGGGAAGCCCTGGGCACTTGTGCCTCAGTTTCCTCGGCTATCTTCTCGTACCAAATATGGGGTCTGAGCTTCAAATCCGAGCAAGGCTCGGATCCGAAATGTCTAAAGGTCCAGGGAACCGAGTGCTGTCAGAATGATTGCCACTGGCTACCTAGGACCTGGGGGAGAAGGACGTTTTTTGGTTTGTATGTGACTTATCGTCTTTGGTAATGGCTTTCGTGGCCGTGCACGCCGAGTTCATCGCAGGCATTATACAGATGGAAAGGAAAGGGGCAGTGCCAGGCAGGGCTGACACCTCAGAGTCAGAGGGCAGACCCGTCTTGGCCCTGCACTAGCACCGCCAAAGCCCGACACTGCCGCCTGGGCCCTAGCAACGCCCCGCCTCCGCTGGTAAGGCCAAAGCAACGCCCCACCTGCTTGATGTGGCCCTAGCGACGCCCCGCCCTCACCGCGCAGAGCCCTAGCAACGGCCAGGTGGCTCCGCCCTCCAATGCTCAGAACCCTAGCAAAACCCTGCCAGGGCTGCTGAGGTCTATAGCAACGTCCCGCCCTCGGCCCAGGGTGCTTCTCCCTGTGCTTAGAGCTCTAGTAATATACTGCCTGTGTTGCTGAGGTCTATAGCAACGCCCCGCCCTCGCTACCCAGATCCCTAGCAACGGTCAGGTAACCCCGCCTCCTATGCTCAGAAGCCTAGCAAAGCCCTGCCTGTGCTGCTAGGGGACATAGCAACGTTCACGCTCGTCCCAGAGCCCTAGCAATGTCCACTACGCCACGTCCCTCTGCTCAGGACCCTAGCAACGCCCCGCTCTGTCCCTCAAGGCCCTGGCAACGCTGGGCACCGACAGGCGGGATCTAACTGCGTCCATCCCAGCGCTTCCGGCAGAGCTGTAGCAACAAAAGCTCCTTGGTTGGGGACCCTAGCAACGCCCCGCCTAGCGCAGTAGCAACGCCTCGCCCCCCTTCCTCTTCCATTACAACGCCACGCCCCCTCAGGCTCCGCCCCATGATTAGGCGGGGCTCCCAGCCGGGCTTCCTCCTTCCTACCGCGCGCGCTCCTTGTTATCCGCGACCACTGGGCCGCTCCGCGGGGGCTCAGGCCGAATCCGGCCGATCTGGCCGAGGCCCCGGCAGGCGGAGTGCGGCAGCATGTCGGACCCCAGCTACTGGACCGCGGTGGCGGCCCCCGGACACCGCAGTCGCCTGGCCAAGGGTGCGCTGCTACAGCGTTCCAAAAGGTAGGGACGACTTGGGGCGCAGGGTCTAGCTAGCTACGGGACGCCCGGTATTTGAACTCGGGACTCGGGCCGCGCAAAGCGAGGAATTTGGGAATAATGAAGCAGTCTGTTCTAGACACTCAGCGGAAATGTTGGCGCAGATGCAAATACTCATGGCCCAGGCTGACGAGTGGGTGGCAGGTCTGCAGCCAAGGCATGCCTGGCTTCTCGGCCCAAGTCCTCCTCTGCAAGGCACAGAGGCCAAGAGAGCTAGTGCAACTGTCCACTCAGGTTATAATTAGATGATAGCTTTTACCGTGCTGTGTGACCGCAGGCAGTTCTTCAACCTCTCTGTGCTTGGGTTTCTCTGTATTTAGGTTTGCATAGTTAGGCAAAGTCTGGGTTACAAGGACCCTGAGTGCTCAGTCCAAAGCTTCGATTGGGCCCTGAGATAGTGCTGTGCCCATCATGGCTTACCAGCCTTTTAGAGCAAGGAACAGTGTAAGCAGTTGGCATTTAATGTGTGCTCAAGTGAGATGATCCAGATTCTCCGAGGTGTCCAGTGGTTGTTTTCAAGGTTTTGCCTGTAAGCATAAGGGAGAGGAACCAACTAGTCTCATTGGCTAGCGTGCAGGACCATGGGGCAGCCCGGGCAAGGAGAGGATGTGGCTGCCAGTGTGTGTCGTGTGCAGAGGGGGGCGACAGGAAGTCCTGCAGGGCCCTTTGGGTTCCGCTTCTGCACCCACATCTCTGCCTAGGGGGCAATTCTTCCCACTCGTGGTAGCTGTAACCCGATTTCCCTGTGTGGGGAGCAGGCACAGATGGTGGGTACCCAGCTCAAGGCTAGTTTGTACTGCGGCCACACTTGTGGCTCAGCTGACTCTTGGGGTGTAGTGGCTGGTTGTGTGTCAACTTGACACAAGCTGGAGTTGTCACAGAAAGGAGCCTCAGTTGAGGAAATGCCTCCATGAGATCCAGCTGTAAGACATTTTCTCATTTGGTGATCAAGGGGTAGGGCCCAGCCCATGGTGGGTTGGTAGTCTTGCGTTCTATAAGAATGCAAGATGAGCAGCCAGGCGGTGGTGGCACACGCCTTTAATCCCAGCACTTGGGAGGCAGAGGCAGGCGGATTTCTGAGTTCAAGGCCAGCCTGGTCTACAGAGTGAGTTCCAGAACAGCCAGGGGGCTACACAGAGAAACCTTGTCTCTAAAAACCAAAAAAAAAAAAAAAAAAAAAAAAAAAAAAAAGATGAGCCAGTCAGTAACATCCCTCCATGGCCTCTGCATCAGCTCCTGCTTCTTAACTTGCTTGAGTTCCAATCCTGACTTCCTTTAGTAATGAACAGCAATGTGGAAGTGTAAGCTGAATAAACCCTTTCCTCCCCAACTTGCTTCTTGGTCATGATGTTTCCTGCTGGAATAGAAGTCCTGACTAAGACAGGGGGCGGGGCCTCCTGTAGGCAGGCTCTGAGAGAGCATAGGTCCCCCACAGCAAGTTTCACAGGGTGTGTTGATTTTGTGCACCTTCTGGGTGTCCTTATGGGGAAACAGGCTAGGCCCAGCTCCCTACCACCCTCTTGTCTATGCCCTTTGCTGCCTGTGATGTCTCCTTTCTTGACCTGCAAACTGTGCCCCTCTGTCTCCTAAAACCCTCCCTGCCTCCTTAGGGCCCCGCCTATCGCTCCCTCCCTGACACTTCTGCAGAGCTGCGTTGGTGGAGGGCTGTGTGGGCTGCTCTCCTTGTCTCCAGTCAGAGCCTGGCTGCTGTTGCTGGGTGACTGTAGGGGGCTGGGGAAGAGGGCAGGATCCCAGTGCCTTCAACTCTGCCAAGGTGGAGGCGAATCTCAGGGTCTGGTGGGCAGGAGGGAGTCAGAGACCTGGGCTGGGGAATCAGGGCAGGGAGAAAAGGGACATGGGTTTGTATGTAGCCCACACTGGCCCCCAGTTCAGAGACTTTGAATTAAAGGGGTGTGATATCACAGGCTGAAGCATTAGTTAGCTCTTTGGCAGGATCTTGGGAAGGTGGGGACAGCAGCTTCAGGGACAGGGAGGGAGAGTGGAGCTGGCTTCCTACAACCACAGCCTCTGGACATCTCCTGCCTTCTCCACCAGACATCCAGGTGTGCCTGACTGGCATCGTGGTGTAAGATGAAGGGCCAGGAGCTGGGAAAGAAGTCAGTGTGTTCTAGTCACCTGCCAGTGTCCCCAGAAGGCTGCATGGCTTTTCTCCCACCCCACCATGTCATATGATGGGAATGAGGATGGAAAGGGAACATTGAAACAGGTTGTGTCCCATGTGTCTCATCCTAAGAGATCAGGAATTGAGAGTCACATCTGAGTCTGTCCCAAGGCTAGCCTGTGCTATATGATATGAGACTGTCTCAAGAATAAGAAGATATGTTTGGGCTGGGTGTGGTGGCACACGCCTTTTATCCCAGCACTTGCAAGGCAGAGGCAGGTTCTGTGAATTCAAGGCTAGCCTGGTCTACAGAGTGATTCCCAGGACAGCCAGGATTCCACAGAGAAACCCTGTCTGGAAAAAACAAAAAGAAGGGATGTTTGCCTAGGGGTGACTCCCAATGGGTCTCAGGAACCCCTTAAAGGGACCCACCACAGATACTGTGGTTGATCTGGCCAGCATGCCTGCAGCCATAGCACACTCCCCACTGGGCACATGTCCCCTGTCCTTTGGGTTTGCCTTCTAACCCTGCTGTCCCTCCCACAGCTGCCGCAGTGGTAACCGTAAGAGCCTGGTCGTGGGGACGCCCTCACCCACTCTCTCTAGACCTCTGTCACCACTCTCCGTCCCAACTGGTGAGCGGGGGAGATCCAGGTGGGTGGCTGGGTCCTGCCACCACCCAAGATGACGGTTTTCCCACCTCCCCTCAGCAGGTAACAGCCCCTTGGACAGTCCTCGGAATTTCTCTGCAGCAGCCATCAATTTTCCCTTTGCCCGGAGGTGAGTGGCCTGGCCTTGCACAGGGCTAGTAACCTCACAGGGCAGACCTGTCCCTCATTGATTTTTGTCCCCCTCCCTTGGCCCCTTCCTGCCCGGGTGTCTGGTGGTGATCTCTCCTGTGGCTTCTGCCCTTCACAGCCATCTCTCTCATGGTGACAGGTAATTCAGAGTTCTGGGAAGGAAGAAGGGGCTGCAGCCTGACTGAATCAGTAACTCACTGACAGCTGCAGTAGTTCACTAACCACGAACTGACACGGTGTGCCCAGGGCCTTCAGTTCCACCAAGGCTTGAGCGCAGTGGGATATAGTTCCCGCATTAAGGCTGTGTGTGGGAACAGGGGCTAAAGCCTGTCCCTGTAGGGTATCCCTGAGTTGTTTGTGGGCTGGGATCTTCCAGTAGCAACAACTGACTGGCCAAGGCTAGGGCTGCGCCTTATCAGGGAGGGCTTCCTGGAGGTAATGGACATGGGGCCTTGATCCAAAGTGGGAATCTGCCCACACAGCTTGCTGCGAGCCCCCACCAGCACAGGGCCAAGCTGTCTTTCCATCTGCCCCATCCCTCTCCCCGCCCCTCTCCCCGCCCCTCTCCCCGCCCCTCTCCCCGCCCCTCTCCAGGGCTGACGGCAGAAGATGGTCGCTTGCTTCCCTCCCGTCCTCTGGCTATGGGACCAATACTCCCAGCTCCACCGTGTCGGTACTGACAGCTGCCTGGGCAGGTGGGGTGGGGTGGAACGGACACGCCCTGCTGCAGTTTGTGGGGCTCCCACTCTAGGCCGGGAGGGCTTGCAGTGGGCCTGCGGGATGCTAGAGTGCTGGGTCTGGGCCGTGACCCCAACCTTCTCCTTGCCCTAGTCGAGCTCGTCCTCCCGGGAGCGTCTACACCAGCTCCCCTTCCAGCCCACAGCAGACGAACTGCGCTTCCTGTCCAAACACTTCCGAAGCTCAGAGAGTGTGGTGGACGAGGACGGAGGCCGATCTCCGCGCCTGCGCCCACGCTCACGCAGCCTCAGGTAGACTTGGGCTGGGACCTCTCCAGCCCACCAGGGCCTCTTCTGTTATCCTCACCCTCCTATGTCACCCTCACCCTCCTATGTCACCCTTTCAGCCCTGGACGCACATCAGGGACCTTCGACAACGAGATAGTGATGATGAACCACGTGTACCGGGAGCGCTTTCCCAAGGTGTGCTGCAGATCCCTCTGCCCTGCAGATGCCACCCTCTGCTAGCATGGCCTGCTACCCAGGCCCTGCATCCTGTCACTTACCAGAACCTCGCCCACCACTACGGCTCCGTTCCCTGCCAGTCACCAGAATCAGACCCTCTGCTGAGGCCACCCTAGCCCTCATCATTGCTGTCAGTCATTTCCCTGACCAGCTCCACCTCTGTATCAGTTACCCGTGTCCGACCCTTTATTCCTATTTCGGCCCCTCTGCCTGTCCTGTCTGACTATAGCCCCGCTCCCGGCTGAACCGCCTTCTCTGACTTCTGGCCCTTCCTCTGATCCACTTCTGTCATTACTCGCCCCCCACCCCGCCCTCCCACCACTGACCTCTGCTGTCCCCGCAGGCCACTGCGCAGATGGAGGGCCGGCTGCAGGATTTCCTGGCAACATTTTCTCCTGACAACCGCCTGGCACTGGCAGACGGTGTCTTGGGCTTCATCCACCACCAGATCGTGGAGCTGGCGCGGGACTGCCTGGCCAAGTCGGGCGAGGCTCTGATCACCTCCCGCTATTTCCTAGAGATGCAGGACAAGCTGGAGAGGCTGCTGCAGGACGTACGTAGGGCGGGACCTGACAGGTGGTCACGCCTACAGGGGTGGGGCGTGTTGGGGGACACACGGCTTTGGGGTAGGATCTGCAGAGCCATGGCTGTTCCGTATCAGGGTGTGGGCGAGGCCTCTTCTGTGGGCGGGTCTCATCAGGTGCACTTGCCCGCAGGCTCACGAGCGGTCAGACAGTGCAGAGGTGGGCTTCATCGTGCAGCTGGTCCGGAAGCTGCTCATTATCATCTCCAGACCAGCTCGGCTGCTCGAGTGCTTGGTAAGCCGCAGGCGGGGGTCCTGGGATTCTGGGGACCAGGTGAGGGCTCCGGGCTCACGGCCTCTCCTGCACAGGAGTTCGACCCTGAAGAATTCTACCATCTGCTAGAAGCAGCAGAAGGCCAGGCCCGCGAGGACCAGGGCGTGAAGACAGATCTGCCCCGCTACATCATCCGCCAGCTGGGCCTTGCAAAGGACCCGCTGGAAGGTGAGGGGTACCCAGAACAGGGACGATCTGGATTGGACTAGAGGGAGCTCTGCCTCCTAGTCCCAGCCTCATTCTGCCACTTTAAGACAGTGACCTCTGCCACTATGAGTAACGATCAGAGACTCACTAAGTGCTGTTGTCTGCCAATCCCTGGGGGGAGAACACTTGAGAGCTAAGGCTCTGAGGCGTGACTTTCCTAGAAGATTCTATAGTTCTTGCCTCTGGGCTACAATAGTGAATCCTGTCCAAAAAGAAAAAGAAAAAAAGCCGGGCAGTGGTGGCGCACGCCTTTAATCCCAGCACTTGGCAGGCAGAGGCAGGCGGATTTCAGAGTTCGATTTCAGAGTTCGAGGCCAGCCTGGTCTACAGAGTGAGTTACAGGACAGCCAGAGCTACACAGAGAAACCTTGTCTCAAAAACCAAAAAAAAAAAAAAAAAAAAAAAAGGGAAAAAAAAAAAAAAAAACCAACTTTCTTTTTTGACAGAGATCCAGCCCCTGAATGACCTTGATGAAGGCCAGCCCCCAGCTCCTGGATCCCCTGAGGTGAGTTACAAGCTGTGTCCTGTGTTGCTCTTTCCTCTTGGTTGGATTAGGCGGAGAGTTTGCTGAAGTATATGTTGAATAAAGACGCGTATTTGGGGCTGTGGCTGCAGTCGGAATGCCCTATCATAGAAGTATCCCAGAGCTGGACTGGGCTGTAATGGGCACTGAAAAAGTGGGTCTTGAAGGATGTATAGAAGTTTGTTGGGAAGCAGGCTCTGCTCAAAAAAGAAAAAGAATAAAACCCTAGGAAACTTACATACTGATTTGATGAGTTTGGACCGAGAGGAAGTAGCAACATGAGTGAGACAGCAGCTTAGACTTGGGGACAGCTTTGCAGTGGACAGACCCTGAGCTCTCCCCTTGTAGAGCCGAGGCCTGGGCGGTCCATCTCGGAGGAAGCCGTGTGAGAGCGACTTTGAGACCATCAAGCTGATTAGCAATGGAGCCTATGGGTGAGCCCTGGGTCCCCGCCGGGTGCAGCTTTGGGCTTGAGCTGATGGGTGCTCAGCGTCCCTCTTCCTGTGTACAGGGCTGTCTACCTGGTGCGCCACAGGGATACGCGGCAGCGCTTCGCCATCAAGAAGATCAACAAGCAGAATTTGATTCTGCGCAACCAGATCCAACAGGTGTTTGTGGAGCGCGACATCCTCACCTTCGCTGAGAACCCCTTTGTGGTCGGCATGTTCTGCTCCTTTGAGACCCGCCGCCACCTCTGCATGGTCATGGAATATGTGGAAGGTGCGGCCCCTAGGCTGCTAGCCCCCCTCCCCCATTCCCACCCCTGAGCACAGCTGGGAGGTTCAGAGAGGGATGGATGCGGCCCTGGAGGACATGGGATAGTGGCCCACTGTGCAAGAGAAAGAGCATGCACTTAGGCACTAGCTGTGTGCAGAGCTCCATCGTAGAACTCTGCGATGCCGAGCGGAACCTGTAGACAGAGTCCCTGCCCCGCTGAGTTCCGCAGCAGGGGCAGGACCCAGGCCTGATCCACGTCTCGGTGTAGGGGGTGACTGCGCAACGCTCCTGAAAAACATGGGCCCACTGTCCGTGGACATGGCACGCATGTACTTCGCGGAGACGGTGCTGGCACTCGAGTATCTGCACAACTATGGCATCGTGCACCGAGATCTCAAACCAGACAAGTGAGTGTCGGGGTGTGGCTGGGACTCGGGGGCGGGGCTCTGGGCGGGGCCATGGTGTTAGGGGTCGGATAGGTGCTGCTGGGACCTTATGGGGTTGCCAGGATGGCATCACAGAGACCCTGTACACATGCACCTACTCTGTGCGTGTAGGATGGAGCTCCCACCTGTCTCTGAAGCAGGAATCTCCGGTTTCTTAGCCATGTACCGTTTGAAGATGTAAGCTGAAGTGTTTAGAGCCTGGTGCTGTTTGCACTCAGCTCAGCGGATAATATTTGACACCTGCTGTTTGTCTCGGCACTTCATTTCTGTGATACGCACAAGTCTTAAACATGTGCTTCTTTGTGTAGTCCAGGCATAAAATAGGAGAGGCCAGTCAGTGAATAGCAGTGTACACAGAAAGTGAGCTTCACTTCAATTGATGTATCTGCAAAGTGCATAAAAAAGGTCACAGCAAGACATGGTGGAACACTCCTGTCATCCTAGTGCTCAGGAGACTGAGGCAGGAGGTTAAGCCAGGCTTAGTTACCTAGTGAGTGTGAGGCCACCCTAGGCCACCTGAGCAAAAAAGGTTGTTTTTTTGTTTTTGTTTGTTTTGTTTTGTTTTTTAAAGCATGTGCATGCTGACATGGGTTACCTAGGGAGACTGGGTCTGACAGCAAAACAAAAACAGTATATATGGGGGGGCCTCAGCCAATGTTGGCCACTATGCTGGCTCTGGCCTTCCCACCCAGCCTGAGGGTCCTGACCTCACCCACAGCCTGCTCATCACCTCCCTCGGCCACATCAAGCTGACGGACTTCGGCCTGTCCAAGATCGGTCTCATGAGCATGGCCACCAACCTGTATGAAGGTCACATTGAGAAGGATGCCCGAGAGTTTGTGGACAAGCAGGTGTGACCCAACCCAAGGGCAAGACTGAACCCACCCACCCCAACTCCCCCAGGCCAGGCCAGCCTCATTTCCCCATTTGTGTAGGTATGTGGGACACCTGAGTACATCGCACCAGAGGTGATCTTCCGCCAAGGCTACGGGAAGCCGGTAGACTGGTGGGCCATGGGCATCATCTTGTATGAGTTCCTGGTGGGCTGTGTGCCATTCTTCGGGGACACGCCTGAGGAGCTGTTCGGACAAGTTGTCAGTGGTGCGTCTTAAGGGATCTGAGACTGGGAGGTGGGCTGACCACAGTGCTACTGCATGGTGGGGTGTGGTGGAAGGTACTAGAAAGAGCATCCTGTTGCTTCTCCCACCTTGCCCTTCAGATGAGATCATGTGGCCAGAGGGAGATGAGGCCCTTCCCCCCGACGCTCAGGATCTCATTACTAGGCTTCTACGTCAGAGCCCAATGGACAGGCTGGGGACTGGTAAGTCCATGGGGCAGCTTCACTCAGGACCCTTGTTACCAGGCTGTGTGGAGGAGGGAGCTGGGGTTTTGAAGGGTCTGTAGGAGTTAACATGCATAAAACTTTGAAGTCAGTAGTTGGGTCTGGTGCTCCCGTTTTTTGGCCACATTTCTGGGTCTTTCCTGGCTCCATTCAGTGGGAAGGGAGGCAGGGAGTTGCGGGGTCATGCAGAGCTCAGCCAGTCTGTCTGCAGGAGGCACCCACGAGGTGAAACAGCACCCCTTCTTCATGGCCCTGGACTGGGCAGGGCTCCTGAGACACAAGGCAGAGTTTGTCCCGCAGCTTGAAGCTGAGGATGACACCAGCTACTTTGACAGTAAGTGGGGACCCTATGGATGCAGAGCAGTGTCTCGTGCTCATGATCTCTGTCTGTGGCACCCCTGCCGGGTCCTCCCTGTCTGCTCCTCCTATATAAAATGGGACGTATCTCAGCCTTGAGACTTCTTGTAGGTGCATGAATTCCTGCTGTGACCACACAGCTTTGGAGGACACAGTGGGGACCACCAGAGTTTGGATTTTCTGTGCAAGAGTCTGTTCCCAGATGCCTGGCAAGTTCCAGCTCAGGTTCCTGTGCTGGCTGGCAGCACAGTCCTGGAGCTCTGGGTGTCCCTGGTGCCCCAGCCTCCTCCTTCTCTTCCACAGCTCGCTCTGAGCGGTACCGCCACTTGGGCTCGGAGGATGACGAGACGAACGATGAGGAGTCCTCCACGGAGATCCCCCAGTTCTCCTCCTGTTCCCACCGCTTCAGCAAGGTGAGCTGGCCTGCAGTAGCATGCTCCTGAGTCTGTCTACCTGTGTGTTTTGTTTAGTCTTGTGTTCTGAGACAGGGTCTCCTGTCGAAGCCTGGACTGGTGCTGGACTGACATTAAAATAAACCTCACAGGTTTACAGTAGTTCCGAGTTCCTGGCTGTCCAGCCCACCCCCACCTTTGCTGAAAGAAGCTTCAGTGAGGACCGAGAGGAAGGCTGGGGACACAACAGTGAAGGGGACAGTGGCCGCCGGCTGAGCACTGACCTCCGGTAAGTGGGCTGAGGAGTTAAGGAGAACCAGGTTACAAAATCTCATGTAGGAGTTTCCCAGGGGCCTAACAGAAAAGCGCGAAAGGCAGGTGGTCGACAGTTCTGCTCCTGGGGCTTTGTACTCCTGAGACATAGGCTGCTGTGCTCAGTAACACTGCTTGATTTCCGGCTCCATGGCCCTTTTCTACCCAAATGCACTTGGCTAATAAACTCTTTTTTTTTTTTTTTTTTTTTTTTTTTTTTTTTTTTTTTTTTTTTTTGGTTTTTTTGAGACAGGGTTTTTCTGTATAGCCCTGGCTGTCCTGGAACTCGCTCTGTAGACCAAACTGGCCTCGAACTCAGAAATCCGCCTGCCTCTGCCTCCCAAGTGCTGGGATTAAAGGCGTGCGCCACCACTGCCCTATGGCTAATAAACTATTCCTGCTTCAAGCTCCAGACTCAATAGAAACAATGTTGGCTAGAGGGTGGGAGCTGGAAATTGGGCTTTCAGGGTTGAAGAATAAATGTAACTTTTATTCACTAGATGTAAGTGTTGTGTCTGAGGCTTATACCCTCCTTTGCTAACCTAGACCAAGTCCCGGAAGCTTCCAGCCTCCATTCAATCTTATCTAGACCTAGAAGAAATGTTTTCAGCCTCTGAGACGTACTGCTGAATAAACTCACCTTTTCTAGTTATTTCTGAACTCTGGCTGGCTGGTTCAACTCAGCTGTTCCTGCTCTAACTCTTCTCCATGCTGACTGATTCAAACTTGCCTCTCTTTCTCCCCTCCCTACCTCCTGAATTACCCTGCTTGGCCTCATACTAATTTTGGCAATCTGTTGTAATCTTCTGGCTCCTTCTGATTCTTTGGCTCGTTCTGTCTTCACCCGTGTTTAGGTGTTCTCTCTCTCAGCAATCTGCCTCTACAACTGTCCCAGGAAAGCTGCAAACTGCCTCCTTCTCTCTCCACTGCCCCTCAAGTAGCTTCCCTTTCCTCTTCTCCTGAGAGTCGGGCATGTGCTATTTTGTCAAATTTTTCTCTGATTCATCACTTTGTCTGCCACTCATTTAGACATCACTTCCAAGCATGCATACTTCCTTCTACAAACTAACTTTACCTTGTTGTTTGGGATTAGAGGTGTGTACTAAGGGTGTGCTGTATTCCAGCCAGAGGGAATATGGGGGCATGCTAAGGCATGTTGGTGTTCCAGTCAAAGTTGCTGGATTAAAATCCCTCTCCACTGAATAGTTCTGCAAGCAAGTATGGCTGAGTGACATAGTCTCCTCTCTCGAACAGGCTGAGGTCCTGGACACCTGCCTCTTCCTGCCAGCCATCTTCCTGTCAGACTGACCGGGGTCCCAGCCCAGCTCTCCTAAGCACCATCAGCTTGGACATGATGCCTAAATTTGCCTTCTCCTCTGAAGATGAGGGAGCAGGCTCGGGACCTGCTGATCCCCAAAAGCCTGTCTTCATTCTGGGAGAGCCTGACCCTCCACCCCCAACCACCCCAGTGACACCCAAGCCCTGCAACCTTTCTGGTAAGTGGGCCTCAAGATGAGTCCGGGGTGGGGGGCTGTTGAAACAGGAATAGAAGTTTCTCCAGAAATCAGAAACTGAGAGTAGACAGGCCTTACACACTCTGAACCTGCACTCTAGTCTCATACAGCTGGGAGGTGGGGGGTGTGGCTGGATGAAATGGACACGTGTCAAGCTCAAACCAATTGTCCCCTCAGCCGACACAGCTGTCCTCAGCCATGCCCGCCTTCGAAGTAACAGTACAGGAGCCCGGCACTCGACTCCTCGGCCCCTGGACGCTGGCAGAGGCCGCCGCCTAGGAGGCTCAAGAGACCCCGGCCCTGAGAAGTCCCGGGCCTCCCCTGGTGGTAGCGGGGGTCGAGTGCCCAAGTCAGCTTCTGTGTCCGCCCTGTCCCTCATCATCACGGCAGGTGATGTGTCACTTTTCCCTGTGGTGGGTAGTGGGGTGCTTCTAGAACTGGTTATGAGACCGAGCTCCAGGATGGGGGCCATGTGGCCACGTGGGAGAATAGAGACCCACACGTAGTGTTCTTCCCACCCTCTACAGACGACGGCAGTGGGGGCCCCCTCATGAGCCCCTTGTCACCCCGCTCGCTGTCCTCCAACCCCTCCTCCCGAGACTCCTCACCCAGCCGGGACCCATCACCAGTGTGTGGAAGCCTGCGGCCCCCTATCGTCATCCACAGCTCAGGCAAGAAGTATGGCTTCAGCCTGCGTGCCATTCGGGTCTACATGGGCGACAGCGACGTGTACACAGTGCACCATGTGGTCTGGGTGAGCTGCAGGACCTGGCCGTGGGAACCAGCGTGCTGTCCATCCCCCCGAATGGGCCCTGCCTTACTCCATAGCTGGGGAAACTGATGCGTGGGCCTGTGGGGGTGTAGCCTGCAGTATCTGACCAGCTGTGCTGTGCCTGCCCATAGAGCGTGGAGGACGGGAGCCCTGCACAGGAGGCGGGACTGCGTGCTGGGGACCTCATTACACACATAAACGGGGAGTCGGTCCTGGGCCTGGTGCACATGGACGTGGTGGAGCTGCTGCTGAAGGTACGACCTGTGGACCCCTCGCCTGATCGTGTGCCCACTGGGCATCCTGGGGTCCAAGGCTGAGGGGACCTGAGTGTCAGGTGCTGGACAGATGTCTTGCCCCCGCGGAAAGCTTTCGGGTGACTGGTGTCCCTTCTGCAGAGTGGCAACAAGATCTCCCTGCGCACCACAGCCCTGGAGAATACCTCCATCAAGGTGGGACCTGCACGGAAGAATGTGGCCAAGGGCCGCATGGCCCGCCGAAGCAAGCGCAGCCGCCGGCGCGAGACCCAGGACCGGTGAGCAGGGAGGCAGGGAGGCCCCAGCACCCCAGCCTTCTCTGCCTCCCTCGCTGATACTATGCCTGTCCCTAGGCGGAAGTCTCTGTTTAAGAGGATCTCGAAGCCATCTTCTGTGCTCCACACCAGCCGTAGTTTCTCCTCGGGCCTCCAGCACTCTCTGTCCTCAAGCGAGAGCCTCCCCGGATCACCCACTCACAGCCTGTCCCCTAGCCCCACCACGCCCTGCCGCAGCCCTGCCCCCGATGTCCCCACAGGTGGGTGGGCTCCCAGCCTGGGCCACAGGTTACAGGGCAGATAGAACTGCTGCCTGGTAGCCAGTGCCCTTCATCCCAGCACTTAAGAGATGAGGCAGAAAAAACAAGAGTTTGGGCCAGCCTTGTATTTTCAGCTTGGCTTTATGAAACCCTGCCTCTGAATGTGTGTGTGTGTGTGTGTGTGTGTGTGTGTACACACACACACACATACACACACACACATATATATATATACACATATATATGTATATATATGTGCATACCTGTGATAACTCACATATATATATGTATATATACACACACACAGACATACATATATGTGCATACCTGTGATAACTCACTAAAATATATACATATATACATGCATACACATATGCATACCTGTGCTAACAGTCATTAAAATATATATACATACATATACACACACACACACATGCATACATGTGCATGCCTGTGATAACAGTCACTAAGGAGCCATGGCCTGTGCTTGAGCTGAGTGGATGGCTTGGTGGCCTTGTGTGTTCATTGTCAGACTCAGTTCGGGGAACGGTCAGGCTATGGAAAGAGGAGGCAGATGTTTCTGGGAGGAGGGGTAAATGAGGCCCAGCTTTGATGGATGAGCAAGAGTTCACTAAAGAGAGGCCAAGGAGACTCCCTATGTGGTGGGTGGCAATACTGGAGGGCATGGGCAGTGCCAGTTTGGTCAGTACAGGCCCTACCTCTAGGAGCTGGACACTGACCAATTCTTGTTGCCCACAGACACAGCATCCCCACCCAGTGTGTCCCCAAGCTCCAGCAGCCCTGCATCTCCAGCCACTGGCCACACCCGTCCCAGCTCACTGCATGGCCTAGCGGCCAAGCTCGGACCACCTCGTCACAAGAGCGGCCGCCGCAAGTCCACAAGCAGTATCCCTCCATCTCCGCTGGCCTGCCCGCCAGTGCCCACGCCCCCGCCACGCTCACCGTCGCCCCTTCCGGGGCACATCCCCATACCCGCACGGTCCCCTAGGCTGCGTAGGGGCCAGTCGGCCGACAAGCTGGGCCTGGGCACCAGTGAGAGGCTGGATGGGGACGGAGGCCGGCATGGCCGGGGAGCGGAAGCCGAGCTGGTAGTCATGAGGAGGCTGCATCTGTCAGAGCGCCGGGACTCCTTCAAGAAGCAGGAGGCGGTGCAGGAGGTGAGCTTCGATGAGGAGCCTGGGCCGCCTCGCGCCGTACCTAAGATCGCTGTGCAGGGTGCAGAGGCCACGCCTGGAACCCCAGGACCAGCAAGAAAAGACTGACCACCCCTGGCTGCAGTTCCTCAGGGAGCTACCCTTTTCACCAAGTCACACCTAGATGGGGTGCAGCCATCAGCTTGGTACTCGAGGGGTGCCCCCCTCCCAGGAAAGGCTGGGATGGGGCTGCCAATGACTTGTAAATAGCAAGCCCTTGCGACTAATTTATTACTTTTTATAAGCAATAGCCAGGCTGGCCCCCTGGTGGACTCCTGCTGTCTTGTCCTTAGCCCCTGGAGGACAGCCTACACTGTTCTCTGGGCCAAGGTGAAGCACTTTGGACTTATGTGCTTTCTAGTTTGTCCATTGTTCTTTCCAAGTGTATGTGTTGTGTTGTGTTGTGTGTGTGTGTGTGTGTGTCTGTCTGTCTGTCTGTCTGTCTGTCCATCCATCCCATTCCCAACCCAAGACCCACTTCAAGGCACACAAAAGCTGGTCCCTGCTGAGTTTGAACAGGATTTGGAAGCTACACCCTAAAGCAGGACAACTACCAGTTCAATGGCGGGCTACACTCAGAAGACTACCTTCTGTGTCTGAATAGCTCTCCTCAGGCTGTCTTTACTCCATTTTGCCTGTGATCCTGCATGCTTCAGTTTAGGGGAAGTGTGGGAACACGGGCAAGGCTTGGGGGGATGGGGAATGCTCTGGTTTAAGGCAGAATAGCCCATACACCTTGCAGAAAGTAACTGACAAACCCAAGGGCCACCAAGGTGGGAAAGGTGTCCACAGCAGGGATGGGACAAAGCACTTGTGTAGCCAAGTGAGGACCATGCCTGATTACCAAGAGCTCTGCACCATAAAACCAATGCCCAGAGTCCCGCGTGCAAGGTCCAGCATGGCGATCCTGGGACCATAATGTGATGTCCTTTGAGTGCCAGAGGACCGAGTATGGACCCCAACTGTGCTCTGGAGGAGTGTCTTTCTCATTCTGTGCCTGTGCTGTTGTTTACAGGACTAACTCCGGTGGTTTGCACACTTTGTGTGCACTGACACACCTAAATTCCCCCTAGTTTTGTGTGATCCAAGCAGCTGAGGTCCCCAAAGCCAGAGGCTTGTCCCACAATGGCCCAGTAAAATTCCTGGCTCAGGACAGGATCTCCTGGGGCCCTACTGTGTGCATGGCCATGGGGGAGCTCAAGCTCAGGCTGTCCCCATAATGCTGTGTGATCTCGCAGCCATCTAGTGGATTGCCAGTGATGTAGCTCTCCACACTCCATGAGGGGAATTTGCAGGCACTCAAACCCTCTCTGCACCCTCCCTGACTCCCAGCCAGTACCATCTGCTGGGAGAGACCAAGGCTGTGCATGAGTAACCCTCCCCCCATCTTGGAGCTGGTGTCAAATAAAGCCCAGAATGACATCTGATCCTGGTGTGTGCATTTGTGAGTGGCTGGGGGTGGGGAATGGCTCAGTATCATCTAAGGTGAGTTTTGTAGGCTGAATAGGGGTTTGCTTAGACACTTAATCCAAGCCAGGCTGTGTCCTATCTACCTCGATGGCTGGGATCCTGTGAGACAGCAATGGGGCAAAATCTTATCTCTAAAATGGCAAGGCAGTATACACCTGTAATCCTATTTGGGGGAGGGTGGGGCACTGAAGCAGAAGGATCATGAGTTCAAAGACAGCCTGGGCTCACAACTAGACCGTGTCTCAAAAAATAATAAAGTCAAAGGATGGATCGAATAAAAGCACTGGCTACTCTTCTAGAGGGCCCAGGTTCTATTCCCAGCACCCGCATGGCAGCTCACAGCCATCTGTAACTCAAGTTCTAGGTCATAAAATGTCTCTTCTAACTTCCACAGACACCCGGTACACACAAGGCGCACAGATGTACATGGAAGCAAAACACAAAACTAAATCTTAGAAAAGCCCCCAAGCCGGGCAGTGGTGGCGCACACCTTTAATCCCAGCACTTGGGAGGCAGAGGCAGGCGGATTTCTGAGTTCGAGGCCAGCCTGGTCTACAGAGTGAGTTCCAGGACAGCCAGGACTACACAGAGAAACCCTGTCTCGGAAAAAACCAAAAAGAAAAAAAAAAAGAAAGAAAAGCCCCCAAAACCTGGGCGTGATAGCACTTGCTTTTAATTCCAGCTTGTTCTACACACAGTAAGACCCCGTTTCAAACAAATAATTTAATCTTTCAATTAGCCCATCTTTCTATATTTTCCCTTAAAGTATACTTAATGTGTATGGTTACCACTTGCCAGCCAAGTCCCAGACACCAAAAGAGGTGTCGGGTTACAAGCGGCTGTAATTTACTGAACCTAGATCCTGTGCAAGAGCCGTGAGCACTCTTAACCGCCGAACTCTCGCTGCAAGCCCTGTCCCAGTTTTCTACTCTTGTCTTTGCGCTGAGCTAAAATAAATAATAAATTCCTCGGAAATTTGCCGAAAAAGCTCGGTTACTTCCGGTTCTCATTCTCTCTGGTTCTTTCTCTCTTTGAGACCGTACGGCCCCAACTGCCAGCGTCTGTCGATATTTCCGGAAACAATCTCGCTTCCGGACTCCGATAAGCCTCATTCTCGCGCCGGTTGGGCCGGAGACACTTCGGCTGTTTCCGGACGCCCAGGGTTGCCATGGCAGTGCCTTCGCCTTCCATTCCTTCCACCAGCAGCTCTCTATAGAGGGGGTGCAGCTGCCTATCTCGTCCAGTGGAACGGGACGTGCTTCGGCAATTTCCGGAAGCTGTCGGCGGCCTCCGACAACTCCCAAGATCTGTATTTGAGGTCGTTCGATTCCTTCCAGACACGCTCCTCGGTCTTGCAGGTTCAAGACTTCGTAAAAAAAAAATTACCAAAAACCTGCTGTAGCACGTTCAGCTATTTCCCGAATGGTTCAGGTATCTCAGAGTACCAAGTCCTACCGAGTCCAGCTTCGGACCGAATGCGTTTCCGACTCTCACTTTTCCAGTGTTTTCGTAAGCCCTCGACCGCCTCCCGGCTTGGCCTACAGCCCGGTGAGCGCTCTCTGGAATCGGTTCTGCTCGGCTGTTTCCGGCCAGCCTCGGCTGTCTCGTGGCAAACAAGAAGCATACCATTCCCGCGGGAGAACGTTCGGCAATTTCCGGAAGCATACCCGCGTGCCTCACTCTTCGGGCTCCGCCTCGTATGGGGTGAAAGGACCGCCCTCCCGACCCGAGTGCGCTCGGCTATTTCCGCCTGGGGGCGGGCCCGAAAGCTTAGAACCGCGGCGACGGCGGCTGACGCAGGGATCCCGCGGCTGCGGCGACGGCGGTCGTGGTGGTGGCGACGGCGGCCGGAGTAGGTGAGTCGATGGCGGTGGCGAGGATCCGAGGAGCGTGGGGGCCACGCAGAACCGGGCTCCGAGCCGAGCGTGGGGCTGTGCAGCCTGCGGGCTAGAATCGGACTCTCAAAGGCCGAGAGGTCCCCGCCCGCAACGGGGCGGAGAGCTTCGGGGCACGAGCCTGGATCCGGCCACTTCCGTCGTCCGGGGGGTCTTCGGGGTGCACGAGAATCTAGAGGCTCGTCTGTGTGAGCACGCAGATTATGCCTGCACCGTAGGCCCCTCCTTTTGCATTGGGGGTTCCGCGATACCCTCCCCCCATGGTGTGCAGACGTGCTCGGCACGGGGGGAGGGCGGGTGGACGGGTGGCTTTCTTAGGAGAGGCCTCTCTGACCCTCAGTTTCCCTACCTATAACATGCAGGCCACAAGAGGCCGGACAGTGAGTCACGCTGGATACTCTGGACCATGAAGCCCTAAATCCCTCTAGGACACCTGCACCGGATCCCCGAGATCTGGGGATGAAGCCCAGACCCTCCCCTTGGCACGACACACGCCTATTTGATGGCTCCTTTCTGAAAGCCACTGTGCATCCTAGGCAGGCGTCTTTCACCATCAGGCTTTGCAGGAACCAATCTGTCTATGCATTGTCCTCTCCCTATATGGGGATCTGTCACCCTCGGTCCTTGGCCCTTAAGGAGGATACACAGAGGACCAAACTGCAGGCTGGAATGGGGACCCAGGCTAGGACCCAATGTGGTGGTGTCCAGCTCCTGTCCCCATCCTCCTGTGGCACTAAGGTGACCATGGTTCTTCTTGACACCTCCCCCTTCTTGCATCACCAGAGAACCCCAGACTGAGGCAAGCTGGGGACACCCCTGCACCCTGTCTGCCCTCCCCTGCCAGTACCAAGGCTTCTGTTTCCTTGGATGCCCTCCCAGGCCACAGCTTGCTGGGCCATGTCCACTGCTCAGGTGTTCAACTCCTTCCTGGGGTCCCCCACTAGCCCCAAGTCAAACTGGCCATGTGGTCACTGTCTTTGTTCCTACCTTGAAATCGGGTGCATCTGTGGTTGGCTTCCTCCTGATGAGTGGGGTCTTTCAGAGAGCTCTGAACTTCGGTTCCCTCAACCCTAGTGGGGACAGCAAAGCATTCAGCTCCCAGCACCCCAAAGGCTGTTAGTGTGGGCTCTCAGATGGGGAGACTGATCAACGGTGGGACAGGGGCCAACCCCAAGGTCACTGGGGGATTCTGGCCTGACTCACTCTGCCTTCTCCATGTCCTCTAGGTGGTGTCCCTGTCTGAGCATGGTAACAGCTTATTGTCTGGGTTCCCTCATTTGGTGTCAGGCACACCCTGAAGAGCCAGCAAGCTTGAGCACCCACAGCCCCACTAATGAAGGAGTGATCCACCTATCCCAGCTTGACCATCTGGTGGGGGACACAAGCCAAATGATTTGAGAAAACAGCAGAAACATCATTGCACAGGTGACTAAATGGTGGCCTCTGTAACAAGTGGCTTGTAGTAATGGCCAACTAGGCATGCGCGTCCCCCAGGTTGCCTGTGACTTCTGGAAGTAGAGGTTTGCAAGCCACCACACAGCCGCACCAGCCCATGGGGCCCCGGGAGCCCCCGGGAGCCACCTGACCGTCCAGACCCACAGGCCCAGCTATGGCAGGTGCTGAGGGCTTCCAGTACAGGGCTGTGTACCCATTCCGCCGGGAGCGGCCTGAGGACCTGGAGCTGCTCCCTGGTGACCTCCTGGTGGTGAGCCGGGCGGCCCTGCAGGCACTGGGTGTGGCTGATGGAGGAGAGCGCTGCCCACACAGCGTGGGCTGGATGCCTGGCTTCAATGAGCGCACCCGACAGCGAGGGGACTTCCCTGGAACATACGTGGAGTTCCTAGGACCTGTGGCTCTGGCTCGACCAGGTCCTCGCCCACGGGGGCCCCGTCCATTGCCCGCCAGGCCCTTGGATGGACCTTCTGAGTCAGGTGAGCAGACACCTTGGAAAAGGAACCTGTCCCCTCAGACCTTGAGTCTGTTCTGTGGTCCCAGAGCCAGGTCCTGGTCCTTGTTCAGGAAGCGAGAATGTGTCACTCTGGTGTTGAGTGGTGAGGAGCTGCGGTGCAGGCCTCCAGGCACAGAGCTCCTGCAAAGGCCCAGGGGCAGGGGCAGGAAGCAGCCAGCAGGGAGCCCGACTGGGGAAGTGTTCTGTAGGATGCAGAGGCCTCCTGCAAGCTGCAGGCAGGTTCTCTATGAGCCTCTGATCCTGCTCTTAGTGAGCCATAACCCAGAAAAGGTGGGGTGTCTGGCCCTGGTGTGCAACAGACTGGGAGACCCGGGCCCCACAAACTTGTTGAAGACAATCAGGCAGCCAGACATGGTGGTACATGCCAGTAATCCCAGCACTGGGATGGCTGAGGCAGGAGGATCACAGAGAGTTCTGGGTCTAGCTATGTGGCTTCAATGCCCAATGCACAGTTACATAGCTGGAGCCCCTCACTTGGGGTGGATTTGCAGCACAGCTGAGGCCTGGGAGGTTGGCTCAGGCCACGCAGCAGCATCTGGCGTCCCCAGAGCCCAGGCCCTGGGAGCTGCAGGGCCCCAGCCCATCCGGGCTCACAGCCAGAGCCTGTGGCTGCCCCAGTAACAGCCGCCTCCCTCCCCAGGCTGGCCAAGGTCCAGCCACTTCTCACGCCCCGCCTCACCCTCAAACCTTCAGGGCTGAGGGCGGCCCTCTGCAGGCTCAGTTTCCCCGCCAGCAAAGGCTGCACCTCCAGGTCCTGAAGAACCACCTGGAACCACTCAGCCAACTCCTCAGTACTCCCCTGCATCTCAAAGGGGGTGAGGCTTTTACCAGTGGGGCCTCCGTTTGGCATTGGGGTCCCTGACTGTTGTATCCTCTCCTGCTGTTGGGGTGCTGCCCACCTCCTCTCCCCTCCTGTGGGTTGGGGGGTGTTTCTTTTTCTTTCTTTCTCTTTTTTTTTTTTTCATACAGCTGGGCCAGCTCGATTCAGAGAGGCCCCGCAGGCCCTGGCTTGCCTCTGCTGCATGCCAGGGCATCCCTGCCGAGGGCCGGAGCCAACCCAGATGGTAGGGCCAGGCAGAGCCTTGCCAAGGCCAGGCAGACACCTGTGCACAAAAGGCCCTGCCTAGGAACCAGGCACTACTGGGAAGGGGCTGGGCCTGGAGGCTGGGGTGGGGGAGGGTGGAAGCCAGGTGGAGGGTAGCTTGCAGTGCCAGCCAGAGAATTGCTTTGAGTTTGAGGCCACTAGGGCTCAGATTCAAAGCCAAACAAAAGAGCCTCAGACTTGGTGGCCCAGACCTTTAAGCCCAGCACTCTAGGAGGCAGAGGCAGGAGGATCTTTGTGAGTTCCAGGCCAGCCTGATCTATATACTGAGACTCTGTCTCAAAATAAAATCTAAAACAAAAGATACTACAATCTGGCGGTTTTCTTTGAAGTGTAAAGCCCAGAGATGGTGATGTCTGCGGTCAGGGCTGCACAGCGATCATAGGAGAGCCAAACCTGTGTGAGCTTTATTTGCTGCCACACGGAATCATTACAAAACCGCACAGGTGCGATCGGATATGTTTGTAGAAGCCAGGTGTTTCAAGTGAGCAGGGCTGGTGTCTGCTTCTCTGCTGGTTCCAGCCTAACACAGAAGCCGTCTGCACTGCCGCCTCTTCTGCTTTTGGATACAGGTTCTGTGTAACCTAGGCTGACCTGAAACCAATCATCCTCCTGTCTTCAACCCCTGAGTGCTGGATTGCTGGATGTCCACTCCCACACCTTGCACTCAGTTTTTACCGTCCTTTGTGTACCCAACTGTCCTGGGCTTGCAGATTCCTTGTGGTAAACTTCAGAAATAACCCTCACTGACACAGCACTCCCTGTGGCCCTGGGTTTCCAAGCTGGGTGGCTGCACAGAGTCCAGCAGGCATAGAGGGCATGAGGGTTCACCCTGTCCCTTCCTTCCAGGCCACGTACTGGCAGAGCTGGCAGAGCAGTTCTCTCCACCTGACCCTGCTCCCCCGATTCTGATGAAACTGGTAGAAGCCATAGAGCAAGCAGGTGAGGTCCAGCCTGACTGCTTGTTGGGGTCGGGGTTCCATCCTGGGCTGTTCATGGGCAGGCAGAGGTGGGATGCTATGGGTTTCCTTGTTGCCTGGGGGAAAGGGTGACACCTAATGGGGAGGTGTCCTGAGCCCCATGTTATGTATGCTGGTCACATGAGTCCTCTTCTCCCAGAGCTGGACAGTGAATGCTACAGTAGGCCAGAGCTGCCCGCACCACGGACAGGTCAGGGATTCTGCTTACTTCCCCCGGTGATGGGAGGGCAGGCACATTTACCAGGCTGGACTGTGACCCCTTGCCATACCTTCAGACTGGTCCCTGAGTGACTTGGAGCAGTGGGATCGCACCACCTTGTACGACGCTGTTAAGGGCTTCCTGCTGGCGTTGCCTTCAGCTGTGGTGACCCCTGAGGCTGCAGCAGAGGCGTACCGGGCGCTGCGGGGTAAAGCCTGACAAAGCAGGGTGGGCAAGGGACCAAGGGGTGGATACCTGGGTGATCACTGGCCTGGCTGACCCGCTCTGTCTGTCTCTGCCTGCAGAGGTTGCGGGGCCTGTGGGGCTGGTACTGGAACCGCCGACGCTGCCCCTGCACCAAGCGCTCACGCTGCGGTTCCTGCTGCAGCACCTGGGCCGTGTGGCCCGTAGAGCGTCCTCGCCAGCTACAGCAGTCCATGCTCTGGCCAGTGCCTTCGGGCCACTGCTGCTCCGTGCACCTCCGCCAGGGGGCGAGGGTGATGGGTGAGTGGGCGGAGCCCGTGATGGGGTGTGGCTTGGTGGGTGTGGTCATCACTATGTGGGCAGGGCCCCAGAATTGATGGAAGGGAGGGGAAAAGTCGTTTTCCTGTATGGGAGGAGCCACGCAGGACCAAAAGCTTTGGGGTCTTTAAGATAGGCAGAACCAGGGATAGCCTCTTTATAAGGCAGAAAGACTGGGTCTAAGCCAAAGGGAGCAAGGCAGGGGTGGCTGCATATGAGCAGGGCTTTCACTATGGGGTGGATCTGAGTTCCAGGGGCTAAAGTGAGAGAGCTACAAGCAGAGAGAGTCCGTCAAGCCTGCACATGGGCACGGTTTACTTCCTGTTTTCCTCTCGGAGCTCCCATTGCACATGCCTTGTCGCACCTGTCTTCCCACCCTGCCAATTATGTTCCACACCTGCTGCCCCAGCTTCTCGCACGCGGCGCAGCTGTCACTCCCAGGCCTTGACACCCCCATTTGCCCCTAGGAGTGAGTCTGTTCCCGACTTCCCCGTGCTGCTGCTAGAGAGGCTGGTGCAGGAGCACGTGGAGGAGCAAGACGCCGCCCCCCCAGGTGACTCCCGTTCTCATTGATGGGCAAGTCTACAACCAGCGTCATATTCAGTTAGTACTTAATGTGTGCATGGGTTTTGCAGGAGCGGTATACACTTGGTGTGTAATGCACATGTGTTTTTCTGTCCCCCAGCACTGCCACCTAAACCCTCTAAGGCAAAGCCGGCACCAGCAGCCCTGGCCAATGGAGGGAACCCGCCCTCGCTTCAGGATGCAGAGTGGTACTGGGGGGACATCTCCAGGTAGTTCTGCTGCAGCAAAGATGAGCTTCATGTGTACGTGGGGAGTGGGGTGGAGGAGGACAGACCGTGTCAGTGGCTCCATACCCCTGTTCCCCAGGGAAGAGGTGAACGAGAGGCTTCGGGACACACCTGACGGTACCTTCTTAGTCCGAGATGCATCCAGCAAGATCCAAGGAGAGTACACCCTCACCCTCAGGTAGGGCCGGTGCCTGGACAGTGGGGCTGGGAGCTCAGGTTGGGGGTCTTCCCAGGACAATGACCCCACCCCTGCATACAGGAAAGGCGGGAACAACAAGCTGATCAAAGTCTTCCATCGGGACGGTCACTACGGATTCTCGGAGCCCCTTACCTTCTGTTCTGTGGTAGAACTTATCTCCCACTACCGCCACGAGTCACTGGCCCAGTACAACGCCAAGCTGGACACGCGCCTTCTTTACCCTGTGTCCAAGTACCAACAAGTGTGTTCTGCGCTGGGGGCGTGTGGGCCTTGGGCCGGCCTGGGTTTGGGAGGGAAAGCACTCATAGTGTGTTGTGGGGTCCAGGACCAGGTGGTGAAGGAGGACAGCGTCGAGGCTGTGGGCGCCCAGCTCAAGGTCTACCACCAGCAGTACCAGGACAAGAGCCGCGAATACGACCAGTTATATGAAGAATACACACGGACCTCCCAGGTACCTGGGCTCTGCACATGGGGGAGGGGAGGGCTGAGGTGCAGAGGGGTGGCCCAAGCCAGTGTGTGCCCCTCCCCCAGCACTTAGTGCGACACACCATTTCCGTCCAGTGGTTCTTAGAGGTACAGGTTTTGGAGTCCCAAAAATGGCTGTGAACAAAGGGTGGGTTTGAAGGGTGAGATTTGTAGGCTGAGTCAGAGTTCACTGAGCCAGCACTATTGGAATATTGTTCCCAGTGAAGGAGACAGAGCAGAATTACCCTTCACTCTAATGACCAACTTTAGGGACTTGGGCGTAACTGAGATCCACCCCGTCCCCAGGAGCTTCAGATGAAGCGCACAGCCATAGAGGCCTTCAATGAGACCATCAAGATCTTCGAAGAACAGGGCCAGACCCAGGAGAAGTGCAGCAAGGAGTATTTGGAGCGCTTCCGGCGAGAGGGCAATGAGAAAGAGATGCAGAGGTACATGGGCTCGCCCTGTGCATCCTCTCTGGTGGCTCTCACCAGGAGGCTGGTCAGCAAGTGCAAATGGGATTTGGAGGGTGCATGGGCGTTCACCCTGCTCCCTTTCCTCAGGATCCTGCTGAACTCCGAGCGACTCAAGTCTCGCATCGCGGAGATACATGAAAGCCGCACTAAGCTGGAGCAGGATCTAAGGGCACAGGCCTCTGACAACCGCGAGATCGACAAGCGCATGAACAGCCTCAAGCCTGATCTCATGCAGCTGCGGAAGATCAGGGACCAGTACCTTGTGTGAGTTGCACCCTCTCCTGCTCACCAGGGGGCGCTCGTGCGCATCACTGAAGTGCCGGGTAAACCACCAGGTCCCAGGCGCCCCTTTGGGCCGCCAGAGATAGTGCACTTGGAACCCACTCTGGTTTATTTTACTTCAGTGTCCCCTGCACCGTGAGGTGGTGCTCACTTACCTCTCCCCCGTCAGGTGGCTCACCCAGAAAGGTGCCCGACAGAGGAAGATCAACGAATGGCTGGGAATCAAGAATGAGACTGAGGAGTGAGTGACGTGCTGCAAGTGGCAAAAGGACTTCCTAAAGGGTGGGGTACTTACGTTGGTGTTGGAGGATGAGAGCCAGGCAGTGGCTCCTTTCCTGCTTCACCCTACAGCCAGTATTCACTGATGGAGGATGAAGACGCCCTCCCCCACCACGAGGAGCGTACATGGTACGTGGGCAAGATCAACCGCACACAGGCGGAGGAGATGCTGAGTGGCAAACGAGATGGGACCTTCCTCATCCGGGAGAGCAGCCAGCGGGGCTGTTACGCATGCTCCGTTGTGTGAGTGCTGGGCTATTGGCTGGGGTTGAGTCATTTGTGTTGCGAACCCATTGTGTTCTGGGCCAGGTTGAGTTTGGCAAGGAAGAGGGGCAGGAGCAGGTTTCGTGGAGAGGCAGGCATGGCTTCTCTAAACCACTATTTTGGCTATGCAGGGTGGACGGCGACACGAAGCACTGTGTCATCTATCGCACAGCCACCGGCTTCGGCTTCGCAGAGCCCTATAACCTGTACGGGTCCCTGAAGGAGCTGGTGCTGCACTACCAGCACGCATCTCTTGTGCAGCACAATGACGCACTCACCGTCACCCTCGCACACCCTGTGCGCGCCCCCGGGCCTGGCCCGCCGCCTGCAACGCGCTGAGCTACCCGCCTTACCTGCCTCCCTATCTATGTCTCTGTCTCCAAATCCCCTCCCCTGGTGAACACACGCAGGAGGCCATCCCTCCCGCTGCGCCTGCCATGTTTACAGAGGCTGCGGGGCCACTGGCCTGAGCACCCCGAGTTTTTTAAGCCATATCCCCGGGGTTAGAAAGGAACTGCACTAGGTGGTTTCCAGGAACTCAGGCCTGGACACTCGGGGCCGGGCGGGACCCGCCCCGCAGACCCCAACTTCCCCTTTTAAGGTCGAAGTGAAACCAGTCACGGGGTTACCCCGCAGCTGCCAAGAAGCTCGCCCCTCTGGAGGGCTAAATACAAACTCTGGCCCTCGCCCAGGTCCTGCGCTGTTCTGACTGTGCAATTGCCTCCCTTTTGGGACAAGGGTCCTGGGTGTGCCCCTGCTCACTGGACCCCATAACTGCCCAGGGCAGATGGGCAGCGGGTTTTGTACGGTACGTTTATTGATACGAATATGAAACATTGTACCAGTTGGCTGAGTGTCTTTGGGGACTGGAATTCCTAACCTCTGTTATGAACGACAGACTTTGGCTTGTCTGTGCTCAGCAGCACAGTGGTGCAACTTGGCCCTGCCCCATACCCATATCCTGGCTTGCCAGGGAACCCCGAACCCACGAACAGCCCCTCTTCTGGTGCCCCAGCTCCAGGGTGCTCAGGCAGAAAGCAGCTGTGCCCTCAAGTGACGCACTTATGGTTCCTAACTTCCTCATCAGGAAGAGGTGGTGACAACCTCCCAGCTGTCCAGGCGGGTGTCTCCTGTCCCTAGGCTCCCCGAGTTGTGAGGGGAGACTAAGCACCTGCTGACAAGACCCCAGGACCTGTGCTTATTAGCAAACCTGAGAAACCTAATAGTCCTGGCCTGGGGTAGGAGCACATCAAGACTTGTGCACAGGAGTACCTCACTGAGTGTTCCCATCCCCTCCAGTCTGCACCAGCCTGTGTCACTGCATCATCTGAGAGCGCCTTTGGACTCAGCCAGGACAGGAATGGACAGAGCCCATTCGTGACCCACTACCCTGTGGGTTCAATTGGCCTTGGTCCACACTGTATCCTGGGAGTGACCTAAGACAAATGGCACCTTGTGATCCCAGATCCTGGGAAGCTGAGGAGGAATCACAAGCTCGTTAGCTAGAGAGACAAATCAACATAAGAGGAAACAAATGTTACCTGTGCTCGGGGCATGACTCCAGTGGAACCCCTCAGAATCTCCCAGTGAGGAGCTGGGGGCGTGGCTCAGGTGGTCTCTGGCAGCTTGTGGAGGGATGGGGATTGGAATACCAAGTCTTGGTTAGAACAGAACCCCTCAGCCTGTAGCTGTCCCTATCAGCTGTGGGACTCTGGGAATTGCCATCCCCTCTAGCTTGCTGTCTCCTGCACAGAAAACCAGGGTTTCTCCCGCTTGGAGCTGGAACTTATCCTGCTGGTGGTACTGTTCTGTGGCCTTTCACTGGTCCTGGGACCCAGTATTCAGTTTTCAGTCTGACTTGGTTGGTGCGGAAGCTCCAGCCCAGCCTAGGTCACCTCTGATTTTTTTTTTCCTGGTGACTATCCGCATTGTCATTTGTGCCCCATTTCACAGACGGGAAACCACAGCCGATAGAGGCAGGGTCCTGGAGTCAGGCACGTCTCTGCCCACACTCTGGAAGCAAGTACCCCAGCCATGTCCTCAACCCAAGCCAGGGCCTAGGACCTCAGAGATGGGAAGTTGCCCTGCCTGAGTTTGCTTCTTTGCAGCAGCCTTAATCAGCAGAGGTGGGGGGGTGTGCCGGGCGGGGCTAGCTTGCCATGACCTGGAGTGGTGGGGGTAAGAATTAGTGATGAGAATGTGTCACTCCCCCACCTCCGCCGAGCTCAAGGGAAGAATATGAAGACTGCCTCCTGTCATTCGGTCGGTCACTGTCTGGAGTCCCCCTTCTCATCCCCGATCCAAAATCCTCATGTGACCGGACATGCTGGCCGCGGAGTGGTGGAGGCTGGACAAAGTCCTGTGGCCTCGTGATTTGGGTCAGCACCTGGCTGGGGCGGAGCCTTCAGAAAAGGAGACCCAGGGTTAGAAGAAGCCTGAGTGGGGCGTGGTCTCAGTGGGTGGGGCCTCCACTTGCTTAAAGTCTCCCGCCTTCCTGGCCTGACCAAGTGGTCCGACCGGCTCTTTCCTCCGCGGCCATGTCCTGGTCTCCGCTCCTACCATTCTTCTCCCTTCTGCTTCTGCTGTTCCTACTCGAGGTTCCCAGAGCAGCCACTGCGTCCCTGCCGCAAGCATTCTCCGAGGGTGCAGCCACCTGCAAGGTATGGACCGCGACGTAGGAAGGGGCCGAGGGTCAGATGCCCGCCAGTCTGTGAGCATAGGGACTTTTCTGCACTTATTCCGTGAACGCATTCGGGGAACTCTAAAGTCCCCAGGGAAAGCTGTCAAGCTTAGGGCCGCCATCCCTAATCCAGTCCCTGGACTTTGAGTACCCTGTCCACGTCCTGTCGCTTCCCCAACTCAGGTCTGAAAAACGCAGCTATCCCCTGCCCTCCTTGCCTGTAAGCATTTATCAACCACCTACGGTATATGTCTGAGTCAAGAGCTGAGGAATGGGCGCGCGCACGGTGTGTAGGGGGGTGTTCTCCAGACCTGTTGAGCCACTGTTTGGTCTCCACCCTCACGCAATTTTTGTCGCTTACCGCGTGCGTTCCAGCCGAAGAAGGGAGGGCTTGCGTGCTTCTGACATGGAGCAAACACATGCCCCGCACGCCTAGATCCTTGCTCAGACTCTGAGCCGCCCTCCCCGGGGACCGGAAGTCTTTGCACGCATCAGGCACTGTGTCTAGTCTGTGTCAGATTAGGTGAAGTTTCCCTGGGTCCCTGGAGAGATAGAATAATTAGAGTCTCGTGGGTGAAAGGCATCAGTTCAGCTGTGGTGCGCAAAATTACACACACACACACACAGAGAGAGAGAGAGAGAGAGAGAGAGAGAGAGAGAGAGAGAGAGAGAGAGAGAGAGAGAGAGAATATGAGCATTTGGCTTCAGAATTTGATTCTCTGGACAAGGCTGAGAGAGCAGCAACTAGAAATATACATATCTTATTTTTCTTTTACTTTATTTTTCTTGTTTTGATTTGGTTTGGTTTTCTGTTTTGTTTGTGGAAGGGACAGAGTCTCAGAGTAGCGCTGACTGTCTTGGAACTCACAGGCTGGCCTCGAACTCTTCCTCTGCCTCCCGGGTGCTAGAAACATGCATGTCTTAGCACTTCCTAAATATAGTTAGAGACTGTGCATTCACTGAGCACCTCCTGTTTGAGAGACTGTCGGGTTCCGTTTTTCAGATAAACTGTGATTGCAGAACAAGAGTCTAGAAAACCTCAGAGTTCCTGGGGCGTGGCTCATCGGGAGACCGCTCACCTAACATGTGCAAAGAAACCTCTAGTGTACAGTGCCACAAGGCTGACCTAACTATTAGCGTCTTGGCATAAGGCTGCCAGGCTAGGAAGCCTGGGGATGACGGGGGCCACACCTCACCAGACACCTCTCCTCCTTTCAGGCCCACGACCTGTGCCTCTTTGGGCCACGCCCGTTGACCCCTGAACCACCTGTCGGAGTGAGCCTGTATTATGAGTCCCTGTGTGGAGCCTGTCGCTACTTCCTCGTCCGAAATTTATTCCCAACTTGGCTGATGGCTATGGAAATCATGAACATCACCCTGGTGCCTTACGGGAACGCACAGGTGCTGGGGGCGGGGCCCGGGAAATTGAAGCAGGAGGAAGCCAAGGGACAGGAAGGACAGGAACACCTGGTCACCTGAGCTCACCAAGATCCATTGGTATCTTGCAGGAGAGAAATCTCAGCGGTACGTGGGAGTTCACATGCCAACACGGGGAGCTGGAGTGTAGACTGAACAAAGTGGAGGTAGGCTGAGTGCAGACCTGCTGCAGAGGGAGGTGGGGTTGGCCACTTTCTCCAGACAACACTTGCCTGCCTCTCCAGGCCTGTCTACTGGATACTCTGGAAAAGACGGCGGCGCTTCTAACCATCGTCTGTATGGAGGAGATGGATGATATGGAGAAGAAACTCGGACCGGTGAGTTGCTGGGTGCGAAGTTGTGTAGCCAGAGTTCCAATATCTAGACAGGTGCTCCATCCCTCAGCCACGCCCCCAGACCCTCACTGGGGCGGTTCTAGGCAGGGGCTCACGCCCCCTAGCTCTGGGAGTGACTTTCTCCATATAGTTTTTGTTTTTGTTTTTTTTGTTTTGTTTTTCGAGACAGGGTTTCTCTGTGTAGCCCTGGCTGTCCTGGAACTCACTCTGTTGGCCTCGAACTCAGAAATCCACCTGCCTCTGCCTCCCAAGTGCTGGGATTAAAGGCATGCGCCACCACCGCCCGGCTCCATATAGTTTTTATAAGGGAAAAACTTTATGTCTGTGAGCAGAGCCTGGGATATTCACTATCTGTAGACACAAGCCACAGGTGACAGGAGATAAACCAGGCTGAGCCTGCTTCCCAGGGCATTGTGGGAAATAACATCCAAAAGTTGATTAAGACCTTTCCAATCGCTACCATAGCTTCAACCATCAGGCCTCTCAGCCTCCTAGAGCCTGTAGGACACTCCCAGACCTGCTCCTTTGGTGGGTACCTAGGAAACACCAAGGAAGTAGTAGGGTGTTGCCAGCAGAGGGATCAGCATGCAAGAAGGCCCTGGGATAATGAGATACCCGGGAGCCGGGCGGTGGTGGCACACGCCTTTAATCCCAGCACTTGGGAGGCAGAGGCAGGTGGATTTCTGAATTCGAGGCCAGCCTGGGCTACAGAGTGAGTTCCAGGACAGCCAGGGCTACACAGAGAAACCCTGTCTCGAAAAAATAAAACAAAAAAAACAAAACGAAACAATGAGATACCAGGGGCCAAAGGCTGCAAATCCACTGTTACTGGGAGGCGAGAGCACCCAAAGGCTCAGCTTCAAGGAACCTCCACCCAGGCGGACAGTGAGAGGGAAGAGGCTTCTCTGAAGCCACTTGGGGATTGATGGCGAAATAATGAAGGGACTGAGCAGTGAGTGTGTCCTCCTTTCCTCACAGTGCCTGCAGGTGTATGCTCCGGAGGTGTCACCAGAAAGCATCATGGAGTGTGCCACCGGAAAACGGGGCACACAGCTCATGCACAAGAATGCCCAGCTCACAGATGCCCTACTGCCACCCCATGAGTATGTGCCCTGGGTGCTGGTCAATGAGGTAAGAACACTCTAGCCGGCCAGGGCAGCACAGTCTGAGTTCAAAGCTCCAGAGTCATGTAAAAAGGTGGGCATGGTGAGTGTTGCTGCATCAGTGACTCCAGGCTCAGGGGTTAAGAGCACTGGCAGGTCTTGCAGATGACCTGGGTTCGAGTCCCAGCAAGCACAAGGCCGCTTTCTGTCGATACTCCAGCTCCAGGGATCTACTGCCCTCTTGTGGCCACCATGGGTACTACATAAACATGGTGTACAGACATACTTGCAGGCAAAACACATGAAATAAGATAAACAAATCTAAAAATAATATTTTAATTACAAAAAAGACACCAAAACAGAAATAACAAAAGACAAGAAAGATACCCCATTTTGAGCTCTGGCCTCACACAAGAGTCATTGTACTCTGAGGACCCATATCAGAGTGACAGCTCAGCTCCCCAGCCTAGGTCAGTACAAGTGAGATTGTTCTGGAACGATCCGTGATCCTCCTACCTCAGCTCCCAGGCTCATGCCCCTGACCCAGCTGTGCTTAACCATGTCTCCTGTGATATGCAGAAACCTTTGAAGGACACCAGCCAACTTCTGAGTTTAGTCTGTCAGCTGTACCAGGTAAGCTCGGCATGAATCATGGGGTTCATCTGGGGAGGGGGTTGAATCTTCCCAGAGGCTCCCCATTCCTGGCCCTCCATCCCCCTCCAGGGATTGGAGAAGCCAGACATCTGCTCCTCCATGGCCGACTCCCCCAGGGAGGTCTGCTATAAGTGAAGGTTGTCATCCCAAGAAAAACTGCCCAGCTTCTTCAAATTGAGAACCTGTAAGAAGTGCTGCCTAGCCAGGAAAAAGCTGCACAGGTCCCACGAAACCCAGACTCAAAACTTCTCAGAGTCAAGAATCTTGCCTTATTTTCAAATGGTGCTAAATTTAAATTTGTTGAATAAATCATCTATATTGCTGTAGTTCCTTTTTCCTGAAGTTGGAGTTTGTGTTTTTGTCCTTAATGTGGAGTTGTAACCTAGGGTTCTGCACCTGCTCATCACTCAATGCCCCAGACCCTGGAGTTCATGCCTTCTCTGAAGAGCCAAACAATGCCGGTCTCTAAGAGTTACTTTTTCATTGTATGAAAAAAAAAAAAGCTACTTAAGGAAGGAAGGGTGCACACTGGCTCTCGGCTGGCTCACTTTATGAGAGTATAGCCCATCTCGTGTGTGTCTGTGTGTGTAAGTCTAGGCAGGAGCTTGAAGTCACATTGTACGCACAGTCAGGAAGCAGGCAGGTGAATGCTGATGCCCCACCCACTTTCTCCTATTGGAGGACAGGGTGTGTGGAGACAGGATTTTCCATGTAACCCTGGCTGTCCTGGAACCTGCTCTGTAGAGCAGGCTGGACTCTAACTCCCTCTGCCTCCCAAGTGCTGGGACTAAAGGTGTGGACCACCACCGCCCGGCCATTTGCAACTTTTTTTTTTGGTTTTTTGAGACAGGGTTTCTCTGTGTAGTCCTGGCTGTTCTGGACCTCACTCTGTAGACCAGGCTGGCCTCGAACTCAGAAATCCGCCTGCCTCTGCCTCCCAAGTGCTGGGACTAAAGGTGTGTGCCACCACCGCCCGGCCATTTGCAACTTTTTAATTTGTCCAGAACTTTCTTGGAAAGGGCAGGTGAGATAGTCGAGAACGTGGGATCCGAGAACAGTCTGGTGGCTTGTGTACGGTTAAAGAATAAAGGAAGTAAGGATGTTTGTTTCTGCAGCGACACAAAGTTGCTGTGAAGAGATTAATACACGAAATTTGCATAATGAACTCCTCCTATTCAGTCTTCGAAACGTAGACAGGTGGCACGGCGACGGAGGCAACAGTAGTTCAAGGCCAGCCTGGGCTACATGAGAACAGGTCCCAAAACAGCTGAGGTTAGACCAGTGTCCTTGAATTTGCCTGAGCAGCTTCACTGGCACAGGAGAGGTCACACCAAGGTCAAGTCCGAGCAGATTTGCACATTCGCCCCGCCCATTCCCAGAAGGCTTTGTGGGAGAAGCGGCTCTGCGGAAGGCAACGACCACGATTGGCCAGCTCGGCTCAGGGGGCGGGACACCGCGGGGGCTGTCCGTGAGACTCATGTGCGCTTGCCCATTGGTCCGCTGAGATCAGGAAAAAGGCAGGTAAAGCAAAACAGAACTTCCGTGTTCGGCGTGAGCAACACTTGAGGACGATTGGTCATTTCCTTCGAGAGGCGGAGCTTTGGGGTTTTGGATTGGTCCGATCTGAATAGGGCGGTACTTTGGCACGGCATGTGATTGGCTCGGGGCCGCCGCTCCGGCTGCCGCTGCTCCCTAGTGTCTGTCTCAGCGATGGCTCCTGGAGGCTGGCTCTGGGCTCGCAAGGCGCTGGCTGTGGGGCGCCCGCTGTTCCAGGGCCGCGCACTGCTCGTCACCAACACACTGGGCTGCGGCGTGCTCATGGCCGCGGGCGATGGCGCGCGACAGGCCTGGGAAGTGCGCGCGCGGCCTGGACAGAGATTCAGCGCGCGGCGCTCAGGTGAGCTGGACCGCTCTGCGAACTAGCCGGACCCCCAGACAGACCTATCGGTCACCCTTGGACCGGGCGGCCACCTTCCTGGGGCTTGTCAATCACTCTGGGACCGGGCACCTGCTCTGATGGGACCTGTTGGTCACCTTGGGACCGGGCACCCACTCTCATGGGTCCTGTCAGTCTCCCTGCACCTCGCCAGGAGGTTCTGCCCTGACTCTCCCTGTCCGCAGCCAGCATGTTCGCGGTGGGCTGCAGCATGGGTCCATTCCTACACTTCTGGTACCTGTGGTTGGACCGCCTCCTCCCCGCGTCGGGCCTACGAAGCCTCCCGAGTGTGATGAAGAAGGTGCTAGTGGATCAAACGGTGGCATCTCCTATACTGGGCGTCTGGTACTTCCTGGGTAAGGAGCACTTTGGCTTCAGGGGTCGTGATGGGCAAGACCTGGTTTGTGCTTAGGGGAGCGCTGACGGGGATATTTTTTTTCGAGACCGGGTTTCTCTGTGTAGACCGTGCTGTCCTGGAACTGGCTCTAAAGACCAAGATGGTCTCAAACTCAGAGATTCATCTGCCTCTGCCTCCCGAGTGCTAGGATTATGGGCATGTGCCACCACGCCCGGTGGGGCCTTTCATTATTTTTTGTTTTGTTTTGTTTTGTTTTGTTTTGTTTTGTTTTTTGTTCTAGGAGACATCATATACTCAGGCTGCCTTAAGTTTGCTACCAACTGTGGTAGGAAGGGTTTTCCAGGTACAGTTGTGGAGAAATCAAGGCAGGAACTGCACATCGCTAGTCACATCTCAGCCAGAGAGAGAACTGCAAAGTTCTCTTGCTTTGCTCAGATTATTTCTCCACTCGTGACCAGTCCAGGACCCTGGGTCTTCCCAGATCAGTTAACTTAAGTACATAAGCCTATACAAGCATGCCACAGGCTAATGCATATACACAGCCCCTGGAGACTCTCCGATGATTCTAGTCAAATTGACAAATTAAGGCAACTTTTAGCATAGGAATGGCCTCCCTGTGTAGCCCTGGCTGGCTTAAACTTGTGACAGTCCTGCCTCGCCCCCTCCCCAGAACTGAGGTTACAACATTACTGCATTTTTATGTTCTCCTTTAGAGAGTGTCCCTCCAATAGCGGCAGACCCTCAGGGAGCCAAAGGGACCAGATGGGAGAGTTAGAGTGGCAACTGTTGGGATAGCCCGGGTGCAAGTCTGCAGTTAGTCCAGGCATGAACGTAGTACGTGCAGGAGAGTGACCTGAGGGATAGGGCAGGGATGGGACTGAGGCAGGACTGAGAAGAGCGTGGGCCCATGACTTCCTGACACCAGCCTCTCTTTTCCCCTGGGCCCGCCCTGGTGCTCTGCCGGAGACCTGCTTCTGCCTTGCAGGCACCTCAGCTGTTACATTCACTTCTTGGTCTTCTTCCCAGGCCTTGGCAGCCTGGAGGGCCAGACACTAGAGGAGAGCTTCCAGGAACTGCGGGCCAAATTCTGGGACTTCTACAAGGTGGGCGTGCCTGTGTGGGTCCTCTCAACATGGCTCCACCCCCACTCTACCCTCCAGACCCACTCCCAAGTCCTTGGCCCCACCCACTTTCCAAGCCCTGCCCCTCGTAGCGCCCTGCCCTCACGGTGGCTCCGCCTTTCCTAGGCCGACTGGTGTGTGTGGCCTGCTGCCCAGCTGGTGAACTTCCTCTTCATCCCTTCTCATTTCCGAGTCACCTATATCAATGGGCTGACACTAGGCTGGGACACATACCTGTCCTATCTGAAGTACTGGGTGAGCTCAATCCCCTGGAGCGGGGGAGGGTGTGGGTTCTCCCCTGTGCCTGCGTGACCGGCCGTCCGTCTGCTGCATACAGGCCCCTGAACCACTTCAGACTCCGGGCTGCGCAGACTGAACCTGAAGCCCAGCAGATGAGTTGGTTGATGGACATGCTCCCACAAGAGGTTCTGAAGCAGCTCAAAAGCTCCGGGCCTTGTCCAAATGCCAGGCCAACCGTGCCTGGACCAGCAGTCCCTTCTGCGTCCACCAGAGACTGCCCCTGTGTGGCTTTCCACTGGGACCGTGAAGTCCTTGGTCTGCTTGGACAAAGGCAAGGGCGTGCTCCACGGCCTTGAAGTGGGGTCTGGTTTGGCCTCAGAAAACTGGATGCAAGGCTGGGTAGTGGTGCAGAAATTTCATTAAATTCTCTCTTTAATGGCAAGGACTGCCTTGTGGAGTGGGTGCAGGGGCTGGGCCAGCAGAGACTCAGCAAGGTCCATTCTCTTTATTGACTGTGTGTAGTGTTCATAGCTTCTAGGGAGGTGTGGGACACATTTGACACTCATGACGTCAGAACAGGTTTGGGGGGTATCCCAAAGTGGCGAATATATCCCCCCACACCCCATCTATCCCAAAGTATAGGGCAGGAGGCCAGTCTGTCAACCAGGTGGTGCACATGGCAATCCCTCAGCTACACAGCTGGCAGGCCCTGCGATCTCCCATCAGCCTGCTGCAGAGTGACATCTGGTCCCCTCTTCACAACTGACAAGTGGATGGGATGGTTTACAAAAACAAAAATGGCAGGAAGGGTCTTAAAAGGAGGAGCAGCAGTGACCACAATATACCAGGCAGAGCTGGGCGGAGGTATGTACAGGTCGGGGAGGGGTGCGCTCAGGGCGCATCCTCAATAAATAAATAAATAGCTACAATAATAAATAGGGTGACAGGGGATGGGGGATGAGCCCCTGGCAGCGGGAAGGGAAGTGACTCAGCAGGCACAGTCCTGATGAGGTGGAGCCTGCTGGTCGGTGAGCTGGGGGCCCTGCTTGGCGCCCGTGACCGCAGGGTCCGCAGTATCCAGGGACTCTGACATCTTCTCACAGATGACATCCACGAGACGCTCAAAGGTCTGCTTGACATTAATGTTGTCCTTGGCGCTGGCCTCAAAGAACTCAAAGCCTGCGTTGGGGGAATGGAGGAATGACAACAGAGCTGCAGTCTCCAAACACAGGCCCTCTCCGAGGGTCGCTCCCACTCCTTTAAAGGCACTGGAGGGTCCCAAGGGAAGGCCATGCTAGCCTAGGTGAGCTGTCCATTACCACCATCCCTCTGGATAATACTGGCACCCTGGTGAGACACCCCTTCCACCTGCCTCTCAACCAGGCTCCATAGTCCCTTTCCAGAGACAACCTGTTTCCTGGCAGCTCAGCATGTAGTGACAGCCACAGTTCCTCTAGGGGGTGATCACCTGCTGCTGTCACCACTCTGCCTATCCCAGCCACCGTTTCTTCCCACACAGGCATGCTATGCCTGCTCCAGGAAGCCAGGCTCGGCCTCTTCCACCTATGTTTCTCTTTCCAGTTCAAAAACCTCACAAGCCCAGCACCTTGACGGTAGCCCATGACTGACAGCTGACACAGCAAACACCTCCATGCCCATCGAGACCCATGGCCAAAGCCTCCTGGATAAAGGCTAGTTTTCTCAAGTATGAACCACCTGGACTCAACCCTGATCCGTGTGACACTGGGTGTAGTTGTCAGGTGTCCGGGTCCCTGGTCCAGCCTGGTTAAGGGCCACAGTTCTTGGTACTCACCCAGGTGGTCAGCTAGCTGCCGGCCGCGTTCTGAGGACACCACTCGCTCGTCTTCCATGTCACACTTGTTCCCCACCAGCAGCACCTGGGCATTGTCCCATGAGTATGTTTTGATCTGAGTGGACCTGTGGAGGCAGCCAGAGGCTGAAAGGGACACTGGAGGACTCAGCCCTATCCCTGAGTCCTTGTGTCTAGTCCTTTTAAGAGAGACCACCTGCCCCTTGGTGACTGAGATAGACCTTCCTCATGAGCCCAGGTTATCCTGGACCTCTCCCTCCATCCTCTTGCCTCCCAGATGCTGGGATGATGGCCAGTGTTCCATCTGACTGAACGTTGAGACCTGAGGAGTTCATGTGTGGTGCTGAGGCTAGAATCCAGGTTCTCACACATGCTAGGCAAGTGCTTGATCTCAGACAAGGGGGTTCAAGTGGTTTTCCTGCCTGGGCTTCCTAAGTAGCTGGGACCACGCTGGGACCACAGACCTGACCTGACCACCGCTTGGGTGGACAGAAGAGGTCAATGTTAGAAATCAGTGGGAGGCCCCTTGTCTAGCCTACAGTTACCAGTGTCCTTCCACAACCCCAAGCCTTGGAAACAGCCACCTGGTTTGTCCCAGCAGAGTCCTATTCTCTGTCTTTTGGATATGCCGGGGATGAACCCCAGCTTTGTCCTAGCCAGGCAGGCGTCTACCAACTAAGCCCCGGCTCCGGCTGCCTCCAGTCCCATCCTGAGAGCCTGCTGTTTCCTGAGTGGGTGGGCTGCTCACCAGTCCTGCACGGCGTTGAAGGACTCCTCATTGGTGATGTCATACATTAGGATGAAGCCCATAGCGCCTCGGTAATAGGCTGTGGTGATGGTACGGTAGCGCTCTTGCCCTGCTGTGTCCTGGGGGAAAGAGAGAGGTCAGAAGGGACCTCACAGCAGCCCCTCTGAGAAAATGTGCTCCAAGGTTGTCCAGGCAACCACTTTGAGGCCCAGGGACAGTGGGTCAGGAAAAGCAGGCAGTGACCCAGATGGGTCACTGAAAGACCACATAGTGACTCGACAGACACACACTGGGTGCTGCCCAAGTGTCCTGTGCCACAATATGCCAGGAATGAAGTGAGGATGCACAGAACTTAAGAAAACAAGAAGCACAGACTGGTGCACATGCAGACCTTAAATCCCAGCACCAGTTGAGGGTTAGCCTCAGCTACCCAGCTTCCTTTTCTAATGGACTACAGTGAGAGAGTTGAGAACACCTGTATGCCTGAGCCCCTGGGGGAGGGGGGGCGACATCTCCCCTCCAACCCTGCACAACCAGATCATGCCTGAGCCCCGGAGGCACCATCTCCCCCCCAGCCCTGCACCCCCCCCGGGGGGCGCCATCTCCCCCCCAGCCCTGCACACCCAGATCTGCAGCTTGATTCTCTTGTCGTTGCGGTAGATGGTTTTGACCTTGAAGTCTATGCCAACGGTGCTGACAAAGGCCGGAGTGAAGGAGTCGTCTGCGTAGCGGAAGAGGAACGAGGTTTTGCCCACGCTGCTGTTCCCAATGATGAGGATTTTGAACATATAGTCGAAGTTCTGGTCTGAGGACTCCTTCTGCCCATAGCGAGAGTCTGTGGCCGACGCCATCTGTGGGAGGCGGGGCACACAGAGGGCCTGAGGGGAGCAGCTGGACCACTCGCAGGGTGGGCACTGCACAAGGGTAGGTGAGGACCCCTCCCAATGTCACATGCCCGCTCCCCCTAAGCATAGCTCAAGCTGTGACCTTGACAGGCCCAAGGTTTTAAAAGATGCTGTGAACCTCAGATTCCCCTGCACCCTGAAGAGAGACTGAGGCTTCCTCTGCCTTCCCATTAGTCTCTAATTACCCTAAAGATACCCACACGGGAGTATGAGTACAGGAGGATCCCCAGTTCCCCCTCATCCTCATTCCTCTCCTGATAGAATTGGGGCCTTCATATAGCCGCATCACGTGATGGAGATGGGATGAACGCAAGCTCACGTGCACAAAACCAAGCGTGTGCGCACACGTGTGCGCGCTCTCCCTCCCTTCCTTCCCCCCCCATCCCAAACCCCTGCCCTGCATGCAAGAGTGGTGCTAACTGGAGAAACAAGCAGTCATGTATGGTGTGTGCAAGCCCATGTGTGAGCACTGCTCCCTGCACCCATGCACGACTACACCTGGCCATCTGCGAGGACACACCACACACGCGCACGGCTCCACACGCGTGTGAGCACATACTTGAACTGGGACCCACACGCACGCGCAACATGCACGCACAAGGTTTCACAAGTGTGCACGCTGCGCGTCCTGAGGTCACGCGAGCCTCTTCAAGCCCAGCGGGCGCGCACACGCGTGTTCACCACACAAGCACGAGCACGCACAAGCCTCCCGCAAAGCCTGGCCTTCCCCCTCCCCCTTTGTCGCAGAGCCCGGGCTCCAGGTGCCAGGTTAAGGGTGAGGGGTGCGGGGTGTGGGACAAATGCTAGACCCATAGCCACTACATCCGAGTCGCGCTCCCCCCTTTGATCCCCCGGCTGTCGGTGAAACGCGGGCTTCGCGGTGTGTGGCCCTGGGTTGCGCTCACCTTGCCCTCTCTAAGCTGAGACAACGCTGGCGACGGCGACCGTGGCGACTGCGCTGGCGACTGGGCCACGGAAAAGGATGCGGGGGCTGCAGGCGGCGGTGGAGGCTCAGGCCCCTGCAGTCCTCGCTGACGTCCTGCAAAGCCAGGGGCGGGGCTTTCTATGCAAACGAAGCTGTGACGTTAGAGGAGGGGCCGCATCGACAGCCCCGGGGCTTCACTGGCCCGCACAGGCCGGGGAGGGGCGGGGCTTGGTAAGCTACAGGAGGACGGGGCTCTAGGGAGGCATGAAGTTCTCATTGGCTGATGCTCTCGAGCGACGGACTGGATATCGAATCAGCGCTCTCCTACGTCTTCAGAGGCCCAGTGGTGACTGTCAGGTGTTTGAAGGGCGGAGAGGCTGAGGCCAGGACCCAGCTCTGGTTAACTTGTGGTTTGAAGTCCTTGGCCCTTGCTTTTGAGATGTGCAGCAGTCAGGAGTTTAGGTTTTGTTTTAAAAAATGGTCTCATATAGACTGGCCTCGAACTTGCCAAGTAGCAGAGGCTGATCCTGAACTCTTGATCCTCCTGCCTGTACCTCACAAGTGTTGAGATGACAGGCATGCATCTTGCTTACAACATTTTAGGGCTCAAAAGACCCATTAAAGAAAAGACAAGAGTTTTTAATCACAGCACTCAGAAGGCAGATGGAGGCAGATCTCTGTGAGTTCGAGGTCAGCTTGGTCTACAAAGTGAGTTCCAGGACAGCAGGACTACGAGGAGAAACTTTGTCTCAAAAAACAAAACAAACAAGCAAATAAATAAATAAATAATAAAAATTTAAAAAGAAAGAAAGAACTGTTTTCTAATGGGCTGAGGGTATTTCTCAGTTCGGTGGGGGATCTGCATTGCAACAACAAAGGTTTGGGTTGATCCAGGGCCCCTGTTCTCTGCACTGGGCGGGGAACAGAAGTCCAAAGTCATCCTCAGTTACATAGAGTCTTGAAGCCAACTTGATCCACATAAAACCCTGTCGCAAAGAAATAAAGAAGAAAATCCGGTTTTGTGCAAAGAGAAAAGAGTGTGACGGGTCTCCAGAGAACCCCTTTGCTTTCTTGCGTACTTAGGGCTCAGAAGTATCCTGACCCGTAAGTCTTTTAAAATTGAAATACAAGACCAAGGAAGCAGACAAGGTTCGAGAGCAACTACCCTAGGCCTTTTAAGATATGGACACTAGGACCCAGGCGACCCTGTGTCTCAGGAAGCTGGGTGCAGAAATGCAGACTTCCAGGCCTTGATACAATACTCATCCCTGCAAACCCGCCTGCCAAGGTGGGAATCTGGGGTCCGTCCTGTTCTCCCTCGCCGTGCGGCCGGGCAGGGTCCCCATCTCTTTCATCCCCACAGGAAGCAGAACTGGGAATGTGGCCTGGCCCCATTTATAGACCGCCCCGCCAGCTGCGGAGGCGCCAGGGGACCAGAATAACTTGTCGCCTGGATGCTCGGCCACCCCCGCGATGAGCCTGGAGCTCCGCCCAATCCTGGGCCACCGAGGAAGTTTATTTTCTGCTTCCCCTGCATTCGTGCAGAGACACAAAGTGACCATCAGTTTGTTACTTAGCGTGCTCTGGACCCACGCAGAGGCTATGGTGGGGACCCCCGTCCAGGTTTGAGGACAGAGAATGCAGGGGGAGCTTGGTGTACCCCGAGTCTGATTTGGATTTATTCCCAAGGGATAAGGCCAGGGGAGAAACCCAGCCACCTCCACCATCAAGCAAGGGCTCCATGAGAACTGTGCTTGTGGTTCAGTAGGTGGCACGATTCCATCGGAGCACTTGGAAGCCTGAGGCAGGAGGATTGGGAGGACATCATCGTCCTGAATCACAAAGTGCTCCATATAAACATGCTATAAACGTGGGTAAAACTGCTGGCATGGTGACAGCAGCCTTTAATCACATACCACTTAGGGATCTCTGAGTTCAAGACTGCACAGTGAGTACAGCCCAGCTGGCTCGGCAAAAGTGTGTTAAAGCCTGGGAAAACGAGAGCACAGGCGGAAGAGACAGAGGGAAACAGTGCTTGTCAAATATTCCTAAGCTATACTCATTTATTTGTGTTGGAAAGAGGGGAGTGTCAGAGGGCAACCTAGGGGGTCCGAGGGTCGGAACTCACATCATCAGACCTGGCGGCAAGCGCCTTGGCCTGCAGAGCCATTTCACTGGCTCAATAGTTTGTTTTCTTTATAAGTTTGACTTTATAAATTCTCCCACAGTGAACACACATTACTTTGTTTAACAAGAAATCTCTAAGGGTCTCCTCTTAAAACATCTGGAAGGAAGAAGGAAATGTCCCAGTGTGTGACCCAAGATGGCCTTTTGTGCCTCCAGGGGATAAATAGCCGGAGTCATAATATTTACAGAGGAAGTCGCCTGCCACTCTGGCTCCTTGGAGGCCTTGGTCAGGTGCAGGGTTACTGGCCCGGAGGGAAAAGGAGGGAAAGGGGGCGGGGGAACCCATCCTAGGACGCATGCCAGTCACCCCAGCCAAGCACTTGGAAGGTGGAGGCAAGAAAATCACTTAGGTGTCATCCTCTGCGGCAAACAAGTTTGACATCAGGACTTGAGAATGTGAGACCTTGTCTCAAAAAGTCTAAAGAATGGTACACAAAACAAACAGGGAACCAGTCATACCGCCAGGGGGCACCAGAATCCAGTGCCCACTCTCCGCAAGAGCTTTGAGGGGACAAGTTATGACTCAGTTTCCCCACAAGTGAACGAGCAGGTTTATTTCTACTTTTGCAGTGATAGAAACGGAACTCGAGACTTCCCACAAGCTAAAGCTCTGTTACCAGAGCCACGCCCCACACCCCTCATTGACTCCACCCCTTAGCCACACTCCAGCTCTTTTTATTTCAGGTCTGGCTGCCCAGTGTGGAACAGCTGTCTCCACCTCCTGAGTCTGGGGAACGCCTGTGGAGAACAGCAGTGCTTCGCTGGCACACTGGTTTGAGAAGCCCGATCTTGTTGGAGAAGGGGATTCTCATTGATTCATCACCAGTTTCATGAAGTGTATGAGCAAGCCTGAGGCCTGCAGGGGTCACTGGCCTCCCGGTAGCTAAGAAGAGTCTTGTGTAGCCAGTGGTGTCAGGAGACACCAGACCTCTGTGGGAGGTAGTCCTTGCCTGCATTTTACAAAAGGGATCCCTCCTGAGGGACTCAGTAAAGGCTTGCGGCTGGACTGGTGAAGGCAGGACATCAAGGGCCGACATTGGGGCTGTGGGTCACTATGCTCAGAGTCCATGGGAATCTGGGGTTCCATCTTCAGCACCAAAAAGAAACCAACTAAACCAGAACACAGAGTCCTGCTGTAGCCTGTGTGCAGACTGAAGCTGAGTCCATCTTCTGAGATGCATGAGGTGGCACTGCCCAGGCCCTGGTGCCATTCCAGCCAAGCCTGTGGTCAGAGTTAACCCCAGCCACAGGCTTTCAGGACCTCAAGCTTGGCTATGGGTAAATTTTGGCTGTATGTTTGACTGGCAGAAAGAGACGGCATCAGAACCCATAGGTGCCTGACCATGACTTCATGGTCCATGCTAGGCTAGCCCAACTTGTTAGACAAAGCAGACGCTGGGCTCTGGGTTGGCCTTGGAGGATAGGAATTAAGTGCTGGGTGGCTCTGAGGACTCTCTGTTCAGTGCTGTGTACTGCCCTTCCTCCTCCTCCTCCTCTTCTTCCTCCTCTTCCTCTTCCTCTTCCTCCTCCTTCTCCTCTGTCTCCTCCAGGGTCAGCTTAAACTTGAACCTGTCTGGGCCAGTGCTGTGTGGAGGGCTATAGGGAATCCTACTCTGATACCACTCTCTGTTGTCTTCCAAGGTATCCAGCAGCTCCTGAGCACCAGGGTGCACTAAGTCAGCCCATGTTTCCCACAGTGGGTGAGCGATGTAGTCAATGAATCCCACCTTAGGGTGACCACAGAAGGGGCAAGTAAGTCCCAGTGAGACCTAGAATCTGCCCCATCTCACAGTCGACTGCATGGCTGTTCTCAGCCTGGAATGCTCATTTGTCAACTCCTATTCATCCTTCAAAATCCTTTTGAAAAAACCCATCCTTGCACAACATGCAGGAGACTGAGGCAGGGTGATCTCGAGCCAGTGAGTTCTAGGCCAGCCAGGGTGACAAAATGAGATGTCTTTAAAACAACAAATCAAAAATCTGCCCTAGCTGGATAGTGGTGCATACTTTCAATCCCCGCTCTTGGGAGGCAGAAGCAGGAAGATCTCTAAGACAGAGGCCAGCCTGGTCTACAGAGGAAGTTCCAGGATAGCCAGGGCTGGCTGCACAGAAAAGCCCTGTCTCAAGAATGACTCCGAAGGGCTGGAGAGATGGCTCAGTTAAGAGCACTGACTGCTCTTTCAGAGGTCCTGAGTTCAATTCCCAGCAACCACATGGTGGTTCACAACCATCTGTGATGGCATCTGATGCCCTCTTCTGGTGTGTCTGAAGACAAGTGACAATATACTCACATACATTAAATAAATAAATAAATAAATAAATAAATAAATAAATATTTTTTAAAAAAAGAATGACTCCACCCTGTAGTGGGGCCCTTTCTGCACCTGGGATTTCTCCACCGAGGCTGTGTGCTTGTCGCACATGGGGCTGATGTCCAGGCCTGACTCACGCTCCCGGTCGCCCTGCTGGAAGAACTCGGCCATGATGCGCTCTGTCCACTGGCGGTAGAGGGGTAGCGGCTTGGCGGGGTTACTAAGGTCGGCGCAGTGCACCAGGCTCTGGAGGACCTGTGGGGTATGGGGGACTCAGACGGTCCAGCCACACCCTCTCACCACATCCCAAAGCTGAGCGCAGTGTGGTGGTGTGCACCCAAGGCAGGAGAATATTGACTACTCAAGCAGTCTGAGCTACACAGTGAAAAGTCTCTCAGGAAGCTAAAGGGGGAAACTGAGGCTCTGGGCAAACCTGGATGCGGTCGGAGTAGTTGTCCAAGAGCAGGACGCCAAGGCTAGTCACCTTCTTTGTCTCTACCATGGTCTTGAGGTCGGCCAGAAGGCTCATGTGCTTAGACATGTCTGTGGCCAGCACCTGGGAGGACATGAAGTTAAGGATGCTGCACCTCTGAGACCTTCTGTACCTCAGTAGCCCCACCTGTGAGAGCACGGATGGAAATGCTGGGCGGCAGAGTTGTCAACTGAAGCTGCCCGCCTGTGAGCACAGAAGTGGAGGCAGGGGGACGAATTCCAAAAAACGTAAATAGCAAAGGAATCCCCAAAGGGCACAGGTGAAGTCAGTACACAACAGGCACCTAATAAGTGTTGAATTTATAGATGAAATATGCGACCCTGAACCCCGACAACCTACTGACTAGGAGAAAATGAAACAGGTCACTGGAAACCCCGTGCCTGTTGCCATGCAGCCTGTGTGGGACGCCTAACCCGCCTAGGGCATCACTGCCCCACGCCGTGACGTCACCATGTCTATGACCATCCTGCGCAGACTCAGTCTCTGTTTGGTGCTGAGGTTCCGGAAGATGTCGCAATTTTCCCCCTGCAGGAGCTTGAAGCCTACCGCGAGGTGATGGTTCTCCAGCACCGATGAATCATTGTACATCAGGGCCAGCTCCGAGTCTGTGGGGACAACCAGGGTCTCGAGACACAACTCCACCCAAACACTATTGAGGAGGGAACACCACGGGCCAACTCCAAAGTATCCAGTGAAGCCCAAACTCTAATGCCCCTTCCAGCAGAAAGCCATCCTCGCCGCCGACACCCATCTGAGTCTGCGTGGTAGGACGGTTCAGGACACACTGGGGAGTTTCGGCTGTGGTCACCTCACTTACTGGTGTTGATAAGAAATTGGTTGGAGACACCCGGATGGTCTACGTCGTGTATAGCGCACGCAAAGATAGCAGCCAAGACTTCTAGGTCCGTGAACACGGCCTGGGTAGAGCCTGGGCATCAGGGCCGAGGGTGACCGCTCTGCCCTGTCCACCCCATGTCCTTGGCTGGGCGTGGTACCTCCAGGGCTGGGGCGCTCAGCAACACGTGCGCAGACTGCACCACGTCGGCAGCATGCGTGCTGTTGTGGTACGCCACGTTGGAGTGGTAGTGCCCCTCGAGGGTCAGCAGGTACTTCAGCAGCGTGTCCGCTGGGATCTGGAACGTCTTGAGCAGGTCCCGTTCCTGGTGCATCACAGACCTGACTCAGGGCCTTGGCTTTGGGGCTCCAGCTCAGTTCACCCCACTCCTGCTCTGCCTCCAGTGCCCCTTCCTCCAGGATGTCCTGGTGCTGTTGCAATCGAGTTCTTTCTGTCTTTGTCCCCTTTTCTACTCAACCCACCAGTACAGTTCAGGGCCCCGCTACTCCAACCTGGGCCTTTTCAAGACTGGAATAGAAGGACAGTCCAAAGCAAAGGCGAGGGAGACACCTGGAGGACGCTGAACATCACAGCTGTGAGGGGCCGGTTCCCACTCAGCTCAGCCACTTTGAACACATCAAGTCCCCATTTGTTGGCGTCTTCAAGCTCCTAAGGGTGATAGCGGCACTGCATCTGTCCCTTGAGCCCCATGTACAGGTTGGGAAACTGAGGCCTGTGGCTCTGCAGAGACCCACCTTAGCCAGCTGCTCCTCCTGGTCTGTCTGGACCCCAAAGCGTGGGATGGTAGCTGTGGGAAGGCTGGTGTGGGGCGCCTGGCGCAGCCCAGAGATCTGGGCCATGGGCCCCTGGTCATCTTCCATGGGCGGCTTAGGCAGTTCCACCTCAGCCTGCTGGTCTGCAGAGAGCAGGTGGCTCAGACTCCAACCCACTGATTAGGTCTGACTCCGGACCCCAGGCCCAGCTGTCCTGTTTATCACTGGTGTCCCCTCCCATCATGAGCATCTGTAGGCTTCGCTGTGTCTAGAATCACATCTGTCCCCCTTGTATTCATTGGCAAACTCCTACTTGTGCTTCAAAATCCTACCTGTTATGCCCTCTCCCCCGAAAGTGTCACTGTTATCCCTCTCCTCCAGCCCTGGCCAACTGTGCTGGCTGAGACCTTGCTAGTCCTCCACAGAGAGCTGCAATGGCATCTGAGGGAGAAACCCCCTAAGAAGGTTGTCAGGCGGCTCACCCAGGAAGGTCTGCGAGATGAACTCCGACACCTGGTTCCCTGAGCGGCTGGTTTCCGACAGATGGGTCAGCTCCCGGTTGAGCATGCGCTTGAACTGTGGGCCCGAAAGGAGTATGTGTAAGGAGGATGGTGAGTGGGGAGGACGGCAAACGGGCGCAATGTCCTCACCTTGTTGGAGGCCATCTCGCCCACCGAACGACGAGTCTGCAATGTCTCCAGCTGCTCCAGGCACCAGTCCAGCTCCTCCAGCGTCTCCTGTGCCAGCTGCAGCCCAGAGTCCTCTGGGAGCCAGGTGGGTCAGGGCAGGGACCCCGGTTGGGAGCCTGTGCCGCCCTCATCTCCGCACCTCAACCCCCGGAGCCCAGGGCCACAGCTCCACAGCCTCCTGCGAGTGACTGTCACGGCAGACAGAGGCCCAGGACCCTCTCTGGTCGGTAATATGTGTGTGTGTGGGGGGGGGGGGGCTCTGGGTGCAAGTGTGGGTTTGGGGGTGGAGCCTGTTTTCGATGAGCCACAATCCAAGGGCAGGATGGGAGGACTTTCACAGCTGCCCTCGGGGTGGGGGTGGGGTGATACCTGCTGGGGCCTCCTGTTGGCCGCTGTGCGGAGGGGTCCCAAGAAGCACCTGCCTGTGGACAGGGACGTCAGAGGGGCCTACCTCACCCCACGCCTCAGACCCCGCCCTTCCTGAAGCTCTCCCTACCTGGTGACACTGCCCAGGCCATGTGCAAGGGCAGCCACGTTGCCACGGACCGTCCTGAGACTGGCCAGGACCTGTGGCGAGAGCGAGAGCGGTGCTCAGAGGTAGGAGGAGACACAGCTCCGTCTGTGTGTTCGGGTCGGAGGGCGGCAGAGGACACCCACCTGGGCGAAGGGCGTGACAATCATGTCTTCTCCAAGTCTGCAGGATAAGACCATCACTGAGGGCATCTGCCAGCTTCAGCGAGACCCCCCTCAAGACTCCTACCCAAGCCCTTCCAGCCTTTCCCACCAATCCCCTACGTTATCCATATCTAAAATGGGGAAACTGAGTCCTACAGACAGAAGGGGTCTTAGCAGAGTCAGGAAAGAAAGAATTATTTTTCCCCTTTCATCACAACTACTAGGGAGCTCAAATAAAAGTATTTGTTGAGTTGCTACTAATGGGCCTTAATGTTTCCAAATTAATATGACAGTCTGTCCCCAACCTGGCCTAAGGCCAAGCAGGCACAGACCACTGGTGTTTGCTACATGGTGAACATTCACAAAGTAACGCTCTGGGAAACTCCTACTTCAACTCCAGAACCTCACTAATCGGAGGAAGGGGCCTCACAGGTCGCTGGCCGCCGAGGAGGTCCGGGACACAGCCTTGGGTAAAGACTCATGGTCGCTGTCCGAGCGGTACAGGAAGGACTCGCGCCGCTGGCCGTGATGGACAGGGGACTGGAGGGCGCGGCTGACACTCGGCCCGGACTGAGCGTCCAGGAGACCCCTGCCGCTCGGGAGCCCATTTTCCAGGTCACAGCTGGAGGCGGGAACAGAAAAACAAGCTCAGGGCTGGATCTTTCTGTCTGTAAATCGTCCCATCCTTCCTGGACCCGCCCCCTCCCACCTCCCTCACGCCTGCCTCGCAGGAGTCAATGACTTGGGCCAATCAGCCGCGCCCCTCTACAGGCACCGCCCCACTAAGGCACCGCCCCACTAAGGCACCGCCCCTCTCCGTCGCCCACGCCCTCTTCTGCAAGGCTTCCAGGTTCCGCTGCCTCTGGGTCTACACTCCTCTCCTTGGGGTTAGAGCTCGGAAAGGTTCGGGACTGTAGAGCCGGCGTTCGCTTCCCACGTAACGGCAACTGTGACTCAGTACTCGGGATCTGACGCCCTCTTCCGGCGACCGTGGCACCAGGCATTTGGCACCCACACATTCACCAAAACACCCACACGATGATAAATACAATTCTAGAAAGAGGCGTGTGGGGCAGGAACTGGGTGCAGGAGGACGGTGGCGACTTTGGGAAGTGCTGCCCGCTGGCTGGAGATGCGGTCACGTGATCATCTGGATCATCTGCTGTACCCTAGAGGTCACTCCATCCTGGTCCTCATCAGTAGTGCCGAATGAGCTCGGCCCGACTCGGCTGTTTCCGGCAGGGATTGGGCGAGTTCGAATGGGTTCGCGCATCCTCGACCCAGTCCCGCCTCACTCGGGTGAGCTCAGCTGCGCCCGTCCTCTTTGCCAGATTCCCTCGGGTTTTGGACACTTAATGATGTCACGTGGAGCGGGGCTTCCTCTGCCTTTACTGTCCCCAGGCCCAGGGGCTCCCTGGTGTCCCCCTGAGCGCCCCAAACTCTCCATCCCAGGGACTTCAGGTGGTGGTCCCTTTCCCCGTCCCACCTAGAGATGACTGGAAAAATTTAAGGCAGGGGCAACTTCACGGTGCTAGGTTCTAACCCCGCCCTCGGGTGCGCAGGGTTAAGGGCTGGCTGGCGATTTGTTGAGGCCTGAAAGGCTGCTTTTCTTTCTGCTCTAAACTTAGCAGGGGTTGGCGGGTCAGGAGGCCGTTCCATGACGTGAACAGCACTCTGCGAGATCCCTGTCCTGGCTGTGGGAACAGCGCGTGGGCCAAACGGGTAAACTGAGGCACCGAGCCGCAGAGGAACCTCAGACCCGCTTTCTTATTTAACCTGCTGAGGACCTGCCCTCCTCCCTCAGGCTCACTTTTGGGTACCAGGTGGCACACTCCCTTCACACCCGAGAGACGGGCCGCTCTTGGCTGATGGCTGTGGTCCTGATTCCACAGGACCCTAGGATCCCAAGCTCCCAAGGATCGCCCCACTCCTAGCTGTCACTAAATGGCTGTGTGACCTGGGTGAGGGAACTCCCGTCTCGGGGTGCTACACTCAGCCCGCAAGCAGTTCCCGCAAAATGACGGCACGAGGCTGGTCCCAGTGCGCCCACAAGTCTCTGCCTTGACTCCGCATGAACGTACAGCCTATGAGGTCACAGCTCCTGAGCACAGGTTAGGATTTGAACCTGGAATGGAACCTGGAAACTCCACCCCTGCTTCCGAAGCCCCCGCCTGACCCCGTGGCCCCGCGTGCCGACAAGGGGTGGGACGTCGGAGGGAAGCTCCCCACCCCTCCCCCGCGCCCGCCGTGGGCCAGCTGGGTCAGAAGGAGATTGCAGGGCCGCACAGCTGCACAGGGATGGGGAGAACAATGGGCAGGTCCCCTCAGCGTGCGTCCAAGCGGTGAGTGGAGGGTACAGGCGGGCAGAGACAGGACAGAAAGGAGGGAGAGGCGGGAGGACAGACGGACGCCTGACCCTAGAGTGGCTGCGGATGCTCCCGCGTGTCACCCCGAATCCCTGTGTCTGACCCTGCTCCCCTCACCACAGCGGATGGGCCACCGTGAAGCGGCGCTGCAAGCGGATGCTCTGATTCACCAGCAGCTTCCTGAAAAGCACGGGGGAGCCGCGCAGGGGCTCCCGGGGGCAGCCAGGGGCCGTGGAGCCCTGCATGGCCGGGGTGAGTCGGGTCTCGGGAAGCCGGACCTTTTTAGATGCTCGGGGCGGAGCGAGAGGACCAGGCTCCGCCCATCGCTATGCGGCTCCCACCCTGGGGGAAACTGCAGGGCTACTGAGGCTCAGCACACCCGCGACTCTATTCTCTAACTGCTATTTATTCACTTTTTGTTTTTTAAGACCGGGCCTCAGGTAGCCCAAGTTGGCTTTGAACTCACTGTGTACTCAGGCTGACTGAGAACTCATGGCACTTCCGCTTCAGCCTCCCGACAGATGATAGGTGGAGAAACAGGTAGCCACCAAGCACAGCCCTAAGGGTTGGTATGGCTGTCTGGGCTGGGAACCGCCTCAGAGCGAGATGCGGTGTGGTCGGGCACCTCTGCCATTCTGTCTGGGGAGGCTGAGGTAGGAGAATTACCACTAATTCAAAGACACCTCAGACTTCAGAGTGAGACTATCTCAGAGTCATGTGGGAGATTGGAGAAGGATATCCCCTCATAGGGAGAGAGATCCCTGAGGTACCGGGCCGCCGCAGCCCACAGTAACTCAGATTCATTCCTGGGTGAGGACATCCCCGGAATGACAAACTCCATAGTTTTCCCGTGGGGGAAACTGAGGCACTGCGAGATCACAGGGCTTCCCTGGAGCGCTGCAGCACCGCTCCAGCCCCCAGGTCCCCGTGTGACCCCGTCGCTCTGACGTTCCCCAGGCCCTGCATCTGGACCATTTCAATGGCGAGGTTGTGTCTCCCACACAAACATCCGCCCGCAGAGCCTTCCGCCTGGGCTGCTCCAGATGTCACGGGATCTACGCCAGGGGCTCTGCTGGAATGCTGGGGTACACAATCGCATTGGACAAGAGGGGAAACTGAGGCTCATGCAGGTCACAGACAAAGGAAAGACATGGACTATGCAGTCGCCAGGCTGAGGCCGGGTGACCGGGAGCTGAGGCTGTCAGAAAGGACACACACACACACACACACACACACACACACACACACCCTTCATCCTCTGCCCAAAAAGTGACTCCCAGGATTCCCGACACCCTGGGGATGGCTATGGAGTAGGGTTTTGGAGTAGGGTTAAGTGATGGGGGTATAGCTGGAACTAAGTTACATCCATTGCTCAGACAAGAACACTGAGGTTCGGGGGTCACACCTCCACCCTCACCCTCGTGTTGGGGAGGCTCAGCCTGACCAGGAAGCCCTGAGCACCTGATGGGAAAAACCTCACTGAGCCCAAAATGAAAATACCATCTGTGGCTGTTAGGCTGTGGCTAATTATAGCCATTCCCAGGGGCTGAGGGGAGCAGAGGCCACCAGCCAAGGTTCAAGAACTCTTGACATCACTCCAGGCCTGAGGGAAGATCACTATGCCCAGGTCCCCAAAGACAAACCGGGTCCCAGAGGGAATCAGTTTCACCCTCAAAAATCATAGAAAACAGAAAAGTGAAAATAACATGCTGACAGGAACAGAGAGGTCTGACCACTTGCCTGAGGTCACACAGCTATGAATGGTAGAGTGAGTTCACAGGATCCCAGGTCAGTGAACTCCACTGTGTGGGCATTTTGCATTTAGTACATTAACTAATTATCCACCCCTCTGCAGTGCAGCCAAGCATTAACGTTTTATCAGTGGCTGTCCTACAACTGGTTTATTCACAAATTTGTATTTCATTAATGGCTCCACAGTGGTTTGCTATAGTAGATTTTAATGTAGGGAAATGGCCACAGCCTGGTGGACATTCAAAGCCTGGCCTCTGTGAGCTTCCAGGACTGCGGTCTGCTGGGTGAGGGCCACTAGAAGGGGGAGTGCACACAGCCCTATCCTGACCTACCCTGCATTACTGTGTGACTTCAGGGAGAGCCCAGAGTCTCTGGTGCCCTCGAGACCCCACTGCTTTCCTTTCTTCCTTTTTGAGTTCTCTTTCCCCCAGGAGAGCACTTTTCTCCTCTGTCATCAGAAGGCCGGTGTTGAGAGCATTTGGTGCCACTTCTAGGACTTTGGCATTTGTCACTGGGCTCAGACAAGGAAGCAGGCTCAGATAAGAGTATTAGAAACAGTGACCATGGGGCTTCGCTTACTGCTTTGCTGAATTACTACTTTGCGTGGTCTCCTTGCTTACTACGATACTTAGTTACTGTATTGTGTGGAATCCTTGCTTACTGCAATACTTAGTTACTGTCTTGTGTGGAATCCTTGCTTACTAAGATACTTAGTTACTGTCTTGTGTGGAGTCCTTGCTTACTATTTCACTTGATTACTTTGTCTTTGATCTAAGAACTGACCATGGTTTTTTGGATGTACCTAGAATGACATAAAAGCAGGCTGGAGTAAAATAAAGATGCTTCAGCCTCAGTATGGGCTGGAGTCGTGTCATAATTTTGTCTAACTTTTTCTTTTTCAATCCTCCCTCCTCCACTTGAGTCCCTGTTGACTGACTGAGCTGGCTTGGTCAGGCCAGAGACAGGGAAACTGAACACTGTTCTATCTATTTTGCTAAGGTCCTGGAAAGAGAAATGACTGCCCAAATCACCTGGGAAGGTCGGGGTGGGGGTGGGGGTGGGGGGGTGAGTGGTGACTATGGATGCTCTCAGATGCTCCCAAGAACCAGAGCAGAGCTTGCCCTCACCCTCAGAATTCACACCTATGCAGCCTGCCTTTGCTGGTGCTCTCAGCCCACTGGGCTGCAGCTGGCCCACAAGTTGGTCAAGGGCAGGGCTAGGTCCGCCTTGTTTCAGCCGTACCCTCAGCAGGCACCCAGTAGGTGCTTGATGGACGTTGTGAAGCACTGAGCCTTCCTCTCCCCCTTTCTGGCTGCACCCTTCAGTCTGAGACTTTGTAGCCTCTGTTCTTCCTGCTGATCACATTTGTCCACTCAGCCTGCCTCTCTCCTGCCGCTCAAGACCAAGCTCCCAGCTTCCAGTTATACCTCCCTGACTGAACCCTGAATCTCCTGGAGCCTGCCCACCAGCCAGTCTGCGAGCCCCTCTGTAGGTTCCTAATCCACACCTAGCAAACAGTAGATGCTTTGTACTTTCTGAACAACATATTTTGACCTTCCTACATCCATCCACTGCCAGGTGAGAGGAGGCTCAAGCTAGGGACCAGAACATCCCTCCACCCCATCCCCGCCCCTCCTGTGAACTTGACTCCTTGGGCTGAGCCCCTCCCCCAAATGCAGAATGAAGCATACTCCACGCCTGAACCATGTGGGGTCTCCCCTCCCTCACCAGAGAGGCCCAAAGGAAATGTGTTTGTTCTTTCTTGAAAATGGAAAACCATCAGTCAACTAAAAAGGGTAGAGTGGGTCCCTTGGGCTGAGGGACTCATCTGTGCCACAAGTTTTCCTGGTGCTAGAGGAAAATTGTGGTGGTAGGGGCCCCAAGGCTACAACAAGCTAAGAGAGGGAAGTGATGTGCTCTAGGTCCCCTAGGCTACACTTCAACTCTGGGAGGGTCTTCCCAGACCCACCCAAGGCTACCCCTGTCTCCTGGGTGACTGTGCCTGTCCCTAGGGACAGAGCCATAGCTGGAGACACGCTTCCCTGCCCAGGCACACACTGAGCCTAGGGACACCGCCTCACTGCAGTGGGGTCTCTTTGGTCCTTTATCATTCCCACAGTCCTAGAAGCAGAGGCCAAGAACCCCACGCCTTTCTTTTTCCTTCTTAGACAGCTTCAGGTAGCCCAGGCTGGCCTCAAACTTGCTATACTGCTACCAATGACCGTGAACGCCCGATGCTCCTACCTCCAGCTCCAAAGTGCTGGGACGCCCTGCGTTTGGAACCAGGGCTTCAGGCATGGTGGGTGAGCATCCGCCAATCACCGCAGCCACAGTTTCAGTTCCCCTCCTTTCTTCTTTATAATTTATTTATCTTAATACTTTTTAATTAGATGTGTGGGGTAGGGTATCAGGTTGTCACTCCTTAAAAGAGCCCATCTCTCCAGGCCTCTCATAGTGAGAAGTCAGTTATGTCAAATGTTGTTTTGCTGGGGCACACATGTGAAAGTATGTTTTGCTGTAGCAGACCCGTGTGAAATGACATGTGACGAATGAATAAAAATATGACCCCACAGACAGTAGGAGCTTGAGCGTTGGTTTGCTTTGCTCTGCCTGGCTATTCACTAAAAACACACATTCCACCTTACATCTCATTGCTGAGCCTGGCTAGTGGTGACGCCAGAGGGAAACTCACCAAAGAACTTCTCCTGGGGTTCCTGCAGCTCTTGACTTGACACTTCCAAGGCCTCTGGCTGGTTGCTAGGTTACAGTTTCTTCAGGATTGAACTGCAGCTGTTGACTCACATTTGGTGTTTGCTAAGGGACTGAACTGCTGATATCCTGACAACAAAGATTGAGCTTCCCCCAAAGAAATGTTTCTAAACAGGTCCACTTCCCTCGTGTCCTAACAACTTTTTTCTTCCACCTCTGCTGAGTGGTGGGCTAGAGGAGAGGTTGACTGCCTATTAAAATAGACTGTGAAGATTTTCTGCCCACATCCTCACCCTCCTCTCCCTTATCTTCTAACCCAAGGTCTCTCTATGTAGATCAGGTTACCCTGGAACTCTGTAAGAAGACGAGATTGGCCTCCAGAGATTCCCTGCCCCTGCCTCCTGAGTGCTGAGAGCAAAAGACTTAAGCCACCATTCACTTCTCCAAGTCTCCTTAAGTACAAGAACTGGCCTGGCTCTGGCTCTCAAGCTGGGCCAAGTAGCAGGCTGTGGGCAGACTGCTTTGCAGCACTAAGGCTCTGGGCCTCTCCTGCAGCCCAAGGCCTTAGATGCTAGGAAGGATCTGTAAAACTGTCCCCCCCCACCCCAGACACCTCCGGACGTTCCAGAGCAGCCCTTCCCATTGAAGCCCAGCAGAGGACAGGCAAAGACAGCCCAACCCAGCTGCCGACACATCCTTGACCTCCCAAAAGGAAACTCATCCTTTACACACTGCTTGTGACACACTGCAGTGGGGACCACAGCGACACAGATGACTGGAGACTAGCGCCAGGATTCTCAGTCTGTGGTTGAGGCACTGTTCAGACTGTTGCCTGAAGATGCCACACACACCAGGAGCCCATGACACCAAGCACCCAAGTCACTCGGATCCACAAGAAACAACTTACTGCCACCCACTACCAAGGCCCCTTCGCCTAGACATAGCTCTACCTCCAAGGTGCACTCCTAATACCAAAAGCTTCCCACGCAGTCCTCAGTGGTAACCCTGACCCTTCCACATCCACCATCCCAGCACCAGAGTTCCCAGCTCAGTCCAGTCTATGATAGTTCCTGCCCCCCACAGACAACCCAGTACCCACAGCCCACCAAACTAAGCACTATCACCTCCAGACCGCGCCCTGCCCCGCCTGCAGAAGAGCCAGGACACTCCTCTGCCCAATATGCGAGGCTCATCAATAGCCCCGCCCACAAACCTCAGGCTCCGCCCCGTCACAACTCCCCAGAGATCAGTATGCTTCTACATCCAATCCATGTACCCTTCCTTCTCCATGGGACCACTGCCCCCTGCAGACCATGTCCAGTTATGCCGGGGGCCTTACCACGTCCAGGCTCCCCTACCTACCCTGTCTTCTTAAGGGCCAGGACCTTTCCGCCCCCAATATATCCCTCCCTCAAGTGACACCTTGTACCAACCACCACAGACACACCCTCTCCAGACAGGCCTCATCCATTTCCTTCAAGATCCGCCCACTTTCTGCAAGCAGCTAGACTGCTTCCCTCACCTTGAAAATGGTGTCCCTTACCGTATGTGTAAGAGTCCCCTCTCAAACAGGCCCCGCCTTCTCAGTCAGGCCCCGCCCCGTCACCTACCGGCGGTGAAAGGAGCTGGGCCACGAGCGTCGGGATTTTACCGGCGCGGGCCGATCGGGGCGCTCCGGGTCCGAGTGGAAGCGCCGTTGGATGCGGATGGGGCGCTGTGGCTGCCCCCACAGGTGCTTCGGAGGTCGGGGGACTCCTCCACGGCCGATAAGCTGGGTCTCCATGAGCTGCCCCCGACGACAAGGAAATGGAGAAAGAGACAGTGGGTGGCCCCTGGAGCGCCAATGTACAGGATGGGGTGGGGGAAGGGGAAGCCCCACAGAGCTGCCCTCTCCGCAGTGCAGAAGCCAGGCGGGAATATCAGACCTGAGGCTGTGCCCACCAATCACCAACGCTCCAAGCACCTGAGCAAGCCTAGATTCAAGGTCTGGACCCTGAAGGCACAGGGCAGAGAGGCAGGCTGGAAGGTCCAGCCCCAGCGGGTCAGAAGGGTTCTAGAAAGACGACGAAATTGAGAGTATTGCCTGCCTAGACATGTGCACACAAAGTCACAGGCCAGGAATCTCAAGAGCTGGGGACAGAAGGAAAGTCAATCACTTCGCACGAGCTTCCCTGCGGTGCTGAGGCCTCTAAGAATGTCCCCACCTCTTGGGCTTAAAGAGCTAGAGTAAAGACCCACCTCGCCTGTGAGCAGGGCGGCCAGCAGGACACTGCAGACAGCTCCGGGTCTCTACAGCCTCCTGGATGCTCAGACCCGCCCCACGACACGTGATATCATTGGCCCCCAAACACCCCAGGGCTCCACCCGGCAACTGCGATTGCTTGTCTCTTCCTCCCAGTTCTAGAAAAGTCGGGTTCCCATTCAGCACCCCTCCTAGTCTCAGGGGGATTTTCCCGGAGAATGTCAGAGCGGTGAGGACATTTTTCATCTTAATTAGTACAAGCGCTAAGTGCGTGGACAGCATCCGCAGTCCGGGAGAGGGAGGAGATGGCTGTGGCAGTGCCATGCCTCGGGCCTGGTGAAAGTCCCCTGAGGGCACTGTGCTGGGAAGGAACTGTTATGAGGGTGTGAGACATGGAAGCTAGGCCAAGCACTGTCCCTATCCCCGCTGCTGAAGACATGATGGCTTAGTCTGTGCAGGCACTTGCCACCAAGTGTGGCAACCTGAACTTGGTCCCTGGAACCCACATGATGAAAGAAGGAGAACCTTTCTGCTCCTGTGCTCTCTCGTTGGCCCACTATCTCCCCCTCCCCCTCTCCGTGCCCCTCCCCGTCCTCCTCCCCTTGGTTTTAAGACAGGGTCTGTGGTCGTGTGGATGGCCCCCATAGGCTCACGTTCTTGACCAAGTGCTTGGTCCCCAGTTGGTGGAACTGCTTGGGGAAAGATTAGGAGGTGTGGCAATCAGGACATGTCACCATGTAGGAGGTGAGCCACTGTGGTGACTTTGAGGTCTCAAAAGCCCAGGCCACAGGTCCAGTCTTTCTCCACCTCTCTGCCTCCTGCTTCAGGATCAGATGTGAGCTCTCAGCTACTGCTCCAACGCCGTGCCTGTCTGCCTGCCTGCCTGCCTGCCTGCTGCCTGCCTGCTGCCTGCCTGCCTGCCTGCCTGCCTGCCTGCCTGCCTGCCTGCTGACTCCCTGCCTGCCTGCCTGCCTGCTGCCTGCTGCCTGCCTGCCTGCTGCCTGCCTGCCTGCCTGCCTGGCTGCCTGCTGCCTGCCTGCCTGCCTGCCTGCCTGCCTGCCTGCCTGCCT
>JANHMN010000015.1:56018154-56091447 GCA_030674055.1 Rhabdomys pumilio
TCTCTCTCTCTCTCTCTCTCTCTCTCTCTCTCTCTCTCTCTCTCTCTTTGTGTGTGTGTGTGTGTGTGTGTGTGTGTGTATGTGTGAGAGCCATTTAGCTCCCAGAGGGACTCTGGCGCTTTGTGGAGTTTCTGACACACACACACACACACACACACAAACACACACACACACACAGACAGAGAGGCAGAGAGACAGAGAGACAGAGAGAGGCATACACAGAGAAACCATTAATCTAAAACAAACAAAGGTGGAAAGGTCTGGAGAGATGGTTCAGTGGTTACAGCAATGGCAGCTAGAGACCAGGGTTCTGTTCCCAGCACTACCATCACAATTGTCTGTAACTCCAGTTTCAAGGCATCTATGGCCCTCTCTTGGCCTAAGTGGGCCCTGAACCCATGTGGTACACAGACAAACCATTCAGACAGAATTCCAATACACAAAATAATAAAAATATTTTTAGGGCTGGAGAGATGGCTCAGTGGCTAAGAGCACTGGCTGCTCTTCCAGAGGTCCTGAGTTCAATTCCCAGCAACCACATGATGGCTCACAACCATCTGTACTGGAATTCAATGTCCTCTTCTGGTGTGTCTGAAGACAGTGACAGTGAACTCATATTAAATAAATAAATAAATAAATCTTTAAAATTACTTTTTAAATGAACGAAAACTATCTTGCATTCGGGCACTGGGCTCCAGGAGCTTCGGTGTTCCTCAGTTTCCCCTGTGCACTCATGTTGGGCATCTCTAGCCTTTTCAGAGCAGGGACCTCAGGCCCCGGCTACTGCACTGAGCCCAGTCCCAGGCTACTCACCTCAGTCAGTAGGAAGGATAGGGCAGTGCCACTCCGCCTCATGGTGCAAGCTTCTGTGATGACGGAGGGATCAGTGAAACCAGGCCCCAGCCAGTTGCTGGACACACCCTAGTCCCAGAGCCTAGGGCCACACCAGCAAGACAGGGAAGTCAGCTGCCTGGAGAGGTTGCTGAAAGTACCCAGACCCCACCCTTGCTGCCTACCCTGCTCAGCTCTAAGGACTAAAACCCTGGGTCCAGGTCACCTGGGAGAGCCATTTAGCTCCCAGAGGGACTCTGGCGCTTTGTGGAGTTTCTGAGACCCCAGTTCCCCAGAAGTACTCACTTCAAGCTGCCCTTGTGGGGATCTGTGCTGCAAGTGTTCTCTGTGACCTTCCCCGGGTCCTGTCTCACTCCCAGTTGGGCCCTTTAACTGAGCACCAGACTGAACCTGAGCCAGGAGGTGCCCACAGGATTGGGGGAGGGGCAAGGGCAGGGTGACCAGAAGGGCAGGGAGGTATGTGTGTCCAAGTGTGTGACCAAAACAGGGCCGAGTGGGAGGGGAGGGGACAGGTGAGTGACCAGGCAGAAGGTTTAATTGTTAATGTGTTTACACCTGACAGAGAACAGAAATAGCCCGAGACTGAGGCGTCACCTTAGTATTTTGGGGTACCAATCAAGGCACTTCTAGGCTTTAGGAAAGCTATTCCACTATGCTGTGCTGCTCCAGGCAGTTGATGACCTTCTCTGGTCAAACCTTACCCACCTTAGAGTTGCAGTCAGAAGTGGGAAAGCCAGAGAGCTGGGACTGGAAGACAGAATATGGTTTGGGCCAAGGGGATCTCGAGGCCACTCCAGTCTGTGGCTGTGAAGCAAGTTAATGTTTCACCTCACAATCCCCATCCTGCAGACTGGCCAGGAAACCGCTCAGCACCTACTCCAGACGTCATCAGAGCACGGCCGGCCATGCGGTGGAGGTCATTTGAATCTGCTGTCAAACATCACAGCAGCTAGGGAGACACCCCCCCACCTGCACTGAAGAGTGGGTTGTCTCATCCTCTGCTGGAGACACCAGTAGCATCTTGGAAAAGCCGGCTGTCTGGAGGGTCCCCAGCCTGGAGCCTGAGCCACTGAGGGAGGGGTGGAGTGCAGGGTGTGTGGGGAGGAGCTGAGGCCATTTGGTACCTCCTGCCCCAGAGTTTTGAAGCTTGCTGGAGAACTCGGCTCCTTCCAGCAGTCAGAAGCCCCCCTCTCCCTCCATAGCCAGTTAGGCCTCGATGTCTTTAATGGGAAATAAGCCCAAGCCTCTCCTACCACAGGGCCTTTGCTTGCACTAGGTGGGCTTCTTAAGTGATGTGGGCTTGTGGCTTTCCCCAGGCTGCCTCCCATTAGGGTAGGTCATCCAGTTCCTTAGAGAGCAGCCTCTGTTCTGCCAGGACACTGGGTCACACAAGTCCTGGGGGGTGAAGATGGCAGCCCTGCCCTCTGACCCTGAAATGACATCCTCTGATTGTCATCTGATTGTCATCCCTCCTGAAAGCAGACACGGGGTCCACAGTGTGCCTCCAGCTCAAGACAGAGGTACTCAACCTGCGACTCAGGAAGCGGCTATGAATCGTAAGGATTTTAGTTACCTTATATTTATTTAGTTTACCTTTTAATGTATTTTGTCTGTGTGTATGTCTGTATCACCTGTGAACCTGGTGACTGCAGAGGTCAAGAGGCCAGCAGCTCCCCTGGGACTGGAGTTACTGACGGTTGTAAGCTTCCATGTGGGTGCTGGAGGTAGAGACCTGGTCCCCTGAAAAGCAGCCAGTGCTTTAACCTTTGAACCATCTCTTCAGCAACACCCCCCAATTTTTTTTTAAGACAGAGTCTCTTGTAACCCAGGCTAGACCCTATGTAGCTCAGGGTGGACTTGAACACATAATCCTCCTGTCTCTACCCCCCAAGTGCAGGTGTGACAGGAGTGGACACCTGGGTTGATTTAATTTCTGAGTTGGATACTAAATGTGTGGGCCAAACTGGCCTGAAATTCCCGGGCTCCAGCCGTCCTCCTTGTCACTGATCCCCAGCTCAGGATAGCGGGGAAGAAGGTTCCAGACACTGTTCTTTCCAGGTGTCACCTCCACCATATCTCTAGGCTTCTCAGAGTCACGACTGTAGGTCAGCGAATGGCAGCCTCTGGCTCACACTGCCCTAGAAGAGGAACACGCATGGATTAGCATTAAGCACCACAGGGTTCTACTGTAGACGGATGTCTACTGGGAAGTCGGCAGCCCCAACCCTGCCTGTACCCATCTCACCATGGATACCGTATCCAGATTATGAGAAGCTGGCGCATCTCGATTATAATGTCTCACAGCGATGAACACAGAGCCAATGAGTAAGACAGACACAAGCAGACACACAGCAATCACCACACCAGGGTTCCTGTGTGATGTGGGGATCCAGAGGTTGCCTGCATCTGGGAAGAGGAAGGCGTCAGCCCTGGCCACAGCTATGCCCCAGCCCCTCACTGGGGGGATCCTAGACAGGAGCTCCACCCCGAGCCACGCCCCCTGCCCCTCACTGGGGGATTCTAAACAGGAGCTCCACCCCTGAGCCACGCCCCCTGCCCCTCACTGGGGATTCTAGGCAGGAGCTCAAGCCCTTGAGGCACTCCAGATGCTATGTTGTTTATAAACAAGTATATAATTTCATACTGACTTTTCATTCTCTCTCTTTCCTTTTCTTTTCTTCCTTCCTTTTCTCTTCTCTTCTTCTTACCTTCCTCCTCTTCTTGCCCTCCTCCTCCTCTTCTTGCCCTCCTCTTCCTACCCTCTTCTTCCTCTTCTTACCTTCCTCCTCCTGTTCCCCCTCTTCTTTTTAATTTTTCGAGACAGGGTTTCTGGCCCTGGCTGTCCTGGAACTTAGAGATCCGCCTGCCTCTGCCTGAATGCCGAATCACCATCAGCCTGCTTGGTTTTCTTTCAAAAGACAGGAACCCTCCATGTGGCTTGGGTTGGTCTCAAACTTGAGGCCATCCTCCTACCTCCTCCTCACAGTGTTAGGAACACAGCACTTCGTCACCACACACAGCGACAACTAGATAATGGAATCTTTTCTTGCACATGACTGTGTCCTCAGGAGCCAGCACACACTAGCCACAGACAGCAGATGGCTTCAGATGGCGAGTGGCTCAGGCCAGCCTGCACACTTCCCGGTCTGTGTCGCCCCCTTCTGACTGGTTCCAGGACTGCTGTCAGGTTTCAGCCAACTACCCCCAATCTTTACACTCACCCTGGCCTGGGCTGGATACAGTGGGTGACCCTTGTGGAGCCAAGTTTGTGGACTGGGATGTGGTGGTCGGCTCGGAACTGGGGAACCCAGAACTGGGGAGAGAGGTTGTCTCTGGCTCTGGGGAGGCTGAGCCTGGGTTCGGAGCTGTGGAGCTTGGAGTGGTTTCCAGAATTGTGGGGGTAGTCTCAGGAGTTGTCTCTGAACTTTGGGAGATGAATTCAGAGGTTGTCCCTGGACTAAAGGAGGTGGAATCAGGTATTGGCTCTGTTGACTCTGTTCCAGAGGAGTCCTGTGTGAGTATGCTCTCCCAGAATAGTGTAAAAGCAACACCTGGAAAAAAAACAAAAACAAAAACAAAAACAAGATGTGGATGTGTGTCTATGAAGCTTACGAATGAGCAGCCTAGGCTGGAACGCTGCCCAAGATTCAATCTCAGCTCCGGGCAGCATGCCAAGACCTTGCATTCTCACTTGTGGCTAAACATGAGCGCTCAGAGTTCAATTGCAAGTGCCCTGACCCGCCTAATGCAACCCTGCCTGACCCCACGGAGCTGGGCTCTGGAGCGTCACCTCTTACAACTCAGTCACTGACTTCTGCTTTACAGAAGGGGAAACCGTCGCAGAAAGTTGAATACTCAACTCTGTCCCTCGGGTGCAGGCACCACCTCCCAATCCAGAACTTTCTAGAACCCTGAGAACTGGGAAGTCCTGACCTAAACTAGGACTTGAACTCTGCCCCCAAATGCTGCCCACACCCTCTACCACTGAGCCACACCCCACCTTTGCCAACTCCAGGATTCAGGTCTCTGACACATACTATCCCTCCGGCCGTGCCTCCCCTCCCACCCCACCCTTCCCCCCATCCCCGAGACATTCAGAGGCTGTGAAAATGGTTCCTGCTCTCTCTTCTATCATGACTTCCTTCCAGATCCAGGTGGCTCCACCCAGGTATGCAGGGCACAAGCTGCATCACCTGCTGTGTCCCACCCATGCCTCAGCCCACACAGCAGATATGAGGAAATAACATTTAGGTGCTGGAAGGAGGCGGGACCCCCGACCCCCCTCCAACACCCCAGTCTCCCAGGCCCTGAGGTAAAGGAAAGAAACTGAGGATGCTGAGTCCACATGATGAGAGATTCCTGAGGAAGTGAAGTCGACTCAGATGCTATAATGGACCCCAAGCCAAACCAGGACTTTATTAACCAGGAGCTAGTAAAGGTTTTAAATGATGAAAGAGACTCCAGTCCTACTAAGTACTTAGCACCAAATAGGTTCTCATGATTTTCTGGAAAGTTAAACAGAGAGCAGAGCCTGACTCACGCCTTTAGTCTTGCACACAGGAGGCAGAGGCAGGCTCATCTCTGAGTTTAAGGCCAGCCTGGTCTACAGCCAGAACTCCACAGAGAAACCCAGTCTCAACACCACACACATATACACACACACACACACACACACACACACACACACACACACACACCACACACGGAAAGTAGAGGTGTTTCGGCAGTGTGCCTGGCACTGGACTTTCCCTCAGTCTCTGACACGGAAGTTTCAGTGAGAATCTGTGTCATTGTCCCTAATAGGGTCGTCCACAGGCTGGAGCTTGCCTGGGCTTCCAAGGATAACTGTGGGACTTTCGGAATAAAACCGCCATCTATAATAAATTCAACTGTCTAAAGAAGTAGCTGGAAGGAATTAAGTCCAGCACCACAAACTCCTAAAGGAAACAGGGACGGTGAATAAGCATAAAGTGAGCCCCAATCCCTGGGCTCTTCCCACGACTGGGGGAGGGTGTAGGTCCTCACCACTTTCTGGATGGGGCAAGACGGTGCTAGAAACCCCTGAAGTATCCCGGAAGCCACTGGCTGGCTTCTGCCTCAGCTAGGTGACCCTAAAGAGTTGCTAGCAACCCTACTGTGTCTGGGAGGGAAGGGGAGAGAAGGGTTTGAAGCCCTGTGTCCCAGTCCCGCTGTCCCCCGGAGCCATTTCCTTTCCCTCCACCAGCCTACCTGTGCATGCAAAGATGACCGAAGAGTCACTGGGTCTGGCGAGCAGCAGCAGAGCCAGCGCCAGGGACAGTAGCCGGTAGCCCGCCATTCCTGCGGTCCGCCCAGGCTGCAGGTGCGCGCCCAGGTTGGCAGCGCCTCGCCCACGCGCGGCCCCTGCCGGCGGACCGCAGAAATCGCGGGCTGCACGGAGCTCTGGGGTTCCCGTCGGGCCCTTCCTCCATAGCATCCCAGTGCCTCCTCAGCACGGGGCCAGACTGTACTCCTGACACTTCTAACATTGCCTCAGAACACTGGTGTCCCCTCTCTCCAGACACCCGGGGATAACTCTTCTATGGCTGTCCCAAACTTGAATACCCATGTCTCTCTGGCCGCCAGGCTCCTCTAAGTGGGTGTTGAGGATGCCCTCCTGTCTCTCCCTCTGGCTCACCTAGGTGGTGATGCCTTCTCAGGTCGGCCTAGCACCTCATCGTGGATGCAGCAGCTAGAACCTTATAGATTTCGAAAGGAGGTACTCCGGTACAACCGTGTCCAAGCAAGCTAAGGAAGTCAACGTGGGCTGGTTCCTGCAGGGTAGGTTCTTACGTCTTGTTGATTATCTTGGGGTTTTTTGTTTTATTTTGTTTTTTCGAGACAGGGTTTCTCTGTGTAGCCCTGGCTGTCCTGGAACTCACTCTGTAGACCAGGCTGGCCTTGAACTCAGAAATCCACCTGCCTCTGCCTCCCAAGTGCTGGGATTAAAGGCGTGCGCCACTATTGCCCAGCTGATTATCTTTGTTTTTGAGATAAGGTCTCAGTGTGCAGCCCAGGCTAACCAAAAACAAAACTTCTGGTGATTCTCCTGCCTCAGCCACCCACACTGAGATGACAGGTATGAGCCTGTCACAGATTAATTTATTTATGTATATTTGGTGTGTGTGCATGCATGTATTGTGTTTATTTGCATTTGTCCCTGCATCATGTCTTGTGTGTGTGTGTGTGTGTGTGTGTGCATGTGTGTGCAAGTCTTGTGTGTGTGTGTGTGTGTATGTGTGTCTGCATGTATTGTGGTGTGTGTGCAATGTGCGTATGTGTGCTCATGTGCATGCATGTGTGCCTGTGTGTGTATGTCTTGTGTGTATGCATGTCTTGTGTGTGTGTGTGTGCTTGCGTGTGTGTGTGTGTGTGTGTGTGTGTGTGTGTGTGTGTGTTCAGGGAGGTCAGGTGAGTCAGCTCTCTCCATCATGTGAATCCAGCGATCAAACACACAGGCTTAGTAGCTAGTATCTTTACCAACTGTGTCATCTCACTGGCCCCAGATGTGACATTTTAGAAGTCATTAACCATGTGACACACAAGATTCCATGCTAGTGACCTGTGGCCCCTGGAAAATAATTAGGGTTCCCCAACCCTAGCTATAGATACCACATGGGCCAGAGACACCCACACTGAGATGACAACTCCTTGTTGCTGGCACAGTCTAGAATTCCCCTTGTCCCCCCTCTTAACTCAAGACATATGACCAGAGTCAGGCTGTAGCATGCTTTATTCACAAGACTCATGGGGCCACATGGCCATGATGGTGTCTCTTGCCCACAGCCAGGGAGGGGCCTAGACGCCAGGCCACTGCAAAGAGTAAGCACTTGAGGTATGGCGTGAAGTGTTCCTGGAGATGCTCCATGGGCCTCTCGTTCCCAAGAGTGCATCCGTGGTGAGGCAGCTTCGAGTGTAATGGCCCCTCCACATGGCCTGAACCATCTTGGCCGCAGACTGCTGCTGGCTGAGCTGCCGGCGGGTCCTGTAGCCCTTCCAGGCTGCCTGGATGATGGTGCACGCTCTGTGTTGCTGGCTGAGAAGGGAGCTCTGCTGGGATGCTGAGGCCCATCGAGAGACAGGCTGGCCTGAGACGCCCTGGCCAAAACCCTGCACCACACGCGTGGATAGTGTGTGGCCACACACGTGGCAAGTGCGTGGCTGGGACCCCACAAGCATCACAACGCTGGGCGGACTCTCTACCGGGGGACCCAGGGATTGGCAGACGCTGCAGACATCTGGCTGACAGGATAGGAAGCAGCGGTGCTCGGAGGTGTTTCTGTTGTCCAAGTTTCCCTGGGTTCTGCCACTGTGCTCTGCCCACGCAGTAGGGAGCAGTACCTTGCAGGCCTGGGCACGCCGAATGCGGTAGCCGCGCCAGGCAGCCTGGATGATGGTGGTGGCCCTGAACAGCCTTTCCAGATTCCGTCGTACACGGTAACCACGCCACGTAGCTTGGATGATGGTGGCCCATTGATGCCACACTTTCACAGTACGACGTACCAGGTAGCCACGAGCACACGCTTGGATGGTGACAACGGCCTGGACGACAACTTTCTCCATGGCCTGGACTGACATCAGCAGCTCAGCTGACGGCTTGCGGTCCAGCGCTGCCTCTGCACCAGAGGGGTCCCACGGCTTGTGGCCCCTGCTGGGATGCCACATGCCTTGGGCTGCCCCAGCATGTGCTGTGGTTCTGACCGATACGTTGGGGACTTTGGAATTCCATGACTGGCCAGCAGCCAGGCCGGCATCCACAGGGCCCTGGGGTACAGTGGGGAGTGGGGATATCGTATTATGGCCAGTTTTACGATGCATAACAAGATGGGGCCTGTGGCTGAGGGGTGTGGTTCTGGGGCCCTGGAAACTCCCATGAAGGCTGGTTTCGTGTACAGTGATATGTTGAAGTCTGTGCCCATAGAGCATGGTGGAGACTTTTCGAGAGCTCTCATTAAAACTAGTTTTAGGGACTGTGACTTGGTGTTTTTGCCTGTGAGATGCAGTGAGGATTCGTGAGGCCCCTTCATAGCCAGTGACAGGGCGGTTGATGCAGTCAACACTTTGGTCATGGGGCATGGATGGGACCAGGGGATCCCCATAATAGCTAACTCTGGGGCCTGTAACAGACCGGGGCCTCTGTCTAAGGGGTGTGGTAAGGCTTAGCATTGTTCTTGGCTGGCTAGGCTGTCTGGTGTCCTGGGCAGCCTTATAAAGAAGGGGTCTCTGGGAACGATTTAATGATGGCTCGTGGACCAGAGACACCCTCCGACCTCCTGAGGACGCCTTCTGTCTCCTCTCATTCCCCACGTGGATGATGGGTGTGATGCCCACCATGGATGTCCCTGGAGGCTCCTTTTGACTGTCCAGTGAGACCAGAGGTACTGGCTTGGGTGGATGACTAAAGGGAACCAATCTGTTCATGGAACCTTCTAGAAGTTCTGAGACAAATCTCCCTTGATTGGATTGGTAGGACTTTTTAGCAGTAAGGGACTCTTGGTGGTCCCTCTTGGTGTGGCTCTGAGGTTCTCCAATCTGGAAGGTACTAGACGACCCAGTTTTAGGTGGAGGTGCTGAGTCTGTCCCCTCTGAGCTCTGGACAGTTCTGGAATTTCCAGGCTTGGCCTCCTCTAACCCTAGAGGCAGCTCAGCTGTCCTAGCTCTGCCTGTACTCAGCTGTGGTGTCACTGAGACATTAGAAGCCAGAGGTTGACTCAAATTGTCCACAGGGGCCTCCAGCAAGCCTAGGACCCTGGGAGCAGGGTGAAGGCTGGGGGGATCACTTTTGCTTTCTGAGGTTAAGGGCTGAACAGTGATGCTACTGGCTGTGGGGTGCTTACCTAAACTTGGGGCCTGTTTAGGGAGAGCGGTCACACTGTTGACTTGTCTGGTAGCCTCCTTGTTCAACGGGGCCTTTGAGAATATTTGGTCTTTGAGAACACTGTCAGCTGCCAAAGGCTTATGTCCATGATTGACTCTTCCTGCGGCCCCAAGGCCTGTCTGTGTTGCCCTCAGTTTTGACTCCGTGTCAGTACCCTCAGGTTTGACAGAGTCTGTGCTAGGTGCCACTGTTGAGGACACCGTGGCAGCCATTTGTTCTGGCTTTGACAGGGTCTGGTCATTGACACCTACAAGCTTTGTCAGCCCAGGGTCTTGGCTAATCTCTGAGGCACTTGACAATACTGTGGGCAAGTGCTGTGGGTCTTCTGCCAGTTTCTGTACTGTTGATGAACGAGCATTGGCCAGGCTGGTGACAGAGGGTGCCAGGAAGGGGACCTGGGAGGCTTCCCTATACTGTGTTGGCTGAAAGGGACGTGGGCAGATACCTACCAGCATGGACCCCAGTGGTGCCATGCTACTTGTCCTGCTGGCCACAAAACTTGGACGGGGGCTTGAACTATGGGAGCTTGGCGAGGGCTCTACGGCTGGGCTCAGCTTCTCCCTACCACCATCAATCTTGTGAGGGTGATGAGGGGCCTCACTGCTAGCCACAGGGCATGGAGGGAGGTTGAGGGCCACACCACTGGGTCCAGCATCTCTGGGGGGGCTCTGTCCCTCACCACCAATCACTGGTTCTGTCAACAGGTTGTGGGTCCTGACACCTACTGTGGACTCTGGGGGGACATTCTGAGTCACGCCATCCACCACGGACTCTGGGGGGACTCTCTGTACCACACTTTTCACCATGGACTCTGGGGGGACATTCTGGACCACACTATCTGCCATGGATTCAGGGGGAACACTCTGCACCAAGCCATCTACCATGGACTCTGGGGGACCTTTCTGGGCCATGCCATCTACCGTGGACTCAGAGGGGACACTCTTGCCTATACCCCTGGCCATAGATACTTGAGGAAGGCTGGGAGTCTTGCTTTCAACCACAGGCTTGGGGGCTGATGTTGAAGGCACCTTTCCATCTACAGAACCCTGGGGCAAAGTCCCGCCCACAGCACCTGCTGCATCTGTAATGATCATACCTACATATTGGTAACTGGGTGGGACCATGGTGGCCACAGAGAAGAGCTGTGGGTCTAATGTAATAGGGAGAGTAGCACAGGGCTGAGGGATGCTGGTCCCCAGCTGGTTTGGGAAGAGCTCAGATGGGACCTGCATCCTGGGCATCGCAGCTGGGCATGGGCTCTGGCCCACACCTGTGGCCATAGCAGCCTGATTTTGAGCCCAATGGACATCTGCTGGCGAGGCCCAGGGAGACATAGGGGGTGGGTTGGCCCCTGGACACACACTTAGGAAAAGTCCAGTAGTCATAGGTCCCTGGGGCATCGCCCCAGGGATGCCCCTGAACAAAGCCTGGCATGGAACACTGGCCCCTACAGCTGGGCCGTTGTCCTTTGCAGGAGGCCTGGAAGGCTGCCCAAGGCCATGCATGGGCTGAGCTGCAGGACTTGAGGGTCCCTTGCTGGCCTGGGTCGGGTCAGAGTGAACTGTGGAATCCTGAGGGCTGGCCCGGTTCCTGGTACCTAACAGGAGGTTTCTATCTGGGCTGCTGCAGACTCCCAGAGATGGCTGGCCTGGTGGAGTCATCACACTTGGCTGCGGTCCCCCTAGGTTGGGCATGGAGGGCTGGCTTTGAGTTGTACTGCTGCCCTGCTGTGTATGCAGCTGTGGGCTGAAAGCTGGCTTGTTGACCCCACGACCCACACCACATACCACGGTGGGCGGCAAAAGGCTCAGGGCTCTCAAGGTAGCCGCAGGTACATTGGAGAGATCAGGGTACATCCTGGGAGCCAGAAATGGGGAGTTCAGATTGGGGGACACCCTGTTGGACAGAGGCACCTTGAGTACTCCAGGGACCACAGTGCTGGCTGTGGTTGGCTGATTCTGATTTGGAGATGCCCTGTTGGCCACAGATACATGGGCCAAGGTTGGGGACCTAACGCTGACCAGGAAAGCCTGGGCTAGGCTTGGCGAAAGGCTGTGGGCCATACAGGGCTGCACATAGTTTGGGGTTACAACCGTGGCCATATAAGGTTGGGCGAAATGTGAAGGCATGCCATAGGATGGGAATGGCTGGAAAAGGCTGGGAAACACCCCGGTGGCTACAGATGTCTGCCCTGCGCCCTGTGTGGGTATGGAGGGGGAGCCAGGTGGTGGCCAGTTACTCAGAGGTGACTGAGTGGGTCTTGGGGCTCCGTGGGCGGCGGCAGATGGCTGGACCTGGCTTGCAGTTGCCCCAGTGCTCACTGACTGGTTGTTTAAGGTCACCACACCAGCCGCAGATGTCTGTGTAAAGTTTGAAGATACACTAGAGGCCACATGTTTCTGGGTATAGACTGGGGACCCTCCAGCATACATAAATGATTGACTGAAATTTGTAGGTGATCCATAATATATCAGTGGCTCTGTCAAGCCCGGGAACACCCCAGTGTCCATGGATGGCTGGGCTAAAGTTGGGGACATCCTAGTGGCCACAGGTGGATGGGCCAGGTTTGGGGCCACCCCAGTGCCCATGGATGGTCGAGCCAGCTTTGGGGACCCAGCACTGGACCCTGCAGGCTGAGATGAGCTTGAATACAGCCCCCTGGCTTCTAATGGTTGGCTTAGGCATTGAGATCCCTCACTGGTCTTTCGTGCCTGGCCAGGGCTTGGGGCTCCCCCATGAGACAATTTGTCCTTGGGTTTGACAGGATCCAGGCAAGTGACCCCAATTGGCTTCCAGTCCTTGGCCTGAACCTGACCACTTCTGTGCCAGGGTACAGTTGTGTCCTGGAACAGTCCCTCAGTGAGGTCCCCAATACTATAGTCAGACCCACTATCTGAGTCCCAGTGGATATTTGAGGCTAGGCTGGTGCGAGAGAGGAGGGACCCAAATCTCAGAGAGGGCCGCTGGACCTTGGGGAGCGTGCGCTGAGGATCAGCTCGGCATGGGCTCTCCAGCTGCCCCTGGAGCCTGTACCTCGCATCTCTGATCTCCTTCAGTTTTGGCTGGGATTCCTGCATGTCAGCCTCCCTGCCACATTCCAGAATCTCTGAAGGTGGCAAGCTAAATGGTACGGAGTGACTGACCGAGGTGTTGCTCTGCAGAGAGCTCTGAGAGTTACAGCTGTCCTGGCAGCGAACCCTGGGATAGCTCTTGGCTAACACAATCTGTGGGTGCTGTGGGATCTTAGCCAGTAACTCATCCAGAAGGGATTTGTGGTGGCCAGCGGCCTGGTTCTGGGAGTAGGGTGAGGTCAAGGACACTTGGGGGTGCTTCTCCTGTTTGGGGGTGGACCTGCCAGAGACTTTTTGTGACTTAGGACTTAGGAACATTGGAGACGGCTGATCACACCGCTCATCTGTGACATTCCTGACTATGGTGCCCATATCCTTATTGCCTGGTGGTGACAATACTCGTCTGTGACCCGACAGCAGAACCTGCCTACAAGTCTCCTCGGGCAGTGAGCTGTGGGTCCTGACTAGGGAAGAGCAATAGCCACAGGGAGACTTCTTGTGCATTCCCCGGGTTGGACACTGACACACACTGCCATGACAAGTGGTAGAGGGCCCCGGGGACGTGGGGGACTTCCCATCACCCATGCGACCTGAGTGCTTGCTGGCCACCATGTTGTCCTCTTGGTACGACGGCCCTGGGTAGGGTACCCTGCTGGTCACAGACGGCTGGTGGGAGCTTGGGGCTGTGTTATTATTGGTCACTGATGGCTGGTTACTGCTTGGGCCTACACCGTTGGCCACAAGTGGCTGCCATGGACCAGGTGGTGGTGGCTGGGAAGGTCTCTTGAGAACATGGGGACCCTCACCACATGCCATGGAATCAAGATCCAATGACCTCAGGTATACACCAGAATAAAGGACCGAACCGACCTCCCCAGACAGTGTGGGTATTTTGAGTAGGGGACAACAGTAAGTGCTGGTGACCATCCCTCCGGAGCCTATGGGGGACTGTGGCGAGCAGGGTGACCCTTCCAATGTGACCCCAACCTTTTTCTCCCACAGGATCCCATCAGGCTGTTCCCAGGACAAGCCCTCCCATGGTGGCCTGACCTTGCTACACCGTGCTCCTACAGGACCCAGCGTAGGTCCCCACGCCACCGACAGACTCCCGCTGCAAGTCACCTCCACTGGGGCAGGCGCTGTGGTCATCCGACTCCCCACTGTTTTTGAGGTGGCCTTAGGGAGGAAGGTGCCTGTCCTCTGAGCCATCTGTGCCAAGGACTGAGTGAAGACAGCACCCAGCTCACCCTGGCACAGCGCCTGGCTGAGTGTGGCTCTCTCATCTTCTGTCAAGGCCTTACACAGGACCTCAGCCAGCTTGCCCTGTGTGGCCTTGTTGAGTTCTGGACGCAGCTCACCACGAGACAGGGCCCGAGACAGGGAGATACCCAGTTCACCCCACGACAGTGCCTTCATCAGTGCCATTCCCAGCATGCCTTGAGGCAAAGCTTTGACCACAGATGGCCCCAGGACCTCCCGGGATAGGGCCTGGCTCAATGCTGTCCTTACTTCCCCCTGAGAAAGTGTCTTGACCAGGAGTGCCCGCAGGTCCTCAGGGGAGCCCAGCATGGCCACCAGGTCTGCACATAGAGATGCAATGGATGCAGCCAGGTCGTCGTGGCAGGACACGGATTGGTTGGGCAGAGGGGATGGAGGTGGCGTCCGTGCCTGTCCACTGTCACCCCAGGATTCTGCATTGGACACAGAGTGTCCACTGGGAGTCATCAGAGGTACCAGCATGCCTTGGCTATCTGTGGCCACTGAACGTGGGTTCTGTGTGGTCTTGTTTGGTGTGTGGCTATGAAGCTGGGTCTGGGCCACACTCCTGTCATCTGGCTTGGCACGGGGTCCTGTGCTAAGTGTCCCCAAATGTTGCCACAACTGGACAGATGCCTTGGAAGTGCTCAGAAATGTCTGCGACTGGGTCTTGCTACTGAGGTCAGTGGTTGGATGGGCAGCCAAGAGGCACTTGGCTGTTTCAGTGGCCAGCTGGGCCTGGGACGGAACCTTAGCCAGACATGTGATGATCTGGGCTAGGGATGGGGCTTTGCTGAGCTTAGTAGATGGACAGACATGGCATGCCGCCTTGGTGGTCTTAGTGCTCGTGGTCTTGGCATGCTCAGATGATGAACGCAGCTGAGATGAGCTTTTTGTCAGGAGAGAGGCCATGTGGTGTTGAGGAGCGGAGGTGGGTGAATACATGTTTGGGTATACTTCAGGAGGGATTAAAGTGACCCCCGAGGCGTGTGCCTGCAGGGAGGCTGAGGCTGGACATGATGTGGTCAGATGACATCGAGACACAGATCTGGCCTGCTCACCAGCAGGTTGGAGCTGGGCTGTGAGCGACATAAGGTGTGCGGCCAGAGGCGAGGAGGACAGGGAGGCAGAGAGACCTACAGGTGGATGCCGTCCTTCAGGTATGCCTGGGGCCAGCCCGGAGGGCATGCAAGACTGAGACACAGCTTTACAGAAGGGTGAGGCCGGTGGAGTTCGGGCATAGCAAGGGGGTGGCTGGGTTTGGGAGGAGGTCTTGGTCAAGGGGACAGCCAGCTGGGCCTGGGTCAGGGTCACCGTCATCTCTTCAGGCATGTATACCCTGGAGTGAACCTTTATAATCTCTGCCCTCTCCTCGATCTGAGTCAGGGCCTTGCTCCGATCTTCCATCACTTTTGTCCAAGACAGAGCCCTGGTTGCAATGCTTGTGTTAGTCTTAAGAGCTGTTTCCTTGTGGGGGGCCCTTGCGGAACAAGGCTTCATCTTTTCTACTTCCAATGGAGACTTGGCTGGAGGCTTGGGAACTATGATGTCTAGATTTCCCTGGGGCACGCACCTGCCCTTCCCCTCAGCCAGGTATGACTGAGAGGCCACCTTGACGATTGCGGTGGTGTGCTTGGTGTTCACGGTGACCTTGGCCTTTGTACTATGCAAGTGTACCTGGGAGAGAGTGTTGCCAGCAAGCACTGGACTTTGGGATGAACACTTGGCACTTGAGGCTACCACCTCAGTTGTACCACCACACAGGGTCCTGAGCACAGCAGCTACGGAGCGTAAGTGAGCTGGAGTCTTGGTTATCATAGCCGCCAGGCGTGTCTGAGGTGAAGGCTTGACCGTGGGGCTTGACGGGGAGGTTTTGGATGAAGTGGACACTGTACATGTCTGAGCTTGGCTTTTGATCATTGGTCGCATCTGGAGTGAGGTCTTTGTCATTGTGAACCCGGGACCAGTTTGCAGTGGGGCCTTAGTGACAGGAGCTCCAAAGCGTGGTAAGGCCTTGACTGTAGAGGTTACAGCAGACCCTGGGGGCTGTACCCTGGCCCCGGGGACCATGCAATGCACCTGCATCTGCGGCGGAGTGTAACAGAGTGGAGAATTGGGTCTCGCAGGAGTCGGGGGCCTGGTCATCAGGGGTGTCGGGCTAGTTGCTGCTTGCATCTTCATGACTGTCACTGGCGATGTGGAGCGTGTCAGCGGCGCACTCTTTGGTGCTGTGGACATTGTGGCTGGGGGCTTAGGGGCAGTGGCAGCCACTGGACACACCTTGATAGGGGTCTTGTTGACTGGATAGAAATGCAGTGGGGCCTTGGGAACATCTGTTTCTGTGTGGGTCTGGGTCTGGGTCTTCAGGGATCCATGAATGGCCTGGTCATAGCTTCCTGTTCCTGCTGACTCTAGGGTCCCCACTTTGATGGTCTTGGAAGCCACATGCTTGATCTTCACATTGTCTCCCTCCAACTGTCTCATGAGACAGGAGCTCCGAAAAGTCTTAGTCAACATGCAGGGCTCATACTGTGGCTGTAGGCCACCTCTGGGAACGCTGCTGACACAGGGACCTGCTGTGACTCGTGAGGGGACCAGGTTGTCAAAGGACGGGAACTGAGTCTCTTTAGTCACCATGACTGGTGGCTGGTCCTCTGGGGCATGAAAGCGCACCTGCTGTGGCTGGTGATAAGGGATGTCCCTTTCCTCAACCCTCTTAGCTTTCTTAGCAGTCAGCCTGTTGGAATGCATCAGCCTGCGTGTGCTGAAGCGTCGCCAGGCCTCCTGGATGGCCTTGGCTGCTGTCATCTGGGAGATGAGTTTCTGCCGCAGCCGGTAGCCCTTCCAGTTGGCTTGGATGACAGTGGCTGCCCGTGAGACCATCATGTCCATCTCATCCACAAGGATGTTCTTGAAGGCCTGGCTCTCCACCACTGCCCGCAGACGAGGAACTTCCCGTGATGGTAGCACTATTAACTCCTTGGACGGATAGGAATCAGTCTGGATCTGAGGACATAGCTTGGCCACCTTCTCTTGGTGAATGGGGGTAGGCTGAGGGAGGCATGGCCCGCTCGGTGACATGAGGTTCTGGAACTGGAGGTGAGCTGCCGGCTGCATTGCTGCCACTCCTGAGCTGGGCAGAAAAGTCTGGGAGGAGGGGGTGAAGGATGAGGTTTGGTAGGTAGGGGAGAAGGACAGATGGACAGATGGACAGATGGACAGATGGAGGTTTGTGTAGATGGGTGGGTGGGTGGAGATGGGTAAGGAGATGGTGGGTGTGTAGATGGTTGGATATACGTGGGGGGTGGTGAGTGGGTGAGTTTTGGTGGGTGAGTACAGGTCGTGGCGGTGCGTGACACTGTGAATGGATGTGTCACTGTGTGGGGAAGACTGAAGAGCCCACAGTCCAGAGTTACCTATGGGTGTCTGCAGGACAGCAGGTGCAGAGAGCAGGGACACCACCCAGCAGCCCTCAGACCTACAACCTGGGCATAACCTATGTGCGTGGCAGAGGCACTCCACAAGGCAGGCCCAGCCAAGCCCTGGCCCAGCAATCTCCTCACCTTGGAAAGTCATAGAGGTGGAAAAGGAGCAGGAGAAGGTGTGATCTTGAAAGCCAGCCTGTAAGGGCAGGCTGTCTTCAGCTCTTCATTCCAAGAATTGTGCACAGCAGCACTCTGGGCTGGTTCTGTTAGAAATACCAACAGGAGTGAGCAGAGCTGTGGACTAGGCCAAGAGAGGACAGAGCTGGGAGGGAGGGGTACAGGAGGGTTAAGCAGGGAGGACTGTGAGAGGCAGGACAGAGGACACTCCACAGGAAGGGCCTGGGAAGACGTCAGTGTTGCTTAGCAGTTAGCAGCTGGACTTCATGTGTACATAACTGGGATTAAGTGGGTCCCAAGGACACATGAGGTTAGAGAGCAGAGGATGTCTATGTCTTTATTGTCTAGAAGCGAGAGACCCAGAAGGCACACACCCAGGACACGCCCACTCAGCACACTATCCAGCAAGAAGCAGGGAGCTGCAAGAAGGCTCGGTGTAAGGAGTGACTAGAGTCAAGGCTGATGGCACAAGTTCTTCCCTGAACCCAGCCAGTGGAAGCAGAGAACCGACTGCCTCCGTTACCTTCTGCCTCTGCCCAGACACCTAGTGCATACACCCTCCACACACAAGCTAATACTTGTCAACTAAAAAAAGTTAGGCCAGGGCCAGAGTGGCTCCGTGGTTAACAGCACTTGAAGTTCTTGCAGGGGACCCCCGTTCGGTTCCCAGCAGCCACACAATTAACAACAGTCCCTAGCTCCAGTCTCAGCAGATCTGACACCCTTTCTGGCCTCAACAGGCATGCTCGTGGTACACGGACACACATGCTCGTGGTACACGGACACACATGCAGGTAAAGCACCCATGCATATAACAATTTTTAAAAAGAGAAAACAAAACAACAACAACAAAATCTAGACCAGACCTGGTGCCACCCACTTAACCCCAGCACTCAGGAGACAGAGGCTCTGTGAGTTCAAGGCCAGCCTGGTCTACAGAATGAAACCCTGTCTACGTAGATAAATGATGTCAGACAAATGATCCTAACTTAATTTTACTACCAGATACATAGTTTAAACACTGGTTGTGTTTAACATAAATGAGTAGAGTCAAGAATTGTAGGCAAGGGCTACATGGCTATGCTTCAGTCTGAGGGACTTAATGTATGTCCACAGAAGCCACACTCAGCCAAAGTAACAATAAACACATCTGAACCTAATAACACAACTACCAAGCACAAGGCAAAAACTGGCAACACTTAAAGAAACAGACTAATCCACAATCAGAATTGGACTGGTTTAATTCTTTTTTTTTTTTTTTTCCCTTAGACGATGTGTCTCTATGTAGACCAGGCTGGCCTGGAACTCACAAAGATCCACCTGCCTCTGTCTCCCTAGCACTGGGATTAAAGGTGTGAGCCACCATGTCTGGCTATACTTTGATACCTGTGTGTGGTGTGAGTGTACGCTGTGGTTACAGGTGTGTATAATCTCTCAAGTTGTTTTGTGGGTGCTGGGATCCGAGCTGGTCTTTATGACGATGACGGAGCAACTGTGCATGGCATCTGAGCCGCTTACATCCTGTCACCCTGCCTTGGTTGTTGCTTTAGATTTTACAACTCCTTTCACGTATGTGAGTATTTTCCCTGTGTGTATACATCTGTGCACTGGGTGTGTTGCAGTGCCTGTGGGAACCGAAGAGTTGGTTGTCAGCCCCCATGTGGCTGCTAGGAGTTGAACCTCTGGAAAGAGCCTCTTAATTCCTGATCTCCAGCCCATTTTATCATTTGATCTCATTAAACATTATTTTTAGTGTTATTTATACATCTCTACTGGCTAGTTTTATGTCAACTTGACATAAGTTAGTCATCAGAGAGTGGGGAACCTCAGTTGAGAAAATGTCTCCATATGATTAGGCTGGAAGCCAAGTGGTGGAGGCCAGTCTGGTCTACAGAGTTAGTTCTAGGACAGCTACGGCTACACACAGAGGCCCTGTCTCAAAAAAACAACAAAAAAACAACAAAAAAACAACAAAAAAAAAAAGAAGAAGAAGAAGAAAAAGAAGAAAAAAAGCAAAAAAGAAAAGGAAGGCCAAACAAGCCACGAGGAGCCAGCCACAAGCAAGCAGCGCTCTCAATGGCTCCTGCATCAGCTCCTGTCCCCAGGTTCCCGGATTGATGTCCATCGATTGGTGTGGGAGCCTAAACCCCGCAGACACTTCCCTTTCCAGTTGCTTCGCATGGAATTCATCACAGCACAGAGACATTGATGAGGACACTGCTGTGTGCATGCATGTGTCCTGGGGACTGAGGAGCTCCTGGAGCCCTGGTGACAGGATGCTGGGAGCCTGTGGATGCTGGAAGCCATCCAGGTCCCATGAGGGAACAGCCCCGAGCCCTCGCTCAAGCCCCATGTGCACCACCATGACAGCTGTACAGGGGGCTTTAAAAGGCCTCTGGTGATTCTTAGAGCAAACAGGCAGAGCTTAGGAGCTGCTCAGGGATTGGGAACTGCTCATACCAGCCTGCAAACAGAGAAATGGTGTGTGTGGAGGCAGGCAGGTCTCTGTGAGTCCAAGGCTACACAGCAACTTCCAAGACAGCCAGGGACCCAAGCCAGACATTGAGACCCTGTCTTTACCACCACCACACCACCACCACCACCACCACCACCACCACCACCAACAACAACAACAACAACAACAACAACAACAACAACAACAACAACAAACCTCTTGTTTATAAGCCAGTGATGCAGAGATAAAGCCAGTGTTCCTGGGACTGGCTACTCACTCTGTCTTGATAAATCGTGAGTCATTGACCAGTGAGACCCTGTCTCAATAAACAATACGGTGCCAGGCATGTGGTGAGGAGGCAGAGGCAGGTGGATTCCTGTGAATTCCAGGCTAACCTGGTCTACATAGTGGCACCCTGTCTAATGAAAATGAAAAAAGAGAAATCGAGTCCCAGAAGTGCAGTTACCTGTCCACGGTCACTACAGGGTCCACAGCAGAACCTGGCTCACTGATTCCAGTCAACAAGGGTGACCACCAGCCCTCTCCTTCAGGACAGGTCCCAGGGGTGTCCTCAGTCCTGGAGCTGTCACCGTGTCCCCCAGGCCCTCAAGACACCCCTGGCTTCAACACTGAGCCAGCATGGGGTCAGCAACTGAGCCCCCATTCTGTAACCTCTGCAACCCAAACTCTTTATTCAGATTGCAGAATATTCACGTGTACGGGGACACTTGTGAAACAAAACCCTAGCACACTGGGAGGAGCTGTCAGCAGGCTCACAATCAGTGATTGTCACACCAAGAGATGCTCATGTCACAGGGAAAGTGGGGAGCAGAAGCTGACATGTGGACAGAGCTGGAGCACGCGTTGCAAGGCCTTGACAAGTGTGTGAGGGGTTATAGGTTCCATCTCTAGCACCCCATAAAATCAGGCAAGTTGGGATCTGAGGCAGGAGGATTGTTGTGAGTTCCAGGACAGCTTGGGCTACAAAGCTGGATGTAGTGGTGGTAAACACCTGTCAGCCCAGCACACAGGAAGTGGAAGCAGAAAGATCAGGAATTCATGGTCATCCCCACCTACACAGTGAGTTCAAGGCTAGCCTGGGCTATATGAAGACCTATTTAAAAAAAAGAGAGAGAGAGAGAGAGAAGAGAAAAAGGAAAGCAAAGTCACCAGGTATGCAGGGCCTGTTGAGAGTGCAGATGGGAAGAAACAGGGTTGTGGGTGAGAACTGGAAAGGAAGTGGAGATGTTCCATTGTCTGGGGATGGTTGTGAGTGCATCTCCGAGACCCTGTGCTCCCTCTTAGTCACGCAGAGCAAGCCCACCCTACCTTGGTGCTGGAGAAGGAAAACAGGCTCACAGGGTTGGTGCCCAGGGGACAGTACCATCAAGGCTTGGGGGACCCCAAATACTATCTCTAAAGGCCTAGCCACCTACCGCAGCCCAGAGGACGCAGACATTCTTGGCAAGAGCTTGGTGACAGAGTGTGGTACCCCCACCAGCCCACTCACCTATCCCCAGAGCTGAAGCCACCAGCCCTCAAAGCCAGCCTTGGGACCGGGGCGCCCAAATGTCTTTATGACTCCAACTGAGTTCTGACCAATCCCCAGCAGTGTGGAGGGAGAGGGTTCTAGAACTTGGAACTGGGGCCCCTGACAGGACAAGAGGATCTGAGCTGTCCAAACATGGAAGAAAAATTAGGGCTCTGAGCATAGAGACGACCCTCCCACCTCTCCCCTTGTTGTGTCTGGAGGGAGGTCTGTCACCACCTGGGGTAACTGCTGAGCCTTCAAGGTGTCCTGGAGACATCCCCTGATAGGGCATGCAAAGACACATGCAAAGTCTCATGTGGCCTTCAGCAGCCAACCACCCAGGAGTTTAGGGATGTTGGTGGGTTCCAGGCCAGCCTGGGCTACATATGAAGACCCTGTGTAGAAAATTAAAAAAAAAAAATGGACATGCACTGTGAGCCACAGCCCTAGGAGGGGATAGATGGAGTGAAGCCAATGTTCTGGGCCACCTCCCCAGGCTGGGCTCGTACTCAACATGAGTCACACATGCTCCAGCCAAGGCTGACACACACCTTGGCCTATGCACCACAGGCTCAAGCCAGAACCACTTCACCTAGCCAAGGGGCTACTAGAACAAGGCCTCTGTGCAAGGAGCGACCACACAACCCTGTGGCTTTTCCCTTGCCTCTCTCCTCTGTCCTTTAGCTGTTGTAAGCACTTCTGGTGAGCCTATTGTTTCCCTGGGAGCCCAGATATGGTGGTCTTAGCCAGTGTGCCAGATGAGGCTTAGGGGGAGGTATACATGAATTGCAGAGCCAGCCTTTCACTGCTGGGAAGCAGAACTCTGAGCCCAGGTACCCTGGGCACATGATATGCTCTGTCAGAGTCCTTGGTCTTTTGAGATAGACTCCCTATGTACCCCAGGCTGGACTGAAACTCATGACCCTTCTGCCTCTGCATTGCAAGTGCTTGAGTCACAGGCTTGCAGTGCCCAGCCTGGCTCTGATCAGCTGACTGGAAACACTCCCAACATCAACAAAAACTTCACTGGGTTGGTGTGGTGGCACATGACTTTAGTCCCAGAGGTAGGCAAAACTGAGTTCAAAGCCAGCCTGGGCTACACAGTGAGACACCATCTCAAACAACAACAGAAATCTTTATAAAGACCCAGATTAGCTGGGCGGTGGTGGCGCACGCCTTTAATCCCAGCACTTGGGAGGCAGAGGCAGGCAGATTTCTGAGTTCGAGGCCAGCCTGGTCTACCGAGTGAGTTCCAGGACAGCCAGGGCTACATAGAGAAACCCTGTCTCGAAAAACCAAAAAAAAAAAAAAATAAATAAATAAATAAATAAATAAAAATAAATAAATACCCAGATTCCATCCAACACTACAAGGAAGAACAATGCAGACACTGATATACATGGTATCCCAGCATTCCAAAGGCCAAAGGAGAGGTCAGAGTTCAAATTTCTACTGTGCTGTTCACAGCCTGTGGAACAGGTCTCCAGGCTTCCCTGGGCCACTACTGTGTAATAGGGGTACAATAATCTTGGCCCTATCTGAGAGGGATAGGGAAGAGGGAACCAAGACCAGGACACCCCCATTTCATAGCACACAAGGCAGAGGCCCACAAAGGAAGATTGTAGCTTTCACAGCTGTTGCAGAGCTCCACATGGTATTCAAGTGCCTGGAGTGCAGGGGAGTGCCTGCCAAGGAAGACTCAGCCCTGGGCTCCATCCTCACACTGTGGACCTAGATTGTCACCTCAGCACCCAGGAGACCTGTGTTCAAGCCTTCTCATTACTAGCCTTTGTCTTACTAGCCCAGGCTGGTCCAGGACTGAGGAACCTCCTGTCCCAGACTCCCCAATGTTGGGACGATGCCAGAACCACCAAGTTGGACCCACAAAACAGTTCCATTCAGGGTGGGCAGGCGGGTACCCAGCGGCTTGCAGGGCTGTCTAGGGACACCTGCCATCCACTAGGACTTACCATGTGACCTTATCACCCATGGTGACACCCTGAGCAGAGTCAGAACCCCAAGACCCAGGGTCTCAACAGCAGGGGCCAGGGTTGACAGGAGACTGTATATAACATGGAGAGGGTGGAGACCTAGGGTCAAATGTTCCCACTGGGGCTAAGCTGACCTAGATTAATGTGCTCTAAGCCCTAGGAACAAGAATAAAGATGCAACAGGCAGGCGTGATGGCACATGCCTTTAACCCCAGCACTCAGGAGGCAGAGGCAGGAGGATCTCTATGAGTTCCAGGACAGCCTGGTCTTCATAGCAAGTTCCAGAACAGTCAGGACTCCATGTCTCAAAAGTAAATAAATAAATATGCTGTGTGACTCAAGACAACTGCTTTCACTGAACACTGTTTCCTCAAAATAGGAGAGCTGGTGCTGGAAGAAGGGGGCGTGTCGGGGAGATATTTAAATGCACCTACATGATTCAAGGCTCCCGCTTCATAGACTTGCAGAGAAGGCTCTGAGGCACCCCTTGAAACCAACAAAGGCGAATAAGGTCTACTGAGCACAGACTGCAAGCCCAGCTCTATTCTGTATGGATGAATCCCCAAAGGTTACGTAAGCTTGTGAGCACTTCCGTCTTCCCAAAGGATATGCCAGCTAAATTGCATAGGTTAGTCCAGGAGCCTTGAGTTCCGGTGCCACCTGGACCTGGGCCGACAGCCTGCACCTAGGTGGCGCTCGCTGTGCAGCAGATGTGCAGGCACGGCCCGCGCCCACGCCGCGCTCCCGCCTCGCTGAGGGGGGGGTGTGGGGGGGGATGGTGGAGGAAAGAGGTTAGAGGAGGAGGGAGGGGGATGGGAGCGGGCCAGCCCCGCCCACCCTCAGCCCCGGCGGGGGAAGAAGGAGGCGGACAGCCAAACTGGCGTAACGAAGACTTTACTGAAAACACAAAACCGGCGAACCAAGGATTACGGAACAGGAATGTGGACTCGTAGCAAAACAAAACCAAACAAAAGAGAGGGGACGGTGTCGGGAGGAGAGAAAGCGGGGGGGGGGGGGAGGAGGAGGGTTTTTTTTTTCTTCTTCCCGTTTCTTTAAAAAACCAACACAAGGAAACACACACGCAACACGCAACCAACATTTGTTCCCGAGTAGAAACATAAATAGGGCGGAATCGGACACTCCCGTTCTCTCTTCCAAAAGGCGAAAAAAAAAAAAGGGGGAAAGGCAGAGCGTGAGGCTGCGCGCCCCTTAGAGCCCCTACTCGGAGGTACAAAGGGGCAGCCACGCGCAGGACTAAGGGTACAGAGGCGGCGCGAGGGCGGGGGTCGTGCGCTCGGGGTCCCCATCCAGAGTAAAGGAGGGATCCGGCTTGTCGAGTCCGGGGGCACCGAGTCTCGAAAGAGTCCGGGGCGCCCCCCCACCGCAGCTAGTCCGCGCATGCGCCCCGCGCTCGGGCTCAGTACGCGGGGACCTGGTGCTGGGGCAGCAGCTGGCAGCCGCTGTTGACGTGGCTGAGGACTTTCTGTTTGAGCTGCGCCACCTGCTCGCGCAGCAGGCTGGCGGTGGACGCCAGCTCCGTGTTCTGGCTTTTGAGGGTCTTGACTTTCTCCTCCAGGCGCGAGATCCGCTCCAGCTTGCGCTTGCGGCATTTGGAGGCGGCGATGCGGTTGCGCAGCCTCTTGCGCTCCGCCTTGATGCGTTCCTGCGTGTCCATGTCGATGGGCGACAGCGGAGGGCTGTCGCCGAAGCTCGGCACGTCCGGCACGGTCTGCGGCTCGTCCTTGAGCGCGGCCAGGCGCGGTGGATGCGGAGGTGGCGGCGGCCCCAGCGCGCCCGGGGGCGGCGGGAAGGGCACTGGCTCCGCGGCGAAGGCCACGGTGGCCGCGCCCCCAGGGGGCCCGGCGCCCCCCGCGAAACTGCTCAGGTTGGCGTAGACCGGGGTCTCCGTGGCCCCGGGGGTGGCCGCCAGGTCCGCGGGCGCGGGGGGCGCGGGAGCCCCTGAGGTGGCCGCGGTGGCCGCACCCAGCTGGCTCTGCTTGTGCAGGTCTTCCAGCGCCTTGACGAAGCCCTCGGCGAACTCCTGTTCTTCGCTGGCCGCCACCTTCGGGTAGAGGAACTGCGTACTGGTCGGGGTAGTGGTCACCAGCCCGTTGGACTGGATGATCAGCCTCTCCAGCTCCGGCGACGCGAGTTTGAGCAGCCCAAGATCTGGCGAAGCCAGCAGCCCGTCGGGGGCACCGTCGGGGCGCAGCGTAGAAGGTGCAGAGGCCGACCCTGGTTTCAATCCCGCCGCTCCCTGCTCTGCCAGGCTGAGCGTCAGCGCGTCTTTCTTCAGCATGCTGCTCGTCGGGGGCGCCCCGGGGAAAGCGCGGCCCGGGGGCGCGAAGCCACCACCGCCGGGGGCCCCAGCAGCACCAGCGACGCTCGGCGCACCCGCAGCCAGGCCGCTCAGCGCCTCCTCGCCATAGAAGGGCGTTTCCATCCCCGCCTCCCCCGCCGCGCTCGGCCCCGGGGCGGGGGGAGTGGCCGCGGCCTCCCCGGGGGGCCCCGTATGCCCCCCAGTCCGCAGCCCGTACAGACCGGCTCCGACGCCGGCCGCTCTGCCCCGCGCCGCCCGCGCGCACCCTTATAGCCTCGGCCCCCAGGATGAGCTCACCGCCCCCGCTCGCCATTGGCGCGAGGTGACGTCGTTGATTTGCATAAAGGGGCGGGACCGGGACGCCCTCGCTCGGTGGCTGCTGCGACCGCCGTTGCCAAGAGAGACGCTCGCTACATGGCACAACAACGCGCTGCATTGTGGGTTGACGTCATGGGGGTGGGGCTGAACGCGGTTTGGCCGGGTCACCACGCCCAGCTTGGATTGCCGGGCAATCTCTGTAACTCCTCTGCTCTTTCTTGCCTCTCTTCCCTCTCTCTTCCTCCCATCTTTATTTCTCTCTATATCTTGCTTCTCTGTTTCTCTCAAACTAGATCTCATCTGTGTATCTATCTCTCCCTCGGCTTTGGCACTTCTGTGGCGTGATGGGCCTGGCCTCATAAACCCAGGCCCTCGGCGAAGCCACGCCCCGAGGCACGCCCACCAAGGACACGCCCCTTGGGGGCTGGGCGCCAACCTGGGTTCCTCTGGGTGGGAGCTGCCAGGTGTGGTCAAGAAGTGGGAGGCAGAGGAGGGTCCCTTGGAGAGTCCCCAAAACTACTTAGCGCTCTGTCGGTTTCATAGGGTGGAGTCAGACGCCTAAAAGCTGACCTCTTGCCTTTTCCTTTGGGAAACTGAGGATGGTATATGTGGAGGCCAGCCGCGGCAACGGCAGCCTCCAGTGGTGGGGTTTTTTCTTGATCTTTTTAAATTTTTTAATTTTCGTTTGGGTTATTTTAAGACAGGATCTCATCCTCTAGCCTCCGCTAATCATAAACTTAACTTCAGTCCCCCTGTTTGATCTTCCCAAGTGTGGCGATAACAGGCCTGAGCCACTTTACGTCGGCCTACAGATCCCGGTTTTTATTTTACATGCTGTGTTTGTCTTTGTGGTTGTGTGTGTGTGTGTGTGTATCTGTGTTTATGTCTGTGTAGGTATCTGTGTTTGTGAATGTGTGTGTGTATGTCTGTGTTTGTGTATATCTCTGTGTGTGCGTGTGTGTGTGTGTGTGTGTGTGTGTGCGCGCGCGCGCGCGCGCGCGTGTGGGAAGGGCCAGAGGAGAGCTGGGAGCCGGTTCTCCCTGGTGTGGCACTCGAGCTGTCTACCTTGGGTACAGGCATCTTTCCTCTGAGCCAACCCCATGGCCCTGGATTGGGATGTTTTGAAACAGTCTGTAGCCCAGTCTGACATCCTGAATTCCCACAATCCCACCCCAGGTTCCTGGATGACTGATATATGCCATTGTGCCATGCTTCGAAGGATCTGTATTTGATTTCAATTGTTAGGACACCCTGGGCCCTAGCTGACCAAGAACTTAGGACAATTCCACTGCCTCAGCTTGAGAGGCAGGCCAATCACCTCATCTTAGCATGAGATTTGAGTCTTTGGTTTGTTGAGTTTTATTTTGTGTTTTGAGCAAGAGTCTGACTTTAAGCTGGGGCTGGCTGGGAATTTACAGATAAGGACCTGCTAGGTGTTGGTTGGGGTTAAAGGTCACCATTCAAAAGGTGTAACGAAGGTTGACCTGGGACTCCTGGTGATGCATGGAAGTTTGGGGTGAGCTTATGGGTTTTTTGTTTTGTGTTTGCCTTTGTTGTTTTGAGACAGGATTTTTCTATAGCTCAGGCTAGACTTCAGAAGTGATCCTCTGCCTTCCACACACCTGTCCCCCCAAGAACAGAACTAGGGTGCCAGGCCTCTGGGCAGCCATGGCAGTACACATTCTTACTCTTGACTCTACTAGAGCCTGAGGTGGGTCCCAGAGTGGAGTCTGCAAATAAGATTCCAGGCTGGTAATCACCCTCCTAATTAGTAGTTATGCCACCAGGCCTGATGCAGGGTTTTCTGATTGCTAGGAAAGGCGGTAGAGGCGGTGGTCCCAGCACACTCAACACCTTAGAGGACCAGAGAGGAGTCTCATCCTTCCTCCGTGACCCCTGCCTGACCTGTCCCCCATTGGAGCTCCCTTCCACCTTTGGGCCTTTGCCCAGGTCATTGAGGCCTCCGAGGGCCCCACCCCCATGCCCCAGCCTTGCTCAGTTGCTGCCTCAGAGAGCCCCACACCGGGTTTTAGTCCCTTTGTAGGCAAGGGACCATCCAGAAAGATAGGGTGGACTCTTCCCTCACCACACACGTGGGGTTTGCGCTTCGCGGGCCAGATCCCAGCCTGGGCCCCCGAGAGGACTGAGCCAGCTAGTGCTGGCCCACCGCCAGTCAGCCCGGGGCTCCAGGCCCGCCTCTCCCCGGGGCCGTATGGAGCCGGCGAGCTGGCGGAGCTCTCAAGGCTCCGCCCTGACCTTGGGTCTTGGCCTTGGCGGATGGGGGATGGTCTGGCGCTCTGGAGGCGGCGGTTTGTTTGAGCTAGCTGGGGACCTTTTTCTAGGCAGGCATATATACAAATGGAGTTTTACCCTTGTGGAGACTCAGTTTCCCTGTCAGGCACGGAGAGCATTTTGTAGTGGCATGGAGAATGTAAAGAAATAGTAAGACCTGAATTTTTTTGTTGTTGTTTTTCGAGACAGGGTTTCTCTGTGTATCCCTTGCTGTCCTGGAACTCACTCTGTAGGCCAGGTTACCCTCGAACTCAAAGATCCCGAATGCTGGGATTAAAGGCGTGAGCAGCCTGTTTGGGCTGATTTTTTTTTTTAATTGCATTTCTGTGGGGGAAAGAACACGTGAAGAAGGGCCAGAGTCTGTTTTGTCCCATTATGTGTGGGTTCTGTGAACTCAAGTCAGCCTCTTAGCTTGGAAGCAAGCGCCTTTACCCGCAGAGCCAGCTCGACACCCCATCAGTCATTGTTTAGTTTTGTTATTATTTGGAGAAACTTAACCTGCTGGTCTTGGAGTGCCCTTAGCCTCTGGGAAAAACTCCTACTCAACCTTTAAACTACTGCAATAAGCAATGGAGGGAATAAAAAGTCTCGGGGCGCTGGGTTGGACTGGAGGCGGTGCAGTGTGTCCTGTCAGTGGCAGAAACAGCGCCCACTCGGGATTGTTTTCGCTTCTGTCTTCCCTGGGCAGTGTCTGGGGAAGTGACTTGTACAGAGCGCCATGGCGCAGGCTGGAGACTGCGCGCCCTTCACATTGAACCTGAAATCTCGTGGGCCTGGGTTCGAATTCCCCGGCTCTCAGGAACCCTTCCACAGTGCAAAGATAAATTTGACTTTTCTAGTTTGCATTTTCAGTCTTTCCTTGATCAGGCAGAAACCGATGATCAGAATGTAAGGCGCCCGGAAGACTGGAAGGGGGCCCCTGGGAGGGGCTGAGGCAGAGAGGGGACTGTCCCTGGACTGTGAGGGCAGAGCTTGTGGGCACCATCTCCAGGTGGCAGGGCCCATGGGGCGGTTGCATTCCTGAGGGTCGGGTTACCGGGAAGACCCGTCCTCCCGCCCCTCCCGCTCCGCTTCCGCCGGCGCCGGGGCCGCGACCGCAGGTGTTTGCGCAGCTTCTCCGACGGGCCCCATGTCCTGTTTTCTGGGTGGCTGCCAGCTCTCTCCAGCCTCATAAAACCTTTTTAAAATGAGGAAATGAAGCGCACCGTCAGCTTCCTCACCGGCCCAGTGTCTCTGGTATGTTTGTTGATGACTAGTTGACAGTCAAGAGTTACCACGAAGGGCTCTCTCCGGGAGAAAACCTTCCCAGACAAATCTACCCACCTCAAGCATGCATTAAAATGCACCTGCTGTGAGCCCAACCCTGACTAGGCCGAATGTGGCCTGCCCAAGTGTTTGTTTTATTTTGTTGCTTGGCCCATCCTAACCTCTCACAAGGCTTTACTGAGCATATACCCAGGGGTGGGGGGGTTAAACCATCTTTTCTCCAGGTGCTTTCACAAAAGACAAGTTCTTAAACATGACAGTTATCCCTCCATTTGGTGTGTGTTTGTGCACAAGTCACAGCCCACTCCTGGGGGTCAGAAGACAACCTGTGGCAGCCTGTTGGTTCTGCCTTCTATCATGTGGGGCCTGGGGACTGAACTCAGTCTTGGTGCCATCTCACCAGCCAGAGGGAGCAGCAGTCTTCCTGAAGCACTTCCTAAGCCAAGTATGGGGCACACTTGTTGTTAGGAGTCCAGAGAAGTCCTCAGCTAGATAGTTTGAGGGTAGCCTGGGCTACATAAGTCCCTGTCTCAGAAGACAAAACAAACAAGAATAAAAGAATGAATAAATGAAGTGTTTTATCATAAGCTAATTTTTTTCTGTTTGTTTTTGTTTTTCGAGAAAGGGCTTCTCTGTGTAGCCCTGGCTGTCCCGGAACTCACTCTGTAGACCAGGCTAGCCTCAAACTCAGAAATCCGCCTGCCTCTGCCTCCCAAGTGCTGGGATTAAAGGCGTGCGCCACCACTGCCCACCTGGCTCTCATTGTTAAAAGCACGTCCTGGTTTTCCTTCAAAGTCCTCTATGGATTACAAGGATGGAAAGCCGCCTTCTCTTGCCATAAATGGGACTAAAAACACCGTTAACTGTTACCAGACGTAAGGTGCTGAGACTTCACATGGGATGGTATTCAAGATAGTGAAACCCTGAGTCACACATAACTAGGTGCCCTTGTCCCCTACTGTCAGGTGTATGGGACTCAATACACAGTATGCATTCAATTACTTACTGAGTCCCAGCCTCCCTGTAAGGAAGGGGTTGCCTCCTCCGGCTGCCATAAGCCCCAGTGGAAGCGCTGTCCCACTTCCGGGTTACAGGGTCTGTGGCCAAGGACCCCACTGGGGAAAAGGAAGTTGAGCCTTCGTCTGGAGGCCTCAGGGCTGTCCCCACCCACAGCCCTGCAGGCCACTGACAGACTTCCTGTGCTGTGTGAATGAATAGCACTGAAAGATTTTCCAGAGGGGGCAGTAAGTTGGGGAAACTGAGGCATCTTCAGACTTCCTGTTTTTGAAGAACTGGGAGACAGGTATTTGTAGAACCCAGCTCTGGGGTCCCTCTGAGAAGACCACCACCACCCCACCACCCCACCCTACCCCCGCCAGGACAGACCATGAGTTGCTATAGCTGGGAAGTAACTCGGAGGGAGGGCTAAAGAGGGATAGAGAAACACATTGGTCACCTCATGCCTTTCAACCTTTCAGCCCAGACCTCTGGAGGCTGAGGCAAGAAGAATGACCACAGCCAAGGCCAGATTGGACTGCAAGCTGAAACCCTGTCTCAAAAAAGATAATCCAGCCTGGCAGTGGTGGCACATGCCTGCATCCCAGCACTCTGGAGGCAGAGGCAAGGACATCTCTGAGTTCGAAGCCTACAGAGTGACCATGGCTCTGGAGCCAGGACAGAGCCAGCCTGGTCTACAGAGTGAGTCCCAGGACAGCCATGGCTATGCAGAAAAACCCTGTCTCAAAATAAACAGAAAACTGTGTGTGTGTGTGTGTGTGTGTGTGTGTGTGTGTGTGTGTGAGAGAGAGAGGGGGGGGGGAGATAGATGTGAAGGCTGAGCAAAATGGGGACCCCAGGAATTTATGAACCAATGTCCCAGCCTCAGGACAAAACAGGTGGCCAGGAGGCTGCTAGTTAACTTCAGAGAGGAGGATGCTCGCCTGTTTGGAGTGTAGCCCGGGGGAAACCAAGGCACAGGGCCCCATCTTGTCGCCTCCACAGGCTCCCAGTCCCGGGCTATGGCTGCTAAGAACCAACTTAGGGTTTATTTGGGGAAATTTTTGGTGTGTTCAGAGTGTCGATATGCCCTTACCCAGATGCACCCCAGCTGTGTGGCCTGGGCCTCAGTTTTCCTTGCTGCACAGTTGCCCGGGGTGGGCTGGTGCACAGCGCAGCTGGGAAAATGGGGGAAGGGGGCCAGACTACAATAAACGGCAGCCTCCTGCCTCCACTGCAACCACATCGCCCCCACCCCAGTATGCTGCTAATTGAACCCAGCGCGGGGGGAGGGGCGGAAAAACGGGGTAGGGGGAGAGGAGCTGCAAGGGGACGCGAGTGGTGCTAGGACCCTGGTCCGTCCAGTCAATTCGACCCGCGCGTGCCAGAGTGACCCAGATACTTAAGGGTCCCGCATCTGAACTCCTGAACCCACAGCGCAGTCAGCCCCTCCTCCTCCCTGCTCCAGACCTTTCTCCCTCCTCCACTCCTCCTCCCTCCTGCTGACCCCTCCTCCTTGCACCCGTTCTTTGTCCTCCTTTCCCGCCTTTCCTCAAAGCAGCCAATCCCTTGAAATCACGGGGCTGCTTCTGGGACCTTGAGCGGCTTGAGCCCCGGCCTCAGGGTCCAGCTCCCCCCTCCCAGCCCTTCCGGAATTCAAAGTTCGAGGCGGCCCTGTCTGTCTCGCCTGCTGAGGACAACAACAGAGCAGGCCCAGTGTGCGCAGCCCGGTAAGTGTGGAGGGCTTCCCTGGCGCCTGCGTGGAGAGGACCAGAGGTACCTCCTCTGATTGCTTTCCTTGTAGCCTTTCAGGACCGGCAGGGTGAGTTGTACCTCCTGCCTTCCTATTGCTGGAAAACACCGAACACCACGCCGGGCTCGAGAGGTGGCTCGGCCTGTAAAAGCACCTGCTGCTCTCGCTGGGGATCCAAGTTCTGTTCACAGCACCCACATAGTGGGTCACAACTTCAGGGGATTCAAGGTCTCTGGCCTCTGCAGGCACTTCATGCATGTGCATATACACACCCGCACACACACACACATAATTAAAAGTAATAAGACTTAAAAGAGCCGGGCACTGGTGGCACACGCCTTTAATCCCAGCACTTGGGAGGCAGAGGCAGGCGGATTTCTGAGTTCGAGGCCAGCCTGGTCTACAGAGTGAGTTCCAGGACAGCCAGGGCTACACAGAGAAACCCTGTCTCGAAAAGAACAAACAAACAAACGAAACCGGGCATGGTAGTGCATGCCTTTAAGCATTCTGGAGGCAGAGACAAGTGCATCTCTGAGTTCAAAGCCAGCCTGGTCTACATAGGGAGGTCCAGGACAAACCCTGTTTTGGAAAAATAAAATAAACAAAAAATAATGAAAGAAACCTCAAAACAGAAGCAGCCGTCAAGCCCATGATGATCCTGGGGGCTGGCTGGTCCTCACCTCGGGTCTCAGACTCCTCCTCCTGTCCTCTTCTATGGGGACAGTCCCTCTGTGAGACTCACCCAACCTGGCCTCCGGATTCAATAGCAGCCCTCATTGAACCCAAACAGATTGTGGGGAAACCTCCATCGGGAATCTCACACACAGGATCCCCAACAAAACAAGGCTGCTGTCCAACACATGGACCAGCTTAGGGGGTCTTTGAACGGGGCGGAGCTTGAGAGGGACCTCTCCCTTCTGAACTTAGAAAGCTTGGAGCTTCTGCTTCTTTACAGGAACCCACTTTTGGGGTCAGAGGAGACCCAGCAGTTAATAAAACGACAGTATTCGGGGACCTGACCTGAGAACTCTTGAAACACCTGGACAGTGTCTTATTACAGGACCCAGTGCTCAGGGGTTCCAGAGCTGGCCACAATGTGTCTAATCTAGCCTGTACCCAGCTTAACAAAAGAACTAGAAAATTAACCTGTAGAGTTGAATTGACAGAAACTGAGGGTGGGGAGAAGGCTCAGGGATGCTCTGGCCTGGAAATGTCAGGCGACCATGAGTGTGAAGACTGACCAGTCCCTGCATTATTTATTTATTTATTTATTTATTTATTTATTTATTTATTTATTTCTGAGGCAGTGTATGTATCCCCAGCCGACCCGGTTGTCTTTATGTAGACCAGGCTGGCCTCACACTCATAGAGACCATCCTGCCTCTGCCTCCCAAGTGCTGGGACTAAAGGCATGCACTACTATACCCAGCCTTCAGTTTAATTTTTAAATTAAGTCTTTAAAGAAAATTGAACTTCATTGTTTGGAATTCATAGAATATCAAAGATCTCTTGGGACCAAAGAGAAATTCCCCTCAGGACTGAGCTGGGCTGTGACAGATGGCACTTCTAGGACTGAAGGCAAGAAGCGGAACAGATGGGCAACTCAGCGGACGAGAGACCACAGGTGGTCAAGCAGGCAGTCTGTCCAGCCTGGGAATCCTGTGCTCTAACCCAGGCTTTGGGACACCAGAGAAGCTGAGAAGGCTCTAGGCTCCCTGTTTCCAAAAGTGCCCACCTACGGTGAGATCTGGGTAGAAGGGAGAGGGACCTGACTGACAGTAAAGCGGAAACCCAGCCTTACAGCCAGAGAGAGCAGTGTGCATCCTGTGACCATGACAAGACAAGGACCCTGTGACCATGGTGCAGTCAGCATCTGTGTCCCCCTACTTGACTGTCACATCTCTGCAGCACAGAGCACCTGGTGGGAGGTGTCAACACAAAGGGGAGACACTGGGACTAACACATTGGGACACTGACAGGTAAGGCGCCATCCCTTCGGATTCGAGAGAGCCGTGTGTTTTAGTGTCTCTGTTCTCACACTCCTGCAGTGTTTCTCTGCTGCTCGAAGCTGGGAAACAGAGACAGTGAGATCACCCCCATGTCACTGGGGTCTGAGCCCTCGGAAGGTAGAGGTGACCTTTCCTCCCTGGCACCGTCAGACTCATTGATCTGTAGGGGACTAGCTCTGATGATTGAGGCCAGAATCCCAGGGAAGTCCGCAACCAGCCAAAGGTGACTGAGAAGAACCAGCTGGCTCTGAGAAGCCTGGTCACCTTTATAGCTCTCTCTTCTCACAGGAGAAACTGAGACTGTGGTGCTGCGAGGGGGGATGGGCTATGTATGAGTGTGGTGAAGAAGGGTTAGGGAAGGTCCTGGCTCAACCAAGGATCCCTGGCGAGGCTCACCTGACTGAGAGGGGCTCTCTTTGGGTGGACGGTTCTGAGAATGGAGTTTACACAACCTCAGCAAATGCTAAGGGAGGCTAGGACAAGCAGATCTGAGCGTTTGGGGCAAGCCTGGTCTACAGAGCAAATTTCAAGACAGCCAGGGTTACAAAGAGAAACCATATTGCAAAATCAACCAACCAACCAAAATATAGTTTCATAAACGTCTGCTTATGAACTTGTGTTGTCTCTCCCCATCGGGGCGGGGAGCCTATCACCCCAGGAGCCTCTCAATAAAAGAACTCCTTAAGAATCTTTAGAGTCCTGGGAACCCAGGACACCTTAACAGAGCCTCTACACGCGTGTACCACAGGCGATGTGATCCTCTCGTGACCACAGTGGCTATAAAATCCTGGTGGCCCTGATAACACCCCCCCAAACATAGACTCATGGAGCCTCCCTGTCTGAGAGAGGGGAGGAGATTCCCCTGCTGTGCCAGGGGCCAGCCAGGCCCATCTAACCCCTTCCTTACACTGCCTAGGTGCCTTGCACATGCCACCGTGGGAAGCCATGTCCCTGCACTGCTGTCGGGATGGATGGCCAGATGCAGGGCACCTACGCACAGTCACATGTCAGTCTTCCACCCATGTAGAGAACCTCGGGCTGTGACTTGCCTGCCAGCCTGCATGACCTGACTGTCACTATCCCCTCCTAATGGCTGGGCACTGAAGATATCAGGAATTACTCAGGCTGGCTGAGATGGTTGAGGGGCACTGCCAGGCAGGGACAACAGATGCCCAGAACTAGTTACCCTTGCTGGAACCCTAGTATTGGCTGGTTTGGGTTTTCTTGGGTTTGGTTTGTTTGTTTGTTTGTTTGTGTTGCTTTGTTTTTTTTTGTTTGTTTTTTGAGACAGGGTTTCTCTGTGTAGCCCTGGCTGTCCTAGAACTCACTCTCTAGACCAGGCTGGCCTTGAACTCAGAAATTCGCCTGCCTCTGCCTCCCAAGTGCTGGGATTAAAGGCGCGTGCGCCACCACCGCCTGGCAGTTTTCTTGTTTTTTAATTTGTTTGTTTGTTTGTTTGCTTGGCTCACAGTGTGTCCCTGGCTGAAACTCACAGGGTTCCACCTGCTCTGTCTTCTGAATGTTAGGGTTAAAGGCATGCACCATCATGCTTGCCTCCAGGGAGGAAGTTGGAGAAAGGCCTTGAACACGAGGAGGACCTCAGGCACCCCAGGGACCTGAAAGGCTTGTTTTCAGGAGAGCCATGGAGGGTCTTGGCCTTCACACCCCTGTCAGATTAGATGCTCTCTTGAATCAGGTTAACTCAGCCTTGGTCAGCCAGGCTCAGGGAGATGGCTGTCACAAGCTACACATGTCCAGAGGCTTTGCTGGTATTAGTACCAGTGTCTCAAGGCGGCTTCGTTGGAACTATTGGCCACTCAAGCCCAGGAGGTCCAACTGAGGCAGAGATTGAGAAATACAGCAGAGAGTACATCTGCAGGCTGTGGTGCAAGGGAATGGGCTAGGACCTTCCCAGGGAGGTGCCCGGCTGGGCCAGGACAAGGACCTTACCAGAAGGGCTACCTAACTCAGAGATGAGATTGGAATGACCATGTGCTTGCTGCCTGCCATGGAGGCCACTGAGGTCAGAGACTTACCAGACAGGGACAGCAGGGGTGTGTGGTGAGTCCAGTACTGGCCAACACTGCCTTACAAGGCCCTTGAGGATGATGCGGCCACACTGTGGGAAACTCTGTAGCAGACAGTATCAGGCCCCAGGAGCCCACTGCCAGATAATAGCATCATGGTCTGTACCGTGCAGAGCATTCTGGGATGGGTTCCCTCTCAGAGACAAGTCCTGAATAACCAGGCTTGTGTCCCTTTCTTACCATGTCTAAGATGCCCTTTAGGCAGCCATGAAGTTCTTCCCAAAGATTGTGCAGCCCTCTGTCCTGTTGCTCTCGTGGCCTCTTGTGACACCTATGGACAAGCTACCCTGTCTCTAGAAAGTCAAAATCAAGACTTGCAGCCCTCACTACCCTCTGAGAAGAATGAAGCTCTTGAGCTTCAGGGAGCAGCCGCTAAAGACCCCGCTAAAGTGTCCCCGAGAGATACCTAGGATGCGAGCTGAGGGCAGTGCCCCTGGCTGCCCTGGGATGGACCCAATAGTAGAAGCCCTAACGCCGAGGCCGATGGGAGGCTGGCTGCAAGCTGTAAAGGGAAGGAGACAAATCTGCCAAGAAAGTGTCAAGTTTCTTGGTTTCCACCTATCCCAGGGACCATGACTATAGTCCTGGTGTCACAGTGGTGGTCCTGACCCAAATGTTGGGGTCATGGCACCATCTAGTCCGTGCCACTTGATTATCGCAGGCTGGCCACTTTGCCTGTGGGCATTTGCCGCCGCCAGCCTTTCAGTGACACAGGCTGACAGATTGTTGGACAGGGGACAGTAATGACTGACTAACAGCAGGATAGTTAAATACCAGGCACCCTGTGTGAGGACCTGTGTGGGCCTGACCCCCACCACCCCTCTGCTGGCCACAGCGATGACATCAATGGTGGACTATATTTCCGGTTAGCCTGGCTTACCAGGCCTGCCTCTCAAGGCCAGGGTGCTGAGTGCTTTATCTACACTGGGAGTTTTACCAAAGAGGGGGGTACAATTTTCGGGGTGCATCTGGGGATCCAAAAGGAACCTTGGAGCTAGGGGTCTTTGGGTGTGAGTCCTGTGTTGACAGGAATAAGGGGATTTCTGGCAGAAAGTCTCAGTGTCCCCCATTTTTCTGTACCTCCAAAATACCCTGCAAGGAAATGGCCAAGCCTCCACGCCAGTGGTCATGTGAGCAGCCTGAGGCTCCTGCTTGAGACCTTGCTGATGACTGTAGTGGGACTTGTGCATTTGTCCACTTTGTCCCTTTCACTGTGGCATTCAGACACCCCAACATGCCTCACGGCTCCCTCTCCAGAGAGGAGAGAGCCCTTAACTCTAGGGGCCTCATTTGACCCCCACCTTTAAGTAGGTGTCACAGGAGCACCCTGGGGAGTCCCAGACTTGCACAGAGCTCAGAACCAAACAGTGAGTGGTCCTGATGGAGCCAGTCTGGTTCTGGCTGCTGACGTCAATACACTGTAGTATAGACAGAACCTGCTTGACATCCTACAGCCAGCAATGGGCAATCTGTGACATGTGCCAAGACGATGCCGTGGTTACCAGGACAACAGATTAGCATTAGATAAGGTTCTAGCTGAAAACGATGGAGTCTGTGTTGTGCAGGCAGGACAGTGCACACACACAGCTCCAGACGGTTGTTTCCAGGGCCCCGGGGTCCCAGAGCACCCTCTGATGAAGTAGCAGAGGGGTACACGGCCCATGCAGCTTAATGGAAGAATGGCTCACGCCGTAAGGAGGACTCCCTCCACCACACACTTAGTCATAACGTGAGCCCTCACTCCATTAGTGGCCCAGTCTAGAGCCTTCCAGAAGCAGCAAGTACCAGGCAAAGACTGAATGAGACCGGCGAGAGGAATCTAGTCAGGACGGATGTGTTCTTGGCCTGAGCTTTCTCAAGCTCTTCCTCTGCAGTCCTCACTCGTTGGCCAATGTCTCGTGGACCCCTCTCTGACCTTCGTTTTGTGCCCACTCTCAGCCAGTGAGAAGCCTCTGGCCGTGACCCGGGGCTGACTCACGTGTTCCTGGTCACTCTGAACACTGCACAGAAGTCTAGCACATTTGCATGTGTGTATGAGTGAGTTATTTGCCTGCATGTACACGTCCACGGTGTGTGTGACTGATGCCCATGGAGGGCAGAAGAGGGTATCGGATTCCCTGGAACTGGAGTTACAAACAGCTGAGCCACATGTGGGTGTTGGGAAGTGAATGTCTGTGGAAAAAATAGCCTGTGCTCAGAACTACTAAGGCGTCATTAATGCCAGCATTTAGGAGGCAGAGGCAGAAGGATCTCTGAATTCGCTGCCAGCCTGATCCACAGAGGGAGTTCCAGGATAGCCAGGGTTACACAGAGAAACCCTGTCTTTAAAAAAACAAACAAAATGCTAAGCCGTCTGTCCAGCCCCCCATCCTGGACAGCTATATGGATGGGTGTGTGGGAGTGTGAAGCGACCCCCCCCTTCCCGAAACACTCAACACGCGTGGCTTTCTGTTCTTGTAGGTTGTCTTTAAAGCTGGACACGCTTGCAGGAGGCTGCTGCAGAGTTCTGCCCAGGGAGTTTCTTCTCACCGGGAGCCTGACCTGTCCCTTTAGCCTGGCTGAGGCCAGGGACCTCCAGCAACTCTTACCTCTTCCCCTGGCCTTGGCACATCTGGCTGAGTAATCAGAAGCTTCCAGGGAACAAAGGAAAGCTGGTTTAGCCAGGTCCTGAGAAGACCAGCTAGTACCTCACATCCTGGGAGCAGAAATAGCTCAAAATAAAACAGGGCCTTAGAGTTGGGTGGTAACACTAATAGTCTAAAGATTTATTTATTTTTATGTATATGAGTACAACTATAGCTGTCTTCAGACACACAAGAAGAGGGCGTCAAATCCCATTACAGATGGTTGTGACCACCATGTGGTTGCTGGGAATTGAACTCAGGACCTCTGGAAGAGTAGTCTGTGCTCTTAACCACAGAGCCATCTCTCCAGCCCTACCAATAGTCTAAAAATCACAGCAGAACCCAGCAGTGGTGGCACACGCCTTTAGTCCCAGCACCTATGTGGCAGAGCCAGGAGGATTTCTGAGTTTGAGTCCAGCCTTTTCTACAGAGTGAGTCCAAGGCCATTCTGGGCTACAAAAAGAAACCCTGTCTAGAAAAACAAAACAAACAAAATATTAGAGCAGAAAGAATGGGCTCAGGAAGGGAACTTCCTAGGGTCCATGACATTGGTGGATAGATAGTTCCAGAAGGCTCAAAGGAAGGTATTTCTGAGCAAAGGTCCTGGGGTCAGAATGTGAGGAACAGGACAGATCTCGATGAGGGACCAGGAGTGGGGTGGAGAGCATGGGTGGGGGTAGCAGTCCTTCAGGCTTCAGGACCCTTAGCCTCAGCAGCAGGGTATGAGACTGAGTATTTACTGTCCCGTGATTTTCTCCTTGCCTCAGTTTCTCCATCAGTGTGCATTCCCCAGGAAAGGCCTGGACTTTGAGCTCATTAACCCTAGCTGTGCTGTCCTGTGATGTGGTCACTCAGCTCTGGCTACTCTTGGTTTACAGAAGTGCCCACCCCGTGAGACATGCCACCTGTTCCAGGAGACTGAGGTGCTGAGGTGAACACTGGTCAGAAGTTAGACTTCCTGTCTCCAGTGATGCCTGAAATCTGCTAAAAATATCCATGCCCCCTGCCAGAGAGGCAGCTATGACGGTGGCTGGGCTGCAGTGACGATGCTGAGCCCAGAGAGCATCCGGCAGAGCCAGTTGCCATGGTGATGCTGACTCACAGGCAGAGGCAGGTAGTGGCATCTGGTACCCGACTGCCCGCCTCTGCATGGCCGGCACTCAGTATCCCGCCCAGCACCCACCCCACAGCCTTTGCAGGGACCAGGGTCGCTATGGGGGCAGGGAGGGTGCACAGGCTGTACCCTCCGTCACTGACCTGTCACAGCAGGGAGATGACAGAGGAGGTGTGGCCTCTAATGACCCGACCTTTGACCCACCCTGCTCTCATCTGTTCTGTCAATTCCTTCATTTCACATATGCAAAAAAAAAATGTCCTGTGCACTAATCCCTGGCGCTGGCGCTGGCTAAGACCCCATCTCTTCCTCATTTTCTTGTCCCTGTCCCCCACCAGCCTCCATTTGCACACCTCAGGTGGCCACAGGCACCTCAGCTGCAGCTAACGCCTTCTCCAGTCACTTGCAGTTACTTCAGCTGGCCTCTGGGCCTCTGAATTCTTGGTTTTTGTATCCTTTTCCATCCTAGGTGATGGCACCTGGCAGGCTGATGCCAAGCACCCTGGGTGACACTGCCTCCAGACACAACTAAAGGGACAGTGCATACAGAAAGGAGATGAGTGCACACCTATTAATCCCAGTGCTCAGCAGGGCTATCTCTCTGAATTCCAGGTCAGCCTGGTCTACAGAGCGGCTGTTTGTTAACCTGGATGCCCGGGATGAGGTCCTGAACTTGGTCCAAGAATTCTGGGTCACCCCAGAACTGGGGAGAGACAGGTAGGTCCCTAGAGCTTACTGGAAACTGTAGAGCAAAGAAAGGCTGTGCAGAGTGAGATGGCTCAGCAGCTATAGGCTACTGCCACCAAGCCAGACAACCTGAGTTTAGTCCCCTGGGACCCACATGGTGGAGGGAGGGAACTCCAACAAGTTGTCCTCTGACTACACACACACATGCTTTGTATAGACAGAAATAAAACGACTTTTGAAAAACCAAAGTGGCCAGGTGGTGGTGTCGAACACTAATCCAAGCATTAGAAAGGCAGAGGCCGGAGGACCTCTGAATTTGAGGCCAGCCTGGTCTACAGAGTTCCAGGACAGCCAAGGCTACATAGACACCCTGTCTTGGAAAAAATGAAAGGAAAAAAGAAAGACCAAAGTGGACGCCTCTTGAGGAATAACCCAGACTGTTCTGTGAGTTTAGCATGCGCATGGGCACACAGAGGCATTAATTCCACAGAAACAGGCATATCAAAGAACTAAATTCACCCAGTAAACTCATGAAACAAACCCTGTGCTTGCTAAGAAGCTGGGGTCAGGGAGGCCGGTTCCCTAAAATGCACTGTCTGGGGTGACTCACCCTCCCTCAGGGAGAGGCAGGTGGGGCCCGGGTAGTGCCTGACCCGACAGGACACCTGCTGAGTGGCAGCTGAGGCCAGCGCCCAGGTGGCTTGTGCCAGCCCCGGGGCCTTTGCACGAGCTGCTCTGACTGCCAGAGGAACCCGTGCCCGAGCGTGCGTGCGTGCGTGCGGGGGAGTCACCTAGGCTTCCTTGCTGTCCTTGTGGTCCCCCAGCTTACTCCCACCCTCACCCGGCCCCTCCCCTTTCGGGTTTCTTAGGCCTCCAGAAAGATCTGTGGCTTAGCCTGTGAGGGCAGACAGGGCCACTGGCGGTGGGGGTGGGGGACGAGGACATGGAGCTGTTGAGTGCAACCAGGAAGGTGAGAGCCTGGGACTCACCACGCTCCTGCCTCAGCTAGGAGAGGTCTCCTGGAGCAAAGTCTGTGGGAGCAAAGGCGGTCAGAAACGGTTCCCCTCACAGAGGGCTGCTGCGGGGCTGGGAGGGCGCGGTGGAGAGTCTGCAGGACGCGGGTATTTTTAGGCGCTGAACGAAGCTCTGAAGTATGTCCATGGCCCCTCCCGAGGGCAGGCTGGGTGGCTGCTTGGGAGCCTGGATCCAGTAGAGGCGGATGGGATGGAGGGCGTGAGTCACCGCCTGGTGGCTGAGGCCAGGCGGGCGAGGGAGGGAGCATGCAGAGGCTGGTGCTGCCCAAGGGAGGCTCAGCCAGTCGGTCCTCACCGACTCCCACGGCTTGTAAAAAGCAACGTCTGGACAGCGTGAAGGTTCCCAAAGCTGCCACTCTTAGACGGGACTATGCATTTATTGAGTACTTAATGCTTTCTACTAGGCTGGCCCTAGGGTGATCACCACGTTGTGCATTTCTCCTATACCAGGCTAGCCTTAGGAGTCTGACACACCAAGATGGTCACAGTGATGACTGCCATGCCATATATTTCCTGGGTCCGTGCTGTGCACAAGGCTGATTGATGGTTCATTCACAGCACACATTTATTTAGCACCTGCTGCATACCAGGCTGATCCTAGGAGTGATGATCTTTGTGGCACACATTTGCTGGGCTCTAGGCCAGTAATTTGCCCTCAGAGTACACTTATTAATCACTTACTGCATACCAGACTGGCCTTTGAGTGGCCAGCACATCATTTATTGAGCACGTACTTAAGTGCTGGTGCAGAGAGGAAACTGAGGCATGGTGGGGTTGAAGTGGTCCAGGCACCTTACCTAACCAATGCTTCCAAGCCTGTTTGGCATCACTGCTAGGCTGAAGGGCCTTGTTTTGCTGTGTAGTGCTAGGGAGGGAACCCCAGTCCTCCACACAGGCTGAGGGAGCCACACCCCTGCCCAGGGGAGGATTTTTCTTTTTCTTCCAAGTTTATCACTGAGAAGCCCAGCAAGCTCTGCACAGGGGAGGAGATCACAGAATAAAATTTCTTAAAAAGAGCCAGGACCTCCTGCTCCTGTCCAGTGCTTGGCTCCTTGTTGCCCCTTGAGGAAGCTGAGACCAGAGGTTACTGGCCACATCAAGTTCTGTTACCCACTGTGCGTGCATGCTGTCTTGACACAGGGTCTCACTGTGTAGACCAGCCTAGCTTGCCTCTGCCTCCAGTGCTGGAATTAAAGGGATGTACCACTAAAGAGGCAATATTACAGTGTCCAGCAACCACTCTCTCTGCTCCTGGCCAGTGAACAGGACGCCTCCTGTAGGTAGTGTCAGAGCCTTGGCAATGCTCTGGGGACAGGTAGGTCCAAGGAGTCTTCCTCTCTCCATCAGAGGTACTGAAGGGAAGTGGGGTTGGAATTAGACACAAAGCTGAGCAAGGCTAGAGCATGGGCAAGTCGGACCCTGGGTTCAGGTCTCTGTAAGTGATGGAGGAAAGGTGGCTATGGAGCTGCTGCTTAGCCATCAGCACGTCTGAACCACGTACCTCTCTGGATCCCATCCCCAGGCACTGACAGGCCTAGTGAGGCTGTCTCTCTGGCTCCCATCCTCAGGCACACTGACAGGCCTAGTGAGGCTGTCTCTCTGGCTCCCATCCTCAGGCACACTGACAGGCCTAGTGAGGCTGTCTCTTTGGCTCCCATCCTCAGGCACACTGACAGGCCTAGTGAGGCTGTCTCTCTGGCTCCCATCCTCAGGCACACTGACAGGCCTAGTGAGGCTGACCTTGCTCTTCCTTGCTATAGGAAGGAGGAGCTTCCTGGGTCTCCTCCTCCCTGGCAAGCGCCATCACCTCATCTGCTTGCCCAGCGTGCACTCCTCCGGCTCATGTCTACTGGCCACAGGGCCTTTGCATCTGCCTGGAACTAGGTGGCTGGCCCTGCAATACATCCTCAGCTTATAGTACTCAGGGTCAAGGTCTGGGCTTCGCACACACTAATCAGTGCTCTGTGACTCTCCCTGGCACCCGAGGGTTAGAGGACATTTGTAATCCTTTCTCCGAGTCCACCATATGGGTCCTAGAGATCAAACTCAGTTTATCAGCTCCCCTTGTCCCGAATGTCACCTGACCCCTTTCCTAACCTTCATCTGGCCTCCTCCCTGGCCCTTTCTGCAGTGGTGTATTTGGTCTCTCTGTGGCAGGCTCCCCCTAGGGGAAGGGCAGGGCTGCAGGGCGAGGGTTCTGCTGTTGGCTAGGTGTCAGTCCTCCCACATTTGGACAATCATTGTAAGATGTCTTGGTGACCACAAGGTGAGTAGCCAGGCACTCCAGTGCTCCTTAAGCTGTATGTTACTAAGGCCTGCCTGTGAGGAGTCAGAAGGGTAACTGGGACATAAATACCGTGGGAAGTCACCCGTCATGGAAGGTGGCCCTGTGCAGTCCCTGGACCTGGGTGAGTCACCCTGTAGTGTGGTCAGGGGAGGAACCACCCACAGGACAGCAGCTAAGATCAGGTGATGGGTGTGGATATCAGCCCTGAGGGCCTGGCTTAGAAGGATCTGGAAGGCAGCCTTCAGGAACTAGGTCTGGCTTATGGCTTCCTCTCTTCTGCGAGGGGCTAAGGCTTGGTTCCTGGAACTCACTGGGAAGAACACAGAAACCTCATTCAGCTCAGAAGCTTCTAGAATGCACCTAAGCCAGGGTGCATGAGGCAGGAAGCAGAGTTGGCTGTTCTCTGTCCTGTGCTGCAGGAGAGTAGTGGAACAGGCATGGAATGAGCACTGGGGACCAGGGCTGAGCTGGCAGGAAGCTGCAGGGCCACAGGAGCAGAGCATGGGACAGGAAACAGACACAGGGAACCTGGAAGGTACTTAAGGATGGGGCCAGGAAGCTGCTGTAACTAAAACTATAGCACAGCATAGTGCCCAGCACTGTGGCACAGCATAGTGCCCAGCACAGTGGCACAGGCCTTTAATCTGAGCACTTGGGATGCAGAGGCAGGAGGACCTCTGAGTTCCTGGTCTCTAGAGTGAATTCCAGGCCAGCTAAGGCTACATAGTGAGACCTTGTCTCAAAAAGGAATGACAAAAGTCCAAATCCTAGAATTTGCTGTTTGGTGTTTTGTGGCATGGTCTTCTAGCTGATAGTCTGGAACTCACAGCAATTCTCCAGTAGCTGCCATACCAGGCCAGGCTCACGGGGAGGACAGCATGGGGCCCATAGACTGGAGCTGGAGTGACTATACCTGCCGTAGCCATTACCCCAAGGTCGATCTCAACATGGTGGCCAGCCTTCTGTAATGTGTTCCCTTTACACACTGTTGGGGCAGGGTGTCCCATGGCCCAGATGTGGGCCCTGTGGTAGGATCCCATCGAGACCAGGCCAAACTCACAGGGCCACCTGCAGTCTGGCAACAGGCTCAGCTGGGGGACACAGGACAGCACTGGCCTTCACAACTGATTGGCTTGCACTCTTTGTTTTAGAGACAGGGCTTCTCTATGTCGCCCTGGCTGGCCTGAAATTCTCTGTAGAGCAGGCTGGCCTGCTTCTGCTGCCGTGAACCGTGCTTATGTTGAAATCTGTTATTATCCTCAGTCTGTTCGTATGGGTCATGAGCAGTTGTGGAAACTGGGGACAGAGCCCACTTGGTAGAGCTAAGCTACAAGAGGCCCTGGGCTCCATCTCAAGCATCCCAGTGGCTGTAACTTCATTTCCAACAGCATCTTCTGGTCTCCATGGGCACCAGGTATGCATGTGGTAAATACACACATGGACACACACATGGATACACACACACACACACACACACACACACACACACAAAGTCCGTGCTGTGCTCTCCCTGGGTGCACTTGCCGTGTAGTACACTGGAGTTGTATGGGGTCAGGACTGTTCTGCCTGCTGAAGCAGCCAGCCAGCCTTGGTTCTGACTTCCCTCTCCTGGCCCAGTCTCCTCCACAGCTCGGCCATTACAGGCCTGGCTTTTAAGTGCTTTGGAGCCCCGGCTGGCCTAAAGCTCCTGGTGGTGCGACCTCTCAGCCTCCTAATGCGGGATCTGCTCTCCTCTCCTCTATCAGCAGGACACACAGACAGCCCCACGCCCAGGGAACTGCTCCCTCTGATGAGACCCTGGTGCCCTAGGGACAATGTGCTCAGGGCTTAGGGAAACAAGCGGGTCGGGGGTGGCAGATGGACGGCGGGCTCCTCCTATGGTGTTTGCCTTTATTTTTCCAACAGAAGACATAAGGGGTACGCCTGGTAAAGGACAGGCAAGCGGCCATGTGCTGAGCTCGCAGCTCCAACATGAAACTCAAACAAGCCTGGAAGAAGCCTGCCCTTCAAAGAACAGCCAAGACTTCACAGGCAACTCAGACTCCGGGCCTTCCAGAAACTGAGTCAATAGCCAGCCAGGGACTTCACTGGACCAGATGCCAAGTGTGGTTTCACGCAAAGGTGCCCAGAGGTCTCACCCACCAAACTGGGCTCGGCTCAAGCTGAGACTGCTCACTGCTTGCCTGCCTGCCGCCCTGGCTTCTTCTCCGGCTGGCCTCGGCCTGCACCTGGGATGCCACCCCGGCCCCGGCCACCAAACACACCTGCACAGGACAAAAGAGGTAGGGCTAGACATCAGCTTCTCTGGGCAGGGACAAGGGTCTTTTCCTCTGTGCCCTGTCCCACTGCATGAGGGGCCTGTGGGAGTTTCCAGGTTGTACTCAGCCTGGAGAAAGGGTCTCCTCAGCCTACAGGAGCCCACACCACCATACTCTACATGGAGACTGTACAGGGTGCAGAGAGGCGAGTGCCTGGATGTCCCTCCCCGACCTTATTCTCATCGGGACCCCACCTCGGCCAGCGCCGCCCATGCCTCGGCCTTTCTGCTGCTTCTGCTGCTGCGGTCCTCCTCGCCCGCGGCCCTTGGCGGCCTCCTCCCGCACCATGTCGATGATCTCATCGGGGATACGCAGGTACTTAATGGTGCTGCCACGGATGTAGCACTCGGGCATCCTCCAGAACTTGTCACCATCCTGTGGAGAGGGCAAGTCTTACAGGTGGGCACAGTCCACCCAGGCCAGCAGTGCCCTCGCAGAGTGACCACTCACCCTGGACGTGCAGATCACCTCCCGAAGGTTGATGTTCATCCAGTTGTCACAGCTCACCAGGTGCCCGTTGTATGTCTCCCCGTTCTTCAGCTCCACCAGCTGCGGGAGAGCCCGACAGCCTAGTTCAAACACATCTCATCCCAAACTACGGCTTTCTGTGCAACTGATCAACCTTTAAGGGCTGGGCTGCCACTCATAAGCGAGTGCTATGATGAGCAGGCACCGCTCAGGTTCTCCACCCAATGTATGGACAGGAACAAACTAACTGGGCACGGTGGCACACACCTGCGATTCCAGCAATCTGGTGGCTGATGCAGGAAGACAGTGAGGAGACAATGGGCAAGCCCAGTCTGGTCACCTACAGGAGGAATATTACACAGCCAAGAACAAAATGACTCGCAAAACCACTGAGTGACACAGACAAGCCACACGTTCCTCACTCAAAAATGTTCACAGGCTGCAAAGGCAGGAGCACGGGCCCAGTGGGAGCAGCGGCAGGAGCACGGGCCCCGGTGGGAGCAGTGCACAGGTGTGACGGCCAGGGCTGGAGTGAACTAAGGTGGGCTGAGAACAATGAGGCCGGGCTCTGGCCGTGTGGAGTCTATGAACACACTATACACCACAGGCAGGGCTCCTTCCATGCTACCCCGGAGGGAACCCAGGCCTGCAGCATGCAGGGCCACGTCTTGGCTACTAGGCCACACTGCTGCTCCTTTAAAAAAAAAATGGTTCAACCAGTGGCAATCCTCCTGCTGCAGCCTCCCAGGTACCTGGGATGACAGGTGACCTGGCCTGTGCTAGGGACTCTCGGGACGAGACCAGGGACATGTGAGTTGCACCGTGCCCCAGTTTCATCCTGACATTACTTTTCAAACACTTCTTTTGAATGCTTTACTTTGTACTGCATTTGCTGTTCTGTCTGTGTGCAGACAGGACAGAGAACAACTTCAGGGAAGTCACGACCCCTTCCTTCATCATGTGGGTCCTGAGGACTGAACTCATGGCCTTCAGCTTGGCAGCAAACACCTTTACCCACTGAGCCATCTTGCCAGGCCTTCAATCATGAACTGCAGAGGGCTGGGGTGTGGGCACAGGAAGGGAGGTGGCCCAGAGTGGCCATGCTTACCATAGGGTGATTCTGCGCTGTCTTCAGCAGCGACAAGGGAAGCTGGAAGGCAAGTGTCAGTGTGAGGAGTGGTCCCCAGTTCAGGGACGGCCTCATAGGCATGGCCACCCCCAATGCACCCATCTGTGCTCAGGTCACGGGTGACCTCGCATCATCCCATCCTACAGGTGTTAGCCACCTGGACCTCCTGAACCATTCTGGCCATTTCTCCACAACTCCTGTCACCTAGAACCACAGAAGGTCCTCTACCTGGAAGTAGCAACCCAGTAGCTTTTCTGAGGCAGAAACTTGTCACAAGCCCGGGCTGGCCACAGCCTCTGAACGCCCAGGGCTGCACATCAGCCCGCTTCACACCTCATCCTGCCTGTGCTTCCAGAACAGGTGACTTGGGTCTCCTGGGCCCCAGGGGAAGGACTGAGAACAAGGAGGCAGCAAGGCTGGTGACACTCTGCCTTCCGGTGCCAGCATCATAAAGACCAACATAAACCAGGTGTGCTGTGGCACACCCGTCATCCAGTGCCAGGGAGGCTGAGGCAGGGGGATAAGGAGTTTAGATTATTCTCAGTTATAGTCTAAGGTCAGCCTGGACTACATTAGACCTGTCTCCAAAATTTACACAAAAATCAAAATACAGCCAGGCATAGAGTGCACACACTCAATCCCTGCACTGAGAGGCAGAGGCAGGTGGATCTCTGTAAATTCCAGGCCAGTTGGGTTACACAGTGAAACAAACAAACAAACAAACACCACCACCACAAAGGGCTCGAGAAGGGCTCAGCAATGGAGAGCACTGGCTGCTCTTCTGGATGACCTGGGTTCAATTCCCAGCACCCATATGGTAGCTCACACATCTATAACTCCAGTTCCAAGGGATCCAACACACAGAGACATGCATGCAGGCAAAACACTAATGTGCATGAAAAAATAAATCACGTTAAAAACACAAGAAACAAAGAACAACAAGGGTCCCAGATCCTCGGGGCCACCATGCCCAGCATGGTGACTTTGAGTCATGAGAGGATTGGGGGAGCCTGCAGCACAAGGCCCTTCCCAAGAAGAGCTGGGGGTGGGGTGGGGGGGGTGGTTAGTTGCAGGAAGTGAGGCTCAAGCCCACTTCCTGCATAGGCTTCCTGGAAGGGTAGGAGGCAGAGGATGGCGTTTGTGAAAATGGGTGGTGGGCGGGTGGCCTTGGTGACCAGTGACAATGGTGTCTAGCCTGATCCTCAAATAAACAGTGGAAAAGAGCCACAGCATGGCAGCCTGTGGCTAAGCTCCAGAGAGTTGGAGTCATGCTCATCCTTGGCTACAGTGTGAAGCCAACCTGGGCTACAGGAGACCCTGTTTCAATAAAGGAACAAATAAACACCCAAAACCCCAAATACAAGGCACAGCAAGGGCTCAGGGGCAAACATTGCTAAACAAGGACGGACACACAAACACGCAGCCCTTCTGGAACTGCTATGGCCCACAGTAGGCCTGGAGCCTACTGCTGAATTTCTGTCCCTCCTGCCAGGGCCCCAGCCACCACCCAGGGTGCCCTTCCCCAGATTCTCTTTGCCCAATCCTGCTGAGCATGTCCCCTCCTGTGGCCAGGCCCCTAATGGCCACCCTGGGCTGCCAGCCTGTTCCCACCCACCGCAGCAGAGGCCTCTAATTACGGGGTGATTAGCACCAGTCTCCCCGGCTAGACAGAAGGTGAGTGTAGGTGTGGGCTCTGCTGCGGCAGGGAGGGGCAGTAAACACTTGCTGAACATGCAGAGGAGGGGACACCCAGCACAGGTGCGTCCTGTGCATCACCACAGGTAAGAAAAGTGTGGTGTGGGGACAGGCCGCCACCCCCAGGTCTGTGTGTGCAGCGGGAAAGAGGAATGGAAGAAGTAATTATAATTAGTTCATGCTCCAGCTGGGAAGGCGCTGAGTGAAATGGGCCAGGGCAGACAAGGAGGCTGAAGCTGGGGTAGTCACAGGTTCTGAGTGAGGGAGACAGTTTTACAGAGCACCTGCAGGTGTCACAGCCTTCACTTCTGTGTTCCAGTCTCAGCACCTCCCACTGGAGGAGCCAGTTTCAGGGAAGGAAATTCCTTCTCAGCCATCCTCCAGACTCTCTGGGATCCACCATGTAGATGAGACGGCTGGAGGGCTAAGCCTAGGGCTCTTGAGTTCAGGAATGTTCAGCTGGGACACTCCTGCACCAGTCTGACGGCAGAGATATTCAAGTGTCTGTGTGTAACCTGCATGGGGTGAGCGTCCAGTCCTGGACACACCTGGCCATTCCTTTAGGAAGGCTCAGGGGCTGGGCGGGTGCTCTGGGGTGGCAAGAGATTGAATGTGTCTCGGGGGCTAAGGGTACTCCCAGTGGGGAGTGCTTACCTACCATTTGTTAGGCCCTTAGTTCCTGCACAAAACCTAGAATCAGGAGTTCATAGTGATGCGAGAATACAAAGGGAGTTCAAAGCCAGCCTGGGCTGTATGAGACCTCGCCTCCCGTCCTGACCCAAAGGTAGAGGTATATACGTGTCCTTTCCATACTCCAGTGACTGAAGCAAAGCATCATGAGTTTGAGGCTAGCCTGGATTACGTCAGTCTAGATCAGAAAGCCTAACCAAAAGCCAAAACCAAACATCCAACCATCAAGAACTGAGTAGATGGCAATGTGCGGCTCTCTCAACTTGGGCCAACACCAGCGCCCCTCGATAGAGCAGCAGGGAAACCCGACCTCCTCTACTCCACCATGTTTACGCCAGCTTTAGGAGTCCCAGGACTGGGAAGGCCTGAGCCTAAACTAGGAGAAAAAATTCCTTCTTCCTAAGCGGACATGATGTGTGTCCCAGGGAGAGAAACATCCCTCTCTCCGGGTTGGATTTTCAGCCAAAGGTGTGGGCAGACACCAGACAGGCATCAAGCGGGGAAAGGAACCCACGTGAGCCATTAGGCCCGCCCACTTCCCGGAAACGCAGCATTCCTATCAATGACGGTGACAAATCCCGGAAGCGATCATAGTCCCTCTTCCGGCCGCAAAAACCGGGTCCATTCAAGAGATAAATACCAACGGCGACGCGCTGAGACCCTGGAGAGACACCGGTCACCTCCGGCCTCAGTTTCCCCCATCTCTCAGCAGCCCGAAGACATTGCACGCGCCCCGCCGCCTCGCGGCCCTCACCATCTTCCCTGCAGAGATAACTTCCGCCGCTGCACAATCACTTGCGCTCCCACCGGCGGCCCACCGCGCGCCCCAGCCGAAAAAGACTGGCAGAAATTCTGGCCAATCAGCGAGTGGCTCAACGGACACTCACCCAATCGGAACGGGCTAGGGCGGTGCCGTATTCCCACCGTGGGATTGAGGGGCGGCCGTAAAGTGCGACACTGGAGCGACGCAAAAGGCCGCAGCACAAGTCACGCCCACTCCGGGTGTAAGTTGGTAAAGGGCGCCTGCGCAGAGGTGCACTCCTGGATCTGGTTCGGCGCCACACTGTGGGCGAAGTTGGCTAATGCATGTGAATCGCGCGGGGCTGGGGGAAAACGCCTCGTTCCCACTTCTCCTAGCCTTCCATTCTCGCCCTTATGGATCTCTGTCTTTACCAAGTCAAATGGAATCCTTGAACGCGAACGGCAGGTCTGGCGTTCCCCGGCGACAGGAGGTGAAAGCTGGAATTTTCGTGTTTTGAGATGGGCTCTTGTGGCAGCTGAAGCTAGCTGATCATGAACTAGAATTAGACCCTGACTCAGCTTCTCCAGTGGCATGGCCGCTGTAGGCCACTAAGCCAGCTCCTTGCTTCTTTTTTTTTTTTTTTTTTTTTTTTTTCTTTTAAAAAACGTTATCATTTGGGGAGGGAGATAGTGTTTCTCTGTGCAGCTCTAGCCGGCCAGAAACACTCAATGTAGACCAGGCTGATCTCGAACTTCCAGAGTTCCTAGTGAGAGCTGGAATTGCAGGTGTGTACCACTGTGCCTAGCATGCTGCGTGTTTTTATGTGTCTTCTTGAGATACAAATTCAGGTTCTCATGCTTGCCCAGTGTAAGGGTTCATGATTTGCCAAAGAATGATATCCCGGACTCAAATAGTATGTAAACACAAAGAGTGTTTTATTCTGCAGAAGACCAGGGGGTCTCCCATTACCAGAATAGACACCCAAGTGAACTTGGAGGTCTGATTTAAAGCACATTAGGGAATTCCGGGGTAGGTGACCTCTGTGTTAATCTGTTGGGTCCATCTCTACGGACATTCCATTACTGGGGTGTGGGGGCTGGAAACTTACTGGGGAGGTCTGGAAACTGCTGCTGACCCATTGTCCTTGCCTAAGGCCAGGTGGCAGGGCAGCATCTGAGGCCTGGAATTGCCCAGTTCTTGGAATCAGAGGTTTAGGCCTAGTCTCCTTAACTGCCAGTTTGAAGCCAGTCGTGGAATCAGCCTAGCCTTCTCACCAGGAAGCGATTTACCCATGGAGCCACCTCCCCAGCCCTTCTATTTATTTTTGTTTTCTTTGGCTGCTGGCGATGGAATCGGAGCTCCACCCTGAGCTGTCCCAAGCAGGACAGCTGTTTTACCAAGCTGCTGAAAGGTCCTGGCGCAGAATGTTAGCAATGAATTCACTTGTGCGAATACTCTGACCCGGGAGACTCCCTTGGCACCACTACCCAGGGCTCTTCTAAGTGATGAAGTGAGACTCCCACACTAGGACTGTAGCTCAGCGGGAGAGGTGGAGACCCTGAGCTCTTGCCCCACACTGTTAAAAATAAAGTAAAATAACAATCAGTAAATGCTGATGAGAACCTGACCGAATGGGCACTGTCAGCACTGAGGAAGTGCTGCTGGAGGGCCACGAGTTCAAGGCCATCCTCCATTACACATATGATTCAAGAACAGCCTGGTCTACTTTACTCTGTCACTAATAAACAAAAGAGAAATGTAGCAGTGGGCCCGCTGACCTCATGTCTAAGATCAGAGAGTACCTGTCACCCCAGAATCCAGCTCTGAGATGAAGACCAAAGGATTTGTGATGTAAGAATCTGAAATACTCAGAGAAAGAGCAGCCCAGACTGGGTGAATTCCAGCAAAGTTGACGTCAGCCCTCCTGGGTACCTTGGCTAGCCTGTGCTTCTGCAGGAGTGGCAGGTGGGAGCAGGAGCCTTGAAATCTGAAGTGCTGCTGGTGACAAGTCACCTAAATCACCTGGGTGAAGGGTCAGAGCTCCCTGGTGGCTACAGAGGGCATCCATGTCAGTGTGGCTGCAGAGGGAGGGAGGGAGTCCCGGCTGGGACACCCCTTTGTGTCTCTTCTAGACTATTCTCTCAGCCGTTTCTCTTCTTTGCCCATTCAGTGCCCCATGTGGCATAATGTCACTCCTCTCTTCCTGTTTTGTTTTAGTTATTGTTTTCCTGCTCAACAACCATGGTGAAACCTAGGGCATTGCCCATAAGCCCCTCCCCAGCCGCCACTGCCCTGACCTAGTGAGCTTTTCACAAGCTTTGCCTTTAGACGGTCCCTGCTTATAGCAGGTAAGTTCAAAAGACAGGAAGGGTAGGAAGCATCAGGCAGACTGCATCCAGGAGTAAATAAAGCCATCACTTGCAGTGGAGAAATGTCCCTCCAACTTGGGTCCCTGCACTCCAGCCACCTTCAGAGGAACTTTCTCTAATTGGCCAAATGGGCCTGTATGCATGATGGCCACAGCAACAGCCTCAGTGAACAGGCCTCACACCTCTGCCTCCAGCCCCAGAAGGTGGCAAGTGCTGGAGCAGCAGTGCTGAGCTTCCGTGTGGCCTGGGTGGCTGCACCTTCATGAGCAGATGCACCTGAGTGTTCTTCCAAGAAGACAGGGACAGGGTTCCAAACAGGGTTGGATAAAGAATAACCGGGCACAGGGTGTGCTGGCTCCCACCTTTAATCCCATCACCCTGGAGGCAGAGGCAGAGGCAGAGGCAGGTGGATCTCTGTGAGTTAGAGGTCTACAGAGTGAGTTCCAGGACAACCAGAGCTACACAGAGAAACCTTATGTTGAGAAACAAAGAAACAGCTGAATCTGCAAGATGGCTCAGCAGGTGGAGGCGCTTGCTGCCAAGCCTGCTGAGTTTGACCCCTGCTACCCGCACAGCGGAGCCCAGAACCCACACATGTGCACACAAATAAGACAAATGTAATATAGTTTTTTTTACATTTAAAAGAAGTTCTATTTTCTCTAACATTTTAACATTTTGTTTTGCCGCATTGTTGTGTCTTGTATGCAGGTGTGAGGGAGGGTACATGTGCCTTGGTGTGGCCTTCAGAGACTGGATGTGACATCAGTCCTCTCCCATCCCTCTCTGTCTTTCTTGTTGGGGAAGTCTCTTACCTAAACTGAGCTCTTGGCACCTCAATGTCTCTGACGCCCCAATGCTAACTCGTGTATGGCTGTACCTTACTTTTACATAGGGATTTTTTTTTTAAAGATTTATTTATTTATATGAGTACACTGTAGCTGTCTTCAGACACACCAGAAGAGGGCATCGAATCCCATTACAGATGGTTGTGAGCCACCATGTGGTTTCTGGGAATTGAACTCAGGACTTCAGTGCTTTTTGTTTTGTTTTGGTTTTGGTTTTTTTTCTTTTGTTTTTTTCTTTTTTATTTTTTTTTTGTTTTTTGTTTTTTTTGTTTTTTGTTTTTTGTTTTTTTTCGAGACAGGGTTTCTCTGTGTAGTCTTGGCTGGCTGTGCTGGAGTTCACTCTGTAGACCAGGCTGGCCTCGAACTTAGAAATCCACCTGCCTCTGCCTCCCAAGTGCTGGGATTAAAGGCGTGCGCCACCACCGCCCGGCTCATTTCTTTTTTATAATGAGCATTGTGAGCTTTTGCCATATCTTCGAATTTCCCCTTTTCTTCAGCAGACATGGTCTTCCACCTCTCTGAGCACTTCTTGGAGAACTCTGAGAGGCTGACAGAAGCATCTGGGTGCTTCTTCTTGTGCTCCTCCAGGCAGGTTTACACAAAGACCGCATATGAGAACATTTTGCTTCCCAGCTTCTTAGGATCTCCTTTGCCCAGGTTCTCCACGAGGCACAGAGTCGCCCAGTGCCTGTCCAGCTCTCGTCTGCCCTGGCGCTGTCTCTATGAGCTCAGTGTACTGTCATGGCTGTGAGATCGAGCGGGAGCCAGATGCAGCCTCCTCAGTCTCTCTGCTGGGTAACTTACATAGAGATTTTGAACTCAGATCTTTTTGCTTTTTCCCAACCAGGTCATCTCCCCTGGGTCCCAAAACAAGTAGCTGGGAGAGCAGCGCATACATGTTGTCTTGTTCAGAGTCTCTACTGCTGCAACAAAACACCAGGACCCAAAAGCAAGTTGGGGAGGAAAGGATTTATTGATCTTACATTTCCAGATCATGGTCCTTCACTGGAGGAAGTCAGGACAGGAACTCAAACAGGGCAGGGACCTGAGGCAGGAGCTGATGCAGAGGCCATGAGGGGTGCTGCTTACTGGCTTGTTCCCCAAGGCTTACTCAGCCTGCTTTCTTACAGAACTCAGGACTACCAGCCCAGGAATGGCACCACCCACCATGGGCTGGGCTCTCCCCGATTGATCACTAATGAGAAAATGCCTTACAGCTGGATCTCATGTATCTCATCCAAGCACACATACCGCCATGACATAGCCGGAATGGGCAGCAGGGAGATGTGGGGCTAGCAGCCACAGTGCCCACTCGAGCCACAGCGGCACAATAGCTACGGGCATCACCAATGTTTATTGTATGAACTGGAGTCCTGGTCCAAGGGAGGACTTGTGTCTGCGGCTGCAAACAGGCTGTGGCCCCACACCTGTGGCTGGGGACCTCATAGGCTCAGTGGGGAAGCTACTGTTGTTTGCCTAATGGACTGGAAAGGGGGAGAGGAATCGTGGTAGAAATGTACCAGGAATGTATGAAAGCCATCCTCCTGTGACTGAACACATGCTAATACAGCACCCAGGGAAGACGCAGGGTTATTGCCATAAGTAGAGGCTAGCCTCTGCTAAAAGGCAAAACTGCCTCAACATAACAAAAGAGCCAACATTCCCTACAGTGCCTGGATGCTGGCCACATTCTTGTTACCCCTTTACTCCTGAAAAAAAAGAAAGAAAGAAAGAAAGAAAGAGAGAGAGAGGCAGCTGCGTTGCTCCAAGTTTGAGGCTAGCCTGGTTTGCATAGCAAAACACTTCTGAAAACAGAGGGAGAAAGAAAAGACAGAGCTGGGAGATTGATGTAATGGCCATGTCATTAATCCCAACACTCTAAAGGCAGAGCCAGATGGATCTGTGAGTTTGAGGCTAGCCTGGTCTACATAGCAAGTTCTGGGAACTAGGCAGTCGGGGGTGAAAGTGGACCAGCTAGGGCTATGTAGTGAGCAGCTGTCTCAAAGTAAAATGAACAAAAGGTGGCGGCTGTGAGAAGGCTCAGTGAGTCAAGACACTTGCTGTCAAGACTTGGTGACTTGGTCCATGACGGGCAAAGATCTGTTACATAGTCCCAAGCAGGCAGGCCGAGCCCCACAGCTGGGGCTGCTGGCTGCATTAATATGGTTTCCTCGTTGTGTTCAGAGCGTTCCAGACCCTGGGTGCTGATGGGGGAGGGGCAGGGCTGGTGGGGTCGTGGCCTGGTGGGGGGTTGTGTGGCCTGGAGGGGTGTGGTCCAGCAGGGATGTGTTCGGCCTGTAGGTTTGCAGGGCGACTGACTGGTGTCAACCGCCAAGTCAAACAGCCCTGAAGTCACCGTTTGTTTACTGGGAAATGAGCTTAGACTGGGAACTTAAAGCTTTTGTGGTTAACACACTGGGACATCAGTCTCTACTCCACACTCAGGTGTAGAAAACAGATAACTGAAAACAGGTTGTCTGACATCTGCACACACAGAAACCCAAAGCTTCCCGGGGACGGAGAGCTGGCTCAGGGGTTAAGAGCACTGACTGCTCTTACAGAGAACCAGGTTTAGCTCCCAGCACCCACACACCAGCTCACAACCACCTGTACTGACTTCAGTTCCAGGACATCTGATCTGACGCCCTGTTCTGGCTCCAGACACCTGCATTTGTGTGCTCAAACTCTCCCACATACAGATAATTAAAGGTCCCTGCCCGAATTCTCTAGGAGAGTTGGGGTGGGCTGGGGCCGGACAGGATGATGGCTCAGTGAAGTGTCGCCATGAAGAACTGAGTTCAAATCCTGGGTCAAAGGTAAAAAGCCAGGTGCACAACACATATTTGTAATCCCAGCACTCCTGTGGTGAAACAGAAAATGGAGGCTGCGGACTCTGCCAGGATTTCATAGGTCACCTGGCTCTGAGCATAGCTGAGGGGAAGGAACAAGAGAGACATGACCTGACCCTTTGGATATCCCTGACCAAGCCCTGACCATGGTGATGCCCACCTGTTATCCCAGATTCAGAAAGTGATATTGGTTTAAGGACATCTTCAGCTGCATAATGAATTTGAGGCTAGCCTGAGCTACACTAGATCCTGTCTCAGTAAAACAAAACAAAACACAAGAAAACACCCAAGGCTTAGCACTCAGTCTGCCTCGTCCCCAGGCCAGCGTGCTTTGGCCCTTGCCCCAGGAATGTGCTAGTCTAGGCATAACGACCTGGTTACAGTACAGGGGGCAAAGGCTCAGACTGGGACGCATGGATCCAGACCTTGTACAGGAGGACACCGCTGCTTTCATCACAGGGACTTTGACAAGGGGGGGCATAGGAGCTCCTGGCCCCTCCCTAAACATCACCTGATAGTTCTGTGAGGTCTGAGCCTCTCCACTAAGTACCCCCAAGATGGGGATATACCAGCAAGCAAAGCCGACCAGGAAAGGAGGCTCAAAGTCACTAAGCAGCCCCACACTGGAGATGGCAGGCTCCCCTGGAGTCAACCTCAGGGGACGCTGGGCTGTCACTCATGCAGGCCAGGCCAGGCCAGGCTTCCCACACTCAGCATTTAGATTTACAAATCCACTTGGGTGGGGGGAGTGCTGGAGAGAGAGGAGTCAAGAACACCGTTGTTCTTCAGGGCCTGACGTAGAGTCTCAGCACCCACTCAGGGGCTCACAACCGGCTGTAACTTCAGTTCCCTGAGATCTGATCTCATCCTCTGACCTCACAAACACCAGGCACAAAAAAAGGCAAAAAAAAAAAAAAAAAAAAAAAAAAAAATGGAATAAACAAACAAACAAATAAAATAGAAAATCTAATACAAAGCAAAAACTTTAAAAAACAAAAACAAGGGCTGGAGAGATGGCTCAGCAGTTAAGAGCACTGACTGCTCTTCCAGAGGTCCAGAGTTCAATTCCCGGGAACCACATGGTGGCTCACAACCATCTGGAATGGGATCTGATGTCCTTTTCTGGTGCATCTGAAGGGAGCAGTCTACCCACATACATGAAATAAATAAATAAATAAATAAATAAATAAATAAATAAATAAATAAATAAATAACAAAAGCATAAACCAGGCATGGTGGCCACACCCGTCATCTCAGCCCTGGCTGGGGAGGTGGAGAAGGCAAGAAGATCTTTAGCTGTGTAGGGAGTTCAAGGCTACTCTGAGCTACATGAAACACTGTCTTAATTTTACTTTAAAATAGCAGGTTTTGAAGTGAGGCTGGGCAAAGCTTGTAGTGGGAAACAACAGAGCGGAAGCAGAGATGAAGACGGTGACCCCTGCAGCTGCGGCACAACCCAGAGCTCCCCAGGGATCTCAGCTCAGTTCCCAGCGCTGCTGGAGCTGTCCTGGAACTCCCTCCACAGACCAGGCTGTCCTAGAACTCATAGATCCTCCTGCCTCCGCCTCCTGGGACTAAAGACATGTGCCACCATGCCTGACCCAGACTAGGCCATCTTTAAATACTGTTAATTTTATCGTTGTTATTATTGTTGCTTTGAGACAAGGTCTCATGGGCCAGCAGTACCCTCTGATCCACGGGCCAGACTTTTTTCTTGTTTGGACTTGGCACACAGTGAGATTCTGGGCTGCAGCTTCCCCAGTCCTCTAGCCTGTTCCCAAGGAACTGCTGGGTGTGCCCAGCCCCTTCCTGTCCTCCAACCCTCTTCCTGAGGGACTGCTGGGTGTGCCCAGCCCCCTCCTGCATCTTCTTTCCTCCTGGCTTATTTTGTTTGTTCTTTTTGATTCTCTGAGTTTAACTAGGGTCCATAGAGAAGCATGATCACAGCACCAGTGACTGCACACTGAGGATTCCTTCCCTCCCCGGCACCCTAACTGCCCAGAGACCTGCACGTCCCTGGGCCTTTCTGAGCCCTGTCTCTGCCCTCTCCCTGTTGGGTGATTTTGGCTATGTGCACATGGAGGTCAGAGGTCAATGTAGTGTCTTCTATTGATCTCTGCCTCAGTTTTTGAGGCTCAGTCTCCCCCTGAGCACAGAGCTCTCCAATTGGCTGGGCAGGCTGGTGTGAGCACACTGGCTGGCGTGAGCACAGGGATCCTCCGGCTTCCACCCCTATTGCTGGTGTTAGAAGGGAGTGTGCACAGCCATATATAGCTACTCATGAAGGTTTGGGGATTCGAACTTGGATCCTTATGCTTGTTGGGGCATTGTTCCCATTGACCTAGGTCCCCCATACCTGCTCCCTTAGGGAGTTTTGATTCACAGTTGTTGAAGTGGAAACTTTTAGCAGAAGCAGACACAGGAGAAAGGATGTTCTGGTAAAGCAAGCACGTGAAAGGACACGTGATGAAGGATTCTTCACTAACACACTCACGTATTGGTCTGCCTTACATTGTGTAGTTCATCTGCATTTGTCTAGACTCCATAGAGAGAAACGCACTAAAAATTTTTGATGGTGTGCTGCAGTTTCTCGACGCTTCCTCAGACTCCCCTGATTGGCAGAGTGACAGCTGAGACAGTTGCCCTTGGGGAGGTAAGATCCATGGTGTTTGGAGGGCATAAATAGACCCAACAGACAGGCACGGAGGCTGAGCTAGGCTTGCTTATAGAGCTAGCTGAGCAACCCTTGTGGCTCTTTCATTTTCACTGATCTTGACTTCACTGGGAGAGGCACGGCTGAGAACTTCTCCTGCTGTCCCTCCTGGTCCCTCCTGACTCCTGTGGAGGCTGAGGCCTGGTTGTCTCTGTTAGATAGTGCCACCAGTGCTGATTCGTGTTTGCTGTCCTGACTACTGAACTGGTCTGCTGGTGTATTTGGGAAGTGTTTGTGAGTGGATTGAGCTGCCGCTGCCGACCTGTAAACTGAACTGCTGATTTCCAGACAACACAGCCAGGAGTTGCTCCAAAGAACCTTTCGAAACAGGTCTACTTCCCCTCTCTCTGTAACCTTTTGTTCCCACTACCTCTGGGGGGTGGTAGGGTAAAAGGGAGGTTAAAGCATTTAAAAACCATCTTTAAAAATAAAATAAAAAATCACAGGTATAGTTGGTTGCAGCCTTCTGGGTACCTCTGGATTATAAGTGTGGCTCTGGGGTGTATATTGGGGTGCTGTATGGTTGGCCCAGGACCTGGGTGAGTTCTCAGATGTTCCAAGCCTCCCTGAGGTTGCCAGAGTTCAAATAAACTGTGTTGACTGTGACTTTCAGCCTGGGTTTGTACACAGGACTCCCTGGTGTCAGGTCCAAAGAAAATTATGTCTCCAAACCCCAAAAGGCAGTCTAGATATCCAGAAATAGGTTCAAGCTGGGCCACGGGAAGATTTTTAGCAGTTAGGTAAATGCCAGAATTCCTCAGGAACTTGGAAATTATTTCCCATCCACCAAAAGGAGTCGTTTCTTTCTCTTATTTCTGAGAAGGAAAAGATGGCTGCCCATGGTGCCTATCAGCAGACCAGAGCACATGCTGGCCTCCAGGCGCCCTCAGTATCACAAGTATCAGGCTCACAATTCACAGTTCTTGCTAGCCCTTCCTGCCTTCTTGAACCCAGCCTAAACTCATTCCAACGACGCCCCCCACTCATTCTCCATTCTCCTTATTACCCTCCTCTCTCTCTCTCTCTGTCTCTCTCTGTCTCTCTCTCTCTCTCTCTCTCTCTCTCTCTCTCTCTCTCCCTCAGCCTCCTCCTCTCCCTTACAACCACTCCACAGAACATATCATGGTGCAGTTAGGTTACATATGTCTGTTTATACTCTGCAGTCAAAGGAAGGGTTCTTGGCTGGTGCATAGGAGCCGTCCTCCTCCAGTGTCCTGGAACCTGCAGGGGTCACAGCTGGCTTGGAACAAGATGCTGGGGCTCAGTAAGGCCCCACCCTGCCTCTGGGGACACAGTCAGGGATGTCCCAGGTGCCTCAGTGGTGGTTGGACACCAGGTCACATACCACCCTTCAGCAAAAGACCCTGCCATATCAGGTTAACACCTAAAGCAGATGAGGTGACACACACTATAGTAACGAACTAGATTTTTTAAAAACACAGAACAGATTAGAAAAATGGGGCCTCCTTAAGATGAGCCCAAAGGATGTGCAGGTAGGGGATGGAAAAACCTGGTCCTTTAAAGGAGGTGACGGTCGGAGAAGGACCGCAGGAGGAGGAAGGCTGGGCTGTGAACAGCTAGATGTGCAGCTGGGCAAAGGCCCTGGGGTAAGGTACAACCAGGAGCCACGGAAAGGAAGTAGTCCTTGTGGCCAGTGGCCAATTGCCATGTTGGCAGTGAGCAAAAGCACTGGGTACACTTTCCCTTCCTCCTGAGCCCCTCCCTCAGCTTTCTGCTGGAGTGACCCATCTGTCTTCCTCAGATCCATGCCTCAGTGTCCTTGTTTGTAAACTGTGATGAGTGAACGGAATCAAATTGTTCCCTCGCCCTATGTCCCCGACTTTCAGAAAGAGAAACTGAGGCTGAGAAGGGTGGAGCCGATCACACTTCAATTGCCCACTTAATTGTTGGAGGCAGAGCTTAAAAACAAGTAGGGGAAGGGTCCTGGCTGAGAATGGGCGTGGCCAGGCAAGGGGACCAGGGGAGGTGGCCAGGGCCGGTCGGTGCTTGGGGCGGGGCATGGCTCCAGGTAGGCTTAAGATCCCAGCGGGCGGGGCCGGGCGGCCGGGCGGGGCTCGGGGGTCGGGTGTTCCCTCCAGTCCCCACTGGGGATCTGGCGGGGGTAGACTAGGGGCGGAGCCTAGATGGAGACCGGGTACGCACGCCCAGCCCAGCGTTTCAGAGGCTTACTGGGAAGGGGGGTCGTTGCCCTAGGTGGGTTCAGAGCAGAATAGATCTTAGAAGGAAGAAGTTTCGGAGGGCGTGGCTTGAGCCCGGGATGTCACGGTTCGCGGGTGGGAATATGGACTGCGGCCTGCCTTTGACAGAATCGAGGCGGATCTGCACTTGCGTCGGGGGAGGCGGTGTACGTGACCTAGGTCCAGTTGTTTCAAAGATGGGTTTGGGAGTGTCTTGGGAGCTTGAGACTTGGCTGAAGCGTGACCCCAGCCTGAAAGTCTGGAAGGCTCGAGGCACGTGATTCTTGGGGGCGTGGTGGGTCCCTTACAGGACCTGGAGGAGGGTCTTTGGAAGGGTGGGGGCGGGGCTGGCTAAGTGTGTGACTTCTAAGGGGCGTGGCCTAGGAATGGCCTGCCCCGGGAGCTGGGGTCTGGGGTGTAGCGGTGCGCGTAGGGCTCGGCGGAACCCTCGGGGCCGCGCAGGGGCGCGTACAGCTGGTCGGGGGCGTGTCCGGGGCGTGTCCGCGCAGGCCCAGCGTTAGGGGGCGGGGCCGGCGGCCGGGCGGGGCTCGGGGGTCGGTGTCCGCTCCAGTCCCCACCGCCACGATACTAGAGAGCGCATCCAGCCATGGAGCAGCCGCGGAAGGCTGTGGTGGTGACCGGTAGGTGCGGCCGGACCGGGGGCGGCGGGGCAGGTGCTCGCGGTTGCCACAGGTTTGCAGTTGTCGCCGCCCGCGATAGCACCGTTCGGCCCCGGTAACCTGAAAAGTCCGGGGTCACGCGGCCGGGAGGTCGCAGTGCGGGGGGGACTGGGGTGCAGAAGGGTCACCTCGCTCACTGCAGTCCCTCCCCGCCCCTTCAGAGCTCTGGCCTGTCCCCAGCCACTGACCCCGGGGACAAAGGCAGGTTTACGGCCAGAAAATGTCCCGGTGACACACGATCCCCTCAGCTTCTGCTCTTGGCACCTTGCATTGTTGGAGGGGCCTGCAACCCGGTTTGGGGCAGGTGTTGGGCTTGCGTCAACCTGACCCCGGAATGACCCAGGGACTCCAGAGACCAGCTCCTACTGTCACCAACACCCCCGGAAACCAACTGTTCTTATTTCCTGAGACTCAGCCTGGGGCCACTTGGTGGAGTCAACTCCACCAGGCCATGGAAGAGGGTACTCCGGTTAGCCTCTGCCCTGAGAGGCCACAGGGAGTGAGCCAGGGAAAACTCCCACTCCTACAGGTGTTTTGTAACTGAGGAAGGTTGGACCTTTCTCCCTGCTGTTCCCTGCAGTCTCCCCGACTGTGTCCCTGATCCCTTAGAGCATTCTGGGGTTGGGGGTAGTGTGGGGGGTGTTTATTTGGTTGGTTGGTTTATTAAGATAGAGTCTCATTCTATTGCACTGTTCCGATGACCTGGAACTTACTTTGTGACCAAGGCTGGCTACAAACACAGGATGGTTATTTAGCTTCAGCCTTCCAAATGCTAGGGTAAGCAGCATATGCCACCATGATGAGATGCCTCAAGATGTGACCTCTACCTGCTGTCCTGAAGGATGGAGGCCTTCTCTTAACCTCTTAATAGTGGTAGCAGGTGGGACTCTTACCACCTGAGTCACACTAACCCAGGTTCTTAGAAGTGTGTGTGTGTGTGTGTGTGTGTGTGTGTGTATGTGTGTGTATGTGTGTGTATGTGTGTGTGTGTGCATAAACCAGAGGTCAACCTTGAGTGTCATTCCTCAGACTCCATCCACCTATGTTTTGAGAAAATGTCTTAGTTTAGGACCCATTCAGGTAGCATTTCTTTTTCTTTTTTTTCTTTTTTTTTGATTTTTTTGGTTTTTCGAGACAGGGTTTCTCTGTGTAGCCCTGGCTGTCCTGGAACTCACTCTGTAGACCAGGCTGGCCTCGAACTCAGAAATCCACCTGCGTCTGCCTCCCAAGTGCTGGGATTAAAGGCGTGCGCCACTACCGCCCGGCCAGGTAGCATTTCTCAACCTGTGAGTCATGACACCTTTGTGGGTCAATTGACCCTTTCACAGGGGTCACCTCAGACTGTGGGGAAACACAGATTCATAACAGTAGAAAAATTAGTTATGAAGTAACGAAGAATATAAAGGGTGGCAGCCTTAGGATGGGTGAGAACCACTGCTCCTGAGCGTGTGAATTTTAGACCACACTGACTAGGGCCCCCAACCCCCCCCCCACCCCCCGCCCTGGGATTGCCTGTGTCTGCTTCCCCAGCCCTGGGAGTGCAAGTGTGTGCCACTGCACTGTGCAAGTATGTGGTGCTGGAGAGCCGAACTCAGGTCCTGGTGTGACAGCTTACTGAGGTATTTTTCCAGCTGTATTTATTTATTTATTTTGAAGCAGCATCTCATGTAGCCTGGGTTGGCCTTAAACAATTCTCTTGTCTTGGGAGTCTGGGTCTGCAGGTGTGCACCAGGGCACCTGGAGGCGGGTGGGCTGTTTTTTGTTTTTCTCTTTCGTTTTCTCAATTTAAACTTTTCTTGGCAACCCGGTGACTAGAGAAGGAGACCAAGTTACCCATGTGGCTTTAAATTCCAGCCTCTTCACACTCTTGCTGTGTGACTTGATGGAGTCAGCTCCCTCTGTCTGCTCACTTCTTGCTCATGACAGTTAGGCCCTGGAAGCCCTGTCTTCAGAGGGGATGAAGCCAAATGCCACAACACCTTGGGGTCTGTCTTGGTCAGAGATAAGGACTGGAGGTTGAAGGTTGAACTGACCAAAAGCAGAAGCAGCCTGGTGTTCAGGTACCGTGTCCGTGTCCTGGAGACACCCTCTCCCAGCCTCTGTGGTGACTCATGGTGGCCCACACCCCTGGACCTCCAGAGTTGGGAGTCAACCCCCCCAGACAATGATAAAGTAGTTGGGTTTTGACTGGAGAGCAGAGCAGTGGAGAGAGGCTGGCTGGGTCCTGCCCAGGTGTGAGGACATAAGGGGGGCAAGGAAGCCTGTGCCTGTCACCCCAGGACTCAGCAAGCAGAGGCCACTGCCCATAGCTGGGGCATACCAGGAAGGGCTGGGTGAGAAACTAGAATGGGGGTGTGTCTGGGAATGAGATTTCAGAACTGGGAGGTAGGAAGAGAGAGTAACACCTCTTTTCTTGTTTTCAGGATTCGGCCCTTTTGGGGAGCATACTGTGAACGCCAGCTGGATCGCCGTCCAGGTAACTCTGATCTGGGGGAGGAACCTCACCTGGAGCTAAGTGTCTTTCCAAGTATTTAATATAATTTAACGTTGAACTTTAACCTTGACTTTTTTTTTTTAACCCAAGATATCATTGTGTATAGCCCAAGCTAACTTCCAACTCATGGTCCTCCTGCCTCAGCCTCAGCAGTAGTTGAAAACCTGTTCTATTGACCTGGTATAGTAGGACACACCTTTAATCTCAGCACTCAGGAGGCGGAGGCAGGCTGATTTCTGTAAATTCTAAGCTAGCCTGGTCTACAGAGCAAGTTCCAGGACAGCCAAGGCTATACACTGAGACCCTGGCTAAAACAAAACTGATTTAAGAAAGGTGGGTGTGTCTGAGCAGGTCCTACCTAGGCTGGGGAGCAGGCGGGCATCCTGGGCAGGGCTCAGTCTCTTCACTGGGAACCTCAGAGGGGTGTCTCTTCCCAGAGTCCCATCTAAGAAGTGACTCTACTAACTTGTGTTTTCTTGCCAGATGGGACATTCAGGCAGACAGACTAAGGAACAATTGAATGGAGAGAGAGACAGACGTTTGATTCTTTGATAAATAACTGGCTGAGACGGCAGCCGGACCAGGATTAATTTTAGCCCATTAGCTGTGTGATTTAAGGGTTCACTCTTCTCACCCGAGGCTCCCACATCCCCTGCCACCAGCTTGTCACCGTCCCCACCCCGCAGAGCTCAGAAGTCCCAGCTGCTCTACCACCTCCCTCCTCTCTTTCCACCTTCATTCTGCAAGCCGGATGGAAGAGCCCAGGGTCCCAAGGACCTTGCAGATGGGTGGGGCCGGGCCCCTGCTGCACATCCACTCCCGGGAGCAGCAGACAAAAAGCCCCAGTGTGTCTCAGAAGACTTGTGTGTCTGGCTTTGTGCGAGTTACAGACAGGAGGCTTCACGGGCTGAGTGGACACAAAGCCAGTGTCTGGATTCCTGGGCCCCAGACAGCACCATCTGCATGTAAATGGGAAGGCAAATCAATTAAACAATCTTTGCGAATATTCCCTTGGAGCTTTGGGAATGTGAGGGAAACTCTGTGTCGTGAAAAAACCAAGACTGATCCTCGGCCCATTCCTTTAAAGTGTTTTGTTTGTTTATGCATTTGATTACTGTGTGTGTGGAAGGGCATACATGTGGAGGTCAGAGGGCAGCTTGCTGGGCCAGCTTCTCTCCTCTCATTGTGTGGGTCCTCAGGATGGAGCATGGAGCCCAGGCTGGACCGCAGGCTTTATTACCCTTGAGCCATACTTTTTTTTTTTTAAGTTTTGAGACAAGATCTCACTCAGGCTGACCTTGAACTCCTGATTCTCCTGCCTCAGTTTCCCAAGTACTGGGGTCTCAGAGGGGACCCTCACCGTTGTTCTCTTTATTCCCCCCAGGTCTGGGGTGGCAGGCTGCTTCCTGGGAGGGTCAGGTGGGTGTCAAGTCAGGCTGACTCTGGCTTGTTTCTGCACAGTCTCTGTGAGTGGGCCACAGATGTGGTGACATCCAGGGATAATTACTGCCACCACAAGTCTAGACAGACCTGCTAAGGGTACCAGCAGACAAAGAGGGCTTTGTGCTCGGGTCAAGGGAATCAATGGTCAGATGCAGCTGTGCCTGCTTTTGCGACAGGGTCTTTTCAGGTAGATGATCCGGGACAATGCCACAGCTGCACCCCTGCCTGGTGCTTTCCAGGTGCTGGGTACTGAACCAGAATTCAGGGAGTGGGATTTGGGGCTCACAGCCCTCTTCTCCCAGGAGGGCTGGAACCAGGTGTCCAGGGACAAAAGGCAGAACCTGGTGAAGGGTGACATTACTTGCACGTCTGTGACCAGTCCCCATTACACTGGTCTTCTCAGCCATGGGTCTCCCCAAAAAGCAGAGTGTCAGCACGGAAGGGGTCTAGTCTTTTAGGAGCTCCGAGCCTTCACAGGGACATGAAACACTAGCTCGCACCTCAGGTCTCCTGGCAAAGCCCTGAGTTCCACACCACTTACCTTGTTTATGTATGCCCTGCTGTTTGAGGGTGCCATGGGATGAGGGTGACTGCTGAACCCCAGCCAGACCTCAGCCGTGGATTCTGTGTATGGGGCATGTCTTTTGTCTGGTTTTTTTTGAGACAAGGTTTCTCTGTATAGCTCTGGCTATTCTGGAACTCACTGTGTAATCCAGGTTGGCCTTGAAGTCAGAGATCCTCTTGTCCTTGTGTCCCAAGTGCTGGGTTTAAAGCTGTGTGCCACCATGCCTGGCATTTTGTTTGTTTTTTGAGACAGGGTCTCAAGTAGCCCAGGTTAGTCTCAAACTCACTATCAGCTAAGAACTCCTGAGTCTTCTGCCCTGGCCTTGCAAGAAGTGCAGAGATAATGACCTGACAGGTGTATTCCTTCCTCTATATCCTGTCATTAATATTCTGTCATGTGTCTGTCCTTCCATCTTGCTTGGGTACTTTTAATGAGGCCACCATTGGGAACAGTGTGGGACCTGTGGGAATAGCATGAGGAGTCTCTGGGGGCCCAGGCAGCCATTTGTAGCAGTGTGAGCAGATGCCTGAGGGAGCCAGTGCCATGGAATTTGTTCTTGGGGAGCTTCTCAAAGATAAGATGGTGAGATAGTGGTGTGGTGCCATCCCAACACTATGGAGACAGTGGCAGGGGACTAGGAGGCCCGCACTAGCATGGGCATAGTTAATCCTGGCTAGAAACAGGAGCAACTATTCCCTAACAGAAAAATTTAACTGTTTTTTCCTTTTGGAGACAGTGTTGCTCTGTAGCCCAGGCTGCCTCACACTCTGTTCCCCTGTCTCAGACTCCCGTGTATGCAGTGTATGCATGACAAGTATGTGCTGGCTCAGTCAGCTTCAAACCCTGAAGCACTGTGGTCCCCAGTGCTGGCGAGGACCGGTCACCCGGGGTGCTGTGATGTGTGTGCCATGGGTGGGTGGGGGCCTGTCCTGCCTTGAGTGTACCCCTTGAAGAGTTGGGATGTTGGTGAATGGTCTTGGTGCCTGGACTGTGGTTTCATTTCCTGCTTTCGTGAACTACAGATTTACACCTTGATTCAAATCAAGCATGTGGGTGCTGCATCACCAGGGCTCCTGGGCAAACACTGAAAAAGGATGTAGGGAGAAAGACTATGGAGTGCTTTATTTGTTTTAGTTTTTGTTTGTTTGTTTTTGGTGCTTTGGGGATAGTCCCCTAAGTAGCCCTGTAGATCAGGCTAGCCTCAGATTCACGAGATTCTTCTGCCTCTGCCTCTCAAGTGCTGAAATTAAATGTGTGCATTGCCACATCTGGCCTCTCTGCTTTTTTTTTTTTTTTTTTTTTTTTTTGACAGAGTCTCACATAGCCCAGGCTGGCCTTGAACTCCTGGTCTGCCTGCCTCCATCTCCCATAGTAGGTATGGGAGACAGGCTGTGATGCTGTCCTTTTGTTTTATCTTGATTTTTAAGTTAGATTTATTTATTTATTTATTTATTTATTTATTTATTTATTTTGATTTTTCGAGACAGGGTTTCTCTGTGTAGCCCTGGCTGTCCTGGAACTCACTCTGTAGACCAGGCTGGCCTCGAACTCAGAAATCCACCTGCGTCTGCCTCCCAAGTGCTGGGATTAAAGGCGTGCGCCACCATCGCCCGGCAGATTTATTTAAATTATGTACATGTAAATGCCTGCTGTGGGAGCCACGCGTGTGCCGAGTCCTCCAAAGGCCTGGGACCCTCAGAGATGGAACTACAGGGCACTGACCTCAGGTGCTCCTGGCCTCTCTCCAGCCCTGTGGTGATTTTTGAGATAGGGTCCCACGGAAGCCCGGGTTGTCCTGGGACTCAGAGCGATCCTCCTGCCTCAGCAGCTTCAATGATTCACACCATCTGCTTTGCTGGGGGAGGTTTATTTTGTTTTCCTGTTTATCAGTGAGGTTCCAAAGGCCTTCAAATACAGTTGCCATGGCTACAGCTTACCCTTTGCCCCTTCCCCACTCACCCAGCAGGTGGCACACTTCCCCTACCCCAGCGCAAACCCAAAGAAACTAGTCCTTTGGGTTTTTTAATTCCTTCAGATTTTGTGTCTTTGTTTGAGTTTAAGTTGTGTGTTTGTTGAGACAGGGTCTCTTTGAACTCTTGATCCCCCTGCCTCCACCTCCCCAGTGTTTGGATGACAGGAATGTACACCCCGCCACACTGGCTTCTGTGGTGCTGGGCAGGAACCCAGGCCTCCCTTCCTTCCCCACATGCTGGTTGAGCTACAGCCCCAAACCTTTTTTGCTTTTTTGTTTCTGGTTTGCGTGAGACATGGTCTCACTATATACCCCAGGCTAGCTTGGAATTCAGTATGTAGAAGAGGAGGATGGCCTTAATGTAGCAGCAGTTCTCCTGTCTCAGCCTTTCAAACAATAAGACAATTCTCAGTGATCCCTGTCTCCGCCTCCATTTTTATAACATGGTCACAGTTGCAGAAATGGGTTAATACTGACTCTTCCTCAGGCAGGCACTGTGCTTCCTGGTCCCTGGAGACCCTGGGCTCCTGCAGCAAGGCATTTCCCAGGCAGCCCTGCGGTGGTCACAGGAAGAGCTGCTGATGAACTGGAGTGCTCAGTGGGTTATGTGCAGTCAAGACCGTCTTTTGAGGAGTAGAGTCTTATGTAGCTGAGGCTGCCTTCACTTTTTCTATGTAGCTGAGGATGACCTTAAACTCTGACCCTGCCTCCATCTCCCAAGTGCTATGTGACTCGCATGTCACACCCAGCTGAGCTGCCTGGTGTCTGGAGACAGGAAGGTTCCTTCTAGCCCTTTCGTCCTTGTACCCCTCTTTTTCCTCCCAGGAACTGGAGAAGCTGGGCCTTGGGGACAGCGTGGACCTGCACGTGTACGAGATCCCCGTGGAGTACCAGACTGTGCAGAGGCTCATCCCAGCGCTGTGGGAGAAACACAGCCCTCAGGTGAGCAGCTGTCAGAAGCACCCCCTAAAGCACTCCCCACCCCCTCCAGCCTAGTCACTGTTCTGTCACTATGAGGAGACACCATGGCCACGGCCACGGCCACTCACAAAAGCCAATATCTGACTAGGGTGTGCTCGGTTTCTAAGGGGTAGCCCGCTGTCATCACTTCCGGAGGCGCAGCAGGCAGGTGCAGGGAGGGGGATAGTAGCAGGCAGAGAGACACACAGACTGAGCATTTGAAACCTCAGCACACATTCCCCACTCTCTCACTTCCTCCAACAAGGCCACACCTCCTAATCCTTCCCAAGCCGTCCACTGCTCCCTGGAGACCAAGCACACAAGTATATGAACCCCTGGGGCCAGTCTCATTCAGACCATCCGTAGGACCAGTGCCACCCTATGCTTCTGTGGGTTTTTATAAAAGGGAGGGAGGAAGACAGAGACCAGGGGGCCTGGCAAGGCCTTGCTGCCTTGCTTGTGCAGCAGCCAGGATGGGTTTGAGTAAGTTCCAGTTAAATATGAGTATGTGAGGCCCTGGTGTCTGCTCAGCACCACCAAAGAAAATATTAATAAAAAATAATTTCTAAAACATACCTCAAGCAAGGAAGGTACAGTGGTAGGTGATAGCCTTCACCTCAGCAGTCATGAATTTAGAGATAGCCTGGCCTACATGAGAGACTGAAACCCTGCCTCAAAGGCGAAGCCAAAGCCTGCCCTGGGCTGCTAAGTAGCCATGTGATAGCTCATTTTGTAGCAACAACAGAGACTCACTGCTTTTATTCCCTGTGTATGGGTGGGTGTCTGCTCCTGCTAACCGGCCCCTCGTTCTCAGCTCGTGGTGCATGTTGGGGTATCGGGCATGGCTACCACGGTGACGCTGGAAAAATGTGGCCACAACAAGGGCTACAAAGGACTGGACAATTGCCGATTCTGCCCCGGCTCGCAGTGCTGTGTAGAGGATGGTCCCGAGAGCATTGACTCCGTCATCGACATGGACGCCGTGTGCAAAAGGGTGACCACACTGGGGCTGGACGTATCTGTCACCATCTCCCAGGATGCTGGCAGGTGGGCCAGGCCCCGGGGGCTTCCTTTCCAGCAGGGAGACTGGGGACCAAACAGTGACTTCCTCAGTCACTCTCCACCTTAGGTTTCTCTGTGTAGCCTAGGTTGGCCTGGAACTCTACATAGACCAGTCTGGCCTCAGCCTGACATCTACCTGCCTCTGCCTTTTGAGTGCTGGGATTATCAAGCCCAGCAAAATAAGTTTTTAGAAAACAGAGAGTAGGCATCCAGGGTCCCCCAAATTCCTGACCCCTAGATTCTCCTCCACCTCCCAACTGCACCCCATAGCACAGAAGGACTTTTCAGAAGCCTGGTGGCTTTGGCCTGGGACTCACTGACTGTGACTCCTGTCTGTCTCAGGTACCTGTGTGACTTCACATATTATACATCGCTCTACCGGGGCCGCGGCCGCTCAGCTTTTGTCCATGTGCCCCCACTGGGCAAGCCCTACAATGCCGACCAGCTAGGCCGGGCACTACGGGCCATCATTGAGGAGATGCTGGGTGTCCTGGAGCAGGCAGAGGGAGACATCAACTGTTGCCACCAGCTCTGACAGGCCATGTACACCTGGGTGTCGTGAGAGGGGACACAACTGGGCCCATGGAGGGTCCTGACTCATCTGCCTCTCCTCCTGGTGGACCACAAGGGGAGTGATGGAGAGAGCTCCCTCTGGATATCATCTGGGGACACTTCTGCTGTGCCCAGAGGCCAGGGCTTGGACGAGATGGCCAGAGGCTAGTAGCCTGCACGCCTGCCATGGCACTACCTTGGCCCTGACCCAGTCTGCATTTTCAGGCGTATGGACAAGGAGTTGAAGCTTTCCTTGTGGCTGGGGCCTCACAGAAAGTGTCATAAAATAGACCTTCTCTGATCCATTCCCTGAACCTGGACGGTCCCCGCCAAAGTCACTTGGGACTTGGTTGCCTTTTCTATCCTCTCTCTGTCTCCATCTATCTCTGTGTCTGTCTTTCTGTCTGTCAGCCAGTCTGTCGCTTTGTCTCTGTCTCTGTCTGAGTCTGTCTTGGTTGTGCCCACCTCCCCTTCAGTGCTAGATTAGGGAACAGAGTAATTTATATTCCCATTGGTAAGACTTCAAGCCCAGCCAACAAGTGTCTTTTCTTTGTCCTGGGGAGGGAGGCCTCTTTTGCCTCCTGCCCTGAAAATACCATCATACTCTGGATCTCTTAGTGGGCTCCTTTTGCTCGGAGCAGGCTGCTATGGCCACCATGGGCCTGGCCACAGTGGCCTCTGGTGCCTGTGAGGAGCTGATCCTGCCATGACCTTTCTTGTTCTCTTTTTGATTTTTTAGACTTTAAAAATTTAGAGACTCTAAATATTTGAGGGCATTTTTTTTTTTTTTTTTTTTTTTTGAGACAGGGTCTCAGGTAGCTCAGGCTGCCCATTTGAACTTATTATATAACCCAGGCTGGCCTTATGTGAACTCCTGATCCTCTGGCCTCAGCTTCCTAAGTGCTGGGAGGACAGGTGTTTGCCACCACTCATGGCCCACCTGGGATCTAGAACCCACAGTGTGAACCGTCACCCAGGACCCAGAACCCACAGTGTGAACCGTCACCCAGGACCCAGAACCCACAGTGTGAACCGTCACCCAGGACCCAGAACCCACAGTGTGAACCGTCACCCAGGACCCAGCACCCACAGTGTGAACCGTCACCC
>JANHMN010000015.1:56098052-56173750 GCA_030674055.1 Rhabdomys pumilio
AATTTATTTATATGAGTACACTGTAGCTGTCTTCAGACACACCAGAAGAGGACATCAGATCCCATTACAGATGGTTGTGAGCCACCATGTGTTTGCTGGGAATTGAACTCAGGACCTCTGGAAGAGCTTTTAACCACTGAGCTATCTCTCCAGCTCCAGTAAATCATTCTTTTTTTTTTTTTTTTTTTTTTTTTGATTTTTGTTTGTTTGTTTGTTTTGTTGTTGTTTTGTTTTTCGAGACAGGGTTTCTCTGTGTAACCCTGGCTGTCCTGGAACTCACTCTGTAGACCAGGCTGGCCTCGAACTCAGAAATCCCCAGTAAACCATTCTTATTTGGGATTTTTTTTCCCCAGAGAGATTCTTGATTAGTGACTCCAGCTCTTTATTTATTATAGATCTCAAGATATTAGAGCAGGGCGGTGGTGGCGCACACCTTTAATCCCAGCACTTGGGAGGAAGAGGCAGAGGCAGACAGATTTCTGAGTTCGAGGCCAGCCTGGTCTACAGAGTGAGTTCCAGGACAGCCAGGGCTACACAGAGAAACCCTGTCTCGAAAAAAACCAAAAAAAAATATATTAGATAATGGTAAGATATTAGAAAAATGGTAAGAGTTACTTTATTTGTAATTCTGTGTATATGTATGTGTATGTGTTGAATCTTGGTACCTGCAGAGGCCAGGAGGGGGCGTTGGGTCCCCGAGCTAGAGGGACAGGTGGCCAGCTACCTGACCTGCTCTTAGAACCCGAGCTTCAGTCCCAGACAGAGCTGTGAGCTCACTTAACTACGTAGCAATCTCTCTAGCTCCTCCAAGTCTGCTTTTGAAATTTCAATATTTTTGTTCTGTGAGACAGGTTCTCATGTGCACAGGCTGTCCTTGAACCTAATGTGTAGCCACTGGTGCACCACACTCAGTCAGACAGTGCCGAGGATTGCGGGCAGTCCCTGGTGGGTGCAAGGTAAGCGCTTTCCCAACTGAGCTGCAAGCACTCACTCTGCGGGTTTACACACACTCTACCAACGAAATTAGATTCTCAGCTCAGAGTCAGAATGCTGCTGGTTTTGAGACAGGGTTTCTCTGTGTAGCTCTGGCTGGCCTGAAGCTTCCTATGTAGGTAGACCAGGCTGGCCTCCAACTCACAGAGATCCTCCTGCCTCTGCTCCCCAAGGGCTGAGGCTCAAGGGGTGCGCCACCACACCTGGATTGACTTTGCTTTTATTCATGGCTAAATCCTTTACAATCTACCCTGTGATTTCTCTGGATCCTTGTTCCTACGCCACAGCTCTATACAGGTATTGTGGAACGTATTCTCTCCCCTCCCATGACACAGGGTCTCATGTAGGCCAGGCTGGCTTCACATTTCTTATGTAGCTGAAGAAATCTTAAACTCCAGATTTCCAACTTCCACTCCAAAGTGCCGGGTGCTGGGCATGTGCCACCATGTCTTCTGCTGGTCTCATTCAGTTGAAATTGGAGACTATATTTCCTATAATTTTTGCTATTTTTAAATTTGTTAGGACTTGTTTTATGGCCTAACTCATGGTTACCTCTGGAGAATGTTCTGTGTCCTCTCTCTTACATGGAACTTTCTAGATTTGTGTCAGGCTCTCACCTTACTGACTGTGGGGGGTCCTGTGATCACAGGGCCAGCTCAGTAGTGATCTATGAGAGAGGGGACATGGAGGGCGGGAGGGTGTGTCTGTACTTGGCTCAAACTTTGGGGGGTCTGACTCTGAGTGCTTTATTTTGGACAGGTATGAGCACAATTTTTTTGAAAACTTTCCTGCCTGGTGATAGCTAACTCAGTTCTGTGTGGCCAGTAAAGACTCTTCTGTGTAAACTAAAGCTGTAAAGCACAGGAGAGACAGCATCGAAACTCTTCGTATAGTCCATATGACACGTCCCGTAATGATGGGCTCTATAGACTGAGAAAAACAAGCTCATGGTTAGTGTCGGTGGAGGGAGGGTTGGGGTGGTCTCCTGCCAAGGTCACCAGGCTGTTAACCACACCCACTTCTTCATCCGTCCCTTATATTTTAAGTCCTTGAAGCCTGCCTGTGCCTCCTATATCTGATTGGATATCCATGGCCTCTTCTTCTCCATCGCTTAGGCTCTGCCAGGCCTGACCCATGAAGAGACCCAGGCCTGAGCTCTGGCTTCTGACTCCACTTATTTGTGTGCCCTGCGGCCTGTGCCTCTCCACACAGTAAATACACAAAGGTAAAAGAAAATAACTGCTATACTACTGAGCCACGTGAGGGTGGGAGGATACCTATCATCCCAACTTCCAAGAGGCTGAGGCAGGAGGATGGTAAACTTGACCCCAACTTGGACTGTGTAAGGAGAATCTTGTCTCAGAAAAACAGCACAAACACCAAAGCAACAACAGTAACAACAACAGGCATGGAGTTACACACTAGCACCCGGGAGGCAGTGGCGGCTCTCTATGAGAATGAGGCTAGCCTGGTCTACAGAGTGAGACCCTATGGCAGTATAAACATAGTGAGAGATTGACGCTTTGGTGTGAGTAGAACTATTTATTTTCTCCCTGTAGACCGGAGTGTGCTGCCAGTAGAAGGCCTTGTTGATCTCATATGTGCTTGTTTTTGTTTATTTTTAGTTAGCTGGGCTTGTTTGTCTGTCTGTGTAGATTTGTGCACAGGACCCATGAGCACAGGTGTCCTCAGAGGCCTGAAGTGTCACATCTGCTGGAGCGGGAGCTGCAGGGGTGTGAGCCAGTTGACATGGGTACTGGGAACCGAACTCGTGTCCTCTGCAGGAGCAGCCAGTGCTCTCTAACTGTTGCAAGGTTGCTCCCGGCCTTAGCGTGCCTGCTGAGGATGAACCCATGATCCCCCTGACTCCGCTCTCCAGAGATAGAAGACAGGAGAGTACCACACCCAGTTTACAATGACAGAGGATTGGCAAGGCCTTGTGCATGCTAAAGGAAACACTCCACCAACTGAGCTACAGGCACCTCTACCCACTGAGTTGGCTTACAACTTACAAACTTGTTCCTTACATTTAATGTGGCCTGGGGGTACACACGCCATGAGAAGCAGCATATAAAGGTCAGAGAACCACTTTCGGGAGTTGGGTTCCCTCCTTCTACAGTGAGGTCCAGGGCTGAGCCCAGGTGCATGTGCGCACTCTGGGCCAGTCTGGCTATCGAGGCCGTGATGTCCACTAGTATACACGGTCACAGGTCCACGGTCACAGATCCACTAGTGTCCGCCGTCACCAGCAGGTTTTCAGGCCAGAGAGACCGCGCCCGGTCGGCTTTGATCAGGGATATTTCTGATCTTTTTGCCCTGAAGAGTTAATGTTTCTACAGAGATTTTCTCCAAATGCCAGAAGCTATAAAAGGAAAACAAATAAGAGTGTAAGCCTAGCGTGCAGGTGCCTGCCGTCCCTGCCAGCCTTGGTGGTTTATTTTCTTTGAGTCAATCTCTAGGTCTTGAACTATGCTCCTCCCTCTCCTGGGCACACACCCCCAGCAGGGAAGACAACTTTTTTTTTTTTTTTTTTTTTTTTTTTTGGTTTTTTCGAGACAGGGTTTCTCTGTATAGCCCTGGCTGTCCTGGAACTCACTCTGTAGACCAGGCTGGCCTCGAACTCAGAAATCCGCCTGCCTCTGCCTCCCAAGTGCTGGGATTAAAGGCGTGCGCCACCACCGCCCAGCGAAGACAAACTTTTATGTAACGGTTGTCTTTGTCTCTTTCTATTTTACTTTAGCTGATGAGTGTTTTGTGCATGTCTGTGCACCATGTGTATGCGCTATGCCCACGGAGGCACGAAGGGGGTCGCAGTTACAGTCAGTTGTGATCACCTGTGGTGCTGGGAACCGAACCTGGGTCCCGGAGGCTGGGCTCTTTCATTTGCCTACATCACTGGCCAGTGAGCCCAGGGCCCCTCCTGTCCCGCAATGTGTCCTGTGTCCTCAGGTCCATGCGTGCCTCCCAGACCCCTGAGTTCAGTCCACAGTGGGTGCCACGCCCACAGGAGAAGGTACAGGCCTGAGAGCTTTTGCGTGATAGCTGTTCTGTGATTGGTGGAAACATGGGCATTATTTGCATAGAGACAGGGTGGGGTGAGGGCTGTCAAACATGTTGATATGCCTTCCCTCTGGTAGACAAGGTGCTCTCCCATGGAGCCCGGTTCGAATTTCCCCTCCCACAAGTATAACCCCAGCTTAGAGGAGCCCTCGATGCCTTTGCTCTCTCTGGGCAGCAGAAACCCATGCAGTGCACGGATATACACAGAGGACCCCAACATGCACTCAAATAAAACAAACATAACCAATAATCTGGTGGGCCACAGGCACCCTCAGCCTCTACCTTCTGATGTCTCTTTTTTTGAGACATCATTTTTATAGAGCAGGCTGGCCTCCAACTCACTCAGTGTCCAAGGATGACCTTGGACTCCTGATCCCCGAGCCTAGCCTTGGTGATGGGGTAACAGGTATGCAGGTCTCATCCTGGTTTATGTGGTGCTGTGGATGGAACCCATGGCCTTCTGCACACTAGGCAAATGCTCTACCCACTGAGCTGTAAGTACTGTGTAAATATGCGAGGGGGCACTGTACAGAAACTGTTAAGTGACTGTTTCCTTATGGGGGGTAGGTTTGTATTGTGGGTAAAGAGAATATATCCAGAGGCATCTGGGAGAGTGCAGAGGGCAGAGAAAGAAATCTGTCCCTGGCCAGGACTGTGCAAGAGAACACGAGCTCGGGTGGGCAAACTGGATTCTAAGGGACTCCTTTTGGGGACAGAAGACCCATTTCACAAGTTCCTGAGGGATCTTTTGTCTACCAGACTGTCTTCCATCCTGAGCTCATTTCTGGAGGGCCTGAGACCTAGATCCAAGCATCCGTCCAACTGAGCTCCAAGCACACTATCAACTGAGCTCCAAGCACTCTTATCAACTGAGCTCCAAGCACTTTATCAACGGAGCCACAATCACCCTTCAAACTGATCTCTAGGCACTGTACCAAGCAAGCCCCAACCTTCTATTTAGTCTATTTCGGGCTGGGCTGTTGTAGGAGTTACCCTTCGTGACCTGGCTAAACCCCAATCCTTCCTCCTCACTTCCTAGGGACTGTTTTTTCTGTAACTGTTCATTTTTGCATGCCTGGGTGCTTTCACAGGAGCAGCAGGCAACGGCTCTTCCGTCTCCTCATGACACAGCATTTTCCCCCTTAAAGCACTTAGCCCAGCTGAGGAGGAGCGGGCTCACACTCATGGTGGCCTGGCTGGAAGAAGGCCTGGCACTACAAACCCCACAGGGACAACTGCTGTGTCACTCTGGGGGGACAGAAGAGTGACAAAAGAGCCCAGAGGACCAGTGTACCTGGACTTCGGCTACTTTGTGGGTCCTTCTTTCTTCTACCCTTCTAACCCCCTGACACTAGAGAGGAGCGAGAAGGATAGAGGGAGCAGGGCGCAGTGTTATTGTTAGACGACTTCCTGCTGGTTAGGGGCATCAAGTTCCTTGGGGCAAGGTCGATCTTTGTAGTCAGATATTTAATTTCTTTTTCTTGTTGTTTCTTCTTTGCGCAAAACCACGATCACCACCAATAACAACAACCAAAAACCCACTCTTGGGACTAGCATTTATGGACCCTCTGAAGGGTCCCCAGAAGTCCAAATGTCACACAGGCACAGAAACTATCTGCAGCTGCAAAATCATGCCCCTGCCAGGGCTCGGGGAAAGTCATGGTCAGCTGCTGTGGACAGCCTGTGGTGTGGTCCCAGCTCACCTCTGCCCCTTGGGACACAGGAATGCTGTTCCTAAAGAGAAAGTCAGGAATCCCATATCCCATACCTGGGATTAAAACAAAACATGTTCTTATAGTATTTCTGTGTTTATCAAAGAAACTAAAATTGTCACTATATCACAGCACCAGCTTTGGAGGAGCCTGTCAGGCAGGAGGTGAGGGTGTGGGCGGGGGGGCCAGGGAGGATGAGAATGTCTGTACTTTCTATGGGATAGAATGTTCTAGAACCCAAGAGGGGACGATGTCTGTATTACATAAAATAGTACATTTATGTGTCATGTGCTTTAGAACAATAAAACAATTTCAGTAAGTGAATCTATGCATCAGGACGTCAGCCGGGTTCAGTGGCAGACAGAGTCCCGTCAGCTGGAGGGGACTGAGGAGGAGAGCTCCCAAGGCTTAGATAGGAAGACAGGCACTGAAAGTGGGGCTAAGAGTCAGATAGGAGGGAGTTCTATATGAAGTTTGCCCAAACTTATCTGAGTTCTGACTACACCTGTGCACCCTGATGCCATTCAAACTCACAGCTGCTTGTCTATAGAGACCCAGGCCCAAAGTCTCAGGCAGGTGTCAGGATGTGATTTCCGGGGAGAAACACATATATCGTCAGAGGCCTGGGGACAGTTCCTCCAGGTCCATAGCACTTTCACCCTGTAAATCCAAACCCACAAACTCTTGCCTCAGTCTCCTGAGTGTCAAGATGGCAGAAAATGAGCCGCCAAGCCCTTCCTGGCTATATAGCATGAAACCAATATCATTGCTGAGAATTTAATCATCTTAGTTAGTCAGTCCTGGGCTGGCAGCACCATCCAAGCCTCAGCTACTCCTCCGGAAGCAGAGATGATCCAGGGCTTCCCTGACTCCCCAAGGTTATCACTGCATGGAGACAGCAGGTTGACCTGTCCTCTGGGACTCTCATGACATTTCAAATTGATCTGCGGGGATCACGAGGTGCTGCTGTCCCTAGGGCAGGAAAGTTTGTCTTTCTTGTGTTGACAAGGGTGGGGTTAGCCCAGCGGGGGCAGCTCACCTCTGCCCCAGAGTGTGGCCTCAGGACCCAGGAATGCTGTTTCTGGAGAGGAAGTCAGGGTCCCAGCCGGCTGAGGTCATGGTTGGCTGGCAGCCCACAGTCGGGCTACCCTGCTCCCTTACACAGCCCCAGGGCCGGTTATGAGGTCATCATCTGAGGGTTTTGAGGAAAGAGGAGCCAAGTTGGCACGATGCCACATTCCAGAGTTTTGTGAACCAGAAATCTGTGTTTGGGGGGTGATGATGCTTATCAGAGGATGGGGACCCATGCTGGTCTGGAGCCCTTTGGAGAACATTCCATGAATAAAATAAATGGCTGACTGATTCCGGTCTTAAAGAGACAGATGCCCGGTCACTGTAGGCCCAATCGCCACACTGTAGGAAGGGTGGGATGCTATGTAGCAAGGAAGAGCTTGGCAGCTCATTTTCTGCTGTCTTGACACTCAGGAGACTGAGGCAGGGGTTTGTGGGTTTAGATTCACAGGGTGAAAGTGCTATGGACCTGGAGGAACTGTCCCCAGGCCTCTGGCGATATATATGTTTCTCCCCGGAAATCACATCCTGACACCTGCCTGAGACTTTGGGCCTGGGTCTCTATAGACAAGCAGCTGTGAGTTTGAATGGCATCAGGGTGCACAGGTGCATTTACTGAGCCCCTACTGTGTACTCAGGTCACATGGGTGTCTCTAGTTCTCTACCACAGCCTGTGGTGACCCCACAGGATGAAGCTGGAGGTATAGCTGGTGACACACAGCAGTGGACAGGTGTTGGAGGCCACAGAAGCCTAAACAAAAAGCCCTGGTGACTTTTTTGAAGGGGCCTATGTGGGCTAGGAAATTTGGGGCCCATCGTGGGAAGACACTGAGGGCCAGAGAGGCAACCTGGGCTGGCTAAGGTTGTCTCTGCGGTTAGGTGGGGTACAGAAGTGCTGAGAGCATCAAGACCTGTCCTTAGCATCCTTCTCAGCCTCAAAGGGTGGGTACCAGGGCCACCACACGTGGCTCCCCGCGTGGACCTGAGCAGCTGCTCGGCTCACTCCCATGCCCCACATCTATGCAGCCATCCGTATCCCAAGAGACCCTGGGCCGTCCTCCAGCCTCAGTTTCCCCACCTGTGACCTGTGATGGTCCTGCCTCAACCTCACATCTCACACAGCAAAAAGCGGTCTTCTGATCCCTCTCTGGCCTTTGCTCTGTAGCACAGAGAGGCTGAGGAACTTGCCCAAAGTCACATGGGACCGCGGGATCCCTCAATTTGTAGCGTGCGCCCCACCTCCCTCACTGTACCCCCACCCTGAAGATGTAGACCATAGGGGCCTTTCACAGAAAGAAAAACTGAGGCTCGATGGTTGGCCTGGGACCAGAAGGCCGCAGTATGATCCAGTCTATGGATACACAGCTGAGCAGCTGGCCCAGGGCAGAGAATTCAACTCTGAGACTTAAATTTGGGGCAAAACAGTCAGAGATGAAAATAATCCCAGAACCCCGACTCTCACCGGCCGGGTGTTCACCACACCACCCCTCCTCACGGGGTGCAGTGACCTCAAAACTGCCCACAGCTGCTAGCACGAGGGTGGAGCCACCTCCTTCCACATTGATCTTGAAGAGTCACCCACTTAGGCAAAGGGTCCTGGAGCAAAAAGGTAGTTCTGGGGGCGGGGCCTGGGTCTAGAGGAGGAGGGGTCTAGTGCATCAGGGGCGCGGGACTTAGATCTGAGGAGGACGGGTCTGGGATCAGCGGGGGTGGGGGTGGGGTGGGGAAGGTTCTGTGGTCAGCCTGGGCTTCTACTTCCTGTCCAGTGGGCACCATACCAGTGGGACAGAGGGATGGCGGCAGGTAAGGACCTTGTCTTCACATGGGGACATGGAGCCCCCTAGTCAGTCATAACCTGGAGTGTCCCCACAGGTCAGAGGTCACCCAGCAGTACGTACATGTTGGGAGGGAAGCCTAGGTGCCCCAGACCCCAGCGGGAACACTTGGTGACACCTGGTGCTTGTAGTTGCTCACTCCTGTCTCACCAGAGGCTCTACACCCCCTTCGGGGCCCAGGCTGACCTTGGACAGGGCTCCTGGTACCTTCATCCCCCTCCTCCCTTCTGCCGGAGCCTGACACCAACTGCCATCCCCCTCCAGCCACCTCTGCCTCCTGACTGGAAGGAGGCCCAGAGCAGATTTCCTCTTGTCTCTCTCCCCAAGAGGAACCCCTGGTCTGGGGATACTGAGGCAGGCACAGGGCAGGGTGTGTGTGAACACCCAGTCATCCTGGAAAGGTAAATCTAGCGAAGGATCCTGAAGCAGGGGCTGTTCGCGCAGGGTTTTGAAGGTTTAGTAGGAACCCCACAGAGGACCCTGAACAGGTGCAGTTTCCCCTGGTTTGTCCTTCTGGGCAAGGCTGTAAAGTCCACTCCTGGGCCACTGAGGCATAGGGTGACTTGCCTGAACTTGTCTTTTCTAGGTTTTTCTTGGCTTCTTCACCTTTGATGGGAATGGGGGGAGCAGAGAGGGAGAGAGGAAGGGAAAGGGAGAGAGCCCTGGTCCCAAGGGGAAGGAAGAAGCCACTTGAACTTCGGTCTGGACTCCATCACATGTTCCGTGGGGACGGTCAGCCCTCCTGAGCTGAGAGGTACCGCCCCCTCCCCCTGCGGAGCCCTGGGATTCCCGCCCGGTGGATTAGCCTGGTCACCCGAGTTGGCATCGCACGCGGGGGCGGGGCGGACAGAGTCCAGTGGGTATAAAGGCAGCTGCAGAGGGCTTCACTCAAAGCTACACTCAGGACAAGCGACATGGCCCTGCCCGCGCTCCAGGCCCAGCCTCCAGAAGGCTCTCAACTGAGGTTCCTGCTGTTGCTGCTGCTGCTGCTGCTGCTGCTGTCATGGCCATCGCAGGGGGACGCCCTGGCAATGCCTGAGCAGCGACGCTCCCACCCCGAGTCCCAACTCAGCGACGACGAGGTACGAGGTCGCTTCCAGGACCTGCTGAGCCGGCTGCACGCCAACCAGAGCCGGGAGGACTCGAACTCAGAACCAACCCCCGACCCGGCGGCTGTCCGGATACTCAATCCAGAAGGTGAGTGGCAACTGGGGACCCACTTCGGCAACACCCTTTCCAAGCTCTAACCAACACACTTGAGTCCACGAGGCTCAACCCAGCTTCCAAGCTTCAGTTTCCCCTGCTGTGACCTCTGAGGTTGTCAGCAGTCCTCCGTGCAGCGGGCTCAGCCACAGTAGGAAGGACGGCCGTCCTCAGACCGGAGCTGGACAAATGATGTCCAGAGAGGTCAAGGTCGCTCCTGGAGATGCACAGCACTCGAGTGGGGAAGGACACGGGGGATGGTTAGAGGGTTCTGGCTAGAGGAAGTAGGGACGAGAGCCAGGTTGGGAGCCAGAGGGAAAGAACCTGCGGGAACTGGATCAGGAATCTGACGCAATCGCTGGTAAAGAGTCTGCTACAGTAACAAGTGACAGTCGCCTGGATGGGAGGGAGGAGGATCCAGGGGCCTCGGCACCGCGCTAGGACCCAGCGGGGGCTGGGGGCGGGGCCAGGCCGATTGGGCCACGCCCCTCACAAATCCGCTAGCTTTGGGTGAATCCAAGTGAACTGTCACTCTCTGACGATCTGCAAAGCAACACTTGGATGTAGTGGCGCACGCCTGCCGCCATCCTAACTACTCCGGAGGTTGAGGCAGGAAAATTGCCATGAGTTCAAGGCCAGCTGGGACTACATAATGAGTACTTGTCCCAATTTTTTTTCTTTTTCCCTTCCTTCCTTTCTTCATTCTTCCTTCCTTTTTTCTTTCCTTGTTTTTTTCTTTTTCTTTTTCTGTCTCTTTCTTTTCTTTCCTTCCTTCCTTCTTTTTTTTTTTTTTTTTTTTTGAGATAGGGACTTTGTAGCTTTCAAACTCAGGGCAATCCTTCTGCCTCCGTTTCCCAAGTTCTGGGAAGACAGGTGCCACCAAACTCTGCTTTAAAGAAAATCAACTTTTGTTTGTTTGTTAAAACACTTTATTCAGAGGCTTGGGGAAAGGTGCTGTCCTCAGGGCAGATCTTAGAAATCTTCCGGTTGCTAAGAGCAAAATCAACTTTTAACCAGAAGGTGGTGGCGTATGTCTTTAATCCCAGCAGTCAGGAGGCAGAGGTAAGCAAATCTCTGTGAGTTCGAGGCTAGCCTGGCCTACATGGAGAGTTACCAGGACAGCCAGGGATACACTTGAGAGACCTTGGGCTGCCTATGTTTGAAAAGGCCCTGTGGTCTGTGAAAAGGCCCTGTGGTCTGTGAAAAGGCCCTGTGGTCGGCGGCCGTGGCACATTTGCACAGGGGCACACCTGTGCCTGGCACACCCGGGGCACATGAGTAATTGGCATTCTGGTTTCTTTTGTAGTGCGATTGGGGTTCCACGGTCAACTGCTACTCCGCATCAACCGGACGTCGCTGACTCAGGGTCTCCCCGAAGCCTACCGGGTGCACCGAGCGCTGCTCCTGCTGACGCCGTCGACCCGACCCTGGGACATCACCAGGCCCCTGCAGCGTGCGATTAGTCTCCAGGGATCCCGTGCTCCCGCACTGCGCCTGCGCCTGGCGCCACCTCCCGATCTGGCAGTGCTGCCCCCTGGCGGTGCGCGATTGGAACTGCACTTACGGACGGCCGCAGGAAGGGGGCGTCGAAGCGCGCACGCGCACCCAAGAGACTCGTGCCCACTGGGTCCCGGGCGCTGCTGTCACCTGGAGACTGTGCAAGCAACTCTCGAGGACCTGGGCTGGAGCGAGTGGGTGCTATCCCCGCGCCAGCTGCAACTGAGCATGTGCGTGGGCGAGTGCCCCCACCTCTACCGCTCCGCGAACACGCATGCGCAGATCAAAGCACGCCTGCATGGCCTGCAGCCTGACAGGGTGCCTGCCCCGTGCTGTGTCCCCTCCAGCTACACCCCGGTGGTCCTTATGCACAGGACAGACAGTGGCGTGTCACTGCAGACTTATGATGACCTGGTGGCCCGGAGCTGCCATTGTGCTTGAGCGCCGGGCCCTGCTCCTCACGTACACTCCCCTTCCAAGATGCTATTTATATTTGTATTTATTAATATTATTAACTTATTGGGGTCGGGCTGGGTGAAGGGATTATGTGTTTATTTAAAACTCTGCTAATAAAGGTGAGCTTGGTTTCTATGTGTCGTCTCAGTGGCCTCAGCATGATACCCACCTCCTAGCCTCAGTTTCCCTAGTCACCTGAGAAGAGGAACAGAGGACAGGTCTCCATTAGGCTGGCCTGAGGGAGATGCTTTTGATTGACAGCTGATGTGAGAGGGACCAGCCAGTGCCTGGTAGTCCTGGGATGTCTGAGCAACAAGGAGGAGCAGGACAGTACACTGCTTATTGCTACGTCTGCTTCAGATCCTGCCTAGGTTTCCCCTGAAAGTGAAGAGCATTCTTCCCATCTCCCCTTCAAACCAGGCCTAACACCCCAGAATTAGGGGTGCCTCTGGCTAAGCTGGGGTTCAAGGCGGGCTGGAACAGCTTGAGGTGACATAGCTTCTTGAAACACGGAACTCTGGGCCTTGATATTATTAGTCAGGGTCCTTTAGATTCACAGTAGAGAATGAATCTGTACACACACACACACACACACACACACACACACACACACACGCATGCACACACATACACGCACACACATGCTCATACGCACACACACACACACACACACACACAGATATACATATACATATGTATATAGTCTCTCTAGAGAGGGGGTGTTGTTGGAGTGACTTGTAGACTGTAGTCTGGATTGTGCAAGCCTGGGTATCTCAGCTGGTCTTCAGTATGTGCTGGAGTCTTGAAGTAGGCCCCAATGCCAGTGAAGGAATGGATGTGCAAGCAAAGCAAGGACAAACAGGCAAAGAGCAAAAGCTTCCTTCCTCCATTGTCTTAACATAAGTTCCCAGCAGAAGGAGAGGCCCAGATTAAAGGTGTGTTTTCTCACTTTAAAAAAATCAGGATCAAAGGCATGGCTTGTGCCTTGTCTCAAAGGTCCAGACTAGAAGTGGATCTTGCGTGGTCGGTTTAGTCTGAGCCATTTCGAGGTAGAGGCAGGGTGACTTTTTGTGAGTTCCAGAACAGCCAGGGCTACACAGAGAAATCCTGTCTCAGAGGGTGGAGTGAGGGGGGGAAGGGAGGGAGGGAGAGAAAGTGAGAAAGAGAGAGAGAGAGAGAGAGAGAGAGCAAAGAGCAGATCTTCCCACTTCAAAGTAAGCAGAGATCGCTCACAGGTGTGTGTGTGTGTGTGCCCTCCCATTTTGGGTTTAATTCCAGATTCTGTCAAGGCGACAACCTGGAGTCACCACAGCACTGAAGAGGCCTTAAGTACTCTGTCCGATGAGCAGTGATCCCTGGTGGGAAGTGTGGGGAGCTGACAGAGGAGGCGACAGGGAAGGACAGAAGGGAAAGGGGACACATGGAGAGGCAGGGAGAGCCACACAGGCTGGAGCCCCAGACCAGGATCTGTAACCAGGGAGTCTTGGGGGTGGGGGAGGAGAAGGAAAAGAAGGGGTGGGAGGAGGAATGGATGGAAAGACAGTGAGTGTTGTGATCTCTCTGGGCACTGGGGATGACCCGAGTAGGGGAGAAGAGGGGAGGGGTACGGGAGGGGGGAAGGGAGGGCGAAAGAGCCTTGGGGGCCGAGGATGTCACCGAGGCCCTGTGGGGCAGTGGACTGTGAGAAACCTGGTAAGACTGAGCTAAGTTTTGAGGACACGGTGACCCTGAAGGGACGGTAGGAAGCCTTGCCTACTCCTGAAACCAGGCTCCTGTCACTTATACAGCCCCCCACAGCCCTCCTTAGAGAGGTTTGTGGTCATATAGGAGCAGCGTCCCAAGTCCTCTCACATGTAGATAAGGTCTCCCCAAGCTCTCAGACCAAGGAGGCGCTTGCTGCCAGACCCTGACCCACCCCAAAACCGTATACGAGGTCCTATCGGGAAGGAATAAAGGTGTGCGAGAATTACTCCATCCCTTCTGTGACTGAGCAGTAACACTGCCACTTGGGAAGAGATCTGCTCTCCTGAAGCTTCCCCGCACCCCTCCCTGGCTACTCAAACCCCCCACCGGCTCAGCCCGGCCAACTCAGAGCGACCACCGTGCGTCTTGCAGCAACAGGAGGGGCAGCGGCAGAGATGGAGGTGGGGGTAGCTGTAGCAGCAGAGGCGGCCCCCCCTGCTCACCTTCTCTCCCCTTTGCCTAAACCCTCGCCAGGAGAGAGATCTCGGTGAAAAGCCTCCAGCACAGGCCCACAGGCCCTGTAGGGAGTTTCAGCGGCATGTGGGTGCAGGTTAGGCAGAGGGGACAGAACAGCGACTTCAGATGGAGTTTGGACTCTCCAGAAGCCACCGGTCAGTCCTGTTCAGAGCCAGCTGCTCCGTGTGGCCCAGGGCTTTTATTGAGCACCACCTGCATGCACACTGACCAGAGGGTTGTTTCTGACCTTCCTTCCGCTTTGGGGGAGGGGGTCCTCGTGTCCCTTGTGATGTTGAGCGTGCAGGATCGTGGGGTGTGCGGGGGGGGGGGGGTCCAGATTCTCAGGTTCAGTGTCTGTTCCCACAGGCCGGACCGAGCTCAGCGCCACGAGACCTCACGCTCCTCGTCGTCCGCTGGGCCCCACCCCAGCGACTCCAAGTTGCAGTAGACGGGCTGAGGGTCCAGGTCAACACTTCTGTAGTTCATGTAGCAGTCACTGTCCCCAGAAGGGTGGCTTCTGCGGAGGTAGATGGACATCAGAAGCGGGTGACTGAGGCCAAGGGACGGACAGCACTGGCCAGGGTTGGGGCCTGTCTGTCTGTCCCTTCTTCCTGAAGCAGGGTCTCACCCTGTAGCCCAAGCTGGTTTGGCTCTCACAGATGTATGTTCCTGCCCCGCTCCTACCCGTTTTTCCAACTCAGTGTGTGACTCTCACACCTCAGAAAGTCACCGATTCATCATCATTAAAATATAAGTGTGGAAAACACACACCTGATTTGACTTTTATATGTGTACTTGGGTAGGTGTATGAGTGCATGTATGTGCACGTGTGTGTCTGCATGTGTGTGTGCGCGACTGTTCAAGCATGCATGTATGCATGTGCGTGCATGAGTGCATTGTGTTGTCCGTGCATGTGTATGTGCATGTATGGTTTGTGTATTTATGTGTGTGCACGTATTTGTGCATGTGTGTGCATGAATGATTCATGCATGTATGTACATTTGAGTGCATATGTGTGTCTGTGCTTGCATCTGCGTGTGTGCACATGTGAGGGTGTGTCCGTATGTACATGTATGATTCCTGCATGTATGTGTGCCTGTGCACGCACATGAATGCGCCTGTGTGCATATATGCATGTATGCATGAGCATGTGTCCTGATATCTTCTCTCCAGTTCCAGAATTCAGCTTCTTGTGCTTGTGTTTGTGTGTTTATTTTGAAACAGAGTCTCCCTGGGCGGTGGTGGCGCACGTCTTTAATCCCAGCACTTGGGAGGCAGAGGCAGGTGGATTTCTGAGTTTGAGGCCAGCCTGGTCTACAGAGTGAGTTCCAGGACAGCCAGGGCTACACAGAGAAACCCTGTCTCGAAAAACAAAAACAAAAACAAACAAACAACAAAAAAAAAAGAAACAGAGTCTCATGTAGCTCAGGCTAGCCTTGAACTCTGATTTGACAGCTTCCGCCCCACTCCAGGTGGTCTGGATGTCGGGGAGGGAATGTCTAGGCAAGTACTCCAGCCTTGACACAGCCCCACCCCAAGTTTACTTTTAATGTTTTTCATTACCATTTGCCTGTGCAGAAGAGGGCGTGACAGGCTCTGTGAGGAAGGGAACCCTGTCCTCGGGAAGCTCAGCAGGGTCTGTGGCCGGGCCAGTGACGCCTGGGCAGGGCCATCTCTCCTGTCCCCTGACGGATTGGCTCAGCCTAGGTTGGTGACCTTTCCCATCCCCCTCCGCGGGTCACTTCTCCTTTCTCAGTATTTGCATCTCATTTGCATACCTTTCTTCTCAGCACCCGAGTTACTCAAATCCCCTACCTCAGCTTCCAGCCCTACTTCTCTTTTCCCTATTCCTGGTTGGTCTCCCCACAAGCGACTCACAAATTTCTCAATCTCTCTCTCTCTCTCTCTCTCTCTCTCTCTCTCTCTCTCTCTCTCTCTTTCTCTCTCTCCTCTCGTGGTCCCTAACGCAGAATCCTCCTGCCTCCACCCCCAGGGCTGGTGGGAACAGCACCTTACTCATTTATCCAGTCCAAACTTGCTGTACATCCCACGTGCTACAGGGAGAGGCTGGTGATGTCCCTATCGCATGGGGACATCGTTGGTCAGGATGAGTCGTGAGTCAGGAGACTGGGCTGCTCACCCCTCAGCAAGCCTTACTTGACCTCGAGCCCTGCTTCCTCTAGAGGTGTGAGCTGGGTTTACAGCTCACAAAGTGGGGGCTGGGCCCTTGGGAACTTTCCAGACTCTCACCCCAACCCCTGGAGGTGAGGCCTGCAGCCCTCATCTGAGCATGTGAAACCACTTAGCCACAGCCTGCACAAGGCCCAGCTGACAGTCTCAGGCCAACTACATATGCATGGTAATCCCCCTGACTCTGACAGGGGCATGCTCCATGTCCTGCTAAAGCAGTCATTGCTCACTGTGGCCAGGGATCTGTGGTCACTCACCTGGCTGCATCCCATGAAGTTTCCTCAGCCGGCTGGCCAACGAAGACATTCTCATAGTCTTCTGTGAGTCTGCTGGGGGGTGAGTCTGGGACCTTGGGGCCAGGTTGCCGGCTGCTGTACCTCGGCATGAAGTCTGTCACTGGTCTGGGGACATCATGTGAATTCTGGGCTTTGCTGAAGCCGTGTTTACTGGCTCGGCGGCGGCGAAGAAGTCTCCAGGCACACACAGATCCACTGACAGCCAAAGCCAGGAAGATAATCCCAGCAGCAAGGGCAGCAATGGTCCCCAAGCCCCAGCTTGGGGGACAGCTGACCTGAAGGAAGGTGGAGAGGTTCCTCGGAGCTGCAGTGGCCGGGTGCAGACACAGCAGCTGCTGCTGCCCAGAACAGTTCTGGCGGATGTCATGCCAGGAGGCCAGTCCACAGCTGCAGTCCGCCTTGAGTTCCAGGTCACAGCGTAGGGCCAGTGAGCGGTCCACACTGTTCAAATGGTTGTGGGTGACAATCAAGGTTTGCAGCTTTTCCAAGCTGGCAAAGAAGACCCCAGGGAGCACCTGCAGGTCGTTCTTAGACAGGTCCAGGACTTGAGCATGGCTGGCCTTCAAGGGTTGGCTCCTTGGTAGGGACAAGCCAAGGCCACTGAAATTGAGGCAGGTGTCATTAAATGTCTGAGTCCAGTCTACACGGCTTTGGTAAACCATGCAGGTGAGAGCTTGACTCCTTGACTGGTGGAGCAGAGCCAACAGCATCAGGAGATATGACCCCAGCATCCTGGCTCCACTGCTTCCCATTCCAGCAGCCTGTGTGGTAACACCCAAGTTAAATACTGCGGACTTAAAAAATACAGATTAATAACTCAAACCAGGCTATATGTAGTAGCTCATACCTTTAATCCCAGCACTTGTCTGGCAGAGGCAGGTGGATCTCTGTGAGTTCGAGGCCAGTCTGGTCTACAGAGTGAGACTCAATAAAACCCAAATAAAACACCCCAACTAGTTAAGGCTTTTTTTTTCCTGTTTTTTTGAGGCAGGGTTTCTCTGTGTAGCCTGGCTGTCCTAAAATTAACTCTGTAGACCAGGCTGGCCTCAAACTCAGAAATCCACCTGCCTCTGCCTCCCAAGTGCTGGGATTAAAGGTGTGCACCACCACTGCCCGGCCAGTTAAGGCTTTTCTGAGGTGAAAGCCCATGGCCCCTGGCTGGACACCTCTCTCTGTGTTTTCCTAGCCCCTGAGCCTCCAACTGTTGGTTTGTGAAATGGGTGCATCCCGCACCTGCCCACCACAAGACTAGACTACCCCACACCGCTGCCGGGGTTTCCCACTGTCTGCAGCACTCTCACTGGCCAAGATACTACTGTATGCAAATGAGTTGTTGTCCTAGAAACCACCTAGCCCCGGTCCTGGCCATCTTTCCTGCAGACCCTGCTATTCTACGCAGCCCAACCCTTGAGTAAGCCCGAAGCTTGGCTGCTGAAAGACTCCCATCAGCTGCTGCCTGTGTGGAGGCCTGGGCCTGAGCCCTGGGTCTCACCTCTTGGATTTCGTGGTGTGTGGTGGCAAGCCTCAGGGGCCTAGGGCCTGGGTTGGGGTTCACTGCTCCTGGCGCTCTCCGCTTGTGAGTCCAACGCCTGGGGGAAGAGAAGCAGTGTCGTAGTGGAGGGGACAGCAGAGCCCTCTGCCGCCCTCAGGCTCTCAGGAGAGGAGGAGGGGCCCTACTGCCCCACTTCTCTCTTGCTGTGACCTCACCCTGAGCTCCTTGGTCCACAGCTTCCCCTCCACCCGTTTCCTGACCTTTGCTGGGCTCTGCAAATATTCACTCAACGAACAATCACTTAAAATGCCTCAGCTCTGGGTAGGTATTCAGGGGACATCTGGACCTGGGAAAGGTCAGAACTCAACTGTGATCAGAAGTCCAGCCCCCCTCCCCTTCCTTGCATGGAGACAGGACAGAAAAAAGAGACAGAATCCTGCAAGGCATCCTAGAAGAGGAGACATTAAGGTTAGAGCTTCAACACATAGCTAGGAGTTGCCAAGGAGTCTTAAAAGCTGTCCTTAATTCTCCGAGCTCCTACCCTTCCACAGAGCATCTGTGGAAGTTTCTGTAGCAGATTGTTGGAGAGGGGCTATAGGGGAGGGCGCAGAGTTGATAAATACCTGGCATGCAGACAGCAGCAGTCCTCAGCAAGGTGGCAGGGGCTAAGACCCTGTGGCCTGAGGAACAGCTGGGTAAGAGGAAGCTGAAGAGGGAACTGGAAGTGTGGGCCTCACATTGGTTTAGTCCCAGGAGCAGTGGGAGCCGGGCTGGTGTGTGCTCAGGGGAAGGGAGTCTGCTGGGGTGTGAAGACTGAATCCTTATCCCTGAGGCAGAGAGACATGCCAGGCTGTCAGAAAAAACCCCACCCAGGGAGAGACTGTCCTAGAAGAGAAAGTGGCTAGGCTGTGTGAGGTCTCTGTCCTTGAGACATCCCCTTAGGGATGCTACTCACGCAAAGGCTCCAGGGCAAGGCTGGCAGGGCTGTGGGATACAGGAACCCTAGCACTGAAAGGGGTCATGGTAGCCTGGCCTATGCTGGTAGCTGGGTTTGTGTGTGTTCCCTGACCCTAGTGAGAACTTTTGGAGCTGGAGAAAATCCCCAGCAATTGAGAGAGCTCTGGCAAGTCCCAATCGTGAGCTTAGAAGTTTGTGTTCCACACCTGAGGCCCATGTGTCTGTTATATGATGCCCCATGTGGATGAACCAGGACTCATGACTCTGAGTGACAGATGTCAGACACAGTGACACAAGCAGTCTCCCTTTCCTAGGCTCCAGCAGAACAGCCTCCGCTCATGACATTGGGGGCTCATTTTTGGGTCATGGAAGATTCTGGAAGCAAAGATGACAGGTAGGACAGAGAATAGCTGACAAGAGTCTATTCTCTCTCTCCTCCATGTGCTCTCAGGGGCTGACCTCACACTGTCAGGCATGGTGGCAAGAGACAGTCTACAAAAATCTTTGAATGAAAGCCACAAACAGAGGCCAGAAGTGCCCTCAGCCTCAAGCATATATGCTCAAAGACACTCCAGAATATCCAACTATTCTTAGAGACACCCCTGAGATCCTCAAAGATACTGGGATACCCTCAATGTCTCTGAAATGCCGCACACACACACACACACACATACACACACACACACACACACACACACACACACACACACACACACAATCCCCAAGATCCCTAGAGACCCAAACATGCAGCTCTTGGTACCAAGGCCCCAGTATATGACACCCCACAATTCAGCTCTGCTGTCCTAATCTTCCTGTGCTGGAGCAGCCTGTGGCACCGCCGCCCCCCAGTGTCTCAGTCTCTGAGGTCAACTCCACCTGCTGCTTGTCTCTCACAAATGTCTGACACCCCAGAAATGTCCATTCCTGCCTACAGCCCTCCCTGCAGCCAGGTCCTGCACTCCAGTGACCCACTTCTTGGCTCCCTGCGAGGGCTACAGGGCCCGTGAAGACTGCAATGGGCACACTCCATTCTCTTCCACAAGAAGGAAGAGGGCTGTGTGACAGGCTGCTGACCAAGCAAAGACCAGGGGATGGGCTGTGTGACTGGGGACACTGAGAGTCATTGATCAGGTTAAAGTTGACAGATGAATGCCAGTAGCATTGCGCCTGTGCCCACTGTCAGACTGGCAAACCCAGGGAATTGAGAGGCAAAGCAGTTCTTAACTATGATTTACTTAGCCAGGGTAGCTTAGATTGCACTGGAACTGTCATCCTCCTGCCTCTAACATCCCCAATGTTCGGGCGGCAGAGCCTGTGGTGCCACCCAGGATGGGATTTCATAGAGGACTCGAGGGCCTGTGTTCACAGAGGCACTCAGGAAACTAAGGACATTAAACAGGCTAGTTTTTTCAGCAGAAGATGGGTATGGCTGTTTCCTACCCAGAGTGTGGATCTGGTTAGCAGCCTGGTGACCTGTGCTGTCTGCAGAGCCAGACCGGTCTTTATTGTGGACATTTTGTCTCTTTGTCAATAGGACCCATCTTCATGGAAGTGGCCATACGTACTCTGTAAAAAGCTTCAATGTAAACACGTCTTAAGCTTCACTGTACACAGGGGATTGGGTTAATTATCAGCATAATGCCCCCCCCCAAATTGTGCTTAAATATGACTACAATAAACTATCCCGTGTCAGATTCTAGCTGCTGAGTCATGTTCAACCGGATTTTCCTCCTGCGTCACCAGGGCAGTTTCTCGGCCAGCCCTGGTGTTTGCAGACACCTTCGCAGAATTATAGAAGCCACTTGTAGAGAAATGTTATGACTGAAGCCAGAGTGGCTCTGGCAGCGCACCCCCACAGTGCTGCACTTCTGTGTGGGAGTGCAGGGGACTCCTATGCAGACCCAGGAGAACAGCTTCTTCTGCTTGGTTGCTGTCTTCCCTGTCTCCCAGACCAGCCTGAGCTACAGTAAAAGGCTGGGCTCCTCAGTGAGGATCTGGGGGTGAGGCTCGGGGTGCAGCCCATGCCTAGAACTCATGAGAGAGTAATAACATCACCTCCATTTCACAGTCAGGAAAACCAAGGCCCTGGCTGCTTGAGTGGCTCCTGAGGGTGTCTATAATTAAACCGAGGGTCTGGTCACAGGTGTGAAGACACCTTGATGTCTGGGTCCACAGAAGATTGTCTCTATGGACTGGAAAGTTTTTAACTTGAGAGCTGGTTTGGAACTTGAGATCCATCTGCCTCCAGAGTGCTGGGTCACAGAACTGCTTCCATAGGTTTCGTTATTTATATTTAGTGGCCCCTAGCCTTTTAAAAAAATTGTTATGAGTGTGTGACACTTAGAGTGTATGTGTGTGATTTTGTATAAGTGTCCCTGGAGGCCAGAAGAGCCTCTCCAGTCCCCTGCCAATGTGAGCAACAGGGGGCAGGCACAGGAATGGAATCTATGGACTCTCAAGGGTAGCATGATCTTTTAATGGCTGAGCCTTCTCTCCAGCCTTACCCGTGAGCCTTTGGGTCGGTGTTTGCCACAGGAGTGAACACTGTCTGGTTACTTAGGAACTGTCTAGGCTCCAGACCTGCAGCATCACCACTCTTTGCAAACGCTGCAATTCTCATCAGTCAGTCTGCAGAATGTGCTACGTGGGGGCCCCACCCCCAACCTTAGTCAACAGGTGACTGGAGGTGCGGAGATGGAATCCAGAGCCTGGTACATGCTGGGTAATCAGTTTGCCATCTATGTACCAAGCCTGAGATTTTCCTGCTTAATATCTGGGAAGTTTTTTTTTTTTTTTTTTTTTTTTTGAGACAGGGTTTCTCTGTGTAGCCCTGGCTGTCCTGGAACTCACTCTGTAGACCAGGATGGCTTCAAACTCACAGACTATGAACACTTATTGGACTCGTACAAGATGCAGCAAAATCTCTACTATTTAGCTAAAGGCAATGTGGTGATAAAAGCACCAATTATTATTTTATTTTTGTCTCCTGTGTGTTGGTGTTTTGTTTGTATGTATGTCTATGTGAGGGCGTCAGACTCCCCTGGAACTGGAGTTACAGTGAAGAACCAGGGTGACTTCATTTGGGGCTTGAAAGCCACTTTATAGTAAAGACAAACTAAGTTCATTCCCGTTTATGATTACATTTGTTTTCCAAGGACTGGGCAAGGCCTCACTTATAACCATAGCTACAGACAGCTCTGTGCTGCTTGTCCCAGGAATGGCAACCATGTTTTAGCTTGGCTTCAGTTCCTAGGCCATGTTTTTGTTTCAGGAGCCCATAGGACTAACTTCTTACCCTTATGTTCGCTCATGCACCCCACTTCTTTTACCTGCCAAATTCCTCATTTGAAAACCCCTTACTCCTGGGCTATAAAGCCCTTGTCTTCCATACAGTCAATTCTGTCTTCTCGAACTCTGCCTTATGAGGAGGCAGCCTGTGTGCATGAATAAAAATGCTTGCTTTAATTAATGTGGTCACCTTTAATTGGGTCGTGGTCTTTTCTCTCCAATGTTTGGGACTAATAACATTTGTGAGCTGCCATGTAGGCTGGGAATTGAACCAGAGTCCTCTGGAAAAGCAGCCAGTGCTCCTACCAGCTGAAACCCCCACCCCTACCCTAAACAGCTAATTAAACCAGGTTGGTGTCCAGGCCAGTGATTCTGGCCCTCGGATGCTGAGGCAGGAGATAGTGAGTTCCAGAGACCTACAGTTTCTCAGAGTTTTGCTCTCTGCCGTGAGAGAGTCCAATGCATAAATATGTAATGTCTATTTGGAAGCCCAAGGGGAGCAGGCCAGGCCTAGTGTTACCAGGCTCCCGAATGTGGCTGCTGTTGTCACCATCGCTCTCTGCTGCTATCGCGTGTCCACATCTGGAACTACAGCCCATGGCTGTTTTGAGGGGCAGGAAACCCAGGACCCATGGGGGGTCAGGAGAGAATGGGTTCTGAGTTCTCTTCGCGAAATGAGAGTCTGTGAGGAGCATGCATTACCAGCGCACCCCAAATGAGGACCCGGTGTTTGGTCCCTGTGTGCATCCTCAAGCAGGTTGCTTTGTCACTCTGAAACTATCCTCTGCAGATGTACCAACGCCGGGTGGGAGGACTCAGCAAGAGATGAATTCAGTCCTGTGCCTGGCGCTGAGCTGAGGATCCGAGGTCGGGTGGAATGGGACGATGGGCTTCGGTCTTGCGGGGGAACAGCACATATCAGAAGATCCTGTCTCAGGATCGGTGCGGTTTACAAGTTCTCAAGCGGCGGGAGCAGTCTATGGGCTGGGCTGAGCCTCCCGGCGGCCGACAAGACGCCAGGGTGTGGTCCAGTGAGTGCGGACGTCTCTCCCTCCCGTGTGGCTCCGAGAGGGCAGAGGCTGCATTGGCACCGCAGCACAGAGCAAGCAGCGTCCAAACTCGGGCTTTTGTCCCTAGTAACTCTATTTTGGGACCTCCGTATCCCGGGAGCATGAGGCACAGGTCGCCTTCAGGACTCCTTCCTCCCTCCATCCAGGTCCACGTCCCCGGGCTCGCCGCGTGCACCAGCTGCGGCTGCTCCCTTCCCGGTGTTGTTTGGGTTTTAATTTTTGTGTTGCACTTAGAAAATTACCCATAATTACAGCTGTGAAGAGGAAACAGTCTCCGAGTACAGCCGTGCTCCAGCTGTGCCGCCTCTTTGCAACGCACAGCTGGGCGGGGCTGTGGCCCGGGACGGAGCAGGAGGGGGGTGCGTGTTGCAGCGTCTCCAGCGGTTCGCGGTTCCCCGCGGGGTGGCCCGGGGCGCGGGTGTCAAGAGCACCCGCTGTCAATACTAGTGACGAACGAGGCGTTTGGGGAAATCTAGAGAGGGCATCAAAGGCATGGGGGACAGAGTAGAGGGGAAGGGTGAGAAAGGAGGGAGGAAGTAGAGAAGGGAGAAGAGATGAAGGAAATAGGGGAAGGGAAGGGTTGGAGGAGGAAGGGGAGGAGGGTGAAGAGGGGGACGCAGCCCTGCAGTTCCGGGGCCAGCCACAAGGGGGCACGACGGAACCGGCTCCTCTGGTGGATGGGGTTGTCATGGAGCAAGCAGGATCTTCTAGGGAAAAAGTAAGTTTAATCCTCCTGGGTTCTTTTTTCTGTGCACCAGGAACGGAGCTCTTTGCGTGCTTTAGGAAGCAGGGGTCCACTTTGCAGAGCCTGGCCCGCTTAAGGAAACAGGCAATCTGGTTCCTACTGCACCTAGAGAAAGGGGAGCAGGTGAGGGGCCGCCAAATGCCTTCCATCCTCGTTAGTCCGAGTCTGTGGCCGGATCACTTTATTTGACGTATACTTACTTACTGTGTCTGTGTTTATGCACACGTACCATTGTGCGTCTGGAAGTCACAAGAGTAGTCAACAGTTCCCACCATGTGGGGCCCGCGGGTTGAACCCAGGTCATAAAGCTTGGTGGCAAGCGCCTTCACTTGCTGAGCCATCTCTCAGGCCCAAGGGAACAGTTTTCTGGGCCCATCACCAGCCACTCAGGGTGGCTCTTGAAATAAATCTCTCCCACTCGCGTGCTGCTGTCTCCAGTACCTCAACTGTGCGTGTGCCCTGGGGCCTTTACCATGGCTGTGACTGGTTTGGCCGCTCGCTCACTCCTTCCACGTCCTTCAGTGCCAGCCATCTCTCTTCCTCTCCCTCACGTGGGCGGGCCCCTGTCTATGCCCAAACTGGGTGTGTGTGTCCTGCGAGCTCAACTCCCCCGACTTTCCTAGCTGTGTTTGGGAGCGCCTTGGTTGCTATGACGACGGCGCAGTTGCTCCCGCCCGCTGAGCCTCCCCCAAGCAGCTTTCAAGGGCTGCGGGCGCCCCCGCCTCGTTCTTTCCTCCTCCCTGCGTCTGCCTCCACCCTCCTCCGGGACTCCCGCCTCCTTCGCCGCCGGTCCTCCCTCCCTCTGTCCGGCTCCTGTCGCCTGCTTTCCCCAGCGGACTCTTTTCTCCAGGAGTCATAGCAAAGTGTCCCCACTGGGTCCCCAGAGCCTGGTAGACAGCAGGCGCTCAATAATTAGTTCCGAGGGGTGGGTGGAGACATTGAATGAAAAATTTGTGGCTGAGAGAGGGGAAACCGTGAGTCCTGGGCATCTCCAGACCTTGGGGACACAATTGAGGATGGAAGGAACCTCGGTGCTGCGTGCTGTGCCTCCCGGCTGCACCCGCATCCTCTCTGCGTCTCTCTGAGAGCAAAGCCTGCAAAGACGTGTTGTGTTCGGTGGCCCAGGCGCCCCGACGGCCTTCCATACACCCAGCAGTCGCCAGCCCCGCGCCGGGGAGAGGAAGCTGGGGGAGGGGGTGGCGGGCCAAGCAGGAAATGGGAAAGGCCGGCGTCCGCCCAGCAGGGCCCGGGGGAGGAGGCGGGGCGCGCCCCGGCAGCCTTTCCTGAGCGCCTGGAACCTCCACCGCTCTCCTTCCCGCCCGCCGACTAGGGTGGGGGCGGGGAGGCCCGGGCCAGGGGATCTGCCTTCACCCGGGACACCACGCGGGTCTTAGGGCCACGGTGACCTGCAGGCTGTCACGCTCACACACTCCCACAGGAAACCTGAGACCGTGACCGCGCCACCGGGGCTGACGACCCACCTGGGCGCAATCTCCAGCAAGTAACCCCTAAAACAGTCGCGCCCAACCGGGGACACTTGCAGCGATTAGAGACCGTTAGCCTGGATGCCTCCCGACGCCCATGCGCCACGACTCCTGCTCTCGCGGGCCCGCGTGTTATACACGTGCGTGGGATGAAGCATGCTCTCATCCCAGCGTGCACCCAGAGGTGGAGGCAGGAGAACCACCTGTTCAAAGCAGAGCCTAGTAAAATGAAGAGCTGGAGGTCAGCCTGGGCTACAGGAGACATTGTTTCGCTCTGACTTTTGAGAGAGGGTCCAACTATGTATCTTTTGCTGTCCTGGAACTCGCTCTGTAGACCAGGCTGGTCTCGAACTCACAGTAATCCTCCTTCCTTTGTCTGCTGTGTGAAGAGACACTGTTTCAGAAAAACAAAGAAAACGTGCTTGGTCTGGGTTCTGTCTTTCCAGCGCTGGCAATGCACAAAAAACTGGGCTCCGCACACAGCACACAAGCCAGGTTAAGTGGCACACGCCTGTCATGCAAAAGCCAGGGAGGCCGAGGCAGGAGGATTAGAATTTCAAGGTCATCTTCTGTTTAATGTGTTCGAGACTAGCCTGGCCTGCATCAAACCCTCTCAAAAGGAACGAAAAAGATTGGGCCCCTCACAGCCGGTAGCGCTGTGTTGTCTCGCAGTGCGTGTCCTGGGAATAGAATGTCATGAGCGCATGTCCTGTGAGCCCAAGAGACTAGTGCAGATCCTGAGTCGTATCGGAGATACACACAACCCCCCATATCTGTACAGCTGAGAGGCTCGCTCCGCAGCCGAGGTAGGCCTGGAACTTGCGGTCATCCTCCAGCCTCAGCTTCCCAATTGCAGGGATAGTAACTGCTGGAGCGTGTCCCGAGCTTGAGTGTCTCTGGGGAAGGTCCTGTAGCCTGTGCTTATCGGTGCGCAGCCTATTGGTGGGCAGTGTCGCCCCCGCGGGCTCTGCGCGTGCGCGCTCCCAGCACGGGGCCCACCCGCGCTCCCGCCGTTGCCGCTTTAAGAGCAGCGGGAGCGCGCGGTGGCGGTGGCGCGCTTCCCGGAACAGCCCGCGGAGGGCAGCGCGGCGAGAACCCACCCGCGGCCGCAGCTCCCGCGCGGACATGGCCGCGGGGATCGGGGCGCGGGCAGCGATGGCCACGCGCGCCTGACAGGTGCGGAGCATGTACGGCAAGGCGAGCAAGGGCTGCGCGCCCTCCGACGGCCAGGCGCGCGAGAAGTGAGTGCGCGGTGCGGGGGCCACGCGGGACCGGGGGCCGTGGGGTCACGCGAGACCAGAATGGTGCGGGATTCCAGGGGGACACAGGAGATCCGAAGAGCTCGTGGAGTTACTGGAGGTCAAATTGGTGTGGGATTTCAGGGGTACACACGAGATCAAGGGGCTCATGGGGTCACGCGAGACCAGAAGGGTGTGTGATTGTGGGCATGCGAGACCTGAGGGTCCTTTAGGGTCATGGAATACACAAAGGACAGAATATATTGGGGTACTCGAGTTCTAGGGGTTTGGAGTCACGTGAAATAGAGGGCATGAGGTTGCGAGAGATCCAAGGGGACTTGGGGTCTCAGGATACCTGAGGGGACAGAAAATCAAGGGGTCAAACAAGAGCCAAGGGGTTGCTGGGGTCACGTGGCAGTTCGTCGGGTGCGGGGTCAGGGGCTCACTCTAAGGAGTGCTGTATCGGAGAGCAGGAGTTAGGACTCACAGGATGCCCGGGGCAGGCACAGCATCTGAGGGTTACAAGGCCTCGGGAGTTCTGGGGTCACGCAGACCTGACAGGTGTGAGCTTTCAGGGTGGGCTGTGAGACCATTGGGGATCGTGGAGCGCTACAGATCTTAGGGCCGCAGAGTCCCACGTATACAAGCTGGAGATTGGAAACAGGACACGTGGGTTCATTGTGGCTGCAAATTTGAGGAGGTTGGGTCGGACGCTAATGTCATGGGCGGCGTTGGGGTCCTGGAGGTCGTGAGATTTGCGTGGACATGTGTGACCCAAGCTGGATTCCACTGTCGCTTGTGGGCAAAGGTGATGGTGCCAAGCCTGCAGGAGAGGGTCAGACTAATGGACTTATGAATGGCCATGGCGGTCCCGGGCCACCACCCGGAACTCCCAGGTGAGCCAGAATGGTTCTGGCTCTCACCGCCCTACATTGAAGGTACCAGGTGGACAGCTGCGCCCTAGCTTCCGGTCAGCACACACCTGGGCTGGCCTTCCTTTTCCGGGTGCCCATATGGAGAAGTGGGGTGGAGAGGGGAGTCCAGCACTCATCTTTGAGGTGTGAGAGTGCAGAGGCCAGGATTGTAGGAAGGCCTGAGGGGGCAGCTTGCCTAGTGGCTGAGCCACCCAGTGCAGCCCTGGCACAGAGAAGTCTGGGTCACTGAGCCGCCATGCAAGGCTGGTCCCTGAGAGGCTGCAGTTAGGACTCGTGGTCAGTAAACTCAGTGACCCTTCCTGGCATCGGGCTGCTGCTCTTATGGGAATCGGGGCTGACTGGTTCCCTGACACCTGGTGAGTCCCCAGCCTGGGGAATGGTTCACACAGTCAGCAGTCCGTGCTAAGTTGGGGTTGGTGTGGGTATGATGACTGTGTGAGAGGAAGCTCACATCCAGGAAGTAGGGATCTAGTCATACCACACAGCACCAGTGGAGTCATCGAGAACCTCAAGGAAGACTGAGGGAGCAGAGGGGAGTGCGAAGGGGTGGGGGTGGGGTGAGTGGTAGGCTCAGTATGTTCAAAGGTCCTGTGGTAGGAGCAGGTCGGGAGCACGACTGGACCATGGATTGGCAGAAATCCATGGCTTGGGGCTGAGTGTGGGCCACAGGAGGCTTATGATTTTGAAAAGGCATACAGGAGGCTGAGGCAGGAGGGTCTCCCATTCAAACCCAGCTATTTAGTAAGACCTTGTCTGAGAAACAGTGTACCTGGTTGGCACAGCTCGCAGATCTGGAAGGAGGCCAACCAGGCCTGGAACAGCTGAGGCCAAAGTCTGGGAGCTGGGGTGGGCTGGAGGCCTGAGTACATTGTTGGAGTGGGGTTGTCCCATCTTTTCCATGGTGTCATCCCCACAGAGAGGGTGTGTTAGGCTTACCTTTCTGGGGTTGGGGCTTTCAGCTCCAGTGTCTCAGTTACTGCCTGGCCTGGCCTTGATTTTATCTTCTGAGAAGTGGGGTAAGGGGTAAGCCCTCCTGTATCCAGGCCTCACCTGCTTGTGGCCTCCACTTTCCTGGCCCACTTGTCCCCTGACCTCTGCCCCTTTGCAGGTCTGTGTGTTTAGGTCTGGGCCACTAGCACCAGGAATGGGCAGTGCCCGACCTGTTGGGTGCACACTTGGCAGGGCCCGAGTGGCCCTTGTGTAAGTTGGGCCATATGAACATTGGCCATGGGCATGTGCCCATCTGTTCCTGCCCAGTAGTTGAGGTGGCTTCTCTGAACAGCCTTCAGAATGGCACATGATAGCCTTCTTCCCCTAGACATTGGTACCCCACACCTAGGGAGGAAGGACCATGGGAGACGGGATCACTAGAAGACTGGGGTAGGCCCTGGTGATAGGTTAGATGGTGGCTGGAGTGTGGTTGTCGGCTGCCAGCAGCCTGTCTGAGGGGTGCTGGCAGGGGTGGCCTTTACAATAATTTCCCCATAATTATGGTGGCAGTGGCAGTGATGTCATGAGCTGCAGGAGCCAGCTAACAAGCTGTCTGTGCTGCACAGTCCTAGCCTGTACTCCAAGTCACTCAGCCATCGTAGCAGGAAGGGTGCTGAGCATGCCCTGGTTTCTCAAGGTCCCTCTGCATGCTTTCTGCTACAGGGAACTGGGGCTCTGAGGGGCTGGGCCGACCCAGGACAGTGAGTCAGTGGGTGGGGTCTCAGATCTTTGTCTGAGCTTCCCTTCCCCCATAACCCCAGTGCTCTCAGAAGACAATAGGATGAGTAGGGTCTGGGCAGAGCTGGGTATGGCAGGACCACGTTGGACACTGGAGTCAGGGAAGGCATAGCCTAGGCAAAGGCCCTGGGGTAGGAGGCAGGAGGAAGTCAAGGGAGGAGTGCGAGTTCAGACATTACAGGGCCTGGAGCAAGCTGCTTCTGGAGGGTGTTGTAGATCTGAGATATGAGGGAGAGGAGACAGTTGGGTATGCTTGAGACCTGGCCTTGCTGTCTCCCTCTGGTCTCCCTCTTGACCTCTCCTGTGGCTGGGTCCATGGCAGTCTCCCCATGACCACACCCTGTGTTGGAGTGCTGTTAGGAGCCTGCTCATCCTGTGACACCCAACCCCTCAGTTTCCTTTGGATGTGTGGGAGCTGCCAGGGAGCAGGTGGCTGAGAGGCCCACGGACGAAAATGCCAGGAGGAGGGGCTGGGGAAGTCTGGAGGCTCTGGGGCTCCGGCCTCTGACCACAGTGCCTTCCTGACTGTCAGAAGGGGGACAGGGCTGAGATGCCACCCTGGCCACGCTGCCATCCTGCACCGGTGGCTTGGCACGTGCTGACTGCTTGGTGCAAGTCGGGATCTGGGGATGAAGGATGGTCACTGTGGGGTGACATTGTGGCACTGGGATGCCTGTCCAGTAGCTGTCATGGCTCACATGGTACAAGTTGCGAGCATAGGTCTCATCCTGGGCCAGTCTGCTCTGATCCTGTGTGCTAGCTCAGTCCTTGATGTGTCTCTGTGAGAACATGTACCCTGGGAGGGTGGCCGGTATGCCATTGCACAGGGACAGACCATGATGGGTGGGTGGATGGGTGGAAGAATAAAGGAATAATATCAGGGGGACACAAGGTACCTGCATTCATTCCCACCTCTGTCCTGGGACAGAAAGGCCAGAACCAGGAGACTGGGAGGCATGCTGGGATGTGAGGGAGGCAAGGCGAAGCCAGAGGGAGAGCCAGACTTGAGTCAAAGGCAGGTAATTTTAGAGTGAAGCCCTCAGCCAGGGAGGGTGGGGCAGGGACAGCTGGGGTAGGCCCCTAGAGCCCTACAGGTCTGCTTCTCCAGCTTCTAGCATGTTTCTTTATCCTCATGTCACTGTGGGGACTGGTGCTGCCCAGAGGGCATACATGTGAATTAGAGAGACCAGTGTCCAGTGAATGGGTGACCCTGGGGATGAGTAGCTGTTGGGGAAAGTGGCTAGCTGGGTAGGATGGCCTAGCGCACCATGTTAGCCCATGGAGCAGGGCTTCCCCAAAAGCTGTAGGTTCTGGCAAGACATTGATGTTAGGGCAGTGGCCCCATGGTGGGTGCGAGCCCTGCCTGCTGTCTCCCCACTTTCCGGAGGCACCATTACTTGCCAAGGGCCAGTCTCAGCTTGGGAGAAGATTCTCTAGTCCAAACGACAGCTCTGTTCTGCTCAGCTGTCTCTGAGATAGCTCTCAGACCAAAGCCCAGTTTTTTATTTTGCATGAGCTACTTCTTTAGGAACTGCATATCAATTCAGTTATTTACCCCAGGATCCCTTTTGGTTATCCCACAAATCATCCTTTTGTGACCTTAGCCCTTTGACTGTAAAGCCAGAGCCACATGGCCAGAGCTGCCGAGTTCTGCTGCTTGCTGGAGCTGGAACACGGCCCCCTTGTTCTGTTACATCATCACCAGCTTTCTGTTTTCCAAGTCCCTCACTGCCTAAGCTTGGCTGTCCTGAAATTTGCTCTGGAGATTGACCTTGAACTCAGAGGTCTGTATGGCTCTGTGTCCTGAATTCTGGGATTAAAGGCGTGTACCACCATGCCTGGACCTAAGCTTTTCTTCACATAAAACTTGCTCAGTCCCAGGCTGGCCTTGAACTCATAAACTCAGAATACTTGCCTTTGTCTCCTGAGATTAAAGGTGTGTACCACCCTGCCTGGGCCTAAGCTTTCAGTGGCCACTATTCCTCAAGATCCAGATCAAAAAGCCTGTGTTTTCCAGCATCAAGATCTGGATCACAAGTGTGCCCTCCATTTCTGGTTACAGATCCTGGGGTCCACCAATCTTGTACTTCATTCCAGATTAAAAGTCCAAATTTGTTCAACTGCAAACACAAACAATAAGCTTATCTAGGTAGGATCTTGCCCTGAGATCACTACCCCCTAAATTTTTTTTTTTTTTTTTTTTTTTTCGAGACAGGGTTTCTCTGTGTAGCCCTGGCTGTCCTGGAACTCACTCTGTAGACCAGGCTGGCCTCGAACTCAGAAATCCGCCTGCCTCTGCCTCCCAAGTGCTGGGATTAAAGGCGTGTGACCCTAAATTTTTTTTTTATCTCCTTCCTTGATATCTTCCTGACTGAGCTGACTCAGTGCAGCTGCCTCCATTCTTTCAGGTCCATGAAGCCTTCATACAATTCGAAATGCATCTTTTATTTTGCACGGTTGAGAAATCCTGTAAAGGACAGCTCTTACATTGATTTATACATTTGAACTCATGTTTTCAGAATTTTTTCCCACAGCCTAAGGGCTGTCCTGAAGGTCACAGTGATACCATTTTCCTGAGGAACACCAGACACATTCTAGCTTCCTGGAGTCCTGCTGTTTTTGATTATGGAGTAATCAACCTTGGCAGGGAGAACATTCCCCACAGCAGGAACATGAAGTAAAAAATATACATTACGGTACAAACAAGCCTTAAATGCCTGCAGTAACCACCAACACTAGAGAAGACTCATGCCCTGCTGGCTCTGCTCCCTTCCCTGGCCATGTCAGACCTGGCAATTACTGTCTCTGTGGGGAGTCTACAGGAAGGAAAAGCCAGGGCTACCACTGAATACCAAGGAAGAAGATTGGGGCCCTTGGGAGGACCTGTAGTGGGGTATTGATGGATAAATAGAAGCTGGCTGCCACTGATCAATCAATGAGTTGAAGAAGCTGTTTTCTTCAACTTGGTGGAAGCCGAGGATCTAGTATGGGGCAGTGGATTAAGCTTTGGATTAGATGAAGGATTGTCTGGGGAGCCTGACCACAGCCTCATGTTGGGCCAGGTTCAGGTGCCCGTGTACAGTCTGAACCCATTTACCACCCTGCCTGCAGGCTCGCGCTGTATGTGTATGAGTACCTACTACATGTGGGGGCACAGAAGTCGGCGCAGACCTTCCTGTCTGAGGTGAGTCAGCATCTGTCTCCTGTACCAGGCTACCCCACACTGTCCTGTGTTGTCCAGCTTGTTGTGGATCCCTCCTGCGTGCCTGCCCCTCAGTCTGCCTCTCTCCCATAGATCCGCTGGGAAAAGAACATCACATTGGGTGAGCCTCCTGGCTTCCTGCACTCCTGGTGGTGGTATGTGCCTGTGTGGGAGCAGAGGGAGGGTAGGAGGGACCTGTGGGGGTGTGTGGAGTCATTGTGTTCCCTCTGCTGCCCACAGCGTCTTCTGGGACCTGTACTGCGCAGCGCCAGACCGCAGGGAGGCCTGTGAACACTCCAGTGATGCCAAAGTCTTCCAGGACTATGTGAGTCTCCAAGTTCTGGAATCTGGACCGCTTCTTTTGTTTTTGTTTGTATGTTTCGTTTTTTTTTTAAGATTTTTTTTTTTTATTATTACACTGTCACTCTCTTCAGACACACCAGAAGAGGGCATCAGAACTCATTACAAATGGTTGTGAGCCACCATGTGTTTGCTGGGAATTGAACTCAGGACTTCTGGAAAAGCAGTCAGTGCTCTTAACATCTGAGCCATCTCTCCAGCTTTTGTTTGTATGTTTTGAGACTGGGTCTGTGTGGTGTTGGCTGTCCCAGGACTCACTCTGTAGATCAGGCTGGCCCTGAATTTACAGAGATCCTCCTATCTCTGCCTCCCAAGCTCTGGGATTAAATTTGTGTGCCACCACATCCCTCTTCATTATTGTTTAAATAATTTTTATTTTGTGTGTATGAGTGTTTTGCTTGCATGTCTGCCTGTGTGCCACGTGCATGCCTGTGGCCTGTGAGGGTCAGAAGAAGGCTTCTGGGACTGGAGTTGGAGACAGTTGTGAGCTGCCACATGGGTGCTGGGAACCAAACCAGGTCCTCTGGAAGAGCAGCCAATTCTCTGAGCCACGGAGCCAGCTCTTAAGTCCTCTGAATTTTTCTGTTTTCTGTTTTGTTTGTTTGAGACAGAGTCTCACTAACTAGTCCTGGTTAGCCTGAAACTCCTATGTAAACCAAGCTGGCCTAGAACTAACTCAGAGAGCTCTTTGCCTCTACCTCTGGAGTATGGCGTGTGGAGTTAAAGACGTGGCCACTTTCTGGCCTCAGTTTCCCTTTGGCACAGTGGGCTCCAGGCAGCCACTAGTCTTTACTTGGACCCCCGCAGTCCCTAGGCGCCGGTTGCCATGGCAGCATGGGCGTCGGGAGGGCGGGGCCAGAGCAAGCTGGTCCTAGGCGCCCCACGGCTCGCCCCGACCTTGGCGTCTCCTGGAAACGCTAGCGGGCCTTGCCTGTCGTCATGGTAACGCGGGCGGGCGCCAGTGCCTCCGTGGAATGATTGACGGGGCGGGGGCGGGGAGAATTACTGCTCTGGCTGCCCTCCTGCAGTGCCAGGCTGTTCTGCACCCGAGGGGCCTTGCGCATTAGGGATTGGGGACTGGACAATCAGACATCGCGGGGGGGGGGGGGGGTAGGAGGACTTTGGCCATGACATCCCCTGAAATATCTGAAATTACAGTGATTTTGGGGAGGTCCTTGCCAGTGCGTTTTCGCTGTGGGCTCCTGTCGTTTATTCTCCGGAGCTAGACCTAGACCAGAGTCTCAACTAGAGTCTGGCTTACACCAACCTCTGAGAGTGGGAAAAAGAGGTCACCAGGGACCTGGCTCTGAGCTATAGAGGGGCTGTTCCTGTTCCAGAGATAAGCCAGGAGCCCCCAGAGTCCTAAGTATTCCTGTGCTAGCCAGCACAGTGCCAGGGACACATGTTTTCCACTTGGGAAGAAAGTGAGAGGAGGGATCTGCAGAAAGGGCCCTTTCCCCACATTGAGGTCAGCCCTCAGCTCCTATTTCCTGCTCTGTGGTAGCCAGAATAGGGGCAGGCAGCGAAAGTGGCTTGTAAGCACCGCCACCGCCCCCAAGCCTGTCAAGCCTGGCTCTGGACCTTCTAAGGTGGTTTGGGGGCTGGGACCCTATCCAGAGTACTGCTCTTCCCTCCTGGAAGGGTTGGTGAGCACCTACAGTGCAGGAGATCGAGGGAAGGGGCCCTTGGGGCAAGGACTGACTGCATAGATTTGGGGTGTGGGTCAACAGAGGGTGGCCACCCTGCCACCAGAACATAGCCCACTTGCCATGAGCTGGAGCCACAGAAATCTGGGGGTATGGCTATTGCTTTCCCTCCTTCAGCCTCCCCTTTCTCTGGTCCAGATTGACCACATGACAGCTGTCCCCCTGCTCATGTCCCACCCTCGGTGTCTCATTCTTGCAGAGTGCAGCAGCGGCTCCCAGCCCTGGGATGGGTACCATGGCCCCTAATGATGCAATGGCAGCAGGTCCTGTGGCACCAGGCTTCTTTCAGGTATGGGTGCCTGGGGCTTCCTTTGTCCCCAGTTGAGGTAGAGTATGCTGTAGGCTTGTCTTCAGTGGAATGGCTGTCACCACAGTGGGTGTGAGCATGTGTGCACTTTGTCACAGCCAGTGACAGGCATGGGTCTGTGCCCTGAGTATTAGTGATCCTTAATGCCACCCCCTGCCAACAGGCTGTGCCCCTGTTCCCCTCCCAGGTCGGGCTTCATAGCTTTTCCCACCCGCCCTCCTGGACAAGATGTGCAGCCCAGTGCTGGACCCCACAGCCAGGTAGTGGGCTTCACCAAGCTGGCACCATGACGTGCTCCCTCCTTTTGCAGCTGTGCCAGCTGTGCCAGCTGTGGTCTGCAGCAGGGGATAGTAAGAACAGGGTTTCTTTAGGGCAAGTACGAGATGAAGGTTACTGACCCCACCCACCTCTTCCAGCCCTTCATGTCACCTCGGTTCCCAGGGGGTGCCCGCCCAATCCTAAGGATGCCAGGCCAGGTGAGAGAGGGCCAGGGTGGGAGGAGCACTTGCTCCATGGGGATATCTCTCCCAACTCAGTACTGTGCCTGCCCCACAGCCTCCTGTGGGCCTCCCTGGCTCCCAGCCCCTCATCCCTGGTCCAATGGACCCCTCCCCACGGTCACAGGGTGAGTAACAGATACACCCCAGCTGCTGTCCCACAGGACTCCCTCTGGGGTGTGCTGTCATGCCTAGGAGTGCCTAGGCCTGAACCCTCTTCCCTGTGTCTCTGCCCAGGGCACCCCAGCCTGGGAGGCCCGATGCAGAGGGTGACCCCTCCGAGGGGAATGGCCAGTGTTGGGCCCCAGGTAAGAGGTGGCCCAGCCTATTGGGGGGACAGCAAGGCCACAGCTGGGTTCTTTCTGATTAACCTTTTGCCTCAACAGGGCTATGGAGCTGGCATGCGGCCCCCACCCAATTCCCTTGCCACCAGCCAGGTCCTGCCATCCATGAACATGTAAGCTCCTAGGGTACCTTAAGACTTGTGATCACCCAGCTAGTCCCCTCTGCTGAGGCAGGTTTATGTGTTCAGGGACAGCCTGAGCATTGTTTATTCCACCAAGTATTTGGAGGGGAAACTGAGGCCAAAAGAGCCACTTAGCTCTGGGGAATGACAAGTGCCAGGCCCAGAGTGCTTGGTTTGCTGCAGGGCTGCCGCCATCTCTTACAGGGGTCCAGGAGTTCGTGGCCCATGGGCCAGTCCCAGCGGTAACTCGGTGAGTAGTAGGCAGTGTGAGTTGGGGAAGGAGGGGCTGGAGCCAGCTGCCTGCCACTGACTGCTCACAGCTGTCCCTGCCTGTTCCCAGATCCCATACTCTTCCTCATCTCCTGGCAGCTACTCGGTGAGTCCCTGCGGGTGCATGGTGGGACCTGCAGGCTACAGGCCTAAGAAACCCTGTCTCAGTTCTCATGCCTCCATGCAGGGACCCGCAGGAGGAGGTGGCGCCCCTGGAACACCCATCATGCCCAGCCCTGGAGGTAAGGAGCATGCCAGTTGGGGTGAGCCGGGGTCTCCATTTCACGCATCCACCCACGTAGCCCCTGCTGTTCCCCCCAGACTCCACCAACTCCAGCGAGAACATGTACACGATTATGAATCCCATCGGGCCGGGTGCTGGCAGGGCTAACGTGAGTGGGGGCCGGTACGCCTCACCTGATGGGGACCCCTGGGAGGGGGGTCGGCCGGAGCCCCACGCTGCCCTGTGCCCGCAGTTCCCGCTCGGCCCCAGCCCGGAGGGCCCAATGGCGTCAATGAACACGATGGAGCCGCACCACGTGAACGGATCCCTGGGTGAGTGGCTGGGCGCCACCTACCGGTTTCATGGGGTGGGAAGGGAGCTCTGTGACCCCCAGGCGCCGGGACGAGAATCTATTAGGATACCCGGTTGCGGGCGCCTATACCGGCTAGTGCTCTGATCTCCACGCAGTGAGGAGTGACTCTGAGAGAACCCCTGTCCCCAAACTCCCGGGTGGCTCCTGGGCGTCGCCCGTGCACCCATTGCCCCCAGGTTACAGGAATGAAAGCCTCCGGGGTACCCCGTCCCTGTGCTCCGTGTGCAGCGCCTGAACCTAATGTCTTCCCGCAGGCTCGGGCGATATGGACGGGCTGCCGAAGGTGAGGTCCTGCACACTGGGTGGGCGGGGGCAGATGGCCTGGGGCGGGGTGAGGACCCACGCGCTGACCAGCGCCGCCCCCAGAATTCCCCTGGCGCCGTGGGCGGCCTGAGCAACGCCCCGGGGACCCCGCGCGACGACGGCGAGATGGCGGCTGCCGGGACCTTTCTGCACCCGTTCCCGAGCGAAAGCGTAAGCGCCTGCGTCGACTCCCCACCCGCGGCCGCGGCGGGCCGGAGGGGCCTGGCGGGCAGACCCCGGCGGGGCGGCCGCGGGGCCAGAGCAAGACCGTGACCGCGGCGGGCCAGGTGGGGGGGCGGCCGCGGCACCTTCCCCCTCCTTCCCATCCTCCCCGGGTTCCCCTTGTCCCCGGGAGGGCGGGCCCCAGTCTCGGCCGGAGCTGAGCCGCGCTCCGCGCGCCGCCCTCTCTCCGCAGTACTCCCCCGGCATGACCATGAGCGTGTGATAGTCCCGGCCTGAGCCCAGGGTCCTGCTGGTGAGGTCTCGGGTCGCGGCAGCACCCCTGCCATCCGGACTCCTGGCTAGACCGGCCGGCAGGGCCCCCACGAAGGACTATTCTCATTTTCTAAACACACATATATATACACACACACACAAACTCAAAAGGACCTCAGAGAAGTGCAGGCCTTCGGACCTGTGTGCTGCCACAGGGTTGGAGGGGGGTGGGGGCAGGGGTTCTGCCAATAAATGCCATTCAGTTTTGTGTTTGGTACTGCTGGTGTCTTTTACTTGACCCTTGGGCTCGTTTTTTGTCTACAGCAAATGCCAGGTTAGCCTGAGACCCCTTCCTGGAAAAAGCACAAAAGGAGGCTTTCCTGATGGGGAACACTTTATTGTCTTTGGAAAGGTCTTAAGTTGGAGTCGTTGGGGGTAGAAGGGTCCGGTCACTTGATTTAAGCAGTGGACAGCTCTGGTATTGGTGCCTGTGGGTGCCCATTGGCATCGCCGGTGCAGCCATTGGTGGCAGCTGTGGACTCTTTCTTGCAAGGCAGTGGGCTGGTGGCCACCACCTCTCCTGGCTTGACGCCTGGGCCAGGACGTTCCATCTTGTGCTCTAACAGCATGTGGTTCTGGGGCGGGAGACCCACACAAGCCCTGCAGGGGACAGTGCAGGCTCAGCAGGGCCACCTCAAGACTGTCTTTGCCAGCCCTGAGTCCCACCCGCCACCAGGAGCACCTGAAAATATTCTCGATACAGCTGCGCTGGCGGAAGAGGGCATTCACCACAGGGCTGCCAGGGGGCACAAGCGGTGCCTTAAAGAGGAAGCTGAGCACCGACAGCACTGGGTGGAAGCCCTGAGGCTCCGGGTCCGAGGCTGTGCAGAAGCTCACTCGCTGACACAGCTCCGTGAGCAGAACTAGGTCTAGCATGATTGGTGCGGCCAGTAGCGAGTCCTGGATGGGGGTGGTGCAGGCTGTGATGAGGGTCTGAAGGAGCAACGTCCACCCTGCCCACCCGCCCGGCCGTGCCCACCACACCTCACAGGTATTATGGAGCACCAAGGTGTTTGTCCCACCCAGCATCAGCTCTGAGGTGTACTCATCCAGGGCACGCTTGCTGTCACCAACATAGGGCACATATTTGATCACCACCTGTGGAGATTTAAAAAGTCACACAGCCCTAAACGGCACCAAGCCCCTGCCCTTGGTGCCCGCCTGCAACCCCAACGTACACAGTGGTCTGGCTCCTCTCCAGGCGCGTAGAGCACACGGTTGCTCTGAACCATGTCGTCCACCACACTACTCTTTGTCACCTCCTTGGAGCGGAACTGCAGCGGTGCAGACAGGTTCTGCCCGTCGTTGTTGCCCAGGTGGTTATAGCTCACGATGGACATTGTCTGTGTGGTCAGAGAGACGGTGGATGCTATGCGGTACCCTCACCCTGGCCTCCTTCCTCCCGGCACCGCATGAAGCCTGCAGGTACCTTGAGGCCAGAGCCAATGAGGAAGTCCACAAGAACAGACTTGACCTTAGTCTGCCCCGATTTGAAGTCATCACCACCTACGAACACATGGCGCTGCGAAGCCAGCTCCAGGGCACCGGGCACCAGTGTGTTCTGTGGGGACCCGTTGAGGAAGGCGCAGCCCTCCAGGATGCTGGCCACAGCAAAAAGTGTGGATGGTGACACTTCCAGGCCAAGCTGAGGGCAGAGAAGTAGTTGGTCAAGGGTTCCTCTGGAATGGCATTGATCCCCAGGAATCTTGGGCGTGTGCCCACCTGGATAGTATGCAGCAAGTTTTCAGCTGTGTCATTGCGACCTGGGACCACCTCGCAGAAGCGCTCGGTATTGGCGGTCCACAGAACGATGACCTTGTCTAATCCGGCACTGGATCGGAAATCTCTAATGTCCTTTCGGATTTGCTCCAACTGGGAAAGGAAGGAGTAAGAGTAGGTAGAGGTTATCTAAGTTGTCCAGAGGCTTAGGCCTGGGGGTGTAGGTATTATTGCCAAAGGGAGATACCATGTGGTCATGTAACAAGTGACAGTAAGGCCTGGGAGCGGGTTGAGGACCCCACCTGTTGGGCACGTGTGCCAGGGATGAGGTTGTCCGCGCGTGCTGTCTGGTTGGCAGCGATGAACTCAGGAATGTAGACTGAGGGCCGCGGACGCAGGCTCTCCATGTGTGGCCACAGCTGTTCCTGCAGACCGCAGTCTAGGACCTGCGCACGCCGCATCGCCTCGGCCAGGTTCAGAGACGAGATATCCCAGCCTGGGTTGCGGGGACCCTTAACACCGGACCCATCCCGGACCCTGGGCCCTCCCACACTTACTCCCATCCCGTCCCGAGGCTTTGCCCACCGTCAAACACCAGGTCGTTGGGGGCCACCATGGGTAGCAGCGCACTGAAGGGCACAAACACCTCCTGGCCGTTCCCATCCAGACCCAAGTTCACGGTGCCCGCCTGGGTCAACGAGCCATAATAGTTTGCCTCCTGGGGGGGTGTGTGGCAAGCAGAGCAGGGTGTTGAGGGACGGAGGGGTTCGGCTCGCTGAGACTCTCTAGCCCCACAAGCCACTCCCTCTTCCACCCCCCCTCCCAGTTCTGCTCGCCCCTCAGCGTTCTCCTGGCAGCCACGGGCCCCACCTTGCGACCCGTGCGCGTGGGCCAGGTTAGGCGCAGCCGGTTGGCCAGAACAGCCGCAGTGAGCGTGGAGCCGTTGTTCCCGCCCCAGCCGACCAACATGACCCCAAGCCGGGGCACCTGCCGGGCGGTGCGGAAGGTGAAACGCGTAGTCGTGGGCTGCACCTAAGGAAGAGTCAGGAGAGTCAGGAGTTGAGTCGCGGAACCTCGGGCTCCCAGTGTCCGCCGCCGCCCGCGCCCCGTGCGCACCCGCAGCACGCCGCCCTCGCGGCTGACGCGCGTTGTCCGGTACTCGTAGCGCGCCTCGATGGCTTCGGGGCTGTAGACCACGTCCGGGCAGTCCACCAGGATCTCGGTGGCGGGCTCCATCGCGGCGAACTGCGGGCCAGAGCCAGTAAGCGCGGGACCACCGCCCGGGAGCCAACCCTACGGCCTGGGACAGGGTCGCACTTACCGGCTCAGAGTTGGATCAGACTGCAGCAGTCGACAGCGTGGGCCTTAAGGCTCGCGGGCAGCGAAGAAAAGAGCCGATGCCACTGCTGACCACGCCCCTGTTGGGCGTGGCATGCGGGCGTGGCTTGCGACCAGGGTTCTGAGCGCTGTAAACCCAGGTGGCCGGAAGCAGTATCAGGCGCGAGCGAGGGAGCGAGCACCATGCGCGTTACCTCGCTGCGCACCCTGTACCATGAGGCAGCCAATGGGTGACGGCCACCGCCAGGGAGGTGGGGCATGTCTGGGCGAGGGGCCTTGGGGGGGGACGGGGGAGGAAGTCTCAGAGCTGCACGGCTGGCTGTCCCGCCCGCTCTCAATCCTCCAGCCCTGAGCACTGGCCTGCGTGGCCCTTCCCAGAGAAGAAGACAGGATGGCCAGGTCAAAGCGGCCTCCCCCTGGGCAGGCACAGTGATAAGGAACGTGGGAACCCAGCGGGCAGGCGGGGGAGGTGTCCTCAGAACTTTCCAAAACAAGTGGCCTCCTCCTAGCGGAAACTTTCCACCGCTGGAGCTGGGCCAAAAAGGTGGATTGTCCGAAAAGTCTGCACAAAAGTAAGAGAGGGTCACGCTCTGTGGGCGGCAACTTTTTTTTTTTTTTTTTTTTAAACGCCGGTGCCTTAGTTAACCCGAACCAGCCCAACTGAACTCATCCGGGTGAAGAGACCCAGGCAGGGTTCCCAGAGGAGGGGACTGTTAGGGAGGGTTTTGATGTATGAAGGGGAGACTGTCAAGGGAGAACTACAGGCAGAACCCACTGTACCCTCTAAAGTAAAGCTCCGGGGAGGGGCTCAGATGCAAGGGAGGCTGACCTGTGGGCAGTGGAGCATCATGGGGAAATGGATTGTGCTTTAGATTGTAGGCCCTTCCCTGTCCTCTCGTGGTGTACTTGAATAGAAATGACAAATTATTTAATCAGTCTCTTTTAGGTAATAAAACTCTCTGGTGGCCAACATCGGTCAGCTGAGCATTTGTGAGGTTGAGGCAGAAAGACTGCACTGAGACGTTCATTTTGCAAGGGGCTCAGAGCTGGGATCAAGGCCAAGGAAGAGGATTCAGTCCCCAGAAGGTTCCTTCTCGCCAGGACATCCTAGAGCAGGATGGGGGTGGGGGTGGGGTAGCTGTAGCAGACTGCTCAGGTTGGGAGGTGCTTAGGGACAAGGGTTAACCCTGGGCTCCGGGAAGGCGATGGGAGAGCATGGTCAAGCTGTTCTTAGGTGGAGGGTACACAGCGGCCCACAAGGTGCCTGACTCTCCTTCCGCCCCCTCAGCTGCCTCAGAACTCCTGTCAGAAGTCCAGCCAAGGCCTGGAGGGAGGCCGACTAACCCGGCCCTCCCTCACAGGTTGCCTTTGGCTTTTCCCTTTGAAAACAAATGTGTTGCCAAGGATGCATGCCCAGCCTGTGCTGTCTGCTTGGAGCCAGGGGCTGATGTGGCCATGCTCAGCCTCCATGGCTTCAGATGCTAGCTGGGCTGTCAGCTCTAAGAGACAGGTACCTCTTGCTGGGGTCTATTGTTTTTAAAAGTGTCAGTTTCCAGCAGTCTTTCTACCCCATCCTTCCTAGTAGAGGGCAGCCTTCTTCCCTGGCCCCACACCCAAAGGCCTCAGTGCTGCAGGAGAGCCTATGCCTATGCCCAGCACTGCGGTGCTCACGTATTTTGTAGCTCTCACTACTTGAACCTGCCTGTCGGGACTCACACCTCACTTCACCACACGGGCCTCTGGTCACTTAGGGCCACCCCACACCCTTCAGTGACATACTCAAGCCACAGTGAGGTTCAATCCCATCAAATTTATTATAGACTTTGAAAGCTGGCGGTTCACCTGCTTGGTGTACAGAAGACAGACTCTAAGAAAGGATCTGGAGGTACTGCCTCTGTCAATTGTAACGTTTTGGCAAAAGTGAAGACTTTGTAAACACCAACTCCATGGCTCAAAGTAGACTTTCTCCACAGCACAGTTCAAAGGCAGGGGAATACCAGTAAGTTAGACCATGCTTAACCTGCAGCCCCAGAGTGTGGCCCTGCCGTCCCCAAATCTCAGACATTCAAAATCTCAGACAACAAAACAATCCAAACAGACCAGTTCGACCAATAGCCTTGGATGGAGTGCTCAGGGCAGGAGAGGGGCAGCCTGGTCTACTCTGAGCCTGTGCAGTGTAGCTGCCTGGGAAGTGCACCATGCACAACTTGGCCCTGCCCCCACTTAGAAACCAACATCTACTGAAACATGAAGACTTGGTTCCTCTAGGGTCTGGAGACTCCAGGGATCCCAAAGGAAAGCCAGGAGCTGGCTAGGGTAGGACTGGACCAAGCAGGGGTCTCCAGGCAGCCAGGCTCTTTGGAAGCCACCCAAAGATACCCTCACGGTTTAGAAAAATAGACATCTGTGTCCAACATTCTCTCCCTGCCCTTCAGCTATGAGTAGCAGCGAGTGAGCGAGCGACCCTGTGGCCCCCACTACTTCCCCAAAATGGCTTCCCTCTGAATGTGCTCAGAACCCACTCACACCACATGCACGCACACACACAGACACACACACCAATGGCCCCTTGGATTTGGATTTTGGGGTATGAGACGAGGCACAGTAAGAAAGCAGCAATTGGGGGGCCATAGGCCTGTGCCCTGGAGAAGGCAAACAAGGTGCCACCCTCAGCACCCCCCCAAGTGGGAACCCAGCAGGGAGGTGATCCCAGGGCCCACAAATGGATGGAAGGACAGACAAGGCCAGCAGCACGGGACACACAGCCACAGTGTGACATGAAGGGCAGTGTGTGGGGGACAGAAGAGCACATGCTGCGGAGGCCGCTGCTAAAGGCTTTGGGCACAGCCAGGAAACTGCAACAACCTTGTCAGCTGGGGAGCTGAAGGCAGCAGGGCCTGGCACTCGCTGCTCGCTCGCTCTCCCTGGGGCTTCTAACACTTGGAGGCGTGGGCCTTGGAGGAGGCACAGAGTAGAAAAGGTACAAAAATAGACGGTCTCTGCGGCAGCTAAAGGGCCGAGTTCATATAAAACTAGAAAGGCAGGCGGAGCCGTCGGGACTGCCTGTCTGTGCTAGGGCCAGGCCTGGAGCTGCCGCTGGTCATACTCTGCGATGAGCCTCTTGATGTGCGCCAGCTTGCGGTGCAGGTACTCACAGCGTCGCTTCTCGCAGCTGTAGTTGGTGTTGGTCTGTGACAGGATGAAGGGCAGGTAAGACACATCCACCTGAGAAGTCAGGTGGGCTTCTCTCAGCACCCGCTCTGCCTCACGTACCTTTTTGATTTTCCTGTATTCCTGAAGAATCTGCCCACGGGTTGTCTGAGGGGAAATACCAAGAATTAATGATGTCCCACTTGGGGAAGCTCCAAGTGCCAGCCCTCTTTGGAAGTGACCAGCTAGGTAGGCTGAGTATAGCCGCAGGAAGCAGGTAGCCTTCCTGTAATTCTTCTGGCCTATCTATTGCTCCAGGAGAGCAGGGGACATGATGGGGGAAGACACACTGAAGAAGCCACACTAGGGAAAGGGAGATGGTCATCCCAGAAGCCTGACTCCTGAGGTTAGGACCCAGCCTAGGTCCCACTGCAAGGACTCATGGGCAAACGCTGTCCATGAGTCACTGCCAGCTCTGGTGGCTGGCATACCTCATACTCCTCAGAGCCCTGGCTCAGTTGTCTGAGCTGCGCATCCAGCTGTGTGAACCTGCGAGTGATTTGCTCAATCCGCGCATGCAGACTGCGGTACTCGCTGTATTCAGCATTGAAGTCATTCTTGTAGCTCTGACGCTGCTCTGACGACGAGATGGCTGGGTACTTCCTGAGGGACAAGAAGGGTTGCAGAGGCTCAGGGGCCGCAGTTGGTGGTGGGACCTGGCTCAGGCAGGGTCTAGGGAAGACACTCACAGCAAGTAGTCCGGGGGCTCTGACGAGGATGTAGGAACACTGGCACAGGCTCCATTCAGACCTGCAGAGCAATGCATTCTTATTCTAGGGCCAGTGTCTGTGGTGCAGCCATGCTGGGCAGCCACAAGTTGGCACCAGCAGTAGACCATGCACCACCAGCTGGTTACAGTGGGAAGGAACTGTCCAGTCCATAACAACACAGACTGGTTATGTTGTCTCCAAGGGCTCTTTAGGCAGACTCACGGAACTGACCCAGTGTCTGGCTGTGTAGAGCATCAGCAATGGGCTGGACACAAACCCCAGCTACCCAGTCAAAGGGCAAATGGTAAGACCTCTGACGACAGGCAAATCGCAAACTTTGCCGGCCCATCTTCACTTGAGGCTCCCCAGTCAGACCCTACTGTCCTTTGCACAGCACACACTGCAGGAAGGGTCCTCCACATGACCTCCCTGACCAAACCTAGCACTAGGAGCAGCTGGAGCATAAGAAGGGCAAGCAAGGTGCAAGCAGGCCTGGGCTGGGCTGCCTGCCAGGTAGAGCACCACTCTGCAGTCTTTTAATCCGTTTATTTGGCTCTCTGAAACAGGTTCTGACTCTGAGCCTGAGCTACCTGGGGAGATGGGTACTTGCTGCTTTCCTCAGCAGCTTTGAGGTCCCCACATACCCTGTTCCAATCAAATCCCCTCAACCTAACCCACTCTGGCTGCAGGGCCCCAATTCACGGTGCTCGTCTACAAGCTGTTGGTTCAGTGGCAGGTGCTCACCTCACTGAGTGTAAGGCCCTGGGCCTGTCACCAGCAATGCAAACAATTAACAAAACAAAAACAAACAAACAAAAACCCAGGTTGGAAAACCTGCACTCTGGTGCTGATCCAGCTAAGAATCGTTCCATGGGTGCAGAGCCTGGGTGGGGGAGGAGGGCTCAGGGCTCTGCTGAGGAAGCCACTCACATGAACAGAGTCATCCCATGGGCTGGGCCTCAATGGAAGGAGGGAAGAGAGTATCCTATGTGACCGAAACATCCTGCCTAAGCACGTATGGGCCAGGTGGCCACTGACCAGTTCTGACACCTGCAACCCATCTGTGTCTGGGATCTGTCACAGACAGGTGTCTGCTGTGTCTGATCTTGGGAACTGTCAAGACAAATGTGCACTGTCTGAGATCTGTCACAGAGGTGACTAGCTGGGGGGAGGCTGTGGAATTATGTGCTCCTGTGTGGCCCTGTGCTCCCAAGACCTTCTAAAGTGTCTCCTGTCAGACAAAGCACTCCTAGCAGCTGTGTGGTAGCTGAGCACTGGGTGGCACTTGCAGACAGCACTGGGCAGGTGTGGCAGCTGTATGCAGAGCCCACAGTGGCCCCACCAGCCCCTGAAGGCCTTGCAGCCACCTCATCCACTAAGTAATGTCTAAGAGGCTATGGGTGCCAAGAGCACATCTAGTCATGGGTGTTGTGATGGTTTGCACGTGTAAGACTTGCTTTGGCCAAGGTGTCTGTTCACAGCAGTATAAAACCCTAACTAAGACAGAACTTGGTAGCAGGGACTGGGGTATTGCTGTGACAGGCCTGTATGCTTTTGCATGGAAAAAATGGGTTTGGGGATTTCAGATTTGGAAAGCAATAGAATGCTTTAAATGGGGCTTAGTGGGCCATCCTATTAGGAACACGGAAGACTTTGTTACCGAGAGTGATTTGAACTGTGCAATGCCCCCATTGACCAGTGACCAATGACCTGGAGAGGAGGCACTCTCAAGGCCTCCTGATACACAGGGCTCCTCACACGTCCTGCTGTGTGAACAGCCACAGAGATGCCTCGTTTCTCAGTGTCCTCCAGTCCCAGGGCTTAGTGTGTCTATCTGTGCCTTGGCCTGGATAAATCCCTGCATCCAGCTGTTCTCTTTACTCTCCCTCTGCCTCTCTGGCTCAGGGCATCTCAGCATTGCCTTTCATGTTACCTCTGGCTGGGTGCTTCAGCTCCTAGCTCCAAGCACTGGGTAGTAGGCTAGTGGCTTGCCACGGTGGCCCTAAGTCCTGATGCCAGTGGTTGTCTCACATCCCACATCGAGAGGAGACAACCAAGTGGTACTGACCTGGGGCATCTGGTGGCAGTGCAGGGGCAGTGGATACATCAGGCTGTGGGGCGGGGGGCCTTTCTTCAGGGGGCCGCTCCTTGTCTTTGTGCTTCTTGGACTTCTTCTTGGGTCGGCTATGGGTGTGTGAGGAGCCAGTAGGTTGCTCAGCCTGAGGAAAGTCCGTCAGCAGGGGAAGACCAAGGCGGGGTGCTGGAGCTGGAGTGGCCTCCTGGTGCTTGTAGTCCTGGGTACTGTGGCCTAGGTCATTACTGACATCAGCCAGGGGGTCGTGGGTCCGTGGGGGCTCCAGCCGTGGGGGCAGATGGCTAGAGCTGAGGGTATCTGATGGGGTAGGTCCTGGAGCGGGCAGCAGAGTCTCATGGCCATTGGGGGCACCCAGTTTGCCATTGAGGGTGGGTTGTGCTCGCTGTGTGAAATGTGAGATCCGGGGCTTCTTGCTGGCCAGGGGGTCAATGAAGTCTGTAGCTTGTGGCCGTTTCTGAAAAGCCATGGAGACTAGGCTGAGCAGAGATGTGGAACTAGTAGCCACCTGCAGGGTCTGCTGTGACCACATGGGGGCGCCCCACACAGAGCTGGCCACACACAAGAGAAGAAGCACCCAGACAGAGAAGACTGCCCTTACTAGGCAGTGAAGGTGCCTGAGGCACTTGGCTACCAGAGAAACACTTCTACCCCAAAGACAGCAAGTCCCTCCAAGGAGTGTGGCTCAGGCCATGGACATTGGCCACAAAGGCTGTGGGGCACCAGTGAGGACCCCACACTCAACCACCCCCAGGCAGGTACCTGAGAGGGTGAGGCGCAGCGCCCGTGCTCTCGGGGCGGGCTGGAGTCTGTGGTGGCACTCTGTGGCTGACACAGCTTCCTGCAGAGGAGTGGTAGAGGCACTATGGGGGACACACCAGGACACACTGCCAGTGTGCCTGGGGGACTATGTCTGCACAGAGAGGGCCAGGTTCTCAGAACTAAAGCTGGGCTGTGCACAGGGCAGCTGCCAAGCAGAGCCCATCTGTGTGCTCATGGAGGACTCTCACTTTGGCATGCTGAGGTGCAGGCAGTTAGTGCCCTGGCTTGTCAATGAAATGGAGAACTGCAGGCCAGATATGAACACATATGTTGCCTGCAGCACGTCAGGACCCCACCAGCACACAGGTCATCCTGTGTGTCAGCTGTGACCTTGTGTGTGGTCCTGGCATGCTGGCCCTGTACACCTGTGCTTGTGGAGCACTTGGGTTAGGTGACTCTGACAATGGCACACATGTGTCAGCCCAGCACCACTGGAGGGTGAAGACAGAAGATGGGCAGGAGTTAAGGCCTGCCTGTACTATCTCTGTAAGATACCGACTCAAAAAAAGAAGCCAGGCATGGTAACACACACCTTTAATCCCAGCACTCAGGAGGCAGAGGCAGGAGGATCTCTGAGTTAGAGGCAACCCTGGCTTACAAAATAAGTTTTAGGACAGCCAGGGCTACACAGAGAAACTCTGTCAGAAAAAAAGGAAAAAGGAAAAAAAAAAAAAAAAAAAAAAGCAAGTAAGCTGACTGTATTGCCCAGAAGCATGCAGCAGACGGCAAGCCTGGGGCTTCTGTCAAGATGTGCCCTCTCAGCCGCTCTAAGCACTTGGAAGCCCAGGCACCAGCCAAGGCATAGGCTGGGGATGAGCCCAGAGTGTGGTGGTATCCCTGAATGAGAAATCGACAGCGATCTTTCAGGGAGAAATCACTCCAGAACCCGCGAGCTGCTCCGCTCACAGCACAGCGCCCAGGGGAAGCAGGTAATTATTGCACTGCTCCCTTGGAGTCTACCTCACACACTTCTGCGGGACCCAGAGGCGCACAGGAAGCCATGGGGACATTGACGGGGCATGCTGGCCCAGAGCATGTGTGCCAGCCTGCTGCCCCCAAGTGCATGCCTTACCGCATGAGCACGCGCTTCAGCAGCTGCTGGTCGCCCTCCGAGTAGCCGGGCCAGTCCTTCTGCACGCTTTTGTACATGCAGTCCTGCAGTGTGCATGTGCCATCCTTGGGGTTCACACTGGCCACCTGCAACATACCCAGTTTTCACTGACTGTCACTGCCTGCGGAGGCAGCAGGGGTGGAGGTGGGGTATGAGTGCCTGGGGGAGCACTGGACCACGACACACCACCTCAGGTCCCCTGCACCCGAGCTGCTGGACGCCCAGTCTTGATGAGGCACAGCATGTCATCAGTATGATCACAGCTCACCATGACCCCCACCCTTTCAGATGGTGGCCACCAGCCAGTCCTTTCTCCCTGCCACAGAGCTACTTGACCTCAGGCTGTCTCTCAGGCTCAAAGAATCTGATGAGAGGCCTTGAGGGAACCAAGTGTTGTCTGCGGTGGCCTTGCTAGGTGCCAGAGTACAGCACATGCACATATCAGCCATTCAACTGCACCAAGGCTTCAACCTGTAAGAACTGAGAAGGATGTATTATATTTAATGGGCTTTGAAAACATAGCCGTGCCTTATAGCCCGGGCTGGCCTTGGACTCAGAATTTTTTATCTGAGGATGCAGGGACCATAGGTACGCCAGCATGCTAACCTGGCAGAGCCTTTTACTAACAATCCACTTCACGATAGCACTAAGATTTAAATGGTGTACTGCCATGTCCTTCACTCATGGCTACTCCAAGCAGGCGCACTTATTTCCATATGCAGGCTCCTCCGTGATGGCATGTGGCCCCACTGACCAACACTACCTAAGATATCCTGCCTTAAGGGCAGGCTTCCATCTCCCATGATACATCTAATACCCTGGGCCACCCTGCTGACACTAAAGGCATAGTCGTGAAAGGCTATGGCTCCTCCCTGCAGATGTTCAGGGACTCTGATGACCTGTGGAGACTGCACAAGACCTGACCAGGTTGTCACACCTGCTCAAGATAGGCTCCTTTTCAAAACCTGTGGGGTCCTGCTGCCCCCACAAGATACATCATACTCTCAAGAGTACCAAGCTGATAGGATTGGTCAAGGTCAGACCTGGCATGGCTGATCAGAGGCCCTGGGAGCTGCAAAGAGCCTCAGATGCCTCTGGCTCTATCACATACTGCATGCATGTACTACATGGCCTGAGGCAGGGGCTGACCATGGACTCTCCTGATTCCAGAGCTTTCTCTGAGACTTGATATTATGTTGCCACCAGAGCACAGGGGCCAAGCCACCATAATCCACCTCTATGCTGTCCCCAAAGCCTGGCTGGTGCTGACATTTTATTTTTGAGACAGGGTTTCTCTGTGTAGACCTGGCTGTCCTGGCACTCACTCTGTAGACCAGGCTGGCCTCAAACTCAGAGATCCGACTGCCTTTGCCTTCCAAGGGCTGGGATTAAAGGTGTGCGCCACCACCACCATGCACATCTGTCTGTAAGAGCAGCCATCTCTCCAGCCCTTGAATTAGTTTGTCAATTATCAGGGTGGGGAATGAGCGCTCTGACTGGACTCAGGTCACTAGACAGCAAGTTCTTTTTTCACTGAGCAAGCTTACCAGCCCTCAGCCAGGGCATGAAGTCAGCATCAGTGCTTACCTTTCAGAGCCCCAAGATGTCTCCAAGGTGGAGAGAGCAGGATGACATAGCCCATGTGTGCCAGACTGTCCCCATGAACAGTTCAGGGCAAACAGTCAGCCACAGACACAGGCTCTTAGCAAGTCTCCAGGTCAGTCTGCTGGCCAAGTTTGTTTACCATACGGGTCTGCAGGCGTCACCTGTCATGGACCCAGCTGGGGGGCATTGAAGACCTGAAGAGGATAGGACTGAGCCCACCATGAAACCAGGAAGCCTGGAGAAGTCTTTTTGCACTGCTTGCTCAGATAGCACATGAGCTCAGGCTGGTTGGCTGTACCCACCTGCTGTAGCAGGCTGTCCAGGGTATCCTTGTCTGCCTGTGTCAGTCCATCCTTCTGCAACCGCAGCAGCAGCTCAGCCTTTCTATAGGGCCTCAGGGCCAGGAGGTGGAGCACCCTGTCTCGGAAGGGCCTCTGTACCACACTGCTGGCTCCACTCCCACTGCTCTTTCTGATGGCACTTGCCAGGTTAATGGGGGTGGCACGCTTCCGGGAGGGCACTGCATCAGCTGCCCCTGGTGCTGGCTTCCGAAACTGAACCTTTTTCCCTGAAATGAGAGTCTGGTTCAGGGGACAGGAAGCAACCACATACCATGCCATAGAACAGCATTAGTAGTCCACAGCACAGCAAAGCACGCACTAGGCAACAGGAGACAGGTAGGGAGAGACTGAGAAACCATGTGAATGTGTGGGCATCTTGCCACAGCCCAAGGGCAGAAGGCACTGGGGGCTGCCATAGTCCCAGGCAGGGCCTGGGGAACATGGAACACCAACCACTACAGGATATGTGAACTCCTGCATGTAAAATCAGAGCCCTCGCATGAAGCATAGGTGCCCTCGGGCAAGACTCCACAGCCACCTCAGCTTGCTTCAGCTTTAGAGGTAGCATGAATCACAGTGCCTGGGCTGCTACAGTAGAGACCCATGGCCTGGCCTCAACTAGTGCTTTGTGGCAGCTGTAGTCATCAGGAGGCCATTTTGAACAGCTGTTCAGGACAGAGCAAGCCAGGAACCTGGAGACCTTGGGCAGGAGGGCCTCCTCCAGTACTAATACTTCCCTTCACAACTGCTTCAGAACGAGGTGTCTGGCCTGAGGTCATAGGGGTGAGCTGAGGCCAACGAGACACTCTGGGTTGGAGTGAGTATATCCAAGGCTATGAAGGTTTTGGTGGTTTGAGACAGGTTTCTTTATATAGCCCAGGCTATCTTGATTCCCCATCCTCCTGTCTCAGCCCCCTGGGTGCTGAGACAACAGGTGTGCCTATTAATTATATTCGTCCGTCTTAGAAGTCATCATGGTACCCAACAAGGTGTGACAAGATGAGGTTGCTAACCACACATTCATTCACACGTGTGCACACCCTATTCACACATGTGTACACCCCATTTGGCCTTGAGGAGAAGGCATCTGTCACCAGGGATAGCACAAGGCCCTAATACCAGGGTCACAACAGTGCCTGTGATAAGGTCTAGCCACATTCTAACTACCCAAGTTCCACCCAGAGCTCCCTACACAAGTGTGTGGCAGGGTGGGAGCAATGTGAAATGCCCACTATTTTATATGTATGAGTATTTTGCATGTTTGTTTTGTCTGTGTACATGTGTGCAGTGGCCAAGGAGGCCAGAAGAGGGCACTGAACCTCCCGGAACTGGGGTTACAGTTGTGAGTGGCCACTTGGGTATCTCGAACCAAACTTGGGTCCTCTGCTGAGCCATCTCTCCAGCCCCTACTCTCTACCCCCTAGACAGAGTCTCAGTGGACCAGGCTGGCCTCAGACTCACTACATATGCTAAAGTGGACAGGGAAAGACCAGAACGTCTCAACGCTACACAAAGAATTACAGGAAGCTCAGAACTGCTGAACTCCTGAGAAACAGTCCTCCACAGGTGATCATTCAGTGCACAGTGATCAGCCTTGAGAACATATTATATCAGAAGCAGGCTGGTCTCTGTGAGTTCCAGGATAGCCAGGGCTACATAGAGAAACTCTGTCTCAAAAACAAAACAACCAACCAACCAACCAAACCAAACAAAAACCAAAAACCAAGGTGTGGGGGGGAATATACATATAAAAATACCTTAAAAACATCATAAAGACAAGACAGGCGTCTATTCTCCCCAGGGAACACTTGATTGATGGATTGTCCCCAGGTTACCAAGTTCACTCACCTCCCAGCCTGCAGCTGTGGCCACAGTGGCCTATGGAGGAATAGCTGGGAAAAGCTGGAGAACAACTAAGTGGGGCCTTGACCTACCCAGATCCCTGGACCTCTCTGATGAAGGTCAGCAAGGCCAGAAGCTGGGAGGGCGTGGCTGACCCAAGGCTCTGTCTCACTTGGGACTCACATGGCACCTGCAGGCACAGCCTCTGAGGCTGGGCCTTCCTTTGGCATTGGACAGACACACCCTGCCTAGGTAGTACATGCCCAAGCTTCTGCCCCAACATGTTGCTTGCCACTCACCCATGTATCGGCCTCCAGCCTTAATGACAATGGCACTTCGACTCCGAGTCTCCTCCTCTGCCTGTGCCATGCTCTGTCGTGCCTTCTGGTAGGAGTCGTCAGTGGCGCACACTGTGACCTTGTCCTGGATGCTGCCCAGGCAGTCCAGGTGTACATCCCCATGGCTGCAAAACAAGAGGAAGTTTCACCATTAGAGTGCTACTTGAGCCACGCCATGCCAACCTAGGACACCACAGGAGAGGCAGCAGTCTAGCTGTGGTAGTTTTCGGGTCCCTGGGGGGCCTGAGGGCAGGTAGCCTTACCTGGATACATACTGTTGGATGCAATCAAAGCTGCCCTGAGGGCTGTCTCGGCCAATATTGGAGAGGTAGAAGGAGAATGCCCGCACCTCCTCTGGGCAGTCAGGCTGGGGTATGGAGATGTGCTGCAGAGAGAGAGGTGTCACTGAGGTCCTTGGCATGGGAAGCTGCAGCACAAGCCACATTCACCCTCACAGATGCCATTCACTGGTTACAACATGCAACCTGTGCAGCAGGGACATGGGAACCTTCCTCTTTGGCACCTTCTGGCATGAAAGGACAAGATGGTCACTTAAGCAATGCAAGAGCTCACTCCAGCTGCTCTGGAGCTGCCATTACTCGGACTGTCTGCCACTCGGACTTCCCTGCCTGCAGACACAGTGCATCCCACGCTCTATCTGCACATCTTCCACACCAAACTGGAAAGGCCTCCATTGGCTATGTCTAATTAATGCAAAGGCATGTGGTGCATATGTATGTATGTGTGTGGAGCGGGTGTTCTGCGACAGGTTCTCTGTGTAGTCTTGGCTGTCCTAGAACTTACCGTAGACAAGGATGGCCTCAAGCTAACAGAGATCCAACTGCCTCTGCCTTCCAAGTACTAGGATCAAAAGCATGTTCCATCACCACCTCATAGCTTAAATGTGTTTGTTTTTGAGATAGGTTCCCTAGCCTAGTCTGACTTCAAATTCAACAATGTAGCCTAGGCTAACCTTGAACTCCTGTCTGTCCTGTGTCCACTTCTTCAGGACTGGGATGACAGATGTGTACCACACCTGGTTTGCTTGGCACTGGGGATGGAGCTCAGAACCTCAGAAATGCTTGTAGACCAGTGCTCTACCCACTGAACCCAACTCCAGCCCCCAAATGCTTTTATCAGCTCCTTAGAGGAGGACAGGGTGGGCTGCACCCAGCATCTAATAAGTCAGACCCCAGCCTGCCTCTCAAACCTCACCCAGGGTGTAAGGTGTGTGCGCACACAAAGATTAGAGCACATAGCCTCATATGTGCACACACAACACAGACATATGCACACACACACACACATACATACACTGCAGCCTGCAAGGAGCCATGAAGGCAATGCCACCTAGACTCATCCCATTTGCTAAAGTCCTGACTGTCCTTCCAGGTATGGCTTAAGCACTTGGCTGAATGGCATCAGGAAGCAGCCACCTGGCTGTGGAACACCTGGTTTGCTTGGCACTGGGGATGGAGCTCAGAACCTCAGAAGTGCTTGCACAGGAACTGAAAGGGGTTTCTGCATATGCCCAGCATGTGGAGCCTCCATACCACCTGATTCTGGCATGTATTTCAGGCTTGGGTTGGAGCTGACACTCCCTTGGCACAAGCCCTGAGATACATGTGGCTATTGTCACGGCCAGTGACAATTGGGCTCTTTGCTAATGTCCTGATCCTGGTGGGGAGCCTGGGCTCTGCCAAGGATCTCACACAGGCTCAGGCAGGCAGGGCACTGTGTGCCACTCGGGGTTGGAGGCTCTGACTGAGGCTTAAAAAGGGAGCTTTGTACCTCTAGGGACTAGCGCAGACAGGGTGCTGAAGCCATGTTATCTAGGTCATGGTGGAGGTGACAGATGGGGGAGCTACCCAGGCCAGAGTTCAAAGGGAGCAGGAGGTGCCATGGTGAGTGCCTCAGTTGCCCAGTGGGTAGTGGCAGTAACCTCATGGTGTGGCTCAGGGCCCGCTCATGTCTAGGCTGGCAGGCAGTGCAGTTGCCACTTGTAGGCAGGTCTCAGCTGCCCTGTGGACTGCTGCCAGCCCAAGTGACAGCTTGACTGTAGCTGTGTGAGGGTGTGGGCGGCCTGAGGACCCAGGCCTGGGGGTACCCTGCTGCTCTGAGCTGTAGTCACCAGGGGCACTGGCCCTGCACACAGCACTTTTAGCTCTCACTGTAAGGCTGGCTCAAGACGACCTGTGGGAGGGGAAGGGGTCTTCACGGGAACTAAGGCCAGGCAGGTAACAGCTGAGAAGTGTTTTAAGCAATATTCCTCAGTTTAAAACAACATGCAGTCAGGCTGGGCACATGGCTCAGCAGGTGAGAGCACTCACTGCTCTTACAGAGCACCCATATGGCAGCTCACATGCACCTGTATGGAGCTCCACAGGATCTAACACCCTTTTCTGGACTCTGCACTCATGAACAACCACCTCTCCCAACACATAAACTCAAAATTAAAAATTAAAAATAAACTAGGGGGTGGTGGCACACACCTTTAATCCTAGCACTCCAGAGGCAAAGGCTGGAGGATCTCTGTGAGTTCCAGGCAAGCCTGGTCTACTGAGTTCCAGTACAGCCAGGGCAGCACAGAGAAACCCTGTCTCAACAACAACAAAGAACGCACACAAGCTTTAGGGTTGGAGAGATGGCTGGCTCAGTGGTCACGAGCACTGACTGGCTGCTTTGGCAGAGGTCCTAGGTTCTACTTCCAGCAACCACAGGATGCTCAAAACCACCTGTCACTTCAGTTCCAGAGACTGGACACAAAAATAACTATTTTTAAAAAGAAAAATTTAAATGATGTATTTTATCTGCACCAGTGCTTTGCCTGCATGTGTGTTTGTAAATCACAGGTGTGCTTGGTGCCTGAGTTCAGGAGATGGCACCGGATGCCCTGGAACCAGAATTATGGATGAATCTCAGCTACTCACTACATAGGTGTTGGGAACCTAAGTTGAGTCCTCTGCAAGAACAGCTAGTGCTCTAAACTGCTGGACTACTTTTTCCTGCCCTGAAAAAAACAAACAGAGAGCTGGAGAGATGGCTCAGCAGTTAAGAGCACTGACTGCTCTTCCAGAGGTCCTGAGTTCAATTCCTAGCAACCACATGGTGGCTCACAACCATCTGTAATGGGATCTAATGCCCTCTTCTGGTGTGTCTGAAGACAGTGATAGTGTACTCACATACATAAAGTAAATAAATACATCTTTAAAAAACAAGCAAACAAACAGAGCTAACAAGGCTAGCCACCACATGAATTGTGTCTCAGGGAAATTAACACATTGCCAGGTAGAGCATGGTGGCTCACGCCTTTAATCCCAGCAGGCAGAGGCAGGAGCATCTCAGAGTTGGAGGCCAGCCTGGTCTACAGAGTGAGTTCCAGGACACAGGAGTCCACAGAGAAACCAACCAACAAGAAGAAAGCAAACGAAGAGTGCTTTTGTGGCTGTGTAGCCCTTGGCCTTCAAGACATGCCCAGGAGAGTGCTGCAGGGATGGCCTCTGTCTGCATTGGCCTAATCTTCAGCTCATCAGGTCTCAGAGAGCACATGGGGGATTTGACTTTCTTCCCCTCCCCACACTGTCCCTTTGGGAAGCCTGCCCAGACTCTCCACTGAGCTAACCCTGGTCCTGAACCTTCTGGAGTTTTCCACATCCTTCCTTATGGGGTCCCTTTCTGCTCACCTTGTGGGTCCTGACCCCTTTGGAGGTCGAACAACTCTTTCACAAGGGGTCACTTAGGATCATCAGAAAACATAGATATCTAAATTACGATTTATAACAGTTATGAAGTAGCAACAGAAATAATTTTATGGTTGGGGGGGTCATCACACCATGAGGAACTGTATTAAAGTGTTGTAGTGTTAGGAAGGTTGAGAACCACTGCCCTAACAGACAGTACAACAGGCATGCCCAACAGCAATCCAAGTCCCTCTGAAGTCCCTGACTCTAGACACACTGACAGCATCTCAGGTTCTGAGCATCCTGCCTCACCAGCTGCAAACATGGGTGGTGTGCTCAGGCTGAACCATGCTACATAGCCACAGACACCAAGTATTGTTCATCACAGGGTCAGCCAGGCAGTAGTTACTATTGCTGAGAGGCTGCAGCTTCAGGGATGGTTCAGCTCAAGGTCCATGAAGGAGCAGAACACACAGGCAAATGCTACAGGGGGCTGGGCTATGAGTATGAGATCCATGCCAAGGCCCTGCTCCTGGGACTCTGCTGATAGCAGGGTCCTGGGTGGTCATCATCAGGTGGCATGCAGTGCCGAGCATCAGACTCCTGGAGCCTGGCTCTGGCTACACTGACTGCAGAGGCAAGAGGAGACCAGACATCCAGCCCAGTAGTGTGTGACATCAAGACCCTTAACAGATGGCATGTTCTAAAGACTGAGGCAGAAGAATCATGAGTTTGAAGCCAGCCCAGGATGACGAGTCCCAGGGTAGTAGTGTTCTAATGGCTAATGTCTGGGGCTTGCTGCTATGTGTTCCGTCCCCCCATTACACACAAATGAGCTGTGGCCTCAGACCAAAGCACAGAGGTGGTAAAAGACAAGGCTCGCACGACTCTTGTAGAACAAACACGTTGTTCATTGGCCATGATTATGGGATGGTGATGTCTGTTCTTGCTCATCAGCTTGAACACATCTGGAATTAACTAAACCCAAGTGGCGGGGCACGCCTGTGAGGGATATTTTTTTTTTCAATTAAATCATTTGAAGTGGGAAGATCCGCTTCTAGTCCGGATCTCTGATGTGGGAAGATCCACCTCTAATCTGGGCCCTCTGCCTGCAGCCTAGGTAAAGGACAGGAGAGAAGGGATACTCTGCCTGCTTGCCCTTGCTCTGCTCTATCTAGCAAGTCTACTCCTCCACTGGCATCAGAGCCTACCTCTGTAGGATTGTGGCGCATGCTAAGGGGCAGCTGGGACATCCAGTCTCATGGACTGAACAACGGATGGATTGTGGGATCTTCCCTGGCAGACAGCCATTGGCGGACCAGATGGACCACAGCCTGAGAGTCGCTCTAATAAGTCTCTTTCTCTATGCATATACTATTGGTTCTGGTTCTCTAGAGAACCCCGACTAATACAGGGGTGAAGCTATCCTTCATGGCTGTGTTCCCTAGGGCTTCATGATCCAGCAACTGTAGGCTATGTGGGCAGCTTAGGCATGCCATGTGCCTGGCTACCACTCACAGCCAGATGTAAGAACTTACCTGTAGGGTCTTGGCACCCTCAGGAGAGAAATGGGAACACTAGTGCCCCACCCAGCCTTCCCTGAGGCCTGCACCCCCACAGCCAATGCCCAGGAGGGGCCAGTGGCCAGGATGACCTCTTCCCATACAGACATGCACACAGCTCCAGAGCCCTAAGAGACACAGGGAATGCAGCATAGCCCCTCACCTCATGGGCTAGAGGGCACTGACCAGGCTAGTGCTGAGGTAGCAATTCCAAATAAAACGTTATTTACAAAGGACACAGACAAGCGACTCAGCGACTTGGGAGCCTGAGGAGGATTTTTCAGTACAAGACTAATTCTGGATAAAATAGGCCAAAATATAAAGTAAAAGGTAGGGGTTGGAGAGATGGCTCAGTGTTAACAGCACCTTTTGCTCTTCCAGAGGACCTGGATTTGAGTCCCAGCACCTGAGTGATGGCTCTCAACCACCCGTAACTCAGTTCCAGGTCACGCAAAGCTCTTTTTTATCTCAGTGGGCACCAGGCACTTAGTACAAAGATAGACATGAAGAAAAATTAGGGGGAGAAAAAAGAGTAGCTTAAAGAGGCTAGTTTTTAAAAAGTAAAAAGAGGTGGTCTGAACCAGAATGACCCGACAGGCTCACAGATTTGAATGCTTAGTCACTAGGGGGTGGCATTATTTGAAAGGGTTAGGAGGTATGGCCTTATTGGAGGAAGCATGTCACTGAAGGTGGGCTTTGAGGTTTCAGAAGCTTCTGCCTGCCGCTCTGGATGTGAGCTCTCAGCTACTGCTCCAGCCGCATGTCTGCCTGCATGCTGCCACCGTGCTCTGTACTATGGTGACAACACAGCAGTCCTCTGAAACTGTAAGTCAGCCCTCAGCTAGATGCATTATAAGAGCTGCCTTGGTCATGGTGTCTCCTCACGGCAACAGATTAGCAACTAGGACAGAGGCCTGAGGCTGTAGCTAAGTGGCAGAGCTGTTCCTGGCATGTAGCAGGCCCCGGTCTCCGTCCTGAGACCCACACGGTGGTGAGGATAGTGGGTGCACTTTACACAGAGCACTTTGATCTGTGTGAAGTCACACACACGCCCACCCCCGGGGTCTGCAATGGCATCCACCTTTGAGAGGGTACCCCAAGGAGTACTTCGAGATGACCACCCTCCTCTCACACATGACCGTCACTGGGCATAGCAGTCTGGCTTGGGGCAACTCAGAGATGGACAGGCAGGAAGCTAACTGTGCCTGTGCCTTCTCTCTTCCATAGCTCATGTGTGTCAGGACAGGGAACACTCACTCCTTGGCTTCCTTCAAATCGGATGGATGGTCTCAGTGACACAGAATCCTAAAAGAGAACAAAAAGGGAAAGCTTCAATGGACAGACACACAATCTATACCTTCCAGCCACACAGGGCCAGAGCACACCCATAGGGTTTTGAAGGGTCAGTAGGAGTTCCATCAACTGCCAGAGCCAAAGTCACAGGAGCAGACATAGGTCAAGAGCCTCGGATGTTGTCATAGGCTGTGACTCTCAGGGAGAGGAGGAAGCAGATCACATGGGGCTGGTCCCCAGCAAAGAACACTCTACCAGATGCAGCCCATGAGTCCAGCTGAAGTTCGCATCACACATACCTGCTGCTGTTGGTGTGAAGCACCTGTCTAGGCTAGCCCTTCGGTTTGGCTAGGGGCTTGGTCACTGTGTCTATGTAGCAGCCTTTAAAGGAGACCTGCACGAAGGCTTCAGCCCAGAGCTGCCTGCTCACAGCCCTCCAGCTCGCTCCAGTGAACTCTGGCGCCAGACCACCTTTTCAGAGGTGCTGCTATTGGGAGGCTCCTGCGCCCTGTTTCCCCTCAGACACGAGGCTCTGTACACCTGAATGCCAGTGGCTCTCAAGGCAGGTCAGCTCCCAAGGCACGGGGAAGGGGCAGGGAGAGCATGCTGCACATCAGGCCAGAGCCAGAACCACTACTACAGCTGGCATGGCAGGAGCAGCCAGTCAGGCGACAGGTGGACAGGATGAGGCAGCCAGTGGCCCTACAAAATGGCACACACATTTGGCCGCCAGGGTGAAGGCAGAGGCCTCCTTGTCTTTTGAGCCTCTTAGTCACATCCCAGCAGACACTTCCACACGGTCAGCCCCTCAAAACCAGGTCAGCTCCTTAGCCACAGCACAAAGCACCCACATTCACCTGGTTACATTGTTTCACATGGGGCCTACATATAAGAGGCAACATGCATGAGGACCACTGTGAGGCTCCCTGCAGAGGGGGTGCGGCCAAACCATGACCCAACCTTCCACCCAGTGATCACATCAGAAGCACAGATTCTGGTCAAGCCCTTAAGTACAAAGACAAGTATTTGCTGGAATGTCCTTCACACAGACAGGACAAGAAAGTTTTGTAATGTCAGGTGCTAAACAGACAAGTTGACAGAGTAGATGTGGGACATCCACACCCACGAGGAAGAGCAGGTAGGAGAGGTGGTAGCCCCACCCCCAGGTGAGAACCATGTGTGTACATGTTGGACAAGGTGTTCAGTCTTGTGTGATGTTGGGCACATCAGGTGCACACTTGTCACTGAGCTGACCCCAGCCCCATCCTACACCTTGGGATGCCATACTAGGGACAGCAGGAGAGTTTCCACAGGCAACACGAGTGGATCCCCACACTTAGAGGAGGATGAGGCAGGGCCTAGAGACATCTTAGGCCAGCCTTGGCTGTGTGACACACTCACTGAAAACCACAGACTCCCTCAGGCAGGGACTTCCACGGGATATGCATCTGTGGCAGTGTGCACTGCCTGCCTATGCAGACGTCTCTGTGGATGAAAGGACTACAGAGCAACACCCTCTGTACAGAATCTTTAAGAGATGGCAAGTGCCTTTCATTATCCCTCTACCTTCTCTGGAATTATTATACATGCTTGGTCTGCCACTGGAGCATAATTAACCATAAATGGCAAGACAGGTTAAAGGAAACCTTTGAGAGACACAAGAGCCACTCACAGCAAAGGAGACAGACAGGTCAGGTGGCCCTGCTGGCCAAAAATATCAGTGACACTATGGCACTGGGCCTGAGGCCTAGAAGGTGCTCTGGGGGAGAAGCAGCAGGTGCAAGGCCTGGCTCACATCCATCCCAGGGCCAAGCTCTCTAGAGGACAGTGCACAAGCAGAGTACAGGGTCCACCGTGCAGCAGGACTGCGGAGTGCATGACGTCTGGGGTGGCAGCCCGGGGCAGCTCTGAGAGTAGCATTAGAGCTGAGCAGGTTCTTAATCTGTAGCACAAGTCCTCTGCAGCTGCCTCAGAGGACAGGGACATCCAGGAGCTCAGCCTTCCTCAGGGACCTGGGATGGCTGACCTCAACTGGTTGTCCCCATATGACCTTGCTGGCCTCACAGATTTGGGCTCCTGGCTACACAGGCTGGGCCCTTCATGTCAACAAGCCATTCATTCACCTGGACAAGAGGCCTTGTCTAGCAGCCACCTGAGCAGCCAGCCTATCCATGCTACTGTCATTAGACTGCAGTTCCCCAAACGGCTATGGACAGGTATGGACAGGCTTGGAAAAGACAGAACAAGCTGTGAATGGTGGTGCACCAGCAGTCAGGAGGCTGAGGCAGGAGGATGATGAGGCCCAGGTCAGCCTGGGTAGCCAAGCAAGACTTTGCCTCAAAACCAACAGCCTCTGGGCAGAATGCCATCATGACCCACACCAGTTTACAAGCTCACAGTGACCTTGCAAAGTGAAAACAGATTAACAAAGACAGACTAGGAGGGGCATTGCTCAGTGTTCCACAGCGGAAGACCACAGCTGCTCACCACCACCTTGGCCCATGTGCCTGACAGCTGGAGGCCCATTTAGTGAGCCAGTCTAGGGGGAAACAGGTGACCAGGGTGAGCTACCCTGATGGTGCCAACCACTAGCCCAGCAGGTGGTCTGGTGAAGGAACCCAATAGCCTGGCCAGCTCTGGCTGTTACCTCTCAGTGCAGACAGGCCATGAGGAAGGACATCAGGTACCTCACATCCAATCTCTTCACACAGCACAGACTCAAAGGCCTTGAGAGGTTGGAGAAGTTAAGTTTCTGCAAAGGTGTCCTATGTTCTAAATGACCCTCTCTTGCCACACCCACCACACCACCACAGGACCCTCTGACCCTGAGGCTGCCGCAATCAGTAGTCTCTCTCAGTGTCTGTCTGTCTCTGTCTCTCTGTGTGTCTGTGTGTCTCTCTGTCTCTCTCTCTCTCCTCTCTCTTTCTCATACATACACACACACATCCACCTGGTACAACTAAGAACTTTCTGGAATAAAGCCCAACCCTCTCAGCCAGGTCTAGAAAGGGCTACAATCAGGACCCTGTAGAAGTCTTGCCTCTATGGCTGGTTCCAGTCAGAAGGTACCCAGCACTCGTGACTTGGGCTACTGAGGGTCTAGGCAGCACCAGCCCTACTCCAATCTGGGAGTGCACAGTAGGTGCTAGCTGGGCAGGAGGTCAAGTCTAGGAATGGCAGGGCTTGGTGGTTCTGCACTAAACCACAGCTTGTGTAATGGCAGCTCAGGCAGGCTATGTGGTACCAATGGCTGCTCCAGAAGGCTTGGGAAAGAAGGAACCTGGAGTCAGGCATGGTGGTGCACACCTGTAAACTCAGCACTTGGGAGACAGAGGGAGGCCAGAATTCATGTCATCCTTAGTGACTTACAAATTTAAGACTAGCCTGGGCTACATGAAACTTTGTCTCAAACCAAACCAGAACAAGAAGTAACACGGCTTTGCCACCCAAGGCAAGGTGCTGAGGTTGTTAAGGCTGGCACCTGCCCTCCACTCCACTAAAACATGGCTTAGCACCACCCTGAAGGGGCACAGACTCCTAGCAACACGTCTGCATGCCATGCTCTGAGAGGCCTTTACAGGGGATCATGGCAGCATTATAAGCACTGGGTTTCAGTGGGTCACAGGCTTCCTCTACACACAAATAGGGGAGAGGCATCCCAGTTGTCCAGCTCTAAGTCAGCTGGGCATCCTGGCAGGATGCCTGCCCTGTTGTAGGTCTAGGGTTCTTTCTCCATCTGGCTGCTGTTGTCAGAGTTCCACAGTTTGTGTTACCAACTCCACAGCAAGACACAAAGTTCTGTGGGCCAGGTGACAGCAGATGTGACACTTCCTATGATCTCAGCAATGTCTAGACTGGCTCCTAGGCGAGTGTGGGAGGTCACTGGCAGCCTGAAGCCCTGGTGGGTGCTGGAGGACAAATTATGGCTAAAGTGGTCATAGAACCATGCCTAGGCTGGGTTGGAGTAACATCCTCCCTGACCCCATCAGATTAACAAGCCTGACTATGTGCTGTGGGCAGGAAGCAGTGACAACCACACTCTTTGGGGACATGTGTCACTCTTGAAGCTTGCTGAAGCCAAGGACATAGCTGTGAGCTAGAGCTCCAGCAGGGCACTGCCCCTGGTTGATTGCAGAAGAATTTTAATTCAGAACATGGCTGCTCTGGCAAGAGACCACATCCAGAGACCTTCGTGGTCTGTGTAATCTGGCTGGAATACACATGCCTTTCATCCCAGAAGACAGGCATGCAGATCTCTGAGTTCTAGTCAATTCTGTTCAGGTAGTTCTGGTGAGCTGGTGAGCTGAGGGGCAGTGGGGTGAAGCTGAGCTTGTGGCAGTTCAGTTCATGGAGTTCAGAGGCCGTTTTACCAGGAGAGTTTTACAGGGACAGGTTGAAGAAAGACCAAGCTAGACACAGGAGAAGGCAGAAGGAGCCAGAGATCGAGGAGCTAAGAAGATTCGAACAAATTACTAGAGTTAGTTTGAGGCCAAGCAGAGCAATTCAGTCAGAAACTGAGAGAACAGAGTTTGAATCTGTCAGCTAGGAGAGGAGTTTAGCCAGAACAGCTGAGTTTAACCAGCAAGTCAGGGCTCAGAAGGAACTAGAAAAGGTGAGCTTATTTAACAGTAAGGAGGCTGAAAACATTCTAGGGCTAGATACGGTTGTACGGAGGCTAGCAACATCCAGGGCCAGGCCTAGGATAGCAGAGGGAGAGGCTTATTGCCTCCCAGACCACAATTCCAATCTAGCAAATAAAAGTTCCTTTTACAGCAGACAGCTCAGCCAGGCACTGCACCTGGCTGACAAGCAGCAGCACAGTCCACACTTGGCTGAGAGCCAGCTGGCTTCAGATCCTGTGGGGTAGTGACATGAGTGTTCTGGTCACTGAGCCTGCAAGCCATCAGCACTGACCCATTCCTGGAACAGGGCAATGTAGTGTGAACAGGAAAGCCTCACAGTAGTCTGGTCCCAAGACACCAGCCCAGCAAGCATCAGGACACAGGGCCATCTCAGGAGAGCAGCTTGGTAAGACAACAGGAAGTTTGTGCAAGCCCTAAGGCAGGCAACAGTTTACAGAAGTATGGCTGAGGCCAACTGTTTGTGAGCACTGCAGAGTCCGAGTAGGGAAGGCATTCACACCAGTACCCAGGCAGTCCAGAGGGAAGCTAGTGTCTTGACCACCTTGGGATTACAGACACAGACCTTTCCATAACATACTGTTCAGCTGGAGCCACATGTCTCCATGACACCAAATTGAATTGGGGTCTATATGCCTTTCAAGCACATGGAAACTTTTTTTTTTAAAGATTCATTCATGCTGGCCAGTGGTGGCGCGCATCTTTGGTCCCAACACTCAGGAGCCAGAGGCAAGTAGATCTCTGAGTTTGAGGCCAGTATGGTTTACAGAATGAGTTCAAGGATAGCTGAGAAACAGAGAAACCCTGTCTAGAAAAAGAAAGAAAAGAAGAAAAACAGTGAGGGGGAAACCCTTCTTTTTGCATGAGGACGTAGGTTGTGTGTATTTAGGTGCCCGTGGAAGCCAGAGGATTCAGATTGCCTCAAGCTCCATATACTGGGAGTTGCCCTGTGTGGGTACCAGAACTAAGTCCCCATCTGACAAGCAGTGCTCTCAGTCTGAGCCACTCCTAGCCTTAGAACAACATGTGGGGGTGCTTTTACCTTTCTGTCATCTGTCTGCACCATGAGCTTGTCTACTATGGGCAGAGGTCAGACAAGGTGTCAGGTGCTGTGGAGTTGGAGTTACAGACAGCTGTGAGCTGCCATGTAGATACTGGGACTGAACAACTGGTGCTCTTAACCACTGAAGCTAGCTCTCTAGACCCCTCTTATTTGTTTTGAGGCAGTTTAATGTAGCCCAGGCTGGCCTCTAACTCACTACATAGGCAAAGCTAATCTGATCTCTTGTTTCCACTTCCCAAATGCTGGGATCACAGACATGTTCCAGCATATCTAGTTTATGAAGTGCCAGGGATAGAACCCAGGGCCTCATACATGCTAGGTGATCCCTCTGCCAGTTGAGCTTCTTGTCTGTCTGTCTGTCTTCTTTGTCTCCCTCCCCTTTTTCTTCTTTTTGAATAAGGGTCTCACCTGTGGTCCACATTGACTTTGCTGTCACAGCCACCAAGAAGCCTGGGCACTGTAAATATTCTGTAACCTCCCCAACCTTGAGCAGACTAAGCAGACCTTGAACATTTGCCATGACAGGTCCTATCAACCTGGACAGCGACATCTGCCTTGGCTGCAGCTGCAGGTTCCCATGGGAACGGTAGCTGTTTGGCTGCCTGCGCTGACCTTGCTCTACAACCTACTCCAGCTGAAGCAGGGCATGGGTTCTGTGGTTTTCCCCTTTATAAACACGGTGCTTATTATTAAACTTTGAAACCTTGATCAGAACCTTGTCTTGGCTTCGTTCTTCTCTCGCCCCCAGCCCCTGCCTCTTTTCATTTCCAACTCCCATTCAACTGAATCTAGTTCGACCGTAGGCCGCTGGACACCACAATATCCCTTTGGCTGTCCTGCAACTTACTCTGTAAATGAGGTTGGCCTTGGATTTAAGAGATTCACCTGCCGCTGGGCGGTGGTGGCACACGCCTTTAATCCCAGCACTTGGGAGGCAGAGGCAGGCGGATCTCTGAGTTCAAGGCCAGCCTGGTCTACAGAGTGAGTTCTAGGACAGCCAGGGCTACACAGAGAAACCCTGTCTTGAAAAACTGGGGGAAAAAAAGAGGGGGGGAAGAGAGAGAGAGAGAGAGAGAGAGAGAGAGAGAGAGAGAGAGAGAGATTGACCTGCCTTTGCCTTTCAAGTGCTGGGATGAAAAAGGGAGCCCCACTACTACCCCAGAATAAATAAATCTCTCTCTCTCTTTTTTAAAAGGCTGCCATGTGCTAGAAATGCATGTGGACCACAATTCAATGTAGTGCCATGGACATGTGGCTCCAGCTGGGCAGTGTAATGTGGAATGGTCCCAAGACCGCAAGAACAGGGCTGAGTCTGAGATGCTGCTTCCAAGGCTGCAAAGAAACGGGGCCTGAGAATCCATATGTAATGGATGGGTCATATCTAGAGCCAGACAAGGCTGGGTGAGGATGGCAGAGTACACTGCATCTTTTCTTGGAGCCAGGAGCCAACCCTGCTAAGCAGTGTGTCTCTCCTCCATCACCCAGGACAGGAGACCAGGGAAGGGAGGGCATAGATACCTTCTCCCAACATTTCTTGGGGCACCGGGTCACAGGCTGCCTTCTCAGAGCCTTGCAAGCAGAAGAGGGGACTGCAGGGGCTGAGCCCTGGCCAGTGACCTCCTGGTTGCCGCCCCTTTCCAGTAAAGCCCAGCCTGTTGGGAAATGCCCTTCAGGAATCCTCCCCCAGCTTCCTGGAAGAATGAGTGTGGTCGCCACGGCTGTGGACCCTGCTGGGAAAGGCGCCTCCATGAGCAACTGGGGCTTGGGAACCAGGCCCAGAGCTGCAGTTCTCACAGAGGTCCTGACCACCTGAGCAGGTCAGATGGGACAGATGGATGGCAAACTGCTGCGCCTGGTGCACTTGGTGGAACCAGGGTGTGCGTGTCTAATTCAAGGAGGGACCCAGAGAGCTCCCAAAGTGAGACCTCGAAGAAGGCTCTTAAAGCTGGAACTGAAGACACAATCCAGCAGAAACCACCACCCTCCTGCAGCCCTGACAGTGGGGGCAGGGCACTGTGACCACATACTACACAGCCAGAGCCCATCCCTGCTGTCAAGCCTCCTCGAATTTATTTTCTGTCCCTATGAATGTACCTTTCTGAAGCTGTATCCATGGGCCACACACAGTGTGTCGGATCTGTGGCTGTATAACAAATGCCCTCACCTGGAAGCTCCAAACACCAAAACCTCTTCTGTCCTGGATCAGTGACACTGGGCTGTAGCAGAGGCAACAGCACCCGGCATCCTTCCCTTGTTGACTGCTACTTTAATCTCTGCCTCAAATGGTCACATGGAACTCTTCTTGTCTATCTCTTACAGGAACACTAGATTTTCTTTTTCATGTGAACATGTCTCACACATTCCTAGCTGGCCTCGAACTTACTACGTACCTGGGAATAAGCCAGGACTACGGCCCCTCCTGCCCCAAGCCTGGTTACGTAATACTGGACAAGAGTCCAGGGCTCCACAGCTGGCCACTGTCGTCTTCTGTTAGCTCTGGAAGGTCTTGCTGACCCAGAACTCCCAGCCTGTACCTGGCCAGCTTCACTGCTCAGCAATCCTTGCACCTCTGTGTCTAGAATGTCAAGAAGACAAGTGTACCAACACACCCTACATTTTCTTTATTGTTTTTTGTTTTTTAAAGTCACAAGTTTTGCTATCTAACCATGGCTGGCCTGAACCTTTGGTCCTTCTGGATCAACGCCCACCTGCCAGGATGATAGTGTGCCCTACCCATTCCTGTCATGTTCATATACATTACACAAAAACACCTTTACTGTCAGGAAAGGGCATTTGGTTTTGGACATCAAGGACAATAACCAAGTTTTTAGTGCTGCAACTGTTGCCCAGGTTACTAGCCTGGAGCATATCCTTTGACTCTGAGCACATTTACTCCACATGGGTGGTCCCTGTTAGCAAAGTCTCGACTTTCTTGTTTCAGTTTTAAAGGGTCTTGTGTTGCTCAGACTGGTCTCAAACTGGTAATGTAGCTGCCTCTACCTCCCTGAGATAACAAGATACCATCCCCAGCTGTTCTTTAGAACACAAACAACAAACAAATCCTACTTTTGGAAAGGCTATTGTTTTATTAGTAGTATTTTGTTGTTGTTGGTTTGTCTGTTTTTGAGATAGGGTCTCATTATATAGTTCTGGCTGTTCTGGAATTCACTATGTAGATCAGGCTGGCCTTGACCTCACAAAGATCCACTTGTGTACACCACCACACCTGCTGAAAAAACAGTCTTATAATACCTCCCAAATAACCATTCACACAGCTCCCTGCAGTATCTGTGCCCACTTGAGAGCAGCTTTCTCAACAGCCACATGTCCTACCCACCCACCCCACTGGAGTTGTAGCCAGAACAGTTACCCAGGTCTGGCTCCAAAGACATTGTGCTAAGCATGTAGAACAGCCATTGGCCTTTTCACCCATAGGCCCCTGCCACTCCTGTGCCACTCCTGCTGGGTATCAGGGAAGTTGCTAGGTTACCCCCTCTTAACTTCAAAGGCCCACCCCCAATCTCAGCCACAGGACAAACGCAGAGAAGATAGGGGCTTGGACAAGGGCGTGAGGAACCAGCCTCCTAGGACAGCAAGTTTTATTGTCCCCGAGCAACCCAAGCTGGGCCGGCACATCATCTGATCTTACCCGGATGTTGCAACTCAGCCCACTCATGATGTTCATGCAACTTCCGAACTCTGCTGAACACCCATCTTCTCCCAGCAGGCCTGTGCACTCAGCCACGACCCCTGACCTCCCTAGGACACCTCCTTGAGCACATCCCAGACCCACCTCCAGAGAGCTGGGCCCCCTGGGCTAACACAAGGTTCCACTTTGCTTCAACCTGCTCCTGCCCCTCCTCAAATGCAAGAGCAAAGAGACCAACTACAAAGACAGGCACTGTTGTCCACCCCAATCAACAGGTTTTCAGGGCCCTCAGGCACAGTGCTCCCAGATCCTTAATTGTGAAGTCAAAGTCATGACCACTGCTCACAGGCAACCTGCTCCTTCCTTAGAACCCTGGTCCAGGAGGCACAGCACTGCGGGTCCATCCAGTGCCCTATGTCCTCCTAAGAAGGATGCAGTGAGTGCCTTCCCACCCTGTCTCACAGCTGGGGGCATTTCTCTCCTATAGCCCAGGCACTCAGGCTGCTCTAGTGACCTCTGTGGGGGTGGGGTGGGGTGGGGTAGGGGCTGCCAGTCAGCTGAGCTCAGACTTGTGAGCCTGTGCTATCTGACAGGCTCAGCTTCCACTTGCTGCGGCCACTTTCCCTTGCAAGGAACTTTTGTCCACCGTCTTCATACTGTGGCCAGCAGAGCCTGCATAAGCAGTAACATCAGTAGAGGGTGTATCAGAGAGACTGTCCTAGGCTGCATGTCCCCACGTGTCCTTTCTTGGGGTGACACGCCCTGATCTCCAGTCAGGCTGGCTATACAGAAGCTGATGCCAAGCATCTGCCAACTGGCATTGCTTCAGGAAGATGACCAACGCCCAGCACAGAGAACCAATTAAATGTCCACATTTATGACCCCCCCCAGCGCCCCAGCCACTCAGTTGGCTGTGACAGCAGGGTCAGGAGGTCAAGAGCAGCCTGGGCCCCTGCCCTGCAACACAGAAGCCCAGTCATTGAGCTTAGAGCTCATGAAGAAGCCTGAGTGTAGGAGACACACACTGTGATAGTCATGCTGTCAGGGTCTGATCAGAATGTGTGCGGAAGCTCAGAGAGAGAGTTCAGGGCACACCTGTAATCTCCAGTCCTCACAAGGCATGCTGTATTCTGACCCAAAGCCAGCTTGGGTAAGCAGGCCCAACTTGAACAAAAAGAGAGGTAGGTTCTCTGCTGTACCAGCCTATGAGGTGAAGCTGTGACATATGTCCCTGTGTCACCAGCACTTGAAAGGCTACCTGTGGTGGCTAGCTATGGGGATGGCAGGAAGGACTGCAGGCTGGATTCTTCAAGTTTCTCTTTGAATCCATTTATCATCTATCTTCAGACAAAAACGGGCTGATCTTCAGGGTGACAAGCATGAAGGGAGGCAGCTGGGCTCTGCTCTGAGACAGAGCTCTCTGAAGTAGAACTGACATCACAGAAAACTTTTGGGAAGTTTCACAACAGTTGTATCAGGTCAGGAGGTTCCTGAGAAGAGCGAGGGAATACATGCCCATCAGTCTGCATGTCCAAGACTCCCTGTGGCTTAAACCTCCAGACACCTCAAATCTCAAGGGCCCTCCCACAAGCCCTAGCCTCCTCCAACAGCTTTGCAGGAGTCTTCAGAAGGAAATCTCACTAGGGCATCTAACATCACAGCCCAAATGCCCAGACAGTGACCAGCCTGGCCTTGAGCCCTCTGTGAGGCTTACACAGAGCTACGAGGCCAGTGTTCTCATTGTATTGCTCTTGCAGCTGTCTACCTGGCTGACTCCTGGCATGCTGGCAGCCTTGTCCTAACAAGGTGGTATCTCACAGTCAGCAGGCACAGTGGGCACAAGTGCTAGAAAAGCCCAACTAACATCGCTAGTTCCTGAGCTGACAGCCTAGCATGGGCTGAGAGAAGGCACACAATGACACTGATCACACATACAGCTCTGGAGCCCTCTGACCCCTAGCCACCAGGCACAGTTGGGTCCTGTGACTTGCTGGCTGGTTCTCCAAGAACAGCCCTCCCTGTCTCTAGAGTGTTTTAAAGACTCCAGACACAAAGTTGCATCAGAACACCCATGGCCCTCCCTCCCACCCACACTCCACACCTGGGTACACATGCATACACACAGAGATAATCTGTGCACAGACACACTTACTTGCTTTCTCAATCCTGGGGAACGGCTCGCCTCTGGTATACCACCTAAAGACACTTGGGGATCTCCACAGAGGAGTGTGACCACAAGCTCCTGATTTCAATGCCAGCTGACCAACTGCCTATAATTGAATGCTTCTCCGACATTCTGGCTTTGGGGAGGATTCTGACACCCACAGACAGCACCAGCCAGGGAGGAAAGGGCCTTGTGGGAACACAAGTTCCAGAATGGTCCCCAAGAACCTGGAACCCTTCCCACAGTCAGATACTGAGCTCTCACAGGACCCACCAGTGTGTCTTGTGGAGAGAGGCAGTCCTCATCAATATTCCATGTACTCCATATTCAAGAGAGCTGAGGCTCAGACAGCTCAGCAGGATAGAAGCGCCCTCCAGAGGGCCCAGGGCAGTAGGATCTACAGAGACCAGGCCTACAGTGGCCAGACACACTTCCTCCTTCCTGTGGCAGTAGCCTTCTTCCTTAAGTTCAAGGGCAGGAAGCAGCTGTGCTGAACCTCCTTGCCCTTAGCCATGAGGGCAGCCCAGGCACCAGCAGGCAGGAGGTAGACTCTCACTATAGTCTGTGACACCAAGTCTATGGCCACGATGGTGAGAAGTCACGACAGAACTGTGAGACAATGGCCAAAGCTACTGACACTGCCAAGTGCCAGTTAGGATGCAACAGGCTCTCAGCACCACTGTGCAAAGGTGGCATAGTCATTGCCACAGTGAAGTCTCCATAAGACAAATTGCAGATGCTACCTTGAGGTCCCAAAAGCTCACTCCTCTGCACTGCCTCAGGGGAGTGGAGGTCACAGAAGGAAGGCAATGGCACACACCTAATCTCCACACTCAGGAGGCAGAGGCAGGGTATGGGAAACTTAAAGCAACGCCCTGTACATTAGAGGCCAGCCTGGCTATACGTTATCCCCAACACTGCCTCAAGCAGAATGTAACATAAGCACAGGCCAGACCAGGAAGGCGGCTCAGTGGGGAAAGCACTCACTGCATAGACCTGGCTCCCGGGAACATGGATGAAAACATGGACACAACAATGTACATCTGGAACCCCAGAACTCCTGTGGCCAAAACAGTACAGACAGGAGTGTGTGCCTGGGGAACTGGATCATCTGCCTCTGAGGGACAAAGCCACCCACTCCAGAAGGGGCTCTTCTCTGCCCTGTTCTGAGACAGTGTCTCACTGTACAATGCTGACTGGCCTGGAACTCACCATGAAGATCAGGTGAGCTCCAAACCTGGTGATTACTGGGATTAAAGGCATGTGTCAAAAAGTGGAAAAACAAAGATGTCCATCGTTTTTTCAAATCATGTGGGTACATGGGTTTGGGGTGTGACGGAGCAGATGAATGAACTATATTACCATAAAATGGGATAGATGGATTCTAACAGCACAGACCCAGCATCCTCAGTACCTTGAAAGGGAAAGGCCACCCTGGGCTACAAAGCAAGACCCTGTCTCAAAATACCAAAACAAGGGCTGGAGATATGGCTCAGAGGTTAAGAACACTGATTGTTCTCCCAGAGTTCCTGAGTTCAATTCCCAGCAACCACATGGTGGCTCATAACTGTCTATGACAATATCTTGTGCTCTCTTCTGGCCTGCAGGCAGGATACTTTATACATAACAAATAAATCTTTAAAAGAAAAAACAAAACAAGAGGCTGAAGAGGTGGCCCAGCGGTTAGGAGCACTCACTGCTCTTACAGGAGACCCGGGTTCCATTCCCAGTACATACATGGTGCTTACAACCATCTATGGCTCCAGTCCTGGGAGATCCAATGCCCCTCTGAGCTCTGAGGGCACCAGGCACATGGTGCAGACACAGACTCAGGCACACACACACACACACACACACACACACACACACACACACACACATCAAATTAAATAAGCACTAAATAACAAATGATATATGCCACAGGTGGAAACACAAAACACCCCAGCACTCCAGAGGAGGTAGAGATGGGAATTCAAGGCATCTTCCACAAAACAGACTTCAGGACTGGGCTATGTGAGCTTGTTTCAAAAGCAATCAGCTGCCCCAAGGTTCGGGGACTGAATGAAGGAACAGAGGGTAGGTATGGGAGAGTGGAGGGATGCTGAACAGTGCTGGACCAAAGGCTCAGAACTCTACATAAGATCTCACAGAAACAAAGCACATATGAACTTGTTTGTTTGAACATGAATGGTCTCCCCCAATTTCAGCATTTGAAAACTCAGTCCCTGCTGGTGGCACTGTGTTAAAGGTGGCATCACCAAAGGGTGGGGCCTAGCTACAGAAGGGGGAAATGGGGACAGGCTTTCCTGCTCCTGGCCCCACTGGCAGTCTGAGCTGTTTTTATCTGTTGTCAGAGTATGATCAGCCACAGCTCCCGCTACCACACACCAAGCCACTTCAGCCGTGAGACTCAACAGACAAAAGAAGCACTGACCAGTCCTTGTCCTGTGCCCTGCCATAGTGGCAGAAGAGTAAACTCGGTAGGGACTGCAGCAGGGTAGGGATGCTGTGAGAAGCCTGAGCAAAGGCCCTGTGCCCTGAAGGCAGGAGGAAGCCTCAGCAGAGAAGGGAGCATATGGGGCCCGGCAGCAAGCGAGCAGGTCCTGCACTCCCACGAGGCTCTGCAGAGCATGTTCATGGTGGGCTCCAGCAAGGAATCTGGCTGCATCCTGCCTGTGCCCAGCCTTCAGGGAGGGTGCACTAACAGAACAAGCCTGAGGCAAGTGGATTTCTCTGTGTTTGAAGCCAGCCTGGTCTACGTAGCAAGCTCCATGCCAACCAGAGAGCTGTACAGTGAGATGCTATCTCAGAAAACAAGCTAAACAGAATAAACTAGCAGAGGAAATGTCAAGAGAGCAGAGCACTCTTTGCTCTCTTGAAGGGGCTTTGGGATGGCCCCACCGACTGCTTGCAGTCAGACTCCAAGCAGAGACTAGAGCAGGAAGATGTGGACAGTGTGCAGTATGCAGAGGGAAGAGCAAACTGAATGTGGACAAGGTGCTGTCAAAGCAGAGGGGCTGCAATGGCTCAGAGCTCAATGGGATCTGACACAGACCCAGTTCCAACACACCAGAAAGTGCCTTGCAGGCTGGCCCCACCCCTCAGGCTCAAGGTAGGAGACAGAACCCCTTTAGGAAACATTCCTTTGAGAATCTGAAGAGACAGCCAAATGCAAAGATGCTCTACTGTAACATGGCCACTTGGGAATCTGTCCTTCAGGTTCAGCTGAGCAGGCAGAGGCTGCTGTAGCCACAGCTCAGGACTGTGACAACACTTTGAGATGGCAGCAGAACCCACACTGGCTCTGTGTGCTAACTTCACAGGCATGCAGGATGCAGCAGTGGTAGGGCCATAAAGGTTGCAGAATTGAAGTGTGAGAGTCCGGTAATGTGGATCCAGGCTGCACGTTATATGGAGGTCCTGAAGGCACAGAGCCAGGAAGGTGAAGCATTGCTGTAAGGAAGACAAGGGATACTAGGATGGCCAGGAACACGGGGCACTCACTGTGCTGGTTAAAGTTTTTGTCAACCTGAAATAAGCCGGAGTAATCTGGAAAGGGGGTATCATCTGAGGAATTACCTCCATCAGAATGACCTGCAGGCAAATCTCAGGGGAGGGCATTTTCTTGATTAATAATTCCTGTGGGCAGTGCCAGCAGGTGTGCAAGAGAGCCAGCAGAACAAACCAGTAAATAAGTAGCATTTCTCCATGGCTTCTGCTAAGGCTCCTGCCTTAAGGTCCCGCCCTGATTTCCCTTGATAATGGACAACTATAAACTGAAATAAACTCTTTCCTCCCCAAGTAGCTCTTGGTCAGTATTTTATCACAGCAACAGAATGAGTTCAAAGACAGCAAGGAAAGCTGTGGGCACAGAGCAGAGCAGGCCCAAGAGAGGTTCCACTCGCCACGGAGCTGCCCAGGACTTCAGATACTGCTGCTGTGAGCCCCACCTGGATATACGATTCCAGTTTCCTGTGCCTTGCTTGGTTCAGTCTTTCATGGCCATACCAGCTCCTCTTGTTTTTTTTTTTTTAAAGATTTATTTATTTTATATATGTGAGCACACTGTCACTGTCTTCAGACACACCAGAAGAGGGTGTGTCAGAACCCATTACAGATGGTTGTGAACCACAGTGGTTGCTGGGAATCGAACTCAGGACCTCTGAAAGACAAGTCAGTGCTCTTAACATCTGAGCCATCTCTCTAGCTCTCGGCTCCTCCTTGGAGGGAGTTTTGTTCTGTACCACTGTATGCTGAGAATATGTGACTTGAAGGTTTTGGTTTGGTTCTTGTTTTTTGAGACAAAGTGTTTTGTAGGCCTTACTACATACCTGAGGTTGACCCTGAACTCTTCACCCTCCATAACAACATCATGGCTGCCATGCTTGAAAATGGTTTTTGATTTCACAGCAGAGACTCTGGACTTTTAAACAGTGTTGAGACCATTGAAACTGTGAGGGTAGGAAGTATGAGCCCAAGCCTGAATCACATTGTCTGAGTGTGAACTCTTCCCATAGGCTCCCATGTGAGCACACTCTTCCCCAGCCAGGGGTGCTGGTTTTGTTTTTGGGGTGCTCAGGAAGTTGAGCCAGGTGGAGGAAGTGGGTCACTGAAGGGCACAGGCCAGCCCTGCTTCTCTCTTAGAGGCTCTTTGCTTCCTGTGTGCTGCCACCACATGACCTGCCGCCAGTTCCAGGGCTACCGGCTGCAGAGGTCCCCACCATGCTTGCTAGTGTTCCTTCCAAAGAGAGTCAGGATGGTAGGTGCTTTGCCGGCTACGAGTGCTACGCAGGTGAGACAGTAAGATGTCTCTAACAGTACACTCTATGTTGCTGTAATTCAGGTGAGACAGTAAGATGTCTCTAACA
>JANHMN010000015.1:56178998-56207414 GCA_030674055.1 Rhabdomys pumilio
CACACACACACACACACACACACACACACACACACACACACACACACCTGTTAAAGGCTGGGGCTTCTGTCAACAACTGGCAAACGGGATCCCATAAATCTTCCCTTCCCTCCCACTCACCTACACCCACAACATGTGACCAGTCTAGGCACAGGGGTATGAAGAAGGAACAAGACACTAGACACAAAGGAGACAAGGAGGCCTGGGAGCCAAGGCTGCCCCAACTGTTCCACATCCACAGAGGGCAGCAGCCTGGCTTCCTGGCCTTGAGGTTGTTATAGCCAGGAAAACATCTGTTTCCCACAGACCACTTTTCTCTTTCACAGTGCCAGAAAAAGCTAGCACCCTGACAGAGACCACCACCAATCTCTAGTTAAGGGGGCCAGCAGAGGTGAATGTGCATTTAAGCAGGACATGGAGTGAGCCCGACCAACACTGCCAAAGTGTGTGGCCAATGAGAAGACAGGACCCTGCGGCTATAAGGCTGAAGAGCTCTGAGGACCTTCTCTCTCCTCTGCATAGTTTATGGCCACCAAGGCTCTCCCCAGGCCTCCTCATCTTGTATCCTGAAGGTACATAAAGGCTTGCAAGCCTTTCCAGCAATGGCAATAGTCACACCACCTCACTCAGCTGGTGTGGCCGCATGACCTTCCTCTCACCCGGCCTTCTGAAGACATTCTATCAGGCATGAACCAATAGCCCAAGACAACGTTCAGTGGTAAAGGTGCTGGTGTCCAAGCCTTATAACCTGAGTTTGCTCCTGGCATCCTCATGAACATGGGAGGAGAGACTCCAGTGTTGTCCTCTGGCTGCCACACATGACTGGGGCTTGCGTACTCAGGCCCACAAGTGCACACACACACAAATAAATGATAAATCTAGCCAGGCAAGGTGTCACATGCCTTTAATCCCAGCACTCAGGAGGCAGAGCAGGAGGATCTGAGTTCAAGGTCAGTCTGGTCTGGTCTACAGAGAGAGTTCCAGGACAGCAACACAGAGAAACCCTGTTTTAAAAAACCAAAAACCAAAACCAATTAAAAAAAAAAATATGTATATATATATATATATATATATATATATATATATATATACACACACACACACACACACACACACACACACACACACACACACACAATTATCACAGTGGGCACATCTGTCATTCCAGCACTGGGGTGAGAGGAACACACATACTTTTGCAGCTAGCCTAAGATGTGCATGGTAATGCATGTCCAGCAATAAAGAGGCAAAGGCAGGGAGTTCTCTATGGGTTCAAGGCCAGCCTTGTCTACATAATTAATTCTATGACTATGTGGACCCTGACTCAAAACACACAGACAAAAACCATCAAGATGGCCAGGAGGTAGAGAGAGCAAAGCATCTCACATGCCCAGGGGAAGGTGACAGTAAACCTTGTGGAAACAACACAGGGCTTCTTTCCTATGACCTACAGCCTGCCAGGAGGGAGCCACACAGGCTCCCAAAGAGGTCCACCATCCTGCTGCCTGAGCGATTTGCAGCAGAGCCACAGGAGGCCCAGCACTGACCAGTCTGCCTCCAGAGAGCAAAGTGCTAATAAGAACAGACGCTATGTCCTTATTAAAATAAGACAGACCCCCAAGGCAACATCCCACTGCCCCTAGAGACATCAAGGTTTCAGGGTGGCACAGTGACTTTGAGGAGCCTGAATCAGTGACAGTCGTTTAGCCTTTTGAGGGGTATATACATGGCTTTGTCATACCCTATCCAAGCATGCAGGATAGTCACTGGGGAAGAATGAGGAAGAACATGTCAGGAGTGGCATCTCCACAGTGAGCTTGGTCTTCCGTGTGTAAAAGATGGCTAGCAAGGCCACCAGGCTTCCAGGGATCTGCATCTGCACTTCTCAGAGTCCTAGGTTGGCTGCTCGGCAACTAAGGGGGTTGCTAGAAAGCTTACTGTACACACAGCTAGCTGGTGGTGTGACCCGAGAGAGCCACTGAGGCCTTCTAGCCACCTCTGCATCTCCCCAGCCTGAGCCCTCACCCCGAGCCTGGGCTTCAGCACCAATAGAATGTGGTGACCCTGACATCTGATGCTGAGTCGCTTGAGAGCCAGGAGGAACAGGCTACTACACCCACTGAAACCACCTTCAAACTGCACATAGGGTGCTCACCAGATGACACTGTGGGGAATGGTGCCTGCCACCCTGAGTTCAATTTCCAGGACTCAAGTAATGGAAGGAGAAAACCAACTCCTGTAAGTTGTTCTCTAACCTGAATACATGTGGTCTGGGTGCTGCCCCATGGTAAGCAGCTGCCTAGCATAGTCCAAGCCCTGAGGCTCCACCTCCATAAAAAAGAAAAGGGGAAAAAAAGAAAAGGCAGGCTATCATGGAGCATACCTTCATCCCAGCTTTGTAGCAGCCCCCCTAGTTGCCACTGAGGAGACAGAGCCAGAAGAAGGAGAGTTCTGAGCCACCTGGTTCCAAGAGAGATACCTACCTTCTGGGACCTGACGCCAGGACCTCCCACATGCCTCACATACTGGTCCTCTGACCTTTTCCTGGGGAACTGTCCCAGGTCAGGCCTCAGAGCTGCCTGAGGTTTCTGCTTTGGCCTCCTCTGGGCCCCATTCCCTCCAGTGCACCTCTCCCACGGGCCACACCAGTGACTCCTAGCACTGAGAGAGCTTCATCTTCAAGAGACCTCAGGCCTCTGCCTTCATAGGCCTTCATGGACCTTCCCGGGCCTTCCCGGGTGGGCCTTCCTTCCCTAGGACACTTCACTCAGAGCACACGCCAGCCTGCCTCTACTCAAGGTCCCTGCAGCAGCCATCCCCAGGGTCATGCACCATACCTAGAATGTCTGATCAAGGAGCAGGGAGACCTGCTAGGTACGGTGTGGGAGGTGCAGAGATCCAAATGAAAAGCTTTCGAGCCTGGGATATCCAGTGGTCACTGCCTGCCTGGCATGCTCTAGTGCTATCCCTAGAGTTGCAGAGAGAAAACTGAGGGCTAGAAGATGGCTCTCTCAGGTTCAGCTCCCAACACCCACATGGTGGCTCCCAGCCATCTGTAGCCTAGTCTCAGGGGACCTGAAGCCATCATTCATCCTGCACCAAGAATGCGGGAGAAATGTAAATAGAAACATCCATTCATACAAAATAAAAATAAAAAACAAAATGGAGCAACCGCGAGAGCTTGGATTGGGCTGCAGCTCAGTGGAGGTCAAGCACACAAGCTTTGAGGCTTAAGGGAGGCTAGCTCGTTTACTTAGTACTAGGGAAGACAGAGAGACAGCACTGCATGTGTGTCTGCAGTGTGGAGAAGACAAAGATGCCCCTCATGCTGCAGGGGCAGTCACAACTGTCTTCTGTGGGCCTCCCCTCCATGCTGGTTGTGCACATAGCAAGAAGGAGACAAGTTTCCCACGTGCTGCAAATAGACATCTGGGGACTCCCGATCACTTGAACGCCAGCCCCACTCCCACCCCTCGGGCCTGACTAGGTGGGGAATCACATCTCCCCTTTAGCCAGAGAGGCTCCTGTCTGCAAGACATCGTAAGAGCACAAGGCTGTGACACTGAGTGTGGAACAGTCTCCTCAGGATGGCCTATTTGGACACTTTTCTTTTTATTGAAAGGTGACACAACAACTGGGTGTGGTGGCAAACACCTGTCATCCAAGCACTTGGGAAGCAGAGGAAAGGACCAGCCTGTGCTACATAACACCTGTCTAAGAAGAGGAGAAAGAATAAAAACAGACAAAACACTCATCTGCCATGGCTGCCTACTGGCAGGAAGTCACCTGGGAGCACTCTTGAGTGACCCACGGGACTGCAAAGCTGACAAAAAACCCAACCTGTATAGCTCAGAGCACCCAGGTCAACCAGTAGTAGGACTCCTGTGTGTGCCCTGCTAGCCCCATCCCTGGGTTTCCTGTGTGTTTGGCTTGGTCCTAAGGACCAACAAAGGATGCAGGGTAAAGTAGCTGTGTTTTCCGTGCTGGGTAGTTCTTCCCTCAAGGACGCCAGGATGTCACAATCCCCGTGTGCTGTCAAAACTGCTTGCAGGGTGATGAACTATGGCCTGCAGATGAGTCAACAGAGGGGTGGGTTCTGAGTGCTTGCTGTTTACACACAGTCACCGTGGCCACAGCCAGGAGGCCGGAAGCACAGTCAAGGGTCACAGTAGCCAGGGAGGAGCTTGGTCCCCAGTACATACACCATCACCCCCTCAAGACTCCAGCTCCTTGTTCAAGGCCTTGGAGAGACTCAGCCTCAGAACCACCCTTGCAACACACACATGAAACCCATTCCCCAGGAGGCCAAAGGCACAAGGCTATTACACTCCTAATGCCCACACCAGCATGCTCTACTCTGGCTAGTAGAGCCACAGCCCTTCTGAGGCCTTGATGCCCGGCTCCTCTCTGCTTGGAGGTCCTGAGAAGTAACTTGACCTCTGAAGCCACCACCTCACCTAAAGACTGGACACTGCTTCCTGATGGGGCTGACTGAGACGGATGGCAGGGACAAGCAGAGCACAGCAGACATGCCAGTGAGGTGGGCCAGCCCCTCAGTCACACCCCTTAGTGTGCTCTGAGGGTACTAGCAGGTGAGCCTGAGTTCCCTGTGCACGGAGGAAGCTGGGGAGGAAGGGGATGATGTGCTGCTTCAAGGCTCACTGCCTCTGAACAAAGTGGGAACCACTAGCCCACTCTGACCGGGGCAGGATAGCCACACCAGAAAGGTGTAAGCTCAACTGGAGCCTCCTGCTCAACACCCAGATTTCCCCCATGGCATAGCACAGTGAGCCAGGGCATCTTGCCCTCCTCCGAGCCCTCTCTGGCCATCGCAGCCCCCACTTTGCTCCCTACTGACACTCATTCTGCTGGATCTCCCACACCCATCTCTGCCTCTCAAGGATTCTAAAACATCAGGCATAACATGAGGGGTGTATCTTAGTGCCTGTGGACCCAAAGGAGAGCACTATGCTGACAGGGAAGGGGTGTTTCTTTGGGGGTCGGGGGTAAGGACAGGCCCAGAAGGCAGCTTCCTACTGGCAAGTGACAGATGTCCAGGGATATGAGGCCACAGCAGAATCCAGGCAAGAGCCACTCTTGGTGGAGACTCTGTGATGACCGAAGGGGCTGACACTGGGGAATTGGCCTAGCCCACAAATGCTCAAGGTTCTTAACCCAGCTAGAACCTCCAATTTTCCCTGACCTCTCCATGTCTCTCCACCAAGGGCAGGGTAAAAGCATGTGGCCACAGAGTCACCTACCCAGCAATGATGAACTTCAATGGGGTAGGCAGAGGCAGGATCCCCACCTCATGGCTCTCAGGGAACACGCCTCTCAATAGCAACTGGCTGTCCTAGAAGGATGAGGGGACAACATTTCTTCATGTGTCCTAGAAGCCACAGCCACAGAGCCCCAAAACACACAGATGAAGTGTCACATCAGCACCAGTTTGGTTTGAGAACTTTAGGTTATTTATTTGAGAAAAGGTCTCACATAGCCCAGAATGGCCTTGAATTCCCAATCCTCCTGCCTCATCCTAGCCAGCCCTGGACCTCAGGCAGTTTTCCTGTTTTTTATTTATTAGTTTTATTTTTACATGAGATGTCCCAGGTGGGATGGGCTCCAGCTATGCCTATAGCTGTGCCTGGAACTGGTGTGGCCTTCTGTGACAGTCCAGGCAAGCACACTTCCTGCCCTTCAACACGTCCAGCTTCCTCACCAGGCCACACATACTCTTTCCACAGCTAGTTCCCTTCCAGCCCTGCTCTGGCTATACCTGAAGCTAAGAAAAAGCTCCTGGCAATTCAAACTAAAATATAGGATGATGCTGAGACATGAGAGTCAACAAGGAAGCTAAGGGCAGAGGGTCCTGCGTTCAAGGCCAGCTTGGAATACAGAAGAGGTAAAGAAGTCTTAAAAAAAGTAAAAGCAAGTGGCTGGAAAGTGGTGATACACAACTTTAATCCCAGCATTCAGAAGCAGAGGCGGGCAGATCTCTGAGTTCCAGACCAGTCTGGTCTACAGACAAGTTCCAGGATAGCCAGGGTTAAACAGAGAAACCATGTCCAGAAAAAAAGTAAGAGCTGGTGGCACCACTCAGTGGTAAGCAAGTGCCCAGCAAACTCAAGACCTAGCTACTGGAGAAGCAAAAGGAACTAACCTGGACTTGTTGATTTTTTTTTGTTGTTTGTTTGTTTGTTTATTTGTTTTGCAGGGCTGTCCTGGAACTCACTCTGTAGACCAGGCTGGCCTCGAACTCAGAAATCCGCCTGCCTCTGCCTCCCAAGTGCTGGGATTAAAGGCGACGAGTTGCTTTTTAATGGGGCACTAACTCAAAGCAGGGACAAGAGGGGGTACTGGCCCTGTGAGCACCAGCTCACCACCAGTGCCTCTCTGGTCTCCCAAATATCTCCAAGTTGCTCCCCATGCTTCACCATCCCAACGCTCTCTCCTGCCACAAGAGCTAAACACTGTCAGCTCAGAGCTCTCCACACTCAGAGAGTAAGATTAGACACAAGCTGGGTGCAGTGCGGCAGCACACACCTTTATTCTAACAAAGGTGGCAGATAGATCTCCAAGAGCTAGAGACCAGTATGGTCTAGCTGCCAAGTTCCAGGACAATCAGGATTACGAAGTGAGACTCTACTTCAAAACAAGAAACAAACTATATGTGTCTCTGAACCTGGGCTGGTGGTGGGTGCCCTCCTGCCACCTTGGCACCTAAAGTCAAGAGTCATGGGTTTCATAGCAGCCGAGGATAGAGTGAAGCTCTGATGCTGACACAGATTACACTCCCAAGTCGCCTTGCCACTAAGTGCCCTGTCAGCTTTCCAGATAAACACAGGTTTGGACTGTCCCAAAACTGAATGCTGCCAGCCACAATGCCCAGACTCCCTCATGGTTGGTAGTCATATGGCTAGACACAGCTGGCTTCCTCAGGGCACCAGCATAGTGGCCTGCAATTCCACAAGCACCCTCACAAGAAGATCAGGCTTACTTAGGGGACGTAATGCACACCCAACATTAAAAATAACAGTATGACAGCGGTGCTGGAGAGGGCAGCTTGGGTGGCAGGGCAAGGGCCAGCTACTGCCACCAGGTACCAAGTCCACCTGACAGTGGTGACTCACACTCTGGCCCAGCTGTTTCTGGGAAAAGCCCTGGTCCTCCAGGACTAGTCAGAATGGCCCAAGGGGAAAGACTCTAGGTTGGAATTCCAACCAGGAAGAGTGGCTGGGCCGGTCACTCAGAGGCTGCCACCCAAATCCTCACCACCTCTTCCTTCTCACCTGCAGGGGTACTTTCTGCCTCATGAGGAACCTTTCTGACAAGGGAAGAAGGACTTTTTCCAAAGAGATTCAATCCTGTTCTAGGAAGAAGAGAACTAAAACCTGGGCACAGGCAGGAAGTGTCTCAAAGAAGTGAAGGGAAGACAAGTGGGAAGAGGTAGGCTCCCCAGACCACTGAATGGGGAATAAATTCCTGGCTTGGCTAGTGGTGTAGCACATGTCCCGGGCAGGAAGAAAACCACATTCTTTCCTAGTTACTCTCTGTTCACTCGACCGCGTCAACACCCCCTGTGCCAGCACAGGGAAACACACATCCAGACACAGACTCAACACCCCAGTCACTTTAGTAAGATGAACCCTCAAGCCACTTCCCCTGGGGACCTGTAACTTCTGTCCCAGTGGATGGATGCAGGGTGATGCCGTGGCTTGGGAGGAGCATCAAGGTGTGACCCAGAGTGAGGCCCAGGATGAGGGACACTGCCAGGATCCCTAGCCCCACTCCCAAGCCACGAGGCAGTACCAAAAAGCCTGGAATTTCTCCCAGATGAAGAGTGGAATATGAAGAAGGGACCAAGTGTGGTGGATACAGCTGGCTCCTGCTGAGTGCCCAGCTGGAGGAAGCCCCCATGGCTAACACCACCACCTCAGTCGGTGAGAAAAACACAACAGCCTTGTCCAAAAGTATCCATGGAAACAGGGTTACAGGAGGTGGCAGGATCTGGGGCCAAGTAGTAAGTTTCTGTCTAAACTACCCCTTCTAAGAGTGGATCCAAACACACCTGTCATCCCAGCACTTAAGAATCTAAGACAGGAGGATGACCGTCATTTCAGGGACAACCTGAGCTACATAGAAAGGACCTGGTTTTTAAAAAAGAGACAAGAGTAGAGTCAACTGGAAGGATGTCACCGGGGTTGGTCAAGGTGTCGCCAGGTGTGGACGCGCGGCCTTGTCCCCCACAGGTCCCCGCAAGTGTCTCCCCACGGCGCAGCCTACTCGCCAGGACGCCGCAAAGCTCACCTGGTGGGCCCGGTAGCTCTCAAAAGCCTTCAGAGCACTGTCGGTGAGCTTCACGTGGAACACCGACACCCTGCTGCCGTCGCTCACGCGCCCACACGACAACCCGTAACTCCGAGCCTCCTTCAGCGCCGCCATCTTGCAACCATCACTCCCCCGCCCCCCTCCTCATCGACTGCGCCCGTACGCTGGCCCGCCCCGCCCCGCCGCCTGCCGACGTGCTGCTTTATTCATGAGGCCAGCATAGCCACGCCCCACTCCGGGCGCCGGTGCCTCTTTGACAGAGCTGAGGAACATTTTGCAAGCGGCCGGCAAAGATGGCCACGCCCCCAAGCACTTACAGGCCCGCCCTCAGGCTGCGAGACTGCCAGTCTTGCTGCATTATTCATGAAGAGAGGTTAGCCACGCCTTCAGGCGCGCTCCGAACCCGCCTGCAAAAACTAACCGCAGCGCAACTGGCCACGCCCCAAGGGTCTCGCGAGGCCAGTCTTAGCCTTTAAACTGCTCTTCGCTCAGCCGACTGGCCACGCCTCCGGGCTCTCTAAGAAACTCCCTGGCAAACAACTCCTATACGCGTGCGCAGGTGGCCACACACACCCCCAAAGCTCACAGACAGGCTCCTCCTACCTGATGACTGCATTATTCATGAGGCGAAGGTAGCCTCGCCCCCAGGAGCGCTGGAAACCCACCCTCACCCCAAACCCAGCAAAGCCCTCTCGGTCTCGCGACCTGTCGCGAAGGTGTGTTATTTATGAGAGATTGGGCGTGATCTCCGACGTGCTGGTAGACTGCCAGCCCGCGACGACGAACACGTTTGTTCGCAGTTGCCAGCACGATCTAGATGGACAAGCATCCCGCCTGCAGCGAGCCCACCCCAGTGAAAAAAAATCTTGAAGAAATACATCTAGTCACGCCTACAAGTGGTGAAGCCCGCCTCCTCCACCAGTTCCTTGCCACGCCTCCCAAACGCCCTGGGACCCTGCGTCACTGAGGAACTGCTCCCTCAAGCGCTACGCGTTTGGCCACGCCCCTAAACTCCCGTAAAGCCCGCCCCACCGACTTGCTGCATTATTCATGAGGGTAGTTTGGCCACTCCCCCACCGCGTGCTTAGAGATTTTCCCCAGACCATCGCTTGCCCGCCAAAAGCACAACTGATACGCCCCCCGCAGTCGCAGGGTTCGACCTACTTCAGTTCACGCACCAGGCTACATAGTCAAACCGCAAGCTCCCTAGGCCCTCCCCAGCAGCCTCAGCCGCTCGGACAAGCTGTTATTTAGGAGTTAACATTGCCGAATTTCGCAAACCAATTTTCAAGGGTTTGCTACTCAACTGACTTTGACCCCCGATCGCTTGACAGACGCTCCCTAGTTCCCACCCGCCTCATACATATTCATAAGGCGATGACGGTTCCACCTCTCCAAGGCCCTAGCCCCACCTCTACGTGTGTTATTCATGAACCCTTAACACTTGAACAAGGTTAGCACCATTCCAGCCTTTAAGCTTAATGTTTATGATTTATGCTTTTTCTTCAGCGTTCCTTTGGTGGAGTCTGCGCACAGCCCTCCAGAGGTTAAAGTGGGCGGGGCCTGCTCGCACCAGGAGGGAGTGGGCGTAGGTTTGCCAAGTGCAGCTAATGGGGGATTCCCAGAACCCCGGCAAGATCTGTGGAAACAGTATGATGTGCTGAACGTGTTTGATGCTAAAAGTTCAATAACTGGATGAATCTCCCACACGTCATGCTCTGGCTTTCCAATAAACAACTCTTGACGCGACATCCAACACGTACTCAATGTTGCACAACCGCCACCACCAGAACATTCCTTCCTGTCAAAGGAAAGCCTCGTCCTCATTTGCAGTTTTTCCTGTTCCCTCTCTGTACTTGGCAACTCTGATCTGCTTGTCTTTGTGGGCATTTCATAGTGCGGTCCCACAACCTGAGGCCTTTGAGGTGCGATTGCCGTCAAGGGTCATCGGTGATGAATCAGAGCTTCATTCCTTTTTGATGACTATGTAATATGTTGGTGTGTGTAATTAACAGCTTTTCTTACTCATGTGAGGATCAACATCAGTTGCTGCTGCTCACTGCTTACCTGTGGACAGATTTTCATAGGCTGACCTGCTGGGAGATGAACACCTGCACATCGACCCCCAATGTATCTTTTTAAAAGATGCATTTCTCATGTATCATATATATAATCTTTGACATAGAGTTTCTGGCTGGCCTGCAGCTTGCTATGCAGAGCAAGGGGCCTCAAACTAAAGAGTTTCCTTGCATTTGCCTCTGAACTGCTAGGATTAATTTTTTTTGGGGGGGGGTTCCGAGACAGGGTTTCTCTGTATAGCCTTGGCTGTCCTGGAACTCACTCTGTAGACCAGGCTGGCCTAGAACTCAGAAATCCACCTGCCTCTGCCTCCCAAGTGCTGGGATTAAAGGCATGGGCCACCTCCGACTGGCTAGGATTAAATTCTTGTGCCACCACACCCAGCATAGTTTTTAACATATTATTATGGAGGAAGAGTCCTAGCTGGCCCAGCCATAGAGCAATTGAGCTGCCAGCTGCACAGTCTCCAGGAGACATCTCTGGTTATCTTCCCAGTCAATTTAATTCAACCACAGAGCAAAGGGTCAGGAAATGCTTTGCTTCACCAACACAGTCCTGGTCTCCCTAGTGCTAAGGTGATGGGTGAGTCACCACCCACTTTTAAGCTACTTTTATGTGCATGAGTGCTTGTATACATGTGTCTGTGTGCCATGTATAGCCATAGAAGGCATGAGCTCTTCTAGCACTGGACTTACAGATGGTTCTGAGCGCATGGTTTCATGTGTTCAGGTTTGCCTGCCATTTACCATGTAGCTGAGGGTGGCCTTGAACTCAGAATCCTCTGGTCTGTGTTCTGGGTCTTCCACGGCAGGACAGGCTCCACAACTGGATCCAGAGTCCTCTTACTGACCTTGTACCCAGCCTCCAAAGGCAGAAAGTCATAGCCCAGGATCCCCCAGTGAGAGGCTGGGCACATGGCTCCTCCATCTCTAGAGTACTTTCTGGGCTGGCTAATCAGCTCTATAGGTAGTAAGACTTGCTACCAAGTCTGATGACCTAAATTCAATCCCTAGGACCACAAGAAAGAAGTGAGGTGCACCATTGCACAGACAACCCACCCCCCAACATATAATTTAATAAAGTGTAATGAGATCTTGGATTCTCAGTACTGCAAAAATAAGCCAGACATGATGGTAAGCTTGTAGTACCAGCTATTCAGAAGGTTGAGGCAGAAGGATCAGCGGTATCCAACAGTCCCCAAATTAGCCTAGACTACACTACAAGACCCTGTCTCTGAGGTAAACAAAGGATGCAGGATGTGTATGGGTGCCACGCCAACTTCAGGGAACTTTATAGAGAGGAAGTTGAAGCCTGGGTATCCAGGGGCAGGGGCGGGGGCACGACCAGTGCAGTTTCTGGTGAGCAGGTGTAGGGTGTGACTAAAAGATCTCACATACCACTCTGCATCTTCCTAGATAGGCTGGACCCAGTAGGGGTCCCCAACATCCTAGCTGAGATCAGGACAGCTTTGGATGACAGGCACACTGCTGCCTAGATAGTAATCCCCAAGGCTGGGCCAGGTGGATATTGGAGTTGGCCAGAGGGTCAGGAAAAGGCAAGGGTAGGATATGCAGGGCTCTGAGGATATGCAGGACAGCTGTGTAGCAATCCAGGGAAACTCACTGTCCATCTCTGAACTCTTTTTAAGAATTTTGGGAAAACAGATTTTTAGTTTCATCCCAGAACCTCTAAACATTTTTTTTTAAAGAACAAAAAATAAAAACATTTAAGTGTGAGATATGATATAGCTAGTACACCTGCCGTCCCAACACTTGAGAGGTAAAGGCAGGAGGAGGAGGACTTCACCAGAGAACTAGGCACTGCATGAGTCATGAGCCTTCTGCTGGCCGTGCAGGTGGTATGAGGTCACAGGTTTGGGGGTAAGGTGGTCAAAGGGATCCAGACTCCCAGAAGCAGGACAAAGCCCTGGCCAGTGCTCAGAGGCCAGCCCTCAGTCCTCAGCCCCAGGGTCTCAGATGTAACATGACACAGTCTACAGTCGCTGTCATGAACTGCAGCACTGTCTTAGACACAGGAACCTGCTCAGATGTCCATCATCGCTGTACAACTCAACACAAACACAACCTCCTGACCTTCTCCTGTGACCATGGCTGTACAGTTCTCCACCTTTCTTGTAGAACCCAAGGCCTCACACATGCCAGGACAGGGACTCTTGAAATCATAACACTCACCAAGTGAAAATGACCCCAGAGTCCACAGGACCCCAACATGGCCCAACCTCAGGTAGGAAATGAAAGTGCTGACGGGGCTGCACTGAGTCCTCTGAAGTCAGCTGTATGTGAACAGGCACAGGCCGTCAACTGCTCCTTAGAGCAGCTTTTGTGGGAGACTGGCTCAGTTGTGACTCAGGGCTTCTCAGTTTCATCAGAAAGAGGCCTGGGAAGCAGTAGGGTGCGAGGTGAGGCTTTATTTAATTCACTGTGGGGGAGCCTGGACAGAGGGTGCAGGCGGGCAGGAAGGAATGGTAGTGCTGCCCCCAGGCCTACTGAGAGGGAAAACTGAGGCTGCCCCAGCTGAGGCCTGACCCCAGAGGACAGGGTTGTAGGAGAGAGACAACTGGGTCTGGAGGAACAGGGCCCCTCCCTCTGGGCTGCACCCCATGCCCCTGCTTCAGGGTCTCAGTCCTTCCTGCTTGTTGGGGTATGTGACCCTCAATCCTTGCTCCCCCAACCCATAGGAGGCATCTCAGCCAGGGAGGGTAGTAGACAGGGAGCTTGAGGGAATTAGGGAGCACAGGTTGGGGTCCAGGTGTGCAGCGGGGACAGTCAGTTCCTGGCAGCAATGACCACAGAGAGAGCCACGCCCCCCAGGGCCACAGCAGTCGCCCCAAACAGCCATTTCCATGGGATGGACTGTGGATAAAGGGAAGGATGAGAGCTGGCTACAGAGCCAAAGCCACCACTACAATCCACACGGTCTCCTAGCCAGTGTCCGGACCATGCACACAGACCTAAACTAAATACCTACTCCTCTAATGGGTTTCCTTCCTCTGCCTGAGCCTCCAACCCACACCACGAGTCCTGCAGATCCAGAGAGTCCCATCTTCTGCCTGGCCGGGCTACTGTCCCCAGCACCGCCCTCCAGCCCACCAAGCCCACCCTGGCTCACCCAGGCCCCTTTGCCCGGACACTTGGCAGGCAGCCGGCTGGGGTTGCCTAGCATCTTTCGGTACAAGGCGGTCTCTGTACTCCGCTGTGCAGCACGCTTCTTTACCAGCTTTGAGAGCTCCGCATGGATCGTCTGTGGGAGGTGGGTGGGAGTGAGTGAGCACGTGCCGGAGGCAGCTGACTTGCCTGTCATCACTACTGCTCCCTTCTTCTGGTAGGTTCCAAGGTTTGTCAAGTGTTGGGGCTCCTAAGACTCAGTGGTTCTACCTGCCCCCATCAGCTCTAACAAAGTGGGACTGCTGTCTCACTCCTAGGCAAGTCAGAAGACAGAACTGCAATAATGACTAGAGGCAGACAACTACAGGGAATTGCCAGCCCAGCCCAGCAGAGTTCTGCTTACCTTGTTGGAAGGTTCCAGCTTCAGGGCAGCCCTCAGGATGGGGATGGCCTCACTATACTCACCCTGCTGAGCCAGCACCTATGGGAGAGAGGCACCCACTCTCTGCATTTGCCCAGAGCATACTCCCCTCTGCCCTGCAATGATACTCTGATCTCAAGCCACAGCTTGGCGCTGGTATCACTGCTGCACTGGGACAAGGGACTTGGGGACAGGCACCTCAGATTACAGGAGCCCCATCAGATTTGAAGGCACCTTTCTTGATGGGACAGCTCCAACAGCCAATCATCTTTCTAGATTTTTCTGCTATAGCCCAGGAGGACCTAGATCATGCGGCAATCCTCCTGCTTCAGTCTCCTGGGTGTTGGGACTAATGGCCTACACTGCTGTCTGGCTACAATCCATCTTTAGGCTTCAGCTGTGTGGCTGGGCCACAGGACCTGTGTTCAACAACTGAGGCTCATAGAACAGCACAGCTGATTTCCCTGCAGAAGCCTGCACACCCCAGGTGTCTCTGCCTCAGTTTCCTTGGCCTGTGAAAGCCCTAGGGCTGCACCACCACAAAACATGCACCAGGCAAAGAGGGAGCCATGCAGGGCCACACAACCAGGACTGAGCGGACAGTCTGTGTAGAATGGCTGGCCTAGAAACTAGTGGAGGAAAGAGGCTGTGTCCTCAGCCCAGCCTACACATTCCCTGTTTATAGTGCCCACGGCTGGTGGAACCTGGGCAGAAGAGTCAGCATGGGAGCAGAGACACATGGCTTAGGGCTCTCATGCCGTGATATGACAAAAGCCAGTTTTCCCTCTGGAGAAGATGGCAGCCAAAGAGGATCGTATACAAGAAGCATTCGCAACAAACTGTGGGACTCCCAAGACTGGGAGGTGTCAAATGGCTGCAACGCACCTTGCCCTTGCGGAACAGTGCCTTGATGTTGTCCGGCTGGTGCTCCAGCACCTGGCTACAGGAGCGCAGCGCTGCTCGGTAGTGATCCAGCTTCAGCTGCGACGCCGCAAGGTTGTTCAGACATTTGACCTTCAGCTGAAGCAGTTCCTCCTCCTCCTCACAGGTCATGTCCACTGTAGGGGAGGGGTCACTGGGAAATAGGCGCGCCCTCCCCTGGGGTAGACACCACCAGACCCCTAAGAGGCCACCCAAGTCCTTAAGCCATAGTTAGGGTCTCAAGCAGCTATGGATGGCCTCCTACTCACTATGCAGTCATGAACGACCTTAACTCCTAACCTTCCTACGGCCACCTTCATGTTAAGCTGACAGGCCTGTGCCACCAAGGGCTTGTGTGCAAGCATGGGGATGTGACTTCAGACCCCAGTGCTCACTCAGGAGTCAAGTGCAATGTGCATGTGTGTAATCTCAGCACTGGGGGACAGGCAGGCATGGCCACCCACTCACTGAGCTCTGGGTCCAATGACATGTCACTGGGGGACAGGAGGGCATGGCCACCCACTCACTGAGCTCTGGGTCCAATGACAGGGCAGAAAATGTGGGCAGCAGCTGAGGAAGACACCAGGTGTTCACTTCTGACCCTCAGTGTAATGAACACAGGCGTATACGCGCGCACGCACGCATACACACACACACACACACACACAAATGAACAGAGGCGCGCACACGTGCACACACCCATGCACACTCACACACCCACGCACACACACACACACACTAAGACACTCTAAAGGGTCTTGCTATGGAACCCAGACTAGACTATAATTGGCCATCCTCCTGCCTCAGCTTCTGACCATACATATACCACCTGGAAGAAGCCACTGACCTACAGGTTATGGATGGCAGGAAATATGTCTATATTCTGGAATATTCTAGAACGTTCTATGGCCCAAATGATGGTGCAGAAGTATGGCCACTCTACATGCTAGCTAGGTGGCTCGGAAGGTAAATATTCCTACTGCAAAGGCTGACAAACTGAGTTTTGAGCCCTTCCATACAATCGAAGGGCAGAGCCGCCTTCTCCGGCTTGTCCTCTGACTTCCACATGCACACACACCCCAGGTAACTGGTCACCTTTGGCGTTGGAGGTGATGGCCTTGATGGCCAGGTCATAGGAGTTGGCAGCCAGCACAAAGTCAGCACGCTGGTAGTGGGCATTGCCGCACTCTCGCTTGCGGTTGGCCAGGGCTACGCGCTCTTGCCCACTCAGCATCTCCAGGTCCGGTCCATCCTCTGCTGTCTTCAGGGTGACTTCCAGGCACAGGGCTGCGTGGGGGGGTATGTATGGGCTCCTGCTGGGGAGGTGGCCAACAGGGGTCACTCAGACCTGGCAACCAGGCCACAGCCACCACTGCACCCTCCTTGCCAGGCTGAATCTGAGGCAGGAAGGCCAGACCTCAGGTTCGGGGGCTCCCACATCAATCACCCAACACAGTCTGAGACATTATTCTGGAGCCAGTGACTTGGCCAGCCTAAACCTCAGTTTTCCTTCTTATGAAATGGGAAGGATTGTGGGCATGGTTAAATGCACAGGCCGGCTCTCACCTGCCCTGGGGACCGTAGCAGTACTTGGAGTCAGCAGTGACCATGGCTGTCTCGCCCACATCCATGAGCGGGACGCTGAGGTCCAGGGCCTGGAGGACAGCCAGTGTCACAAGAGCACAGGCCCTGTGATGGGCCACCCACCTGCCCACCCAGCCCCCACCTGGATAACATCGCAGTCTCCCAGCGTGAAGGACAGTTCGGGCTCTTCCTGTACGCGGGTGCCATTCTCCAGGGACATCTGAAGGTGTACGGTCACCACCTGGCCCTTGAGTGGGCGGCTGGAGCCTGTTGGGCCTGGGACCAGTGTCTTCTTCCGCAGCAATCCGTTCCCTGCAGGGGCCAGGGTGTGAGTCTCTGCTCTACCCAGCCACCTTTAGGTGCAGTGAACACCCCATGCCATTGTAACACTGGGGTGGAACCAAGGCTTTGTGCATCTTCCACCAGTGCCCTGCCCCAACAGGGCAGAGTTAGGAATGACATGCCAAGGCTGGAGCTGGAGACTGCCTCCATGGAACACAGCTGGCCTGGCCTGCTCTTTTCCTCAGACAGGGCAAACAGCCTAGCTGAATACGCCTTTCACCTTGTACCCAACATGCCTGGCCAACATGGCTGTTCTCAACTTTTTTTTTTCTTTTTAATTAAATGTGTTTATTTTTTTAAAAAAATTTCATGTGTGCAGTGCTGGCAGAGTCCAGAAGAGGGTGCCAGATTCCCTCAAACTGGAGTTACACACACTTGTGAGCAGCCATGTGGGTGCTAGGGATTGAATCTCTATCATCTAGAAGAGCAATCAGTGCTCTTAACCACTAAGCCACCTCTCCAGCTCCTGCAGGTCCAAGATTTTAAGAAACTCTTCCTAGAATGCCCTAGTGAGAGGCTGGGGGTGAGCCCCAGTGGTAGAGTCTGCCTGGCGTGCAGGGGCCCTGGCTTCACTTCCTAGCTCCCCTGCTGAGACTATCCAGAGCCAGCACTTAGGAGAGAATTGATGCTGTGGACCAAGAGAAGGGTAAACAGCAGAACCGGATGCTCTGTCAGGCTGGCCCTTAGTTTTTAAGACTCTGTCACGTGTCTAGACAAATGCTTAGGGAAGATGTAGTCGGAGTTATCTTAGAACTGCTGGCACCCAGTGCAAAAGCTGTGTGACTTCAGGAATGTGACTCAGCCTCTCTGAGCTGCTGTTACCAGAACTGGGGGTAAAAAAGCAACCTGTTACAAATCATGTGTGCATGCCAAGATATGAGCCAGCAAACAGAGTTCACAAACACACTGGTATCGGGACATCTCAGAAGCCAGCCACATAGCACAGGCCCGCGAGACCAGTGAGCCTGAGAAATGAGTCAGGAGGATCCAAAGTGCAGACCCAGCTTGGACCATAGCATGAGTTCAAGGCCAGTCAGGGTTTCAAAGTAAGGTTATCTCAAAATAAACAAATAAAAACCAGCCATTGATGTCCTAATGTCACTTCCAACCCATACAGAGAGGGGAAACAAAGTTCAAAAGACCAGAAGTCCATGGGTCAAGGTGCCTCTGACCAGCCCAGCACACTTACCCAGAATGTCCAGCCACTCTTCCGGGGCTGGGGCTGGGGCTGGCTCAGGCTCTGTGGCTGCCAGGAACTCCCGAGCCAGGGCTCCAGGCTGCTCAGCCTCCTCCACTGTAGGCTGTCCCATGTCCTCTAGCGGTGGCAGCCCACTTAGGTCATCTTCCTCCTCTGCATCATCAACCCCATCAAGCACCTCAAAGCCCTCCAGGAGAGGGGCCCCAGGAAGTAGCAGGGCAGCAGGATCAGAGGGCTCAGCCCAAGACGCCATGCTGCTGGGGGATCAGGAACTGGCCCTAGAGGGACAGTCAAACATGACAGTGATGACCCCATCTAGGCAGCCCCATCTCACCTAAGCTCCAATTCTCTACGACTGGCATGCCTCGTGTGTGCATCATGTATCCACTGGGCATCCCACCAACCTGGCTTGTTCAAAGAAGGAACATATAGACCTCACACTCTGCGCCACAAACTGCAGCTGGGTTAGCTGTTATTAGAACTAATTATCGTGGAATCTTTATAAACACAGAAAGTTGGAAAACCCTAGCTGACACAAAAAAGATCCAACAGGCACAGAAAGACAAAGTCACTTGGCCAGGGTCAGAAAACAAGCCACTTAACAACAGTAGGGCCAAGCTATTGAACTGAATGTCAAAAAAAGGGTGTTGGGGTGATTGAGGCAGTTGGGACAGTCACTGAGGCCTTGGGACAGCAATTTTTATAACTTCTAGGTCACTTGAGAAAAGTGAATTTTTAGAAGAGGTTCTTGCCTTTGGCTACCTTGTCTGCTAAAGGCTCCAGCAATAAAGAATTGGTGGCAGATACTTCATGTCTCTTGCTCGTACCCTGAAGGTACTGAATCTCCCAACAAGAACCATGGCTCCAACCTGCCTCTATCATCAAGCCTGCCTCCAGTTTTTAATCATAGTAGGGCACTGGGGAGATAGCTCAGGCAACAGGGCACTTGTCTACCGAGCACAAAACCTGGAGTTCTATCCCCAGTACTGCAGAAACCAGGAATCAGCAAATGCCTTTCATCCCAGCAATCAGGAGGTAGAGGAAGGATGATCAGGTATTCAAGACCATGGAATTCATGGGTTACATGAAACCCTGTCTCAACCAACTGAAAGCATAAGCTAGGGTTGTAATTCGTTGGAAGAGCGTTCTCCCAGCAAGCACAACGCTTTAGAATCAGCACCCCAGTAAACCTGGTGTGGCAGTGCACGCCTGTCACCCAGCTCTTGGGAAGTTGAGACAGGAAGGCCAGCCTGAACTACACAGCCAACTTGGCAGACTAGCTTAGAATAGGGAGACCCAATCTCAAAATTAAATAAAAGCCAAATAGTAGTGGGAACACCAATATGGAACCTTGCACCATCTCGCTGGCCCCAGGCCTCTCTGCGGAGGCCCCCAACCCAGCTGCAAAACCCCACTTATCTATAAGGCCCTCTACTTAAACCCCAGGAAGCCCCGGAGCCCTGCGTCCCTGTCCTGCGACCCTCACCTGCGGGGCTCCTTCCGGGATCCGGCCCCGACCAGAGACCCTCCCGCCCCAAGCCCCCACAATGCCCCGCGCGCCCCGCACCCCAACGCCGCCCCGCGCCCGGTCGACACTACCGCCCCGGGAGGCCCCGGCCCCCGCAGCCTCAGGAGGCCTCCGCCCCGGGAACCTCGACCTTCTCGCTACGCCTGGTCACACGTGCCTGTGGCTCGGGGACCCCACTTGGGGTCCTGTGCCCCCCTCCCCGCCCCCAGCCGCGGCCGCCGCGCCTCGGGAAACAGCTTCAGATGCACCGCCCCGCCCCTGCACACCCATTGGCTAGTCACCCTGCGTCTGCCGCGCTTATTGGCTTGTGCACAAGTCCGTCTCGCGCCCTCGACACCGCCTCCTTCCTGGTAAGCTCCGCTACCCGTTCTTAAAGGGGCTCTAGCCTTTAGGTGGAGGGGCTGTTGGGCGTGGGAGGTGGGAACGCACTGGGCTGGGCCTCAGTATGGGAGGGTAGCAGCACGTCCAGATTTGAGTTCACACCGACGCGGACTTCCTTCTGCTCAAGTCCGAGTTAGAAATAAACAACAAATATTGCAGCTCATGAACGGCCAGTTAGGGGGCTCTTTGGAAAACAATAATTTTTTCATAATTTTACTTAATACATTATTTCATGTCCTCTTTTCCCCTCCCCCTCTCTTTTCCTGGGGCATGGGAGCGAGCATCTATCTCTCTGTAGTCCTGGCTGTCCTGGACGCAGCACGTTTACCAGACCAGGCTGGCCTTGAACTCATGGAGAGCATACTGTCTCTGTCTGTCTGCTACTGGGATTAAAGGTGCGTGCTACCACACACGTCTCAACTGTTTTATTATAGCATTCTCTTTTGTTTCATATTTTAGGTTGTATTTTAGTTAGCCGGGGTTTGACCATGTGTAGCCCAAGTTGGCAGCAATTTTCCTGCCTCGACTCCCTTATTGCTGGGAGCCACCACTCCTAACTACAAAGTGTTTAACTAGTTTGCTTGTGAGGTTCTGGGGTCTTGTATGACTGCTTACTAAGTTACCTTGAAAGTACAGACGTGGTCAGGAAGCCAGGCAAGGCGCTTGCCTGTCATCTCAGCACTTGATAAGTGGGGATTCGAGGATCAGAAGTTCACGACCGGACTTGGCTACATTGCACTGTCTAAGAGAACATTAGCTCAAAGCAGAAGGACAGTGACAAGTCCAAGTGGACACTGTACGGCCATCAGCCATTATTTTCTAGTTCCAAGATAGTCACCTGCGGCACACAGGTGTTCGGTAACTGCCTGCTCTCCATGCAGGCTCTGCCAGAGGGCGCTAAGGTGCCAGGGAGAAGGCAGCGCCTCTCACTAGAAGGGGCTTATCTACTCTCCCGAGCTGTTTTAGTCCCTCCCTGAACTGTCTCCTTTCAAGAATGATCCTCTAATTCTTTCACTTGTTATCAAAGAAACCATGAGCTAGTTCCAGTTCTGAGGGATTTGAACATGGCTGTACCTGAAACCATGTGGTTTTTTTGTTTGTTTGTTTTGTTTTGTTTTGTTTTTGTTGTTCTTTGGTTCTTGTAGTACTTGAAATGGGATCTTTCACATGTCAGGTGGGTGCTCAGCTGAGCACTGTAGACCTCAGTGTCTTTTTTTTTTAACATGCAGGAATATATAATATATATTATAAATATGTATGTTATGTTATATATATAGTATATACATAATATGCATATATATTATATGTTATATGTATGTTATATATTATATATTATATTATATACTATATACTATATTATATAGTATATAGTATATAGTATATAGGGAACAAGCACCATGATACACAAGTGAATGCCAAAGGACAATTTGCAAGAATGAGTTCTGTCAGCCGGGCAGTGGTGGCACATGCCTTTAATCCCAGCACTTGGAAGGAAGAGGCAGGTGGATTTCTGAGTTTGAGGCCAATCTGGTCTACAGAGTGAGTTCCAGAACATCCAGGGCTATACAGAGAAACCCTGTCTCGAACTCCTCTCCCCCCCCCCCCCCCCCAAAAAAAAAAAAAAAAAAAAAAAAAAAAGAAGGAGTTCTGTCCTTCCATGTTGGTTCTGTAGATTGAGCTCAGGACTACTCAGGGCGTAGCTGCCTACGCCCCTGGCCCCACTCCCATTGTGTAACTCTTTTCTGTTGCTCTTTCCTTTACATGTGGGTTCATGCTGTCATGCATTTATAGCTCTTAGCTATTTTCTTTTTCTTTTTTCTTTCTTCCTCTTTTTTTCTTTTTTGTTTTTTTTTGTTTGTTTATTTGTTTTGTTTGTTGTTGTTGTTTTTAGAGACAAGGTTTCTCTGTGTGGCCCTGGTTGTCCTGGAACTCACTCTGTAGACCAGGCTAGCCTTGAACTCAGAAATCTGCCTGCCTTTACCTCCCAAGTGCTGGGATTAAAGGCGTGAGCCATGACTGCCGGCTAGTTTTGTTTTTCCGGCTGGTTTTGTTTTTCAAGACAGGGTTTCTGTGTGGACCTGGCAACCCTGAAACTAGCTCCATACACCAGGATGGCCTAGAACTCACAGAGATCCAGCTGCCTCTGCCTCCTGAGTATCAGGATTAAAAGCATGTGCACCACCACCTGGCATTTTATTTTATTTTTGAGATAGGAAAGTCTCACTACATACATAGTCCAGCCTGACTTTGAACTCACTGTGTAGCCCAGGTTGGCCTTATATTTGTGGTGATAGCCTCTCCAGCAGCTGGGATTACAGGTGTCTGCTAGCACTCCTGGCTGTATAGCAGCTAAGAGCTTATGAAGTCTAAAAGAGTATGTTGTCCTGTGGAAAGACTTGAGAAGCTTTCACATTTGGGTCTCATCAATCTGGAATGGGTCTTTCAGACACCTCAGGATGGAGTGCCTTCAGGGGATTCTACACAGCCATACAGATAGCAGTGAGCAACCTGAATCAGGAAATCTTTCTAAACAGCAAACAGAAGAAGCAAGCTGATGAGAGGGAGAAAGAGAGAGGGAGAGAGAGAGAGAGAGAGAGAGAGAGAGAGAGAGAGAGAGAGAGAGGGAGAGAAACAGTCAAGGACAGAAAAAAAAAGGAGCATGATAGAAGAGATGACTCAAGGTAAGAGCACTGGTTGCTCTTGCAGAGGACGTAGGTCATTTCCAAGCACCCACATGGCAGCTTACAACCATCTGTAAATCCCAAGGATTTGACTTATTTTGACTTCCATAGGCACCAGGCACCTACATGGTATATTTATATGGGCAAAATATTCATATACATACAGTAATAAAGGGGTTTAAAAGTTTTTAAAAAGAACCAGTTTGCTAGGAAAAAGTTAGTCTTCAGATACCCCACCCCCTACCTCCTGTGGTACTCTAACAGAAGAACTGTCCAGAAGATAGGTATCATGTAGCAGGGTCTTCACTCCCAGCACCAGTGAAGCTGGGGCAGGAGGATAGATAGGAATTTCAAGGCCATCTCCTGATTCCTAATGTGAAAAGTAATTTGTTCTGGTACATTTTCAGTATCAGGTATATTTAGAATCCACCAAAGAATCACAGATAGCATGAAGTGCTAGGCTCCTCTTGCCCTGAGTTGGCACCTGCTGTCTGCTTCTCTTAGTACCCAGGATAGTGTAAAGTCACAGGCACTCTACTATGTGACCATGCCACAATCAGAGAAGGGAGAATCAGGCTCAAGCCTAGATGACTCATTTGATAAGATTTTTAATCCCTGAAATAGAATGGGGAATTTAAAGACTATGATAAGGTAGACAAAGATTGTAACTTTCTGAGTATCCAGTTATGGGAAAAAGTAGCCAAGAGTTTATTATGATCAGGACTTTAAAAACTACTGCTTTAGTCCAGCATAGTGGTATACACCTTTGATCCCAGCACTCAGGAGGCAGAGGAAGACAGATCTGAGTTCAAAAGCAGCTTGGTCAAAACACTGAAGGGCATTACTGGACAGCCAGGACTACACACGAAAAGGAGGAGGAGGAGAAAAAAGAAAGAAATAAAAAAATCAAACACAGCCTTGTTTGCAAGGAACCCTGTGACGCCTCTACCTTGTTTCTATGCTGAAGTCCCTTTCTGTGGAAGGCATATTAAAGACTGTTTCTCTTAGCTGGACATACAGAGAAAGTCCCAGGACAACCAGAAAAAAAAAAAAAAAAAAAAAAAAGAGAAACTTTGTTTCAAAAAATTAAAACTGGCAGGTCCTGGTGGCACCGGCCTTTAATCCAAGCACTCAGGAAGCAAAGGCCGACAGATCTCTATGAGTTCTAAATAAGTGAGTCCAGGTCAGCCAGGGCTCTGTTACAGAAACCGTCTCAAAAAAAAAAAAAAAAAAAAGAGAAACCCAAACAAAATAAATCAAATCCCTGCTTTTCTTTCACCAGACTCTTTATTAGAGAGTTGGGGTTATTTCTCACAATACTGAATACCAGGGCAGCCTGGGCTACAGTGATATCTCAAAAACCTCAAAGTCACACACGGTGGTGGCATACAATGGCGTACATGTTTTCACAGGAAATAGAGGCAGGATGACCAGGAGGTTAAGGGTAACCTCAGCTACATGGCAAGCTGGAATCCAGCCTGGGTACATATGACCTTGTGCTTTTATTTTTCGAGACAGGGTTTCCTTGTGTAACCCTGGATTAATAAATAGTACATTTAATTGCCCACTTGCAGATGGCTTAGTTGTGTTTGGGACACTGCGCATGCGCATACATCGCCCTGTGATTGGTCATCGTTTTGACGTTCGTGTTTCTACATTTTGGTCCTTCCCCTTGCTGCGAATACGCGCAGGCTCCTAGGCGCCTGGAGAGGTGCTCATGGACGCTCTGTGATGACGTATGTGCGCGGGCGCCATCCCGGAAGCGTGAGCCAGGCCGCCAGATGTGCAGGTGCCGAGGCCCGAGAAGCCGGAGCCGGGGCGGGGCGGGACCGCGGGGTGCCAGGAGGCCGAGGCGGGAAGGAAGGGCCCATTGTAGCTCTGGGACTGACACAGCCTGTTTTCTGGATGCGCAGCGGCAGCGCGGGCAAATCTAGATGGGAACCCTAGTTATGTGACCGTCCGCAACTGGAAGCCCTAAGCAGCTTGGAGTGCTTGTGTGCCTCAGTTTCCCTGCTCGAAGGGGCAGGGACTCCGTGTATGTTGAGCCCCGCCTTATCCGGTTTGGTTCTGTTGTTGTTTTGTTGTTGTTGTTGTTTCCCTTTTAGAGTTTGGCCGCAAAGTTGAAGTTGGTTAGAGGACTCAGGCGCGACGGCTCCTTGTGCTCCTTGTGACCTTGAGGCGCAGAGCCATTCCAGTCAGCCTGGCTTTCCTGGGGGAGAGTTAGTGTTTTTTTTTTTAGATAATAGTTCAAATTAGCCCGCAATTCCTGGTAGTTCTCCTGCCTCAGCCACCCAAGTACAAGGAGAAAGTCATTAAATTTTTGAGATAGCAGCCCAGACTGGCCCCATCTCCTTGAAATGCACCTTCCTCAGTCTCTGGAGTACTGGGATGACAAAGTGAGTTACCCCATCTGACTTGCGTTGAATCTTGTTTTGGGTCAGGGTCTCATTTGTCCCAGGCTAGCCTGGAACTCACAAAGCAAAGGATGACCTGAAACTTCTGATCTTCCTGTCTTCTGTAGCACTGTACACAGGAATTTACCACACCTGACTCATATTTATTTATTTAGAGATAGTCTTATGTGTCTCAATCTCGTCTCGAACTCACTATGAAGCCCAGATTAACCTTGAATTTACAACAGTCTTTTAGTCACCTGAGTGCCAGATGGCAAATATGAGCTGTTAAACCAAGTTTCTGTTTTAAAATAAGGTTCCATGCATCTTAGTGTGGCCTAGATCTCAGTATGTAGGATCCAAACTGAACTTAAGTCCCGAGGGACCCAAGGTTTCCTCCTGCATGCTACTGGTTCAGCCTCAGACCAGGACTAATACCTGATCTAGAACAAAATCTCTGCAATCAAAATTCTGCATGAGAGATGCTAGCTGTTAACCTAGTTGTTGACTATGCCCTTTAACCACAAGTCATTTTTCTTCTTTTTAAGACAATTTACGCTTTATTTTGGAAAATGTGGGCATGCACTTTCTTGTGCAGGGGACAACTTGCAAGGGTTTTCTGCCAGGTGTGTCTCAGGGCTTGAACTGGAGTCCTCAGTTTAGACAGCAATTATTTTTTGGCACTGAACTGAACCGTCTCACATGCCATCCACCTTAAATAGGGCCAGTCTTCCTATGTTACCTAGGTTGGCTTGGGAAGCTCTGTGAAGTTCTGGTTGGCCATGAAGATTGAATCTTTTTTAATTATTCTTTTCCCCTTGTGCTGGGCTCTAAAACCCTGTTTTTGTTCATGGTCATGCTTGATTACTGGATGACTGGATGTGGTGTGCTTGTTGGATGGAAGGGGCTGTCCCCACCCATATCTAGTTTCTTTTCTTTCTTCTTCATTTTGTTTTTGTTTTTAAGATGGGGTTTTTCTGTAGCCCTAGCTGTCCTGGAACTCACTCTGTAGACCAGGCTGGTCTTGAATTCGCAGAGATTTACCTTTCTCTGTTTCCTGAGTGCTGGGTTCAAAGGCCTGTCCCTTGCTAGTTTCTAGAAGATGCAGGACTGTACTACACTAGACATATTCAGGCCACAGATACTCTTGGTGCTTTGGAAGAAAGAAATGTGAGAAAGTGAGGTGATTCCCAGAGACAAAGTCTAAATTAAGTCCATTCTTTAAGATAATCAGGGGACTGGAGAGATGGCTCAGTGGTTAAGAACACTGGCTGCTCTTCCAAAGGTCCTGAGTTCAATTCCCAGCAACCACATGGTGGCTTACAACCATCTGTATTGGGGTCTGATGCCCTCTACTGGCATACATGTGTACATAAAAAAGAAGTTAATCAGAAGCAGGGCTGAGTAACTGCAGGCCCTCTCGTGTAGAGCATGTGCAAGGTCGTCTGTTCCAGCCACAGCAATTTGACCAAAGAGATGGGCCAGCCTGGTCTACAAAACAGTTAGATCCTGTCTCAGAACACTAAATATGTATAGTTTTGTTTTTTGGGTATTTTGTTTTGTTTCCTTCCGAGATAGGGTTTCTCTGTGTAGCTCTAGCTGTCATAGGCTACCAACATGGTAGAAACAGAACCAACTCCCAAAGTTGCCCTCTGACATTCACATGCATACCAACCACAGTACATACATGCACTTGTACGTATGTATGAAAACCAGGTGCCAGCACTCAGGAGTTAAGACAGGAAAGTCAGGAAATCACGGTTGTCCTCAGCTAAAGTTGGGACCATTGTGGGCTAGAGTTCAAGTCAGTCTGTGCTACACAGTGTGGTCCTGTCTTGAAGGGACGTTGCACTTGCCACATTGGCTGAGCTGATGACATGCTTAGGGGCCCAGGTTTGGTCTCTAGAACCTATACACAGAGCTGGGCTGAGCGTGGGGTGGGGAGCAGGTACAGGAAGCAGACCCGGGAAGCTGGTGGAAGGAAGAATGGATCTGCAGAGATGCCACAGAGTATGTGCTGGATTAGAAGAGGACCTGAGTTTTGTGTGGTGTCTATGGCTACCTGTAGCGAGCCTAGAGTCTATCCAAGAGGAAAGCAGTCTTTGTAGTCTGTCCTATAGCATGTGAGTGTATAGAAAACACTGACCTGAAGCTGGATAGGCATGATGCTTGAGAGGAGGTGGAGTGGCCTACAGAATCTAGTGTGAACAGTGAAATAAATGACATACCCAGCTGTGCTTGTGAACAGTTCTGGGGTTTGGCCCAGTGTGAGCTATGGAGGGTAGCAGAGTGAAGACCTCATTTTTCAGCCCTGGGTGGCTTAGGTCTCTGTCCTCCTGCCTCAGCTTCCTGAATGCTGGAATCAACAAGTGTGCTACTGTGCTCAGCCCTCCAGGCTTATGTTTTCGGGGGGGGGGGGGGGGGCTCCTGTCAGGCCCCTCAATCACCTGTTTCCAGCTGGGGTGTGATGTGTTAGGGCTCATGATGGGCTCTTGACATCCTCACCTGTCTGTTCCGGTCATTTCAGGCATAGGAGGCTGAGGAGAAAGAGATGGACACCCCAGACTCAGCCTCAAGGGTCTTCTGTGGCCGCTTCCTCAGCATGGTGAACACTGATGACGTCAATGCCATAATTCTGGCCCAGAAGAACATGTGAGCAGCCATGGGAGGCACGGGAAGGGTCCTACCGTTTCCCCTAAACCCTGCCCCCAAACCCAGAGATGTGATAGAATGAAGACATGAACTTCCTGCTCCAAGCCTTGGCATAGGATCGGATCTTAGAGCTGTGCATGACAGGGCCAAGTGCTTCCTGTCCCCAGGGCTGGGAGGGCTGGGGGGACAGGGGTACTCAGAGGAGCTTCTGGGCTGGCTTTTGGCATTGACACCCAGAGCCCAGTCTGGGCATGCAGGGAGCCTGGTTCAGGATGCTTTGCTCCCTTGCTGAGACAGCCTCACCCTGAATTGAGCTCAGCTTTTCAAGGTGACTTGTTGGTGAGTATTTGCCAAGCATGCAGATGCTCCAAGTCCATTCCAGTGGCTGGCTCTCCCAGTTTCATGTTCATGACACAGCCTGCAGCCAGAGGTGGCAGTCTTCTGGGGCTCTCTACCTTGGATTATTTACTTACTTATTTTTGTTTTGGGATTTTGTTTTTAAGTTTTGCCACCATGCCCAGGACTCTCTCCTGGTTCTTTAGGTTAGGTTTAGATATGGCCATGTAAACTTCCAGACTAACAGTGACAGAATCAAACAAGAACTAGCCTGGCCTTTGGGAGTGACTTGGGGTTTGCACAGTATAACAAGGAGCAGTCAGCTTGAGGACTGAGTGATTCTGAGAAAGTCATCAGCTTCCTGTTGATGTGACATAGAATGGAGAAGGTGGTACCTATAGAGGAGAGGCTTTCTGACATAGAATACAGGAGGTGGTACCTACAGAG
>JANHMN010000015.1:56207424-56242186 GCA_030674055.1 Rhabdomys pumilio
TAGAATGCAGGAGGTGGTACCTACGGAGAAGCTTTCTGACATAGAATGCAGGAGGTGGTACCTACAGAGGAGAGGTTTTCTGACATAGAATACAGGAGGTGGTACCTACAGAGGAGAGGCTTTCTGACTTAGGTTTCTGTTCATCTTTTGAAGCTGTTTGTAGCCAGGAAGCCAAGAAAGGGGGGGAGAGGTTGGGTTCCTAGCATCCCCTTCACAGGTATACCCCAGTGTTCCATCACCTCCCAATATTGTACATAGCTTCAGAATATTGGCCTTGAGAAACGTTTAAAATCTAAACTGGAAAAATGGACTGGAGAGATGCAAAGTGGTTAAGAACACTGGCTGCTCTTAAGGAGGGCCAAGGGTTCCCAGCACCCACATGGCAGCACACAACTGTAACTCATGTTCCAGGGGGCCCACACCTTCTGCTCTTCGTAGGCACTGTATGCACACACTCCACAAAGGCCAAACACGTAATAGAAAGTAAGTATGGGCCTAGCAAGGCAGCACATACCCTTAACTCCCTCATTCATGAGCTCCAAGACAGCCAAGGCTACAAAAAGATACTGTCTCAAAAAAAAAAAAAAATTTAAAAATCATCAGCTAATAAAATAAAAATGTCAGCTTTGTGGTGACGCAGTGGCACAAGCTTGTAATGGCAGTACTTCTCTAGAGGCAGTTTAAGGTCAGTTTAGAACATGGAGTAGGTCCCAGACCAGGCAGCATCCTGTCAGAACTAATACACACTAAAGAACTCCATGAAAGATGCAGGCTGCAACAGAGTGCCTCTGAATAAGGCTTCAACCGTGAGAAGGAGGGTGACCAGAACGGTAGACAGAATTCTTCAGGCCTTGCCTCTGTAACTAAATGCAGAGGCTGTGACTCTTAGGGGTTAGCTCCGGCTGAGCGGCTCCTAGGCCTGATGCAAAGGCCCTTATCCTCTCCCCCTAGGCTGGACCGCTTCGAGAAAACCAACGAGATGCTTCTGAACTTCAACAATCTGTCCAGCGTGCGGCTGCAACAGATGAGTGAGCGCTTCATGCACCATACCCGCACCTTGGTGGACATGAAACGGGACCTGGACAGCATTTTCCGAAGGATCAGGTGGCCCCTCCCCCAGAGCTCCTCTGCAGTCCCAGATGCCTCCTCAGCCTCTCACAAGCACATCTTCCCCAGGCCACTGTTCCCTAAGACCCACTATCGGTCCTTCCTCTGTCACCAGTGTGCTGTCGGTGTCTAGCACCTCCACTCTGAAGCTCCGCCTATCCTTCCAAGACCCTACCCAGGGGCCTTTGCTAGCCTCTGCCTCCTTAGTCCCTTTTGAAGCCACACTCTATCCCTTAAGTCCTTGCCCTACCCTCTCTCCTTCTCCCTCCCCCTGAGGACCCTCCTCTTTTCTCCCCTGGCTCTGCCCTCTGCCTTCTCCAGCCCAGGGAATTCTGGTTGTTTTACAAGGCAGATCTGACCTCTGAGGGAGGGAGTTGGAAGTAGTGAATCTTCTCCCATACCCCTAACCCCCTTCTGTAGACCAGGCTGGGACCCATCTGCTTCTGCCTCCTGAGTGCTGGGATGGAAGGCATGGGCATTCAGTCACCCAGTGTGACTTTCTCTTTTGTTTAGTGTCTGTGTTTCATAACTGGAACCCAGTACAAGTCAGGAGAGGTCACGGTTGGGTGGACAGGCCAGACCCTCCATCCACTTCTGTCTGGCTGGATAGAAGCAGGGTTTGGGTCAGGGCTTTCCACAGTGATCCTGGCTCCTGAACCATGATAGAAGTGTATGTTAGAGGGACACACTTCTTTGGCACTCAGCATGCTCCTTTGGGTGTACTCCACAGCCTCACCTATCACTGCAGTGGGCACACCTGCAGCCAGCTAGCTGCCAGACCCAGAACAGCCAAGAGTAACTCCTTCAGTTCAGTGAAGGCAGCCCTAGACCAGGAGGTCCTGGGCTTCTGCCTTTTGTTATTGTGTGATCTTAGATACGTTACTTGGTCTTCTTAGGCAAGATAAACAGTGCTCAGGTTGTGAGCTTTTTGTGAGCACTGGATTCAGCCACATAGAAAGGGATTCAGATCACACATGTCCTTTTCTTCAGCTCAAGGCTCTGGCCTGGGGACCTAAGGGGACAAAGTAAATTCTACCCAGAAGTCTTGAGATGTTCTAGACCGGTCTATTTAATTCTTTTTATTAGTGTTATTTTGCTTTGTTTTTGAGGCAAGATCTCAATGGCTATCTTGAGAGCCACAGAGATCCTCCTGCCTCTGCCTCCCTAGTGCTCAGCTCCCGTCTCCTCATCTCCCTCTAACACACACTTCTAGACCAGAACACCAGGCTTCCTCTACATGGAGTTGGGGTAATAGGTAGGAGCTCTTCGAGCCCCAAGAGTTACTACAGCAGCCTGTGTCCTGGATCCCCACAAGGGAGACAAAAGTCTAGTGTATCAAGTGCTGAGCCTCAGAGTGTGACTGTGCCGGGCTGGCTACAGTCAGGGTGGGGGCTGTGTTCTCTGAAGACCCTTCCCTAGCCCATTAGGCCTGAGGTACAGAACTTCAGGGCAGAGCAACCAGTAGCTAGTTCATTAGGTAATAAACCCAACTGGGAGTGATGACACATGCCTGTGCACTGAAGCTTGAGACAGGAGGAACTTGATTTCCACGTCAATGGGGGCTCTGTAGTGAGGTCAGGAACAGCCTAAGTTACCGGCAAGTCTTTGTCTCAAAAAGCAAAAAGGGGGGTCTGAGGAGGAGACTGCTGAGTAAAGTGCTTGCCCAGCACACACAGAAGTCAGGCTCAGTGTGGAGAGTGGGTATTGTTCTTGCAAAGGACAAGAGTTTAGTTCCCAGCACCCATGGCAGATGCTCACAATTTCCTTTGACTCCTGCTCCAGAAGATTGGAATCAGCTTTGGGCACCTGCACACATGCATAACCACATACAGAAATCACACACAGACACACAGACACACACACACACACGTTAAAGACAAGAAGAGCCCAGAAGAGAGTGTTGCTGGGAATTGAACTCAGGATCTCTGGAAGAAGGGACAGTGCTGTCAACTGCTGAGCCCCAAGATAGAAAATTTTAAAAGATTTATTTTACTTTATACTTTATGTATGTGAGTACACTGAAGCTGTCTTCAGACACACAAAGAAAGGGCATCAGATCTCATTACAGATAATAGTGAACCACCATGTGCTTATTGGGAGTTGAACTCAGGAACTCTGGACCTGGACGAGCAGTCAGTGCTCTTAACCATTGAGCCATCTCTCCAGCCTGACAAAATGAAATTTTTAAATGTTGAGTGTAGGTGGTGCCTGTCATCTGGGCTCTGGGACTTGCTGACCAGACAGCCCGGTTCATGGAGGGACAACCAAGGTGGACATGGACTGAGAAGACCCAACGTAGAACTCTGACCCCATCACCTGGAAGCTGGGAAAGAAGGAACACGCATAGACAGCTGCAGTCAGCTTAGGTTGCAGCCTAGGCCTCCTGTCTCCCAAAGGCTGCTGGGGTCAAGCCTAGGAAGAGAAAAGGACCCATGGGTATGGGATAGCAGGAGATAAGTGCCCAAAACACTGAGAGACAGGCAGTTCCCAGAGCCATTGAGGCTCCTGCTGGTGGCTCATCCATCTATCCCCTTCTCCATAGGACACTGAAGGGGAAGCTGGCCCGGCAGCACCCAGAGGCCTTCAGCCGTAAGTGTGCCCCAACCCACCCTGCTGCTGGCATCTGAAGTCTGCCTGGACATCTGCCTATCCAGGGTCCCAAGGGTGGTGGGTGGAGAGGCCTCTGCAGTGGGAGACTGCAGAAGCTATGTCCTTTTTGGAGGCTGGTTTCAGGATTGAATGGTGATTGCTCTCATACCCAGAAGCCCTATCACTCACAAGCATGTGTGAGGTAGGGGTGGAACATTCCATTTCACAAAGAGGAAACAGATCCAAAGCAGAAGTAATACTCTCTGGCGTGTGAATGAAGTAGAGCCAGAAGGACTAGGAAACTAGCCAGCTCTCAGGTCTACAGCTACAGAGTCACTGGGAGCCTGATACTGCCAAAGGCTCTGTCTGCTTACCTCATCTTCTGAGTGGGTTTGTCCATTCCAGTGACAGGCAGAATTCCTGGGTTTCTTTTATTTGCATTGTGGATTTTTTGTTGGTTTGAGTTGGTTTTTTTTTGAGACAGGGTTTCTTTGTGGCTCTGGCTGTCCTAGAACTCACTCTGTAGACCAGGCTGGCCTTGAACTCAAAAGATCTGTCTGCCTTTGCCTCCTGAGCGCTGGGATTAAAGGTATGTGCTACCACCATCCGGCTTTGCTTTGTGTTTTCAAGACGGGGGTCTAAGGTAACCCAAACTGGCCTCGAATTCTTTTGTAGCTAAAGATGGCCTTGAACTCCTGATTCTTCTGCCTCCACCTAGAATGCTAATCTGAGGCAGGGCTGGTGTACACACACACACACACACACACACACACACACACACACACACAGCCAAACCCAGCCTCTCTGCCTGTGCCAGCCAACCTGCAGCTTTTGTTGGTTTTGTTTCAAGTGTTCAACTTTCAGACAGCATTTCATGTATAGTCCTGGCTAGCCTCAGATTCCTTCTATTCCTCTTGCCTCTGTCTCCTATACTGGATGACAGATGGGCATGCTTACTCTTGACTTCATCCTCACTGTAGACCTGTGATGAGTTTCCTTCCATCTGTCCAGGCCTCAATTTCTTTCTCTGTAAAGTGGGTTGAGTCATGCCCCATGGGTGAGTTTTAGGAGCCACCCTTATAGGAAGGCTGGAATCTACATGGGGTGACTTGACCAACATGGGAGTTCCTTCTCCAGACATCCCAGAGGGTTCATTCCTAGAGGACGAAGATGAAGACCCTATCCCGCCCAGTATCACCACAACCATCGCCACCTCGGAGCAGAGCACGGGCTCCTGTGACACCAGCCCTGACACTGTCTCACCATCCCTCAGTCCTGGCTTTGAGGACCTATCACACATTCGACCTGGCTCTCCTGCCATCAATGGCCACAGCCAGACAGATGATGAGGAAGAGACACATGAAGAATAGCCTCCTTCCCACAGCCTGTGGTCCTCCTAGGTCACAGTCAAGTCAGCTTTGCTGCTCCATTCTTTAATAGGCAGGGTTCCTAATTCCTGCCATTCCCCCAAGAGCAGGACTTCCCTATGCCAGCACGTGAGCTCCAGCTGGGGTGGTGGGGCTGGGTACAGGTAACCTTGAGCTCAGCCTGGACCAGCTTTGAACAGTGCTTCTAAGATTCCCAGAGACCAAAACCAGATCGTCCCCCACAAAATAAGTGGGCACAGGAGAGCTGAGCTTGTCCCTACCCACTGGCAGCTGCTGACTCAACTCTGGTCTCCCTGCCCTCTGTGGAGTACGTTTCTCCTGTTGGGTTGAATTCTGGAGGAATAGAAGATTGGAGATGAGACGGCCTTGACTGTGGGAAGCTGCTTCTCCATCAGGCATCTCCAGCTGACAAGTCACCTTAGAAAACAGCTCAATGGAATATTTTTGTACCCGATGTTTATAGATGGTGGGAAGTTATCAATAAAGACTGTTGTTAAAAGGGAACACTACTCTAGCAGTGGCTTGCTTCTGTCTTTGGGCCTCACACTCCAGAACATGTGCAAGTTCTGGATGTCTCCAAGGGCCTGCTGGAGGAAGATGGCCAAGCTCCAGACCCTGGGAACTACCAAGACAGGGCTGTGCCAGACGGGAGTCCTGAGGCATCCAAGTGGGGGGTCAGAGCGCAAAGACTGCCTTTATGGACTACCTTCTCTTGTTCCCTGGCCTAAGGCTTCCGGTTTCTGCTATTTAGACATTGGAGCTAGGATTGTAGATACCAGCTACCATGCCACTCAGCTTTTACTTGCGTTTTGGGGATTTGAACTTGGGTCTTCAGGCTTGCACAGCAGGAGGTTTACTCACTGAACCATCTTCTGGACTTGAAGCACTCTTGAATGATAGTTTGTCAGGACACAGCCTGGTTGCAGAGCCACGCCAAGCAAGCACTAGGTCCAGCTGCAGCACTAGGGTAGTAGTGAAAAGGAAGCAGCAGCCGGGCGGTGGTGGCGCACGCCTTTAATCTGAGCACTTGGGAGGCAGAAGCAGGCGGATTTCTGAGTTCAAGGCCAGCCTGGTCTACAGAGTGAGTTCCAGGACAGCCAGGGCTATACAGAGAAACCCTGTCTCGAAAAACAAAAACCGGGGGGAAAAAAAAATGGAATATTATAACTGTAACTCCAGTCAGTCCTAGAACAAATGGTACCCTCTGTTGGACTTATGGCACTAGCCATTTTAATTGTACACAAACACACAAACAGGCAACACATTTATGCACATAAAAAATATTTTTAAGGTTGCCAAAATGGCACAGAGGTTAAGAGGCTGCTGTTGAAGAGGAAGAGGTTCCGCGGGCGGTGGTGGCACACGCCTTTAATCCCAGCACTTGGGAGGCAGAGGCAGGTGGATTTCTGAGTTCGAGGCCAGCCTGGTCCACAGAGTGAGTTCCAGGACAGCCAGGGCTACACAGAGAAACCCTGTCTCAAAAACAAACAAACAAAAAAAACAAAAAAAAGAGGAAGAGGTTCAATTCTCAGTATCCATATGTAGGCTCACAGTCATCAGTAACTACAGTTGTGTCAGCGCCCTCTTCTGGTCTCCGTGGGTACAGCACTCATGTGGTACACTTAACTAGTAGGGAAAATATACAACAAACATGTATGTACTTTCTGAGTCATTAAAAGTGTCTTCTCACGAGGTGTTTTCTACCTGGTAACTGGTGGGGAAGCAGATCAGTGCCTTGGTCAGCCAGCATTAGAGAAGTAAACTTCTTCAACAGATGGGAACAAAGACAGAGCCACAACTGGACAGTGTGCAGAGTGAGATGTTGGATCAGGAAGACTAAAAATCTGAGGGGATAGAGAACACCAAGGAACAGGGCCTCTAAACCCAGCATGACTAACATGTATGAACTCAGACTGTGACAGCATGCACAGGACCTGCAGGGGTCTAAGCCAGAAAAGGCTGCAATACTAAGAGGGGAAGACACCCCATCCCTAATTCAGAAGCTCTCTCCAATTGACAGCCATTCACAAATGAAAAAAATATTTTCTCCAACAGAGTCTTACTAGGTATACAAACCACACTTTAAAGGCAGACCACAAAATGAACTCAACGGTAAGTTTGGAGGTGTTTGCCTCATGCTTTGTCTGGACCTTTTTGGTTGCATATTATGGTTCCCATCTTTGTGTTTTACAAATTTGTGAGCCCATGTCTGTGTTTCTCATCCTATTCTGGTTTTATTTTATATGCCAGTTTGTGTTAGTTTTTTTGTTTGTTTGCCGGTTTTCTAATTTAAAAAAAAAAAAAAAAAAAAAAAAAAAAAAAAGATGTGGATTTGAGTGGTAGGGACCTGGGGAGAATCTGGGACGACTTGAAGGGAGGCAGGAAATCCTGATCTGTATACCGTACGGGGAAAGAAAAAGCCTATTTTCTTTTTTTGTTTTTGTTTGTTTGTTTTTGTTTTTTAGGTTTTTCGAGACAGGGTTTCTCTGTATAGCCCTGGCTGTCCTGGAACTCACTCTGTAGACCAGGCTGTCCTCGAACTCAGAAATCCGCCTGCCTCTGCCTATTTTCAATTAAAAAAATAAAAGGCATTTTCCCAGTTACTTCCACATCTGCTTTTTGCCTGGTGCGCTGAAAGCACTGGGGAATAGTTAAGGAACAAGAAGAGCCACAGGAAATTTAGCTCTCCAGCGTCTGGTGATTGTATCGTTCTTGTTTGAAACAGGATCACACTGGCTGGTCTGGAACTCTGTAGACCACACTGGACTTAACTTCCAGAAATCCGCGGCTTCTGCCCCGCCAACTGCTGGGATTCATTTCTTTTGCGTGAGCGCGCCGGTCAAAGTTGGCGAACAACTCGAGTCAGTTCTCTGCCTCCACCATGATGGTAAAGGGCCTTTACTCGCTGAGTCTTCTCGCTGGCTTTGAAGAAAGTGGCTACTCTGAACCCCAGCCGACCTGGTACGTACTCACCGCAGTCCGCCTGTTGAGGTGACAGCACAACGCTAGCTATACCTCAGCTAAACAAATACCGGTCCCGCCGGGAAGGCAGCGCAGACACTTCCGCAAGACCGGCTAACACTAGGGTGCCGAGGGCGAAGCTCCACCCGGAAGCGGCTCCAGACAGTCGGGCTTCTGTTGCCAGAACCCAACATGGCGGCCGGCGAAGCCCGGGGCGGGACGACGTGCGGCGCGGATTGTGACGTCAACGCGCAGCGTGCTCAGTGCGCAGGCGCCCTGAGAGGAGACTAGGGGGTTTCCGGTTCCGCTGTCCTCTTTCTCTTCAACGAGGCGGCCGAGCGGGTTGGTGGTGGTTGCGTCGCCGACAGGCTGGTGGCGGCCGGGCTGGGACGGGGACGCGGCGGGGATCGGCGAGGGAACTGTAGGGGTTCGCGGGCGCTGCTTCGGCGTCGCGCATGCTCGGTGGGATTCGGCCGTCCGGACCTGGGCGCGCGGCGGGCACGCGGCAGTCCAGCCCGGGAGCTGTGGGCGGAAAGACCCAAGAGATTTGACCCGAGCTACAGAGCGAGTTCTGGCCCTGTCCTGAGATAAACTGGGTGTTTGGTTCCAGTGTTGGCTACAGAGGGGGTTCAGGGCCAGCCTGTGCTTGGGGGCTTGTGGCTACCCAAGGCTGGAAAGTTTGCCTAGGTTAAACCTTGTCTTTAAAAAAAAAAAAAAAACGAAGTGTGGTTAAACCTTTTCTTAAAATGTGCGTCGTGGTGCACTGGTCTCACATCAGCACTAGAGAAGTAGGTCGTAGTGAGTCTAGGCTGCCCTACTGAGAAGAAAACGGTTTGCTGTTCGAGCCCTCGGTTGGAGGGAAAAGGAACAGGCTCTTGCTGTGGTGGGACTTCCCGCCCCACCTGGTGGTGGTGACTGGGAAACTTGAGACTTGGCAGAGTGGGAATACTGATCTTAAGTCCGCAGCAGGATAGAGCTTTGTTAAGACCGTTAACATGTAACTCATGCGTCTCCCTCTACTGTGTAGCAGACGCCAACATGCAGATCTTCGTGAAGACCCTGACGGGCAAGACCATCACTCTTGAGGTCGAGCCCAGTGATACCATCGAGAACGTCAAGGCCAAGATCCAAGACAAGGAAGGTGGGTTGTGCTGTTCCGGGCTTTGTCCTGGGGGCGGGAGAACTTAAGGACCTTGGTTGCCTCTGGTTGAATGGAGTCGTCCCAGCTCCTGCTGGAAGGAGCTGTAGCTAGCCTGGTTTTTCCTGCCCACAGGCATCCCACCTGACCAGCAGAGGCTGATATTCGCTGGTAAACAGCTGGAGGATGGCCGCACCCTGTCCGATTACAACATCCAGAAAGGTAAGGGCCATTTTGCTTGGCCGGTGTTTGTGGGTGGAGGCTGGCATATTGGAATCAGTTCCTTTCTAACCTTGTGTGAGCTTCAGGGATTGACTCCAGGTCACCAGACAGACTCATCTGTGCGCCCCTCCCTACTTGCAGAGCCTTTGCTTCTGTTTTTGTTGTTTGCTTTGAGGCTAAGTGTCAACTTAAGTCCAGGTTGACTGGAACTCCTTGTAGCTCAAACCCATTGGAGCCACGCTATCATTTACTTACTCATTCCTGTGTTCTGTGTCCCTGTCACACCACCACCACACTCACACACATTCTGTGCATCTTAGTTTGCCTCCCTGTGCTCAGATTAAAGCAGTGGTGGCTCACGCCTTTAATCCTAGCACTTGGGAGGCAGAGGCAGGCGGACTTCTGAGTTCCAGGACAGCCAGGGCTACCTTGTCTTGAAAAGAAAAAATGTGTGTCATCACGTCTTGTTGCCTGTTTTTTGTGTTGGTGTGATCCTGGGTGTGGAGCACTGGGGATGGCACCAGTATGTCATAGCACCTGGATGCTTGCTGTGCTGACTGACTGTGGGGCTGCCCTTCACTGGGCATGTTTTTTGTCTGGTGTGACTTGTGCTTGCACAGGACCTGTAAAGCTCTCTGGTGCTTCCTAGATGCCTGCCATCCCAATACCATGGTGTCCAGCCCGTTCCTCCGGCCCCAGTGCTCTCTTTACTGTCTAGCCCCTGTGGAGGAGCCTCTTTCGGGTGTGCTCTGTGCAGTCTTGGGCAGCCCGCCTGAGGCCCCTCTCTAAGCTCCTTGTCTTCTCTGCCAGAATCCACCCTGCACCTGGTGCTGCGCCTGCGCGGTGGCATCATCGAGCCATCCCTTCGTCAGCTTGCCCAGAAGTACAACTGTGACAAGATGATCTGCCGCAAGTGCTACGCACGCCTGCACCCCCGTGCAGTCAACTGCCGCAAGAAGAAATGCGGCCACACCAACAACCTGCGCCCCAAGAAGAAGGTCAAATAAAACTGGGGCCATACCTAGCCTGTGACCCCGGGACCAAATAAAGTCCCCTTCCATCGACTGGAGCAGTAATTGGTGTCCAAAGTGACTGTTCTGTTCAGGGATAAGCGGGGAGGGGGGTGATTCCAGTCAGAAGGGGATCTCACCATGTAGCCCAGGTTGTCCTTGAACCTTGCAGGCTGGGGTGGCAGACAGGCCTGTTCCCACCTGAACTCATGAACTCTTGGCAGTAAAGACTGGTCCTGGGCTGCCGGGTGAACCACTGGTTAAAACTTGACCGCGAACCCACATAATGGTGGAGCCACAGTACTGCTGTGGGGAAGCAGGCTCTGGCCACATTGACATCTTGTAGTCTCGGCTCTGATGTGTGGGGACCACAGTTTAGGGTCTCTGGAGGGGCAGTTCAACCAACTCAGTACTGTATGTGCCAGTTAGGTTCCTGAATTTGCTGTCAGCCCTGGCTCCAGGGATTGCAAGCCCACACTGTCTGTGGGCTTGTGAGACTGCCTCACCTGTCTTTGGTTTTGAGTCTCAGACACACTTGCTTGGGTGTACCTGGGCCTGGGGTCGCTTTGGCCCATTGTAGGGAGAGCTAGATGGGCTATGATTGCAATTGACTTCAGGTACCCAGTCTGCCTTGTCATCTGAGAGTTACTATGGGTTTGAACCTGTTAGCCAGCAGCTTGCAAATCCATGTATTTGCAGCCATCATCATTATGTCACTTGGGGAAGGAGCCTTTCAGAGCCTTCTGCCTCATCTTTTGCACAGACCAACTTTGTTTTATTTTTGGCTGGCCTCAAAACTCCCAGAGATCCTTCTGTCTTCCCAGTGCTGGGATTAAGGGAATACACTACCACTGCCCTGTGTCCCATTTCAAAGGTGTAAACTGAATGGATGGTTTGTGTGCATTTAGGTGACTTGCCATTGGGTCCAGTACTCAGCCGCTGATACCAGTCTGTCCCTCAGCTATATTCGTTAACAGAAATCCTTGAGGCCTTAATTTCGATTGTGACCCTATTTGGTCCCCACTTGTCGCGAGGATCCGGCGGGTGTGCACGGAGTCCTGGAACTAGTTCCTACAGAACTAGAATTCAAAGGCAGCCAGGTTCTCGCGCGGGTTGCTTGTGGACCTCCTGGCCGCTAGGGGGTGCAGCGGCCGTTCCCGAGCGCCACTTGACTGCATAGTCATGCTCACCGCCGCCGCAGAGGTGCTGGTTGCTGCGGACAGCCCCGGGTCTGGGGAGCCCGCGTGGGCCTGGGTGAGCTTGGGTGCGGGTGGGACGGGTGTGGGGCGTCAGGGTGGGCTCGAGGCCCCGGCTTCATGGCTCCACACCCCAATAGAGAGATGCCCCGATCACTACTTTGGTGCAGAGGGTCCAGCAGCTGCAGAATGAACGAGCACAGGCCTTCCGCCGTCTGGACCAGTGAGCCGGCTGGGCTGGGGGAGGGGGCGGGCTCCGGTACAGCTTGCTAGAGGGAAACCTGCGGGGAGGCGGCTAGAGGCGTGGCTGGGGAGACCTAGGTTGTGGACTTGGTCGGAAGTTGGGGAGACAGATGAGGTCTGACCCAGGAGATGAGGAGGGGGTACTTGGAGGCGAGGTCTAGGACGGTGGGTAAAGGGGTCGATGGCACTGAAACGTGTCTGGAGGAGGAGTTGGGTAGAGCTGGGGGTGTGGCCGGTAGTAGCAAGGTAGAGTAGAATGTGACTGTGGGCGTGGCCTGGGAGAGCAGCTGTGGTCTGACCCTCTGCCAGACCCCTCCCCTCGCAGAGATGGGTAAGCTCTAGCTGTTCTGACAGCAGGTTGCCCAGTCTGTGGGGTTCAGGTTTGAGTTGGGTGGATCTTCCAGGTGGCTGGAGCAGGGAGCGTGGTCTCCGAGTCAGGGTTGTTTGTTCAGTATTCTCCCCGCCCACCGCAGAGCTCACCGTCAGTACCTGCTCAGTGGTCTGCACCATGACTTCCCGAGTTACCGGAGTGTCGTGCACGAGGTGACCCAGGCTTTCGCTGCTGCCTCGCGGGAGGTACTGGCAGTGGAAGCAGAGCTGGCGGGGCCTCGAGCTCAACCGGTGCTCGCCCGCCACGTGCGCAGCCTGCAGGAGCTAGAACAGACGCGCCTGGCCACGGTAAGACGACCACCTCTCCTTCATAGTGGGGCATAGGCCACAACCCATTCCCAGCCACCCCGACCTACTACTGTTTTTGCCACACATGTCGATGCATTTGGACCTTCTCCCTCTCCTTTCTGTCTGCCTACATTTCCCTCCCAGATTTTTGCTTAATTATACCAGTCCCTCTGTATCTTAAGAACTCTGGGAACCCAACGCGTTGACCATTGTGGCTAAGTCTCTCTCCAACTCTGGGTTATCACCGTTGGAACCCACAAACTACTTCTTCCACAAACATCCTCAGATGCTTCTCATCCTTGGTCCTTGACCCAGATCCCAAGGTTCTACCTACCCTTATGTTAGCAGGGGAGGAGCTTGCCCACTGTAAACCACACACACCTCGCTCTTTGGTCTGGAATTCTTAGTGCAGAATCCCAAACTCTGCAGAGTCCCAGATTTATTTCCATCCAGGAATTAGAACTCTGTGTCTTGCCACTAGGGTGGAGGACACACCTACCATACCTGCCACCATTCCCTGGCTTTTCCTATGACCATATTCTGTACCGCCTTCTACAGGAGAGCCCTAAAAGCAAACCTTATGATCTCTCACTCACACCCTGTGTGGCTTTTGTCTACTGTAACTCCCATTTTCCCCTTCAGGTGGCGCTGCTGCAGGTGATGGGGACACCTGGAGTGTCAGAACAGGACCCTGAAAAGTTGCACCAGCTGAAAATAAAGTGAGCCCTGTGGGCCCCTTGGCCTGCCACTGTAGGTTGGCACCCTTGAGCCGGCCCTGGGCTTACCAGAGAGGGTGGACACTCTGACCTGCACCCTGGTGTTCCCAGATGAATGTTTCCCAGAATGTGCATGGGTATCATGTCGCCTATGGTTTCCAGTGCTTTTAGGAGTTTGACCATGCCTACAGCCACGCTTATTCCCCTGTGGGAACCCCTTCAGTTCTCTTGCAGGTCTGTAAGCATAGCCAGGCATGCACAAACATCCCAACTTACATGTGACACGCACTCCTTCCCCCCATCATGGCCTTTCCCATGAGCCCACGGTGACCCACCGAGCCACCCTGCCTCCTGGGCATGCTCCCAGGCTGGGCTTGAGGTTTGGCAGCAGGCAGGAGGGCCCAGGGCTTGCCATAGCCCCCCTCCCCGCTAGCTGTGCAGCTCAGCTAATTCACCCCATCTGGGTTTTATTTATAGTTTCCATCCGCTCTTGTAGGGTAATTAAAACCATGGAGGCGATCAGCGAGGTTCTGCAGGAACTCAGGTTTGATGCCGAATCTGCGGAGTGAGGGCGGCTCCCCAGGGACCAGAGGAAGACGGGAAAAGAGGCCCATGGCGTCCAGCCCAGCCCTGACCGCCAGCTGGCTGAGGTCGTGCCCTGCTGGGCTGCCCTCCAATGCGCCGCACGCAATAAAGAATTTTCCCTCTACAACTTTCCCATCGGCTCTGTATCTTGGGAGGGGTCGGCCATCTTGTGGGGAGGATTCCCCAGGGAACAGGGAGAGCAGGTGTAAGATTTCACACTCCCAAGGAATTCAGGACAGGTAGTGTTCTAGAAAACAGGATTGAAATTTGGGGGGTGGGGGGATGCCGACCTCCTAGAACACACAGTCCCCAAACACACTAGGCATCAGGGGACCTGAACAACTCATTTATTTATTTGAAGAGACTCTTGGAGGGCCCTGCATAACCAAGGTCATTACTCCAACCCTACCCACTTTGGGGTACATCCAAGGTTGACAATCATGTGGACCAAAGCTGTGACTGTGAGAGCTAATTGTGCCCCAGCCCCTGGTATGTTTCTTCCTTGTCCCAAAGTGCCAGTACAGAGCAGCTCCAGTTCACGTGAGCCTCCAGGTCTGCATCCAGCAGGAGGGTGGCCTATCCCTAGAGTTTAGCCGGCAGGACCTGAGGGCAGAAAAGAGGCCACACTAAGCCTGGAGCCTGCCAGTCTTGATATGGCTCCTTTCAGCACCTTGATGATGATGCAGTTTAGCCTGGTGCTTCTTTGCAGTAAGCACTTATACCAACTGAGAGCCAAGAGATTCCTTTGAGCAACAGCGAGGGAGGGGAAAGTGCCTTATCTAGACTGTGGCAATCCCCACTCACCCCCTTACCTCTCGCCGCACCCCGTCTGCCCGAGAGCAGGATCCCCTCGTCCTGTGCTTGGAAAGAAGAATGCAGTGTTGTGGAGACTGCACAACCGGGTCCCTCTCCTCAGATCCTTCACCCCCACTTTCCTACCTGGTTTCGGGTCTTGTGTGACTTCTGCATCCAAGCACGCCACTGGTCGTACAGGCGGAAGCTAAGGTTCGAGCAGTACGCGTGCTTCTTGAGCCAGCCGAGGAACTGCTTGAGCTCGCGCCGCACCGGGCCCGAGCTGGGCTCGCCGCCCCGCGGCTCGCACACCCCGCCGCCCGGGCCCGGGCGCTCTAAAGAGAGTGGAGCGGCAGTGTCGGGGTGCGGCCGGCAGGAGGCGCGCGCGGGACGGCGACCTCCCATACCAGACCAGCTTCGGCAGGGCAAAGTTAGGAAAGGTGTCAGGTGTGGACACAGCGTCACCCAGAAGGATGGCGAAGCCACAGCGATGGAGACGGCACAGGAGGGAGTCAAACCAGTGGGAGGCAAAACCGAGTATTCGGTCGGAAAGGAAATCAATGGAGACTAAGTGAGGTCAGACAGAGACTCTAGGGACACGGACAAAGCAAGGGACAAACCAAGACAAAGACTCAGAAAGCAGAAGTCCTGGAACTGTACTCTCCCAGTCACTGGGAGGAGAACCTCTCCCACAAACGTGGTGGCTAAGCACTTGGTAGGCTGAGGCAGGATAGCTGTGAAATTAAAGCCAGCGATTTACCTTAGATTACCTGTGACTATCCAAACGGGGTGGGAAGTGGGGGGTGAAAGACTGGTGAGATGGCTCAGTGGATAATTGTGCTTGTAGCCAACCCAGCCCTAGTCCCACATGATGGAAGGAACCTACTCACAAAAGTTCTCTGACCACGTGTGTGCAAGCTCACGAAGGCACACACATCCCACAAAAACAAGCAATTTAAAAAGTTTAGTTATATTAAAAGCGTTTTTTTTTTTTAAGGCTCTGGGAAAGTGAATGACAGAAATGGAGACAGACAGCAAGCACAAACCAAAGGGGGGGGGGGAGTTCCCAAGATAAGCCTGACAGAATGCTCGGGTGTGACAAGGAGTGGGCTGGGAGGACCGAGTGGGAGGCCAGCCCTTGGGTCCAATCCCCAGCCGCAGCCATCCCCCAGCAGGCCAGCGGATAAGGACATCGGCCTCACGCCATAAATAAAACTGGGGACTCGCTGACAGGCCCTGGCACAAGCCTCGGCCCCCACAGCCCCTGCTTACCTCCCTCCAATCCTACCCCCAGCCTCCCCAGTCTCCCGGGCGGACGCAGCCGCCTGCTGGCTCCCGTGCAAGAATCGCAGGTGCTGGGCACGAGCAAGGGCCAAAGCTCCAAGGCTCCGGCCCCTCCCGGCTGTGTTCACTCCCGCCAAGCACAGAACCTGGAGAGGCCCGGATGGGGGCTGGAGAGCTTCCTGGAGCTCGTTTTGACCCTCTCTTCCTCCAGGAATCTTTCCTGGCCTCAGTTTCCCCATTATTTCATCATCACCAAACTGAGCATATGTGTCTGAGTTCAGAGTTTCTGTCTTAGGGGACCGGTGGAAGAGGGTGGGGGATGGGAGCCTCCTCCTCTATTGCCTGCAAATACTAAAGTGCCAGGCACTCGCTTTGGGCTGTGCTGCCTAAACCTGGCAGATGGGGAAACTGAGGTCAGACATTTTAAGCAATGTATTTCATATTAGAGAATGCAGATCCATGGGCTCAGAAAGTCTGCAGGACAAAGGAAATCAATTTTAGGCCTTCCCACCTTGAGAAAGGAACCCAGAGAAGGGAAACAGGGCTCAAGCCTGGTTTCTGAGCATTCAAGAGTCTGAGGCAGGAGTACTGCAAATATTAAGGCTGTCTAGGTTACCTTATATTAAGGGTTGAAGGGGTGGCCTGGCAGTGGTAGGCACAAGGCATTTGTAGTCTATGGACTGTGTGGGTGGGACAAAAGGTGCTGCGGGACCACGTGATAACTGGCTGTAATATTCTATTTGATATAACGTTAGCTTCTAGAGACCCTAGGATATTGGAGTTAAAAACAGCCTGTTTTCCGTTCTTTTCCAACAGTCACACTGTTGCTCTCCCTCAACAGATGACAGGCTAAATAGAATCCAGAGCCATAAGTGTAACATAGTCTCCCAAGTGTGGTAAGGACCAGGAGTTCGAGATCATCCTTGTCTACATACTGAGTTTAAGGCCAGCATGTGCTACCTGAAGACGCTGTCTCACAAAAGGGAAAAGGAGACAGGCTGGATTGGGGTTTCCACGGGCCAGCCAGCCCTGGAGAGGTGCTCACCACTTCGAGGGGTGGAGGCAGCGGTGGGGTGGCTCCACTCGCTCCAGATTCCCGCCTTTTTCGACCCATAGATCCCGAATGGGTTACAACGCACTTGGACGAAGTATACGGTGCCGGGCTTCAGGCCCGCCAGACGGCAGGAGGTCTGGTTGCTGACGTCATCCACCACCTGCACGGTGAGGGAGGAGTCAGATGCGGGGGGCGGGGTCAGGGGCGGGTCCGGGGCGGGACGGGCACCTTCCAGTCCACGCTGTCCTCCACGCGGTATCGGATCTGGTACTTGGCTTGGAAGAGGAAATCCTTGAGAGCTGGTGGTGAGACCCAGCGCACACTCAGCTGGTCCTCCAGGCCCCCAACGCGGCTCACGTGCACGTCGGGTGGGGGGTCCGTGGTCACTGGGGGTGGAGCAAGCCTAGTCACTGGAGATGGTTTTGTTGTTTTTGAGACAAGGTTTTACTGTGCAGCCCTGGCTGACCTGGAGCTTCTTATGTGGATCAGGATGGCCTTGAACTGAGAAAGATCCTTCTGCCTCTGCCTCCCCTAATGCTGGCATTAAAAGCTTGAGACAGTGAGCCCAGCCCTGAGGACTCTACTTGGTGATAATTGTCTAGCGACAGAACTCCCAGTGATGTAATCTAGGCTGCAGAGGCTCCTGCGACCCTATCTGCATTTTCCAGACCCCCTCCCTGACCCCCCACACCTGTTAGCTACTCATCCAGGCCTTATATGATAGACAAGTATCATATAATATTCCAGAAACAGGCAGCAGCAGTTGCTGCTATCCCCATTACTGTCTATGACACACAATCCTGTCTTCAAGAGGACAGAGCAGCAAGCCCGTCCAGCTGGAGTGGAGATTAGCAGCAAAGGTCTCACTGAATAGGAGTGAGGCTTGCCCAGCACCTATGAGCATCACCCAGCACCTATGAGACCCTGAATAACAGTATTAAGTCACAAGCTGACTGATAAAGCTACTGTCTGTGTTTTGAGCCAGGGTCTCACTACATAGCCCAGAGTGACTTCAACAACTGTGATCATCTTGTGTAGGCCTCCTGACTATCAGGGTAACAAGCTTTATTATACATCACCCCACCCACACGTGCTTTTTGACTCCATCTCTATGTATCCCCACCCCATACCCACGTCTGTTGCCTTGTACATTACCAAGGGCCTCCATGGGGCAGCTATGCCAGCCACAGGGCACAACTGAGGGTAGATGCTGGGAAGATGCTCTGAGATCTGGGAATGAGCCAGGGGCACCCAGGAACCCTTCTGGGGGACCATGTAGAAAGTACAAGCTGATCTTTCCCCTGAGTCCTCAGTGAGGCACTTCAAGGGTTAAATGGCCCAGGCTGCTCTGGGCTGGGAACACCCTAATTAGATTAGGCCCAATTCTGCTCAGGGATCATCCACTTCCTGCCTCCAACCCTCGCCCCCCCACCCCCAGCTCAAGGCTCGGCTTCCTGGGGCGCCTTCCGACCTGGCGCCCCCCTCTCAATCCCCTAGGACTCCCTCCTGAACACCTGGGCTGCTGAGAGGGAGGGTGATCAAACCAGGTGTTTTCTGCAGTGTGTGTGTGGGGGGGGGGGGAATCTTGACTGTCTTGGGGGGAAGTCTTTGTATCAAGTTATGAACAACCACTACCCTGCAACCACCATGGCTGTGGCTAAGACCTCTAGAAGAACCAAAAAGGCTTAGGAGGGTGCCCTATGGGGTCTAGGGGAGAACACCAGGTGGACACCAGAGGCTCACCCATGTCCAGGATGTCCAATGTGGGGGGCTATATGGTCTAGGGCAAAACAGCAGGAGGACACTGGGAGCTCACCCATGTCCAGGACATCCAGTATGTGTGTGTGGGGGGGGCTATAGGGTCTAGGGCAGAACAGCAGGAGGACACTGGGGGCTCACCCATGTCCAGGACATCCAGTGTGTGTGGGGGGAGGGGGGCTATAGGGTCTAGGGCAGAACAGCAGGAGGACACTGGGGGCTCACCCACGTCCAGGACATCCAGTGTGTGTGGGGGGGCGGCTATAGGGTCTAGGGCAGAACAGCAGGAGGACACTGGGGGCTCACCCACGTCCAGGACATCCAGTGTGTGTGGGGGGGCGGCTATAGGGTCTAGGGCAGAACAGCAGGAGGACACTGGGGGCTCACCCACGTCCAGGACATCCAGTGTGAGAACATCAGATCTCGCTGAGCCCAGGCGATTGGTGGCCTCCACCCAGATCTCATAGGGAGTGAAGAGGGCCAGGTCTTTGGGAATACGACACGAGTGAAGGCCCACAGTGTGATATTCCTCACACGTGTTGTCCTGACCATACCACCTGTGGAGGTGGGAAGAGTCCCTTTTGAGTCCTTAGACCTGTTTCCTGTAACCCCAGGGTTCACCAGGAACATATTTGATCAGAGAAGGCAAGTATCGCCTGAAGTCACACAGCAAGGCTGGGCTGGGCACCAACCTCAGCTTGTACTTGAGGGAGTAATTGGTGTGTAAGAATGTCTCCCCGTGTGTACCCGGTGTCCAGCGGCAAGTGAGGTCCTTCATATTCCGGGACCAGCAGCTGATGTTGAAGGGCTTCTCAGGGGGGACTGTGAGAAAAAGATGACAGCTTTTCTAAAGCAGCTAAGTACACGGGGGAGAGTGCAGCCACAGCTGTCCCCAGAGCTGCAGTGCCTGTACTGGGTTTGACCATGCCTGCATGCTAGTTCTTTTTCCACCCAGACTGCCCATGGTTCCGCCCCAGGACAGAGGACCCATGCTCTACTCTCTAAACTTGTCATTGCCACCCCCCCATCTATCCCTGGGTGTCCTGGGGCCCCACTTACGGCCAACATAGAGGCAGGAACCAGCCAGAATACTGCCATCCCGGGCGTGACACACCAGATTGTCCCCTGACTGCTGCCTAGACCCATTAAGGTTAGCCAGGGCCAGGGCCAGAGTGGAGGTGTTAAGGAGGCGGGATAGTTCGGAGGGCAGGCGGCGACCATTGAGGGTCCAGTAGAGACCCTCAGCGGTGGCCCCAGGTGTGTCTCCATGTATAGAGCAGGTGGCTTGCAGGGAGGAGCCGATGAGAAGAGTGGGGTCCTGGGGGCTGATCACAGCTGTGTCTGGGGTCAAAGGAGACACTTGTCAGGCACGGGATGAGCCCACTTCAAGTCCCTCACCCTGCCCAGATGTTCAAGAGTCACGAAATTTTGAGCAGGTATTCACCCATTTTACAGATAAAAAACAGAAACAGTGAGGCATTAGCGCTCACTGAAGCTGAGGCAACAAACTCAAGGCCAAGGCCAGCACCTTCCCCAGAGAAGTGCTGTCTGAGTGTCACTCCAGCACTTGGGGGTGGAGGCAGGAGAGCCAGCAGTTCAAGATAACCCTGGAGTACATAGTTGAGCCTAGCTAGAGCTACAGGACACCTTACCTCAAAAATTAATCTACCAATCAGGGGCCAGTGAAATGGCTCAGTACATAGAGGAGACTGCAGCTGAGCCTGAGGACCTGAGTTTGAATCTAGGACTTATACAGTGAAGGGAGAGGACTAACTTCTACAAGTTGTCCTTAGACATTCACATGCTACAACATACATGTACATACACAAGCACAAAATACATTTCGGGGTTTTGGGGAGAGGGTGAGAACAGGGTCTCACTGTATCCTTAGCTAGCCTGGAATTCAGGCATTAGTCTGCCTCCCAAATGCTGAGGTTAAAGTATGCAATTCTGCTGAGTGACAATGCAGGTCTTTAATCCCAGCACTTGGGAGACAGAGGTAGGTCGATCCCTGAGTTCGAGGCCAGCCTGGTCTATAGAGTGAGTTCCAGGACAGCCAGGACTACACAGGAAGCCCTGTCTCAAAAAACCAAAACTGAAACCAAACCAAACACAAACAAGTATATTTTCATGCCCCATCAAAACCAAATAAAAATTTAAAAACATTAGTCATAAATGCCTACTCAAATCTAGGTAAGTACTTTCTATTAATTTATTGTGGCTCCCTGTGTGTGTGTACATCGTAACAGATGTGTGGAGGTCAGCTGGCTCCAGTCTGCTTCCTCCTTCTACCATGGGGTCCAGGGATAGAGCTCAGGTCATCTTGATTGGAGCCACGTGCCCTTACCCACCAAGCTGTCTCACCAGTCTATAAACATTTTCTCTTCTCTTTCTTTTCTTTTCTTCACAGGGTCTCACTACCTAAACCGCACTGACTTGAAACTTGGAATTCTCCTGCCTCAGCTTCCAGAGTTCTGGGATCACACATGAAAAACCAAGTATGGCCTGGCTTGCCAACTTCCTTCCTCTCCTATTCTTTGTCCTGGTGGTGTCTATTCTCTGATTCCCTAGCCTCACACGTTTCTGGGCAGTAGACATATCTAACATGTAAAGTCCTACCCTGGTAAATGTTTGTCATCCCAGCACCCAGGAGACCAGGGTAGGGGAATCACAAATTTGAGGCCAGTCTGCTATACAGTGAGACACTGTCCAGAGGAAGAGAGGTGAGCCCTGTTGGGTAAACCGAAGGGCAAGCTGAGGGACTGAGTCTTCGATTTTCCTCTATACCCTGCTCACATCCCAGTACACATGTTGGGGCTCTGCACAGGACAGCTCCTGTGTTATGAGCCACAAGAGAAGGGACAGCCACAAAAGGCCACATGCAAGGCCCTCTACAACTCCCAACAGGAGTCCTGACTCTCCACAATCAGACTTCCTAGGGCCACTGTGATGGCCACTTAGGAAGTGACCTCAAGCATGTGACCAACCCTGAGGGACCTCCCCCTTCTTGCCTACCCACCCTTACTCATACACTGGGACCTTAGGGGTACAACAAGGCCTAGGATATGAGAAGAACATACCCCAAGCCTCCCTGAGTTGTTTCCCCATCTGGTCATTGGCCATCCTCCCCATCTGGTCACTGGCCATCCTCGTCAGCCACACAGGATGGCAGGGTGGTGGGAGTTGTGGGGGGAAGTTTCACAGGAAACTCCCATGAGACCAGAAAGCCAGGGTGCCCTGGGAACCTAACTTCATCCAGTTCTTCTCTGAAGCCTCTTTTTCACTCAAGTGGAACAACTCAAGCTTCATTCATTCATTCATTCATTCACTCAGAGCCTACAGTATGCTAGGAACTGAGGTCACCATACGAATAACAAAGACACAGCAAAACACTTAACCTTACTAGCTGTGGTGGAGCACACATGGCAGAGGCAGGTGTGTCTGTGAGTTAGGAGATCAGCCTGGTAAACATACAGAGTGAGTGCCAGGTCAGCCAGGGCTAACCCTAGAAACCTGTCTCAAAAAGCCAGAAGTAAAGAAAAGAAAAAGTCACAGAAACAGAAAAGAAAGGGAGGAAGAAAAGGAGGAAGAGGAGAAAGGGGCAGGGCTGTAGCCTTGTGTGTTTGAGGCCCTGGGAACCGTTACCAAGAGCCAAATTGGGCAAGGTGGGGCTCCATGTGCAAAGGCCCTGGGGTAGAAGCAAAGGAAAGACTAGGGAAGACTGCAAGGCTCTCAACCCTGAGGGAAGAAAACTGAGTCCCGGGCTGGAGTGAGAGGACAAAGAATATTGAAAAACAAAAACAAAAGCAAAAACAAAAAACAAAACCCAATTCCCCAAGAGGCTCAGAGAACGGGCTGCACCCACCCCCAGGCTCCCATTAAGAAGCTAAGCTGCAGCCCTGAACGGTCGCTCAAGCCTCAGATGGATGAGGTGGCACCAACGTGGTTCTTGGTCCGGGCCCTGAATGATTTCTCCCGGGCAAACTTGGCCTTGGGAGGAGGCGGGTCTTGCTGAAGCCTGCAATCGCAGTTGCATTTGGGGCTTGTCCCAGGGCTCAGCGGAGGTCTCGGCGTCCGTGCGAAGGAGCAGGAGGAGCAGGCCAGAGCGGAGGCGGCGGGGGCCAGGGGGCCGCCCCGGAGGTCCCAGGCAGCCAGCCGCCCGCTAATTCAGAATTCCTTCGGCATGAACTGGGACGTGCCAGCGTCTCTACCCCGGCCCACCCACCGCTTCCTGCCTGGGCGCCCCCCTCAGCAGGGTGGGAAGCACTGCCCCGACCCAGGACCCCACTGTCTGCACTCCTGGGCGATGATCATACCCCTCTGTCCCTCCCCAGCCTTTGTCTGGCCAGGAAGGGGACTCTCTGGGGGGTCCTGGCTGGGGGGTAATGCCCTTTTACCACACCAGCCTAGCTTGGATTCGCCGGCAGCTGCCCTTCGTGGCTTGAGGGGGGAGGGGGCAAGGCCAAGCCAGGTTGGACAGGCCAAGTTTTCTCCTTAGAGCAACTGGTACACAACTCAAGAGAACTTAGTACACCTGGCACCCCCTTCCCTATTTCCCTCCGTAAACCAGGGAAGCCGTTCTCTGGGCTGGCACCCTGGAATACACAGGGACAGGACTCCAGTCTCCCTCTTGGCTTCCACAAACAATGGGCCAAAGCCACTGGGGACTGGAGAGCACACATGCCAAGCTAGACAGGCAGCAGCTGACAGCAGCCCCCTAAGCCTGGAGAGGGAGACACCCCTCCTTTTTCCTTCCCTCTTCCCCTCCTTTCCCCCACAAAGCTGGGGCCTATACACGCTTCTTTCCCCTTTCCCAATGCGGAGTGGCTGCCGTTATTAAAAAGAACACCATGTGTTTTAAAAGGGAAAAGTGTGAGATTCCCTGAAAGGCCAACGGGAAGGTGGCCTCCATCCCAGCCGTCCCCCAGGGGTCCCCATCTCCTGTCCCGCTGGTACCTGCATACACTTTTACGACCCACCGGCCGGCTGGTCAGGTGTTAAGACACACCGTAAGTACAAACAGATTGCAGAGGTGTGAGAACCACTTAGTTAATTTCTCTCCCCCTTAAAGGAAAAAACACACGCGCCACCCCCACTCCGCCACCTTCGTCTGTTGCTCTGCATGCAGCCCGCCCGGAAACAAAGCTTAGCGCTATTGGTAGCATTCAAAAACTACCCAGGCTTGGCAGCAACACCAACTCCCCGGAAAGATCCTGGGTGTCAACCCATCACCTGCCCAGACGCCTTGGGCAAGCAGGAGTGTGGGTTCCTATCCCCTGACGGGAGCGGGAGGGCGTCCACAGACACCCCGGAAAAATTGCACAGACTACTAGCCCCAGAGCAGCAGCGCAGCGTGGTGCCCCCGCGGTGTGGCCTGTGTCTCCCGATGGGGTCCTGAGAGTGGTTGGGAAAGATCTCCAGTGCACTCGGCCATATGTGTACCCCGGTGTGGCCTCCCCTGTGAAATGAATGTGGGACCACGAGTGCGTGCGTGTGTGCGTGTGTGTGTGTGTGTAGGATGGAATGCGAGCGCTGCGATGGTGTGCGAATACGCATCTGGGCTGCAGCGCGCGTCGGAGGGCAGGGTGACGGGACATAAGCCAGTGGGGCTCTTTTGTGTGTCTTTGGGTGTGTCTCAGAGAGGGTCTGGATGTGGAGACCGCATCCCGGCGGAGATGTGTGCGTTGGGTGATGAGGACTCAAGGCCAGGAGTTCCTCCTGGGACAGTGGGGTTCTCTCGGCAGCTGATCCCCACTGGGTGCCCCTTAGACAATGAAGTCTGGGCTCGCGGTGCCCGGACACGCTTGCTCTCGCGCCTCACCAAAATTTCAGTCGCTAGAGGCTCTCAACCCAGCGCAGCCTAAATGAGCCCGGTGGTGAGTTCCACCAGTGAAGAGAACTTCGAGGATACCAAAGCATGGGGTCCGCTATAGGGGGGAGGGGGCGGCACTGGCCTCACGGAGAGGCAAGTCCCGGGGGACCCCGGGCCGCATGCCAGGCGGACAGAACAAGAGGGCTCACGATAACGCCCCACCCTCCCCCCAGGGCTCATCACTTCACGGGGGGAGGGGACCCCACTCCGCGCCAGCACCCAACCCAACGCACCCAAGCGTGCGCCCCCGGCCAGGGAGGCTTCTCTTCCTTCCGCTCTGATATCCAAGACACAGACGTGCGCCCCGAGGCGTCCCACCACCCTGAACTGGGGGTGGGGGGGTCTAAGGACACTGCAATGTCCTTCAAAACGAGCCTGGCTGGACAGCCTCGTAAAGGAGATCCAGATAAGAGGCCTCTGATGTACAACTTGATATTCTTGGGCTGCTAGGTGGTGGTACCGTGAGCCCTACAGGTGAGGGCGCCCCGAGGGCCGCCTTTCTTTGTTCCCGGGCCGTCCAGGTGGCGCTCGCGCCCCCTCTTCCATCCCCCGCGACTACCCCCCAGGGCGCCCGATCCCGGCTTCCCGGGGGAGGTGGGGAGCAGGGCGCACTGTACTCACGGGCTCCCGATCCGCCCCGAGGCACCCCGAGGACACAGAGCAACAGAGGCGACCACAGCCAGGACAGCGGCCGCAGCGGCCGCCGCGCGGATTGGGCGGCGGGGCCCGGGCGACCGGCGGGCATGGGGGTGGCGCGCAACGGGCGGTGACTGCAACGCCGGTATGGGGCGGGGGCGAGTCTGCGGGGTGCAGATTAGGGCTCGGGTCCGCACGCACGTCACTGGGCGCGGACAGCGAAGGCCGGAGCAAGTCTGAGCAGCCGAAATTGACAAGGCGCTAATGCGCCGCTCGCCCCGCCCGGCCCCGCCCCGCCCCCGGCCCGGCCCCTGGGGGGGGGTGATCGCGGGCCCCGCACCGGCCTTCCCACCGCCCGCGGGCACCGCGCGCCCCGCCCGGCTGGCCTCCGCCCAGTCACCACTCCTGAGCGTCCCATTCTCCTGCGCGAAGCCCCCCACTCCTTCCCCACCCACCCGTGGGACCTCCCTCTCCGGTCCCGCCCGTCCCAGGCTTCCCACCCCCTCATCTGGTATCCTGTACCCTTAACTCCAAATGGGTTCCTAGCTCGTAGCCCTGGTGCCTTTCCAGGATCCCCTCCAGTCTACTGGGATCCTTCCTATCCGCCTTCCCCGCCCCTCTTACTGGGGCCCCCAATACCCAGTTGGGTTCGCCACACACACATCAAGCAGTACCTGAACCCTGTTCATTCTCTCTTTCAGCTCTTCTTCTTTCCCCAGAGAGTTTGAAGTTGTCCCCAGTCCCCTTGCCCTGGGCGCACGGGTCCCAACGGTCCCCACCCTAAGCCTTCATTCTGCTTCTTCCATCCTCGGTGCGCAGCCTCGTCCCGCGCAGGGAAAAAAAAAAAGCCGGAAGGCAGGGAGTCTCCGGCCTCCAGTCCCTTCTCGCCTGTCACATCTGCGGGTATTGGGAATGGGGATGTCTGGGAGCGCGCGCAGCGAGCCCCTATGAGTGGGCACATGGGGAGAAGTGTGTCCTTTGGAGAACGGGAACGAACCCCGCATTCCTAGTTCCCAGAAGGGCATCGGTGCAAAAGAGTTCTCCCTAAACTTCTTCACATCCCCCCCCACGGAAAAATCCACTCAGCGGCCCGCGGGTGGGGTGCGCCACGCGGTGAGTAATCACTGCGTCGGCCGCCGCCCGCCAACTTCAGGTAACGCGGGCAGCCTGGAGCAACGCAGAATTATCTCCGATTGAGCGCAGAGTTCTTTCTCTGGGTTATTTTTGTTGGCCACTGTTTGGGGTTTTGGGGACCCCTCCCGGACCAGCCCAGCCCTGGCATTTCATCTCTCTGATCGCTTCTTCGTCTCCGCCCTATCCGGATGCCCACGAAGGAAGGTCTCTGGCCTGCAAGGTCTTTGCTGGTGGGGCGGCGCTCGAAATGCGAGTTCCCGGGTGGTCCCACCCCACGGGTTGGGTAAAGGCCCCCCAGCCACAGCTCCCTGAGAGTGAAGGGCTCGACGTCTCCTATACAGCCGTTCCCTTGGAGGCTCAGCCCCTTCCTTAAATGTCCTCCCAAGTAGCTTCAAATGACAAAGGAGGGAAATAAAAACTAAGGCGGCCACTGCCATTTTACTGGGGGCAAACCAGGCCTCTTGTGCCTCAGTTTCTTCTTTTGTCCAGTGGGTAATTTGGGGCCAACTAAAAAGTTTACGTGGAAAGAATCAGTACAGGGTAAAAATCCTCCCAAATTAAAAATCTGATTAGCACAGTAGGGTGCAGAGGTGGCACTGGCCTGCAGGTCCCCTCTGAGAATCAATGTGGCCAGGTGGTCTAGTGTTCCGTGGTGATGGTGGGTCTTGGCGACATTTCCAGGATCATTGCCACCCCTCCCCCACGGCGCCTGCTTCGCTCCGGTCTCTGTATAGGTAAGGAGGTAGGAATCTCAGCTCCTGAAAGGCTTTTGAAGCGAAGATCTTAAAATTTTTTCCCGAATGTTCCTCCTCCCAGTCCCGGGTGGAAAGGGCTAACTTCCCCTGTGCACCCAGGTGCTGCAGGCAACCGCCTGAGAGCCGCGGGACTGAACGCTTCCCCTTCGTCCCACACGTACAATCCATCAGCAATCCGGTCGGCCATGGTTCCAGAACACACCCCCATCCTGAGCTTCTGACACCCCTCCTGGTCCAGGCCCCTCTCCCTGGGATGTTGCAAGGCCTCCTCTGGGGTTCCTTCCGCCTTCCTCCTGGCTCTGTTTCACCACAGGCAGAGAGGGCTTTGAGAGAAGTGAGATCCAGCTCTGCCTCGCCACCCCGCGCCCACACCATGTGCTTCCCCTCTCCTGTTCGCTCGCTGTTTGGGATCCTTGTTTTCAGGAGCCTTAGTTCTTTGCCTGTGGCTTCGGGAAAACTTCCCTCGCGCTTTTTGTGAATTCCCACTACTCCCCAGCGACACCTTCGCTCTTTCACCGTCTTTGCAACGTAGTCCTTCAAAGCTCCTGCTTTGACACTTCACTTTGCTAGTCCTGAATACATGAGGGCCCCCAGACCCCATGCTGCTGGGCCCAGTGAGGGACAGAAGAGTTCAGTAAATACAAAAAGAAAAAGCCATAAAAGAATCCTGTCTCTCCATGAAGCCAGAAAACAGTACCAGCTCCTGTCCTGCAGCTGGTTTCAAAGTAGGGGAGCACACACCGCACTTAGCTATGCTGGGTTTCAGAGTAGGGGAGCACACACCACACTTAGCTGTCTGACCCACGCTGGCAGACAGCCCTCTCTGGTGTTTGACCTCTGCCCTCTGGATGACCTTTACACTTTGGGGCAAAGAAGTTGACCTTAAGGTGCACCCACCCTTTCCCTGTGTGCCCATGGAATTAACTCTTTCCTCCCCAGTCCAGGCCTTTCTTTGCTTAGGAAAGGAAGGTAGTCTCGGTGTACTTTCTGACAAATATTGACTAAGTCATTGAAGGAGGCTGGGAATGTTAGAAGGGGCGGGTGGATGGAAGGACTCTTTATTCGCCCTGAACTCTTTACCCAGGGGTCTCCTGTGGAGGAGCAAGGCAGGTTTAAATCAGGGTAATTTCCCTAGCCTCAGATTCCCAGATGAGAACCTCTAAAGCTTTGGAAGAGCAACAGGACCAGTAAAAATCAAAGCCTGCCGGACGGAGGACAGGGCTGGTACACGCCCTTCCCTGTGACCCGACCATTCCTCCAGGAGCGCCCCTCCCCCTCCTGCCTGTACCTGGCCGTGCTCTGGGCAATCGGCTAGTGAGGATCTGGTTGAGGGCCTATGGGTGTCCCAGCCTTTCTTCTCGGGTCAGCCTAGACACTGGGACACCAAACCTCAATTTTATAGTGTTTTGCAATTTAAGTACTAGATATGGGATGTGGGGAGGTCCCAGCGTGGGCTTGTGTGCTCTGGGGCCACCAAGCCTGGCGCCCTTGTTCCTCTGCACCCTCAAAGACTGGTGCTGAGTCCCAGCCGTATGGGGGAGCACAACACCCCTCCTCCCATCGCTCCCCCCTCCCCCGTGTCAGCAGGCAGCGGCGCCACCCAGCCTTGCCCGGCTGGACTCTGCTTGGGGGTGGGGGTCAGCAGGGTCGTGATGAGGGCGGCCAGGGACAAAGGGCGCTTGTCTGCGGCCTGCCTTGACCGGGTGGCTGCTTCCCGGACGCCGGGAGTCCGCTGATTCACGCGGACAGCGCCCCCCGCCCCCGGCCGCGCCGCCCCGGGGGGTAGGAAGTGGGGGGGGAGAAAGTGGGGCGGCGGCGAGTCAACTTTCCCTCTTAAGCCCCGAAGGAATGTCGGCGGATTTCCTGAAATCCGACCCCGGCCGCCCGCCGGCCGCCCGCCCCTCACCTGGACCAGCTCCCTCGGGAACGCCAGGAGGGGCGTCGGGGCTCACCTGGGGGGCCGGGGTCAAGTCCTCTTCCGCTTACCCCCAGCGGCCTCGAGGAGCGGAAAAGGAGGGGGGTGCTGGAAGCCATCAAACTTACTTTTAGCCCTGGGGTACCCCGACCCAACCCCTCATGCCTCAGTTTCTCTATCTGCAAACAAGCATGGGACGTCATTTTTTACACTGGACGATGACACCCCCTATCTCCCCCCAACGGTGTCACGTGCCCCAAGCTGGCCTTATTTTTTCAGCCATCCTCCTGTCTCAGCCATCCCTGTTGAGACTGTCAGGCCCGCCTTGTCTTTAACCCCCATCCTCCCCCGCCCCCAGTTTGGCAGTCTCTGCTAGCCCTCTTCTGTATCCTGTCACCTAGGCCCATCCTCTGTGCCATTCCGGGTTCCAACGACCTAATTTGGAAAGGGGACAGCCCTACCCTATAGGGTTTTTGTCAGAGAAAAAAGTCATGGCAAGAAAATCTTTGTTGAAAGGAGTGTTTGTTTGAAATTGAATGAAGGACCGTAATTGCGGAAGGGTTAAGTGCCCGGGACTCTGCAAATGACAAGTGTGAACTTGAATTCCGGCTCTGCCCAGGCGTCCGGATGCCAGGCTTCCCACCTGTAAATTGGGGAAACAGGCTTTGTGTTTGGATTATTGAGCCAGGGTCTCATTCTATGGGCCAGGCTGATTTAGAACTCACGTCCTAGCTCAGATTGACTTTGACCTCGTGGCGATCCTCCTGCCTCAGCCTTTTCACGTGTTGGGATGATGGGCATACGCCAAGATGTCCGACTTAGGGAAACAGTCGGGGTCCCAGAGTACAGGGACAGTGCTCGGGGTGCGCTGGTGGAAGAGAGGCCCAGCCCTGGAGACGCGGGGGAGGGGCCGCGCCGGGATCCAGATGTTCAGGTCCGCCAGGCACAGCCGCGCCTGATTAAGCCACGTGGGGGCCGGCCCAGGCCGCTGAGATGAAAGCGAGCGGCCGGCGGGGACCCGGGCGCGCCAACCCCTCCTCCTGGCCGGAACCTGCGGCTCCCTGTGACCCGACGACCCTGCGAGCGGCCTCCTCGTCTACTGGGGCGGAGCGACGGGGCGCGCGGGCCGCAGGCACCTGTGCCAAGCAGGCCACTGGGGCTCAGAGCTCCCGCCCTGGCTCCCGGACGGAGGAAGCCGGGGAGACCTCCGAACCCAGAACGGAAGCCACAGTGTCCCTGTTTGCCTCGTTTTCCCACCAGATGGGAAAAGTGAGCGGCCCAGAGGCCTTGTTAGAGTGGTGGGAGCCTCCGAGTCCCAGGAAGACAGTGGGTTCCCTCGGGTCTGTTTTTGCACTGAAATGGAGGGAGACCACCTTAAGTATTGCGCCCTCAAGTTCTTCGAGGACTCTTGGAGGAGGCAGCTGCCCCTAGAGTACCTCCCCTAGAGTCTTAGTGTCCCGAAGCAGGCCAACTGTGGCTGGTGGTCGGCTGGTTTCCGAGCCCTCAGATGCTTCAAATCCACCCTGGCTCCAGCTCTATAGCCCTGCTCTCCTGTCCTCCCTTATTCCACTTCCTCTCTCCACTCTCAAATCTTTGTCTTCCTCCTCCTCCTGGTCCTCAAACACTTCTTGTTTCCCCTCCCTGTCTTCCTCCTTTCCATTTTCACCCCTCCCCTCCCCCACTTTTCGTTCTCTTCCTCTACCTCCCCTTCATTCTACCTCCCCACCCCCATCTCCTTCCTACCCCCCTCCATCCTCCCAGGCCTTCAACTTCTTCATCCTCTTGGTCTCCTCTTTCTCCTCTTTCATCGCCCCGTCCACACTCCTCTTCCTTGCTCTGCCTCCTTCCTTTTTTAAATTCCTTGACGAAGGATCCTGGATGTTCCCTGCCCGGGTTGCTCTTGGCCTCCATCCCTGAGTGGCCTGAGATAGGCCTGTCACCCTATCTAGCCAGGTCCTCTTTGGCATCCCCGGCCGCAGATCCAAGTCCGGGCAAAGACCCGGACAATGAGTATCAAGACGAAGTCTCCGACCCGGGTGGAGGTTCACCTGCCCGCCTCGCTCGCCGCAGGCCCTCCCCCCCACTTCCCAGGCTGCCTCGCTCAGTGACGTCAACACCCGGTCCCGCATCCCGACGCCCGCACCGGGGGCCCGCGCTGCGCACGTTCAGCCATGGCTGCGGTAGCGTTACCGCTGCTGCTGTTGTTGGCGTCACCGGTGACCCCAACCCCAGTCCGCGACCCCTTCGCTCCGCAGCTCGGGGACACTCAGAGGTGCCAGCAGCGGTGTCGGCAGCGCCACCCTGGCTCGCTGCCTGCGCAGGTAACAGAGGGACTCTTAGGAACCCAGTCACTGAAAAAGCAGAGGGACCTGAGTGCAGGACCCTCAGGTCCAGGAGGGGATGCGAATTCCTGGTATGCTAGTGCTGGAGAAATTGGGGTCCTCAGAAGGGGCCTGGATGGGGGAACCTCGGATGCGGGAGAGGAGGTCTTTGCCAGGAGGAAAGTGCTGACGTGGGGTCCCTCAGGTTGGCAGGGGGAATGCGGGATTCTGAGAGTACTTAGAGAGATGTGGGAGCCAGAGAGTCTCTAGAAGTAGTGGGGAAACAGGGTGGAGATCCTGAGGAGTGGGAGGAGCTGAGGTGCCTGCAATGAGGGTGGCTTGAAGGGGGGAGGGGTTACTCAGAACTGTCCTTCCTTCAAGGAAGGGGTGAATTGGCACCTGGGATGAACACTGTAAGTGGGGACATGCCCAAGGGAGGCTGAGACCTGCGCCAGAGAGGTCCTGGAGCTCACCCCACAGTCCAAGGATGCTTGGGTGCTGTCCCTGCTTCCCCCATGGGCTTTTTTCTCTTCCCACATTCCTCACTGCCTTCCTGGAGCCAGCTCTGCTCCAATCTGTCCCCCAAGTACAAGCTCTCTGCTTCTCTCTGAGAAGCCCTCTACCAGCCTCGATCCTGGAGACTTGTGAAGTCCACTCCTCCAGCCAGGTCCTTCACTATCCAGCTTGTTTAGAAAGCTGCCTTCTGTTTCTCCGAGGGTACTCCCCTCCCTCCATGATGATCCCGGCATTCTGAAACCTCACTGCAGCTCATGGATTCTAAGGGGGACCCCAACCTCCTTCTCCTGGTCCCTTTGCTTGAGCCTCTATCTCCCTTCCCAGCCTGAGCCAGAGGGTCCCTCAGAGTCCCCAAATAACAAGGCCATCCTGACCAGCGCTTGTGAGCGTGGCTGTCGGCTTTTCTCCATCTGCCGCTTCGTGGCCAGGAGCTCTAGGCCCGATGCCACAGAGACAGAATGTGAATCAGGTGAGTCCTCTAGGGCTGGGTGCACCTCGGGGCTGTGCTGTGGCAGAGGTATCCTAGGGCGCAGCTCCCAGTGACTCCATCGTGTGGCCCACAGCATGCACTGAGGCTTATGTGAAGGCAGTGGAGCAACGGGCCTGCAGTGAAGGATGCTGGGGCCAGATCCCTGAACCTGAGACCCAGCTGGAGCAGAAGGTAAACCCCCTAACCTACCAATACCCATCTCAAAATCAAGCACTTCCAAGAAAGACTGTGTGGCTTCTTTCCCTGAAAGGGCTTAGTGAGTACAGCTGAGGGCAGGGCAGGGCAGGGGTCCCTGCTGGATACTGAAATTCTGGTTTTCTCAAACTAGTTGTCTAAATCAACACAGCCCAGTCTCCCAGCATGAGTTTGTTGACAGTTCTGTCTTGGTTTTCCCTTTCCAGGAATTGGCTTTGGACCCACCCAGTGGGACCCTCTCCTTACGGGACCTGTTTTCCATGTTCTACAATGACCTGATGAGTTCTGCCCAAGGCTTCATATCCTCCACTTGGACATATTCCCTTCAGACAGACAACCGGAAGGTGGTGGTGTTCCAGGTGAGAGGGTAATGACATGGTGAACCTGAGTGGCATCCCATGGTCACCTCAGGTATATGAAGTCCTCACAAGAGAACTTCAGGTAGCATTACATCCAAGAACTCTGTTCTTGCCATTCATGTAGGTCCCAGTGACTGAACTCAGTTCTTGGGGCTTGGCAGCCATTACCTTAGTTCATTGAGCTATATTACCTGTCCTCCATTTGGGACTTTACCTGAAAAGGGGTTTACTCTGATTGGCACTGGGGGGGGGGGGTCACATGACCATGTTAGTCAATCACAGTAATTCTGTGTCCTTGGCCTGGGCATCTTCCTGTTCCTAGGGATTATCAGGGGGGTTAAGGCAAATGGATGCAGCCCATGGGATAGTGTTCTCTTGCTTGACTCTTAGGAGAACTGGGGGCCACCTGGACAAGGAACTCTGGCCCTCTTGCATCTGAGATGAGCCTGCTTGGGCTCAGAGGGTATCTCTATAACATTTTGTTCCCTGCTCAGACCCAGCCTGTAGTAGAGAATTTTGCATTCCAAGGGAGCCATCTGCAGCGAGTGGAGGTGACCTGGAGGGGGTCCCACCCTAAGGCCCTAGAGGTGCACATGGGTAAGATTACAACAGATCCATGATCAGGGTCACAGGATCCATAGTCTCCCAGGGTTCATGGTCCACCTCCACATTCTGTGGGTCATATCCCAGGATCCCTTGCACCTCCACTCAAGCCCTGCACATCCTCCTGTCCAAGTCCTGGTGCCCATTCCCCACTCCTTATGCAACTGGCCTCCTAGCTGAGACTGGAGCTGAGATGCCCCTACCTTTCAGACCCCACAGGCCCCTTGGGCAAAGTGAGGAGGGCTAAGCCCCGAGTGAAGACCAGCAGAGCCAAGGTAGAGTCTGAGGACCAAGGAGAGAGTGACTTTCTCAGTTGCATGTCCCGGTAGGTGCCATTCATTGGGCTGGGCTGGGCACAGAGGTGTGAGGCTCAGGCAACTGAGCGATGCCTGTCCTGGGGACAGGCGCTCCGGGCTGCCTCGGTGGGTCCTGTTCTGCTGTCTCTTCCTATCTGTCCTGATCATGCTATGGCTGAGTTGCTGCACGCTGGTCACTACACCAGGCCAGCACCTCAAGTTCCAGGTGAGTAACAGTCCTGGTGGCTAGGGGCTGCATGCTGGGGAGTCCTGCTTGCCCTGGGAAGTCAGACAAGGCTCTTTTGCCCCAATCTTACAGCCTCTAACTACAGAACAGCACAAGGGCCTCCTGGTGGAGTCTGACTGGCCCTTGTCCCCGCCCCCGCTACCTGCCTATGAAGACAGCCCCCCGCCTTACAAGTGGAAGCTTGACTTGACCACGCTGTAATCTCCCGCCTTTTTGCAAGTGCAGGGGTTTCTCCACGTTCACTCACTCTGTACCTTAAAGTCCAAGGTCAGGGTGGGGACCAGCCTTGGGATCATCCACCCCCCCAGTCTTCCCTCCCTCTCTTGCCAGCACATCCCTCAGTCCCCTTGAGACAAATGGACCTGAGTGGCTGGGAGAGGAGGGTCTGGCCTCTCCCACCTTGTCTTGCTTTCCTAGAGGCTGGCTTTTTGACATTTCTCACAAGTTCTGAGTATGGAATCTCATCTGTGTCGCTTTCTTTTTCTTTCTGTGTCCTCGCTGTGGGGCTGAGGTCTCAGGGGTTCCTCTCTGCTAAGGTTCTTTTTCTTTATCTTTAGAGACCCAACCCCACAAGGACAGAGTGGTGGGAACTCCCTCCTGGGAGGAGATAAGGAGACATAAACCTTTAAATAAAGTGAATAAAAGATAGGGTTGCTGAGCCTGCTTCAGTCTGTGCCTGCCCTAGGGTGGGCTGGGGTAGGG
>JANHMN010000015.1:56242196-56259770 GCA_030674055.1 Rhabdomys pumilio
TGAGCCTGCTTCAGTCTGTGCCTGCCCTAGGGTGGGCTGGGGTAGGGCTGAGTGGGTTGGGTCCTTCCAACCCAGGAGAAGCCCAGGAAGTTCTTAGAGCAGGAGGGACACAAACAGGTCACAAACCTAACGAGTGAATGTCCCTGACAAAGCCTGTCCTACCTGTAGCTTGAGTAAGGTTGTGCCCCTTCCTGGACCTGATGTCCCTCCGGTAAAATCAGTAGGTTACCCTTTGAAGAAGTCTGCTGATAATTTTGTGGTTATCTGACATCCTTTCTTTCTCTTAGGGGCAGAGCTCTGACCCACTGCAGACAGACTTAATACCCCTGGTGGAGGAATGAGATCCTAGGCATGAGTAACACCCTGAGTCCCACACTGGGGGATTCTAGGCAGGGCTCTACCCCTGAGCCACGCCCCAATCCAGCCCCTCACTAGGGGATTCTAAGCTGCCTTTTCAGTCACTGAGTCATACCTCCTGTCTTTATTGTGCTGACTTTGCTTTTAGTTCATGTAGGCCAATCAGGTCTAGAACTATCACTATTCCTCCCTGTGTCTAAAAGCTAAGGTAACTGACATGTGCTATTAGACGCTCTTGCAATGACTTCTGGAATGTATCCTCAGTAGCATGAATTCTGTGCACAGGCTGCAGAGGGCCTGTGCTAGAGCACTCTTGTGGCAATCCAAATACCCTGTCACTCTCCCTGGCACTGGGAAACAATGACCCCCTCCACACACTAAGTGGCTACTCTAACCAGTTAACCCAGCTCCAGTCCTCACCTCTCAGTAGCCTCCATTCTTCCCGGGCCTCTCCCTTATTGTAACCCCATGCCAGAACCCTCACCTCCTGAGCCCCGTTGGTTTCCATAACAGCTCCAGATCCTCTTGCCCTTACATTATAGCCCTCTCCAGCTTCCCTCCAAGTCCTATCTGATCAAGAACAAGTTTGATACTAACATGGATGTCTCCTGGTTCCTATTGTCATACAGCACCCCCAAGTACAACTGTACCATCAAGGTCCCTAGAATCTAGTCTGGGGGACACCAACCCTTGCTCACTGTAATCTGGTCAGAGGATTACAGATATCTCAGCCCTCCCTCTCTCTCTCTCTCTCTCTCTCTCTCTCTCTCTCTCTCTCTCTCTCTCTTTCTCTCTCCCTCTCCCCCTCCCCCCTCTCTCCTCTCTGTCTCTCTATCTCTTTCCCCTTCCCTCTCACTCCCTCCCTTATCCAGGCTGGCCTGGAACCCTTGACCCTCCTGCTTCCATCTCCCAAGTGCTGAAATAGCAGGTATGGGCCACTATGCATAGTTTATACAGTTATGAGGATGGAGTCCTGGGTGTCAAAGGCATGCTAGACAGGTCTCTGTCAACAGAGTTCAGCCCTTTTGATCCAGGTTGAACCTGTTACTTGTGTCTCTCTTTAGCCGCTTTGGCTTTGGCTTTGGCTTTGCTGCCTTCTCAGCATGATCCATTCAGATCACAGGATTTGCAACACCTCGGGGACACCTGGGATGGCTTGGGAAGGACTCAAGTATCCCATGAGGAATTCAAGGCTGCTCTGCCAGTTTTTTTTTTTTTTTTTTTTTTTTTTTTTGGTTTTTCGAGACAGGGTTTCTCTGTGTAGCCCTGGCTGTCCTGGAACTCACTCTGTAGACCAGGCTGACCTTGAATTCAGAAATCCGCCTGTCTCTGCCTCCCAAGTGCTGGGATTAAAGGTGCGTGCCACCACTGCCCGGCTGCTCTGCCAGTTCTTAGCCGCTGGTTTCTACCAGAATGTTAGGAAAGAGAATCCTCTGTGACCACATAGCTGACAGCCAACCTTGAAGGTTGCCAGGCTCCTGAAACCTTAGTTTCCCCACTGGTCTCCAAGGTTCTGTTTGTGACCATCTGGAGTGGCATGCAGATCAGGTGGTGGTAGATGTCTGGCTGGCTTCCTGGCAATCTACAAGAACATCTATGTGTCAGGGTAGCAGAGGGTTGTCATGGGAGCCAGCAACCTAGTTCCCTGGTGACAACAGCCCACAGTAGCTCTGCCACCAGGGCTTGGAGCAGATGGATCCAGACTCAGTTGTACTGCAGACAAAACACACACACTCTGGACACTTTGAGGGAAAGGCAGGGATTCCTGGCCTCCCGAAGGGAACTGAGAGCAAAGGTCAGATTCCCACACTAGAGGCTTGATCACCAGAAGGGCTGTTCGTTGTGCCCCAAAGGCTGTTCCCTGTGCACTCCTGACCAAGTCTTTGGCCTGGAATAATCTTCTGAACCTTCCAACCTTGGCCCACAACCTATGTCACAATGTCTCAACTCCAGTTTTTATCATGTTGACAATTAAGTAGTTGCTTGTTCACTTGTGTGATGATTGGTTTAATAAATGGTCCCTCTGCCAGATGTAACACGCTGGGCGTCTCAGTCTCAGTCGCAGCTGTGTCCCACACACTGAGGAAGCCATTCTCAATACATCTTTGTCGACACCCTCTTTGCTCCGCCTTGCCTCACTTCCCGCTTCCCACGGTGGCCCCATTGCTTTCCCTTGAGTTCTTTTTGGCACTTGATTAGGGCCTTCTGCATCATGTCCACCTGGAATATATTGGAGCATTCTGGACTTTTCTACAGTGTTTCAAAAATGTTTGAATGTTCTGGAACATTCTAGAATACATTCAACTCTTAACTAAAGCAGGGATGGCACCATTCCTTAGAAAGGCTGTCACTAACCTGAATAAAGCACTGGCTTCCCTCTTGAACACTTTCAGACTGCTACCCTTGTGCATTTCCTAACACCTGGAATGACCTTTTGTCCCTGGTCAGCATGCATGTTGTGGATTTATATTTTCCATTAGAATATATTTCACAAATGTTCTGGAACTCAAGGTCAGGGTTTTAGTCTGATAGGAGTGTACTTAAATTCTCAACAGTAGCTGAATCCTCTGTCTAAAAAAAAAAAAAACCCAAGGTGGACATCGCCTGAGAATGTCCTCTATACACATATTCACACACATGGATATCCTCATGAAGAAGCACATGCATACACAAGAAATAAAACCATACTGAATGGAGCTGCTTGCTTTCTGCTTTTCCTCCTTGTAGTGCTGAGATGACTTTGGGCATGTCAGGCCAGGGCTCCTCACGCAATCACCCCAGCCAAGGAATCAGCTTCTGTGAAATACAACTCAATGTCTAGAGCCATAGTCAGAAACTAGCAAATCAGGTTTCATAAATAGAGTCTTCCTAGGCCACCCTTGTACTATCTAGAACATTCCTGGAGATCTTTGCAGTCTGACCCCACCCCATTCCCAAGGACAGCTCTTTGCCCAGCCTGTCTTCATGGGTCAGCAAGGGCTGTTTCTCAGTCTCACACAAATAGGCTCCAGCCTGTCCTCCAATTCCAATGACATCGGGCTGCGTCGCTCTGGAGGTCTAGCGTGGATGAAGATTGACAGAGATTCCTTCTTTTTCCTCACTGCATTGCTGTCCCTTGAGCTGTTCCTGGCACTGAACAATGCTCATCCACCTTAGGTCCACCTGGAACATTCTGGACTCTTTTAGTACATTCTGAAAATTTGCCTAATGATTTTTTTTTTTTTTTTTTTGGTTTTTTTGAGACAGGGTTTCTCTGTGTAGCCCTGGCTGTCCTGGAACTCACTCTGTAGACCAGGCTGGGCTCAGACTCAGAAATCTGCCTGCCTCTGCCTCCCAAGTGCTGGGGTTAAAGGTGTGCACCACCACTGCCTGGCTCACCTAATGATTTTTGTATAACTCTTTTTTTTTTTTGTATAACTTGTATATATATATATTTTATAACTATAAGATTTTTGTATAACTAATCCACCTGTTGATGGATCTTTGAGATATTTTTAGTTTGTGGCAGTTTGTATTTATCTGTCTTGGTTTAGAAAAAAAAACCACAACAAGCTAAGAGCCTGGAAAGATGTTCCAGTGGGTAAAGGCTCTTGCCACCAAGCCCAAGAGTCTGACTTTGATCCCTGGGGCTCACATAGTCGTAAAGGGGAACTGACTCCCACCTGGTCACTGTGGCATGCACCTATACCTGCACACGCGTGTGCGCGTGCACACACACACACACACACACACACAACTCTAACCACCAACAGATCACTTAGAAGAGTGGGGAGGTGTCCTGCCCCAAAGTAATTTTCCATTTGTAGTTCAAAACGTGGCTTCACTTGGGAGTGAGAGATTCAGATCATGTCAAAGGTGCATCCTACACATCAAAATGGACTTCCTTTATTCTTTTTGCATCCATCTATAATTCATCTATCTGTGTCTATCATCATCTCTCCACCATCTATCCATCATTCATCTGTGTGTCTATCATCCATCCATTCATCATTCATCTATCTGTGTCTATTATCCATCCCTCCATCTACCCATCCCTCCCTCTACCCATCTACCCATCCCTCCCTCTACCCATCTACCCACCCCTCCCTCTATCCATCTACCCACCCCTCCCTCTACCCATCTACACATCCCTCCCTCTACCCATCTACCCATCCCTCCCTCTATCCATCTATGCTGAAGACTGGCACTGACCACAGGACACGTGTCCAGGGCAGAGGATGATTTGCAGGAATTAGCTCTCTCCTCCTGCCATGTGGGTTCCAAAAAGCAACGTCAGTTTGCTGGGCTTGGTGACAGGCATCTCCATCTGTGGAGCTGTCTGCCTTTCACACTCCTTTTACTTTCCTTGGAGAGAAGCTGCATAGCTCAGGCTGGCCACGAAGATGCTTTTCTATGCCTTGCTTTTACAGTGCTGGCCTGGAAGGTGTACATCACCACACACAGCCTAGATCATCATGTAAAAAAAAAAGATGGAGGAAACGGAAGGGCTGGAGGTTTCAGCTCAGAGCTCAATGATTAAGACTGCCAGGTGCTCTTGCCTGACACAGGTTCAGTTCCCAGAACCCACGTGGTGGCTCACAGCCGTCATCTTTGCATTGCCTGATCCTCTGTCATGTGATTGTGAAGCCCCAAGGCATCTGGACTTGAGACTGGGGTGGCACACAGACACGGTCCCCAGGCATGCTTTCTTGCTTGTCTCTAGACTGTGGCTGTATGTCTGACATGTGGGTTGAATCTGGACAAGTGTGAAGTGTGCACACATATGGACACCATTGATTGGGGCAGCATGTGTGGAGGGCATGCCAGCTATGGGCCTCTCTGCCAGTCAGGTTGAGCTTGCATACAGCACAGCTGGAACCACAGTTTGCAAATCTGGCCTTGGGTGGACAAGGGTGTGTCCTCAGAGCATGGGGGACTGCAGAAACTCCTACATTGGCTGTTTACAGAGCAATGGCTGGCGTCTGTCCGTTTGTATAGTATCATCTCCTGGGTATTTTATACAATGTCTGAGTACCTACTGTGTTTCATTTGGTTTGATCATACTTTGTTTTGTTAGTTTGAGGTAGCCCAGGCAGGCCTTGAATTTGCTGTATAGGTAAGGATGACCTTGAACTTCTGATCCTTCTGCCTCAGCCTCTGAGTGCTGGGGTTGCAGGCATTAGGGTGCCATGTTTGGTGGCTAGTCTTTGCTTTTACCTTAAGGAGTTGTACCTTATAGCTGACTAGTTGGCCCTTGCTGAGCTATCTGAAAATTTAAGGCACTTCAACCTACTATAAGCTGAGACTCTGGCATGGAAGGATGTAGGCGCCCAGGCCCCTCAAGCATTGCCACCATTTATCCTCTGAGCCCTGAACAGGGAGGGATGATGAAAGGCAGAGAGGAAGAAAGAATGGAAGACAGACACTAATAAAAATGGAAAGACAGCCAGGTGTGGTGATATATGCCTTATGCCCAGGACTCAGGAGGATGACACAGGAGAGTTCACAAGTGCAGGCCAGCCTAGGAGACTCAGTCTTAGCAGAAGGAAGACAGAAGGAAAGCCTTGCACAGACATGGGCCTTTGAGCCTTTGCTGAGCGTTGGAAGTCTATAAAGTACTTGAGGCAGAGGGTGTGGAGACTGGCGCGGTTCTCTGTGGGCAGGAATTTGGTGAATGGGAGCTAGAATATGAGGGGCAGATACAGAAGGAATGGGGATTTGAGAGTGACGTTGGGGCCTGAGGTAGGAGGTTCTGAACTTACCATATGCTGAAGGCGCTGGAGCAAAGGGTTGGAAGTCACAGGGTTGGGTTCAGGCCGGGAAAGGGATATGCTCGGGGCAAGGTGCTAGTGTAGAAAACCTGTGCATTCAGGGACTTTGGTTCCCTCACTCACCAGAACGAACCATCTGAGCCATCACGCTTCTGCCAACGATAAGCCCCGCCCACAGCTTGTTTGCCCCGCCTTTCATGGGTGGACCTACACTTCTTAGGTTCCGCTTTTCACACCAAGGTTCCTCCCCAACCCTCCCCTTCTTGCAGTCCAGACTCGCCCCCTCATTATGATTAGCCCCGCCCCCGCGTCCCGATCCTTCTTCCAGCCCTGGCCCCGCCCAGGCCCCTGCCAAAAGTTGGATCCAGCCCTCTTCCCATACCAGAGTACGCTCTCAGGAGTCAGTTCTGCTCTTAATTAGAAGACCCTCCCATCCTTCCCTTTGCCCGGTAAGGATTTACGCCTCACCCCTCCGCTGACCACGCCCACGCCCCTCTCAGATCATATACTTACCTTCATCAGCCTGGGCTCCTTCCCTCCTCCAGGGGCAGTCCTACTCCACTTTTCTTCTGTTTTGTGTTTGTTTGTTTGTTTGTTTGTTTTCCGAGACAGGGTTTCTCTGTATAGCCCTGGCTGTCCTGGAACTCACTCTGTAGACCAGGCTGGCCTCGAGCTCAGAAATCCGCTTGCCTCTGCCTCCCAAGTGCTGGGATTAAAGGCGTGCGCCACACTTCCCGGCTTCCACTTTTCTTCTGGTCCAGCATATATCTACCCCCAAGAATGCCCCTCAGGCGGCCTTCCCCTTCCTTGTTATGTTGGGAAGTAACTTGGTTCCATTTCCCGTATAGGCCTTCCAGCCACTCTTCCTACAGCCAAGCCCCGCCCCACCCCAACTCGGGCCCTGCCATACCTTGGAGCCAACCTTTTCTCTCCCACAGAACTTTTTCCCATAGGCCTCTTCCATGGGCCCTCTTTAGGTCATGTCCTGCCTGAATCACATTCCTCAGACCCCTCCCCTCAGAGATCCTCAGACCATGACTTCTTCAATCCTCACATCCCACCCCCCTCCACTTCAGGCACCATCTTCCTTAGGCCCACTCTTAGGCCATGCTTATAATTCTCATTGCACCTCTCCAGGTCTGAAGCGTCACCTCTCTTCAAGGCTCCGCCCCAATTCCACGCCCACCGCTTTTGGTCCCACCCCTGGTCCCTTCAGACTCCGCCCTCCAGACCTTTCCCCGCCCCCACGCCTTTCTTCGGTCCTACTCATTGCCCTCCTCCGACCCCAGGCCCCGCCCCGGCCCCAGGCTCCGCCCACAACTCGAGTCCCTCCCTCGCTCCCAGCAGGCCCCGCCCGCTGCCCGGGCCTCGGTCTCCGGGTCGGCGCGCGGCCCCGTCGCTCGGGCGCCCGGCGGAAGATGGCGGAGTCCGGCGGCAGCAGTAGCTCTGGTCAGAGCCCCGAGCGCCCGAACAGGTGAGTCCCGCGCCTCTGTTGGCATGCACCTCTTGGCCCAGGCGCGGCCGACCCGGGACCGCCGGGGGCGTGGACGTTCCGAGTCCCTGGCTGCCAAGGTACTGAGCTATGGCGTAGGCCTGAGGGCAGCCTGAGGCCCGGTTTCCTGGGTGCTGCGAGCCCGGGACTGAAGAGGTTCTGGGAAGGTGACGTGGGAAGCTGCACAAGAACCCCGGGGCCCGGTAAGGAACCGAGGCATTCCTGAAGGGGACACTGAGACCACCTGGGAACCTCCACAGGTCCTGCTGGACAGGGAGCTGTGTAGGAGCCTGGCAGGGAACAAGAGGCCTGGGCATGTCTGGAGGGGAACACTGAAACCTAGGGGCCTAGGGGCCTAGGGGCCTGGGCATGTCGGGGGAGACACTGAGGACACTGTGAGACCTCAACAGGTTCTGATTATCAGAAAATTGTCTAGGGGCCTGGTAGGTGGACAAAGGACTTGGGCATGTCTAGAGGAAACACTAAGGCAACCTTGGGGCCTCAGCAGATCCATCATGATGGCCAGGGAGTCCCAGGGGTTGTGAGAGGTCGGGATGTATTTGTGGAGCTTGAGCACTGTGAGAGAAGACAAGGGGTCTCAAGAGTATAGGGTCTTTCTTTAAGACCTACTTCCTTCCACCCTTCATAGGGTTTAAATCCCCCTTCCCTCAGTCTAAACTATTGGATTGAAGGTCTTGCCCTCAGATATTGGGGCCACATTCACTCCTTTGGTTAAATGAGGTCACTCTTTTTTCCTGGTCAGTTCCTAAGGTGGGTTCCTTGAACTTGGGAATTTGCATAAAGATGGCAGGTATTTTTAAATATTTATTTTATTTTGGTTTTTCAAGACAAGGAATCATATAACCCAGGCTGGACTCCCAGTTGCTACGTAGCTGAGGATGACATCAAACTGCTGACCACCTTTCCTCAACCCAAAGTATCAAGCTGACAGGCATGCATCACCATTCCTATGGTGCATGCTAGGTGAGGACTCTACTACCAGTCATATGCCCCGCCCCCCCCCCAAACCCACCCTATTTTTGACACAGTGTCTGCTTGTATAGCATAGGCCAACCTTGAACTCAAAACCTTTCTGTTGCAATACACTTTTGTGAGTTGATCTGGAGTCTCAGGGGAAGAGCACCTGCTGTAGGGAACTCTCTGAGGGAGCATTTACACCCTCTGTTCACACTGACTCAGATCCAGGAACCCCTGCCTTAAGACAGCTATCATTCTTGGGAGGCCAAGGGAGAAAAATCAGGCTCTAGATGGTTTGGGAATGAACAGAAGCCAAGGGCGCTGAGCCATATGACAACAAATAAAGTTGGTGTTGTTCTCAGGCAGGGGCCTCAGGGCAGGGAAAGATTTGGTGGCCTGAGGACCTGAGTTGAGCATTAGGACTGGAGGGACCATGCTGATTAGGGAACCCCTGTCACCACCTAGAGGAGGCATTGACCCTACCTGTTACCAGAGTTGTTGACGAGCAGCTGGAAGCTTCAGTGTGAAGTCAGAGCAAACCAGGGACTCTATACAGGACATCAACAGTTGCAGAAACAGGGAGCTTTGGCCCCAGAAGAGAGGGTGAGCCCACTGGGACATGACAGAGTGGTGGGTCAGGACTTAAGGCTGTAGTAGGGATGGATCATGGAGTCATTGGGGAATGAGCGGGCAAGGCCTAGGGCCCAGATAAGAGGGGACAGCTGACCAGATCCCTAGGGTAAATTTTTTAAACATGTATTTTTTTGTTTATATTTCAAGACAGGGTTTCTGTGGATAGCCCTGGCTGTCCTAGAACTTACTCTTTATAGACTTCATTGACTTTGAACTCACAGAGCTTGGCCTGCCTTTGCTTCCAGAGTGCTGGTGCTAAAGGTGTGTGCTGCAGACCTGGCTTAAACGTTTATTTAAAAAATGTATTCTTGAATATCTATGTGTGTCTGTGAGTATGGACCATGTGTGCGTGGCTGTCCTTGGAGGCCGGAAGGAAGAACCTGACCAGGAGCTGTTCTGTGGGCTGCCCATCATGGGTGCTGGAGACCAGACTTGGCCCTGGAAGAACAGCGCGTGTCTTAACTGCTCATCTGGCTGCAGCCCAGGTTTTCTTTTTGTTGTTGTTTGACCACAGTTTGCAGTGACTGACATTTGCTAGTTAGCGCAGGCTCGCTTCTAACTCCTGGTCCTCTTGCCAGTACTGCGATAACAGTGTGCATTATCCTGAGTACACCAGCCTACTTCAGTCTTCCATCTAGTGGTCATTACTTATTTATGTTATGTTTGAGAGTATTTTGCCTGCGTATATGTCTGTGCACCTTGTATGTACCTGCTGCCCTTGGAAGCTTGAAGAAGGTGTTGGATTCCCTGGAAGTAGAGTTGTGAGCCACCATGTTGGAGCTGGGGATTGACTGTGAGTCCACTGTAAGAGCAGCTGGCACTTTGTTGAGCCATCTCTCCAGCTACCCACCCCCTTTTAAAATTATTTTTATGTGTTTGTTTGTTTGTGTTTCAAGACTGGTCTTTCTGTGTAGCTCTGGTTGTCCTGGAGCTCTCTTCGTAGACCAAGCTGGCCTCAAATGCAGAGCTCTGCCTCCGCTTGCCTCTGCCTCCCAAGTGCTGGGATTAAAGGCATGCACCACCGTGCCCTGAGCTTAGATTCTAGTTTTATTTACTGTGTATCAGTGCTTTACTTGCATGTATGTCTATTCTCCACATGTGTATAGTACCCTTAGAGGTCAGAGCAGGATGGCAGATCCTCTAGAATTAGAGTTATGAGCTGCCATGTAGGTGCTGGGAACCCAACCCAGGTCCTCTGGAAAAACAGAGTTCTTAATCATTGAGCCATCTCTGGAGCTCCGGCTCTTACATTCTTTACACTTGTCCGTGATGGTCCACAAGCCTCGGCAGGGTAGATTGATGTCCCATTTAGGGCTGAGCACTCAGAGTCTCTTAATCTCAGTGCTTTGACAGGTTATGGGTCTGCAGGCACTGCTGCCTACTATGGAGAGAAGTTCCCCTAGCCAGAGCTGGCCGCCACCTTCATCTGTGGGCACAGAGAGTTCTGTAGCAGGCAGTTTGACAGGTGCATCGGGTCTATTTAACAGAGCCACACCTATGACCTCTCCAGACACAGGCTTTCCCCTGAGATCCCAGTGTAGACATGTCAAGTCAGCAGGCAGACCACTATTGCCAGTGGCTCTGCCCTGCTATTGCACATGTGGTCCCAGCTAAAACTACTGATGGCAGTTCTCCCAGGTCTTCAGGCTTGCAGCAAGTGCCTTCACCTACTGAGCCATCTCCTTGGCATTTATTTGTGTGTGTGTGTGCGTGTGCGTACGTGCGTGTTGGGGTATATGCCAGATCAGAGGTCATTGTCAAGTATCTTCTATTTTCTTCCACCTCCCTCCTCCCTTTGACAATTTCTGGAGAAATTTTTGTCTGTCTGTCTGTCTGTCTGTCTGTGTTTGTTTCTGACATGGTCTGTCACAGAGCCCATGCTTGCCATTTGGTAATAGACTCTGTCTTTTCTTCATAGTGCTGTAGTTACAGGCATGCACTTCTGTGTCTGGCTGGTCTTATGTTTTTATTTTATTTTTATTTTTTTATTTTTTTTATAAATATGGGCACTGGCTATCCAGACTTTCCTGACTGAGTCTTCTCCACAGCCTCTTGGTTTTTTATGTTGATTCTTTCTGAGACAGTGTCACGCAGCTCAGGCTGTTCTAACACGTGATGTATAGCTGAGGCTGGCCCTGAATTTCTTAGTTCCCTTTCCCTGCTTCTTTGTGCCTTTGAGATGATAGGTGTGTGCCACCAACTCTGGCTGAGTTTTTTATCTTTTGAAGTAAAACGTGTAAGATAAAATCTACCTTGGTCAGTGGATAATTCTGTGGCATTTAGCATATCCACAGAAACACACTTGAGTTTGTATACCCCATAGGGCCCTGTCCCCTGTCCTCCTAGTAGTCCCTGTTTCCTGCCTGTGGAATCACCTGGTCTGGATACATATGTATTGATGAGATTGTGTGAGATGGCAGAATCCCTGCTCCCTCCTTTCCCCTCCCCTCCCCTCCCCTCCCCTCCCCTCCCCTCCCCTCCCCTTCCCTCCCCTCCTCTTCCCTCTCTCCTCTCCCCTCTCCTCTCCTGTCCTCCCTTCTTTTCCCCTCTCCTCTCCTCCTTTTCCTTCCCTTCCTCTATCCTTCCACCATTTCTCTTGATAGGTTCTTGCTATGTAGCCCAGGCTAGCTTAGAACCTATTAGCTTCTATCTCCAATCTTTTTTTTATTTTGCTTTTGAGGCAGGGTTTCTCTGTGTAGCCCTGGCTGTTCTAGAACTCGCTCTGGCCGGGCGGTGGTGGCGCACGCCTTTAATCACAGCACTTGGGAGGCAGAGGCAGGCGGATTTCTGAGTTTGAGGCCAGCCTGGTCTACAGAGTGAGTTCCAGAACAGCCAGGACTACACAGAGAACCCATGTTTCAAAAAACCAAGAAAAAAAAAATAGAACTTGCTCTGTAGACCAGGCTGGCCTCAACTCAGAGATCCACCTGCCTCTGCCTCCTGAGTGCTGGGATTAAAGGCGCGCGCCACCAGCATCTGGCTTGTTTGTTTCGTTTGACACAGGGTTTCTCTATGTCCTGGCTGTCTGGAACTCACACTGTAGCTTGGATTAAAGATGTGTACCAACATACCTGGCACAGCTCGCCCATCGTGACATGTCACCTCCTCTTCTCAGCTTGCTTTCTGTTTCTAGGTGTGTCTATACTGTGGCATAGATCAGTGTTCCATCCCTTTTCATGAGTAAATGATACTCCACTCGGTAGCTGATCACATTTTATTTATATTACCATAGTCTGCTGGACGTCTTTGATGTTCTGGGGTTGCCATTGTAACAGTGTCTCAGCTGAGAGGATTATTGTCCCAACATCTGTCATTTCAGCATCTAGAGGGATTGATTGCTTCAAGTTTGAGGCCAGATGGTGTTACACAGTGAGTCCCAGGCTTTCAAGTGAGACACAAACGGGAAGGGAAGGAAAGGAATGAAATGGAAATATCCCTGCGAGGCTGCCCAGGGGCAGAGGGCATGCTCAGGACTCAGGAAGCCCTAGGTTCCATACTAAGTAGCAAGAACAAAACCAAAAACAAACTAAAGTGAGCTAAAACTGAGTCTAGTAATTTATAAGCACAGAGGTTTGTCTAGATCTGTTTTGTAAGAGCTGGGGCACAGTGTCTGCTCTGCCCCTGGTGGGCAGTCCTACGGTGTCATCATTAGAGGGCTGTGTGGGCGCTGTGCCACACTCTGCCCGGTACACATCCCACTCAGAAGCCCCGCCTGTCGTGGATGCTTCATTGAGAGAACACTGTCTCAGTGGGAACGGTCTACACCCTACCCCCTTCTATGGCCTCGGAACTCATTGGAGCTTGTCCTCAGTGATGTAGGCCAGTAGGGCTGTGTGTGGAGCCATGAGGCATGTGCCCAGTAGTGGGGCTCTGCAGCATCTGTGTGATACCTAGTGACGTCTCAGTCACTACCTGGTGAGCTTTGCTGATTGTCCCCTCTCCAAGGGCCTTGTGGGTGGCCAGTGCCTGCACTGGGCTATTGTCCTAGGAGCCTGGCGTGCAGAGTGTATGTCATTGCTCCAGCTTGCAGCCTGGCCATGTCCCTTCATGGGGAGACAGTGAAGTCCCCAGGGACAGGGACACTGGCCTTGACTGTGTCTCCATCTCTGGAGCTTGTCAGGTCGTGCCCTCATCTATCAAGGAAGACTGGTATCATGTGGCTATGTTGGGGGTGACATCTGTGTTCCCCACCATGTTATGTTGACACAGCTCAGGGCCACGCTGCCCACACTGTCCCTTCCATTATGTAACTTGTTTGTTCTGACTTCTCTCCCGACTATGGGAGAAGAAAACCTGGCTTCCGTTCCCTCATCTCTCGGGAGCAACAAACGCCGTTGCCTAGCGGAGCCTGTCATAACGTCTGAAGCTCAGTAGAAAGTGTGGCCACCAGGCTGGCAGCAGGCAGAGAGGAGGGGCCACAGCCTGGCCCAGGGAACAAAGAGCACTTGCTTTGAGAGACCTCTCAGGCTACGCCTGGGCCACCTCCTTGTGAGCTGAGGTCTTAGCCACTAGCACTATGAAGATAGGGATGTCATGTGACCGTGAGAGACCTGCCATCCCCACTTGGCCCCTGGCCTCATTTAGAGGACAAGGATATGGGAAGTGGTAGGTAGCCAAAGGTCTTGTCGTGGTACAGCCTGACTCAGTGAGCTGGGTTTGTCTAAGTATTCTCTTGATTTTCTCTGCGGAGGCCAGGGCTTCCAAGGAGTTTGGTTATTCTCAATGCTGGGAAGACTCTGGAGTCAATGTGGCCCCTGCAGAGGGAGGGCAGGAAGACATTGTTGTTTGAAAAGCCCTTGGCCCCTTGGGGTCATGCAGGCATGGGAGGGCTATAGTCCCGCCTGCTTCTTCCTGGGGCTCACTGGGTGCCTGGGTGTCACTCACCACACTATAGTAGGAGGTACTAAGAGTGAGGAGCACCTGGGAGCACGTGTCATAGTGTCCTGTGGGGTACAGGTGAGTGTCTGAGCCCTGGCAGGCCTCTGTGGTTAACAGGGATTCCTAGAGCTGGGGTGCAAACCTGAGTAGCAGCCACACAAGACACATGCAGGTGACTGGCTTGCAGCTGGACTGTGGCAACCTGGTAGCTTTGAGCTCTAGGGACATCTCATTGTCATTGACATGGTTGCTGAGAAGAAAGGTTTGGGTGTTTTGTTTTGTTTTGTTTTCTTTTTTTGAAAGAGAGTCTCACTATGTAGCCTTGACTGTCCAGGATCTTGCTAAGTAGATGAGGCTAGCCTTGAAAACTCATAGAGATATACCTGCCTGTGCCTCTTCTGTACTGGGATTAAAGCCATGTACCATGTGCCTGATGCATGGCCTGAGAAAGATTTTGTTAGTGGGGCTGGTGCCCTTTTGGCATGGAAGTTGTGGCAGTTTCCTGTCCCTTCCTAACCCTGGTCATCCCCCACCTCCCTGCACCGGAGTCCAAGGATGAAGGTAACCATGAAATGAGATGGCTGAGGAGCCATGGGGCACAGAGGAGATGGACACTCCAGTCTTAGCATTCCTGGCTTCTCAGTTGAGTTGACACCATCCTTGTGACAGTGCCTGGCCTCACGTGTGCTTGTAGACTAGATGTGGGCAGAGGAGAGCAAGGGAGGCAGTCAGAGCAGGGTCCACTTATCCTGCTGTTTGAAGGCTCTGGGCCTGGACAGAGTAGGCTTGTGGCCAAGGCTGTGTGGTACTTGTACACTGATGTGCTGAGCAGGGTGGGGGCCTCCGCCGGCTGAGAGCTGGGAGCCGGAGATGGGTTATCGGTGTGGAAAGGAGAGACTCTGGCCTGGAGTAGCTGAGCTATGCTGTCTGTAAGTGTCTCATGGACAGAGGGGGTATGAGGCCTGGATCACAATCTTGTGTCTTCCAGGAAGGCCTCTGGGGCCCTCTTTGTTCAGTGAACCTGGGGGGAGACCTGTCTTCCATCCCTAAGACTGTCACTCCATTCAAAAGAAGTGTGTAGCCACGCAAAGCAGATGCCAGCCAGCAAGGGTTCACTCAACTAGCTACTCCGCCCAAGCCCTTAGCCTGATGTCTCCAACTTGGACCAGAAAGACCTCCCTAAGATTACACAGCTGCCTGACACCTGCCAAGCCTCCCAGCATCTCATATCTTGTCTTTAGCTAATGACAGGCCTATGTATCCCCAAACTACCCAGTCACATCTTATGTCCTCTAAGGCTTGTGAACCTGAGGGCAGGACCTTGGCAGCCAGTGTGGATGCTGGGTGGCTGTCTGGCTTATGCACCGCCTTCCATGCCAGTGGCTCAAAGGCCACCATCCTTTATTCAGGGACAGAGCTAGGGGGCCTATAGAAAGAGGAGCCCCACAAACTTTCCCTTAGCTGGAAGTGAAGGCAACTGAGCTGTTCAGCTGTCTGCAGTGGAGGTGGGGGCCATGGGGTCCCCAGGCGATGGGCCCCCCCTGCTCTGGTAGCCGCTGTGCAGCTGTTCTGACTGGCTCTCTTAACACTTGTTAACCCCGATCTGGCCCTTCCTGCACCGCCCTTCCCAGCAGCACTCCTGCATCCTGTGCTGCTCCTCACAGGGACCCAGTAGACACTCGCTCCATCCACTGCAAGCATCCACTGTGCCCAGGAGCAGTAGGAGTCTCAGCATCTCCTGCTTCAGGGATTGAGCTCTCAGCCTGCAGAACACGACCTTCCAGCTTTTAAAGGGCCTGGGGCGGACAACCAAGGATCAAGGCTGAAGATGTTTTTTTGACACCACAGCCATGAAATTCCACAGGGGTCAAAGCCAGGAACCGGGCGGGGCGTCTGGGCTGCATATCCGGAGCCTGCTCTCTACGGGACGGGAGAATTCAAGCCCAGCTTGAAAGCAGAGAGTGAGAGTAGAGACATGGGATCTCCTGGAATCTTCCGCTACCCGGATGGTTGGAGCTGGACTGGGTGGAGTAGCTGCCAGGTGACAGGCGCCTAGAGAGCCACTGAGGTTCCCAAGCAGCTCCTCTTCCCCTTCAGCTGCTGCTCACACCCTACCTCCTGCCTATATCCCTCTTTAGTTGCCTGCATTCTCCCATTCTGTATGGCAGGACACACACACACACACACACACACACACACACACACACACGCACGCGCGCGCGTCCCGGCTCACAGGAATCATTGCTTAGATACCACCACCCCTTTCCCATCAACCTTTGTCACTCTGGGAGGGTGTGGGTCAGTGCTGGCAGCTTGCTGACCTTTCTAGGGCTTCTCAGTGGCCAGACTGGAGCCAGCTATCCTGGCTACTGCCCACTCATCATCAGCCTGGCCTCCTCACCCTGGCCACCTAGGAAGCTCAGCAGGCACACAGGGCAGCTGCCTACTGTGAGGTGGGCTGGGGAGGCTTCAAGCACAGTGTGGCAGGATTTGGGGAAGAGAGAAGCTTCTGATGTGAGAAGGTTTCCTGGACTGAAAGAGCTGGAAAGCTAGCTACTGTCCTCAGCCAACAGCTCAGGGAAGCTGGAGACATGGTTCAGAGGGCAGGACACCTTCTGTATAAGCCTGAAGACTTGAGTTTAGTCCCAGGCACCCATGTAGACCCCAGGCATGGTGCTGTGTGCTGCCTTCAACTCAGCACTGCAGGCCATAGACAGGAAGACAGTGCTGTTGGCTCCAGGTTCAGTGAGACACCTGTCTCACAGGAATGTGCTGGGGACTAATGGAGCAGAGCACCTGATGTCTGAGTTCTGGGCCAGGTTTGACGACATAACTGGGCTGTTTCAAGACAACCAGCCTGATCAGCGAGCAGCTTCAGTGGCTAGCAGTCCTTGCCATCATGCCCTGCCTGGATCCAGATGGTGAACACATGCATGCCGTGGCACATGTATGTCAGATGGTGAACACATGCATGCCGTGGCACATGTATGTGCACAGACACATAGGCATGCATAGAGAAATCTCAGAGGATCTGTTCCCTTTCTCTAGCCGACGCCCACTTCCTGGCCTAGGTTTGCATACCCCTCCAGCTGCAGGGGAAAGAGCTTCCATCTGGAGCTGAGAAGTCTTAGGGGATGCAAGGCAGTGGTGGCACACACCTTTAATTCCAGCACTCAGGAGGCAGAGGCAGGTGGATCTCTGAGCCTGGTCCACAGACCGAGTTCCAGACAACAGGGCTACACAGAGAAACCCTGTCATAGAAAAAAAAAGTTCTAGAGAAGGTTCTGATTGGTTCAGGTGGGCCTCCCCCTCATCCTCTCACCAGCCACAGTGCCAGGACTCCAGGAGGCTCTAATTGGCAAAGAGTTGGTCTGCCTGATCCCCAGTGCATGGCCAGAGAGAAGAGCTTGGGTTCCCACCCCAGGAAAATATGTGTAAGAGTGGGAAAGGTGGCTTAGACTTCTGTAATATGTGTAAGAGTGGGAA
>JANHMN010000015.1:56265979-56277907 GCA_030674055.1 Rhabdomys pumilio
AGACCCCCACTCAGGGATTCTAGGCAGGGCCTCTGCCCCTGAGCCACAATCCCAGCCCCTCACTGGAGGATTCTAGGCAGGGGCTCCACCCCTGAACCACACCCTGAGATCCCCACTCAGGGATTCTAGTCAGGGCCTCTGCCTCTGAGCCACACCCCCAGACCTTCACTGGGGGATTCTAGGCAAATCTCCACCCCTGAACCAGACCCTGAGACCCCCCACTCAGGGATTCTAGGCAGGGCCTCTGCCCCTGAGCCACACCCCCAGACCTTCACTGGGGGATTCTAGGCAGGGGCTCTACCCCTGAACCACACCCCCAGACCTTCACTGGGGGATTCTAGGCAGGGCCTTTGCCCCTGAGCCATGCCCCCAGACCTTCACTGGGGAATTCTAGGTAGAGCTCTTACCATGGATAGTCTTGCAGTATTTCCTGGGTGGCATAGGCTTGGCCTCTGCCTGGTTTTAGGGCTTCTCTGTAAGAAGACCCTTGTGTTTTTAATGGTCTCTTCCCCTTCCATTTGTTGGCCTGCTGCCCTGTATCCTCCCCTGTGTGGGGGCATCTATCCTGGCTGCTTCTGCCACTCAGTATTTTAGTTCCAAGTGTCATTGTGTTAGGGTGTGTTTGTCCACCTAGAGGTCTCTGAGCCATGTCTCTCCTCTGCTGTCCTTGCAGCTTGGCCGACAGGAATGGGGCTCTCAAGTGCGCATTCTCTGCAGCAGGCCACAGCACTGCTCTTCTGCAGGGCCTCGCTGCCCTCCGTGCACAGGGCCAGCTGCTCGATGTGGTCCTTACTGTCAACAGTGAAGCCTTCCATGCGCACAAGGTGGTCTTGGCGGCCTGCAGTGACTATTTTAGGTAAGCCTAGCCCTGGGTGCTTGAGTTGACACTTCTGCCATGTTCACTGGGGACCCATGTGGTAGCCACCTCCTTGTTTTAATGACAAGGTTTTACTGCATAGCTTGGATTAGCCACAAATCAAAATGCCCCTGCTCCATCCTCTGGTGCCAGCACACCTGACCTCTGCTGCTCTAGGTTTCTTTTGATTTTCAGTCTTGTTGCACACTAAGTAAACACTGCCACCCAGAGGGTCCCTCTCTCTTCACTTTTATTTACTTTATTTGTGTGCGTGTGTGCATATGATGGTAAGTGGGGGTGAAGGCACATGTGTGTCACAGTGCATGTGTAGTCAGAGGACTTCTTGTAGGCATTGAGTTCTCTCCTCCACTATGAGGGTCCTGGGAACCGAACTCAGGTAGTCAGGCCTGGCAATAGGTGTCCCAACCCACTGAGCCATCTTGGAGGCTTTCTTGCCTCCCCCCATTCACTTTTCTCTCTTGAGATAGATCTCACATGGCCCAGGCTGGTTTCATACTCACAATGTAGCCCAAGATGTTCATGAACTCCTAATCCTCTACTTGTACCTCCCCAGTGCTAAGCAGACAGGTCTGCAGCAGTACGCTTGGGGCTTCACACATGCTCAGGCGGGCTCAGGCGGGCTCCACCAACCAGTCTCAGCCTCCCGCTTCCTAAGCCTTCATTCAGCATCTGCTGTGTGCCAGGCAATGATGCCATGCGAGCCCAGCAAGGAGAAAGTAGTAGTGAGCCCCTTGCTGCTGTGGTGTCCCCTCCAAGTCACTAAAGCAGACAGCTGAGAGACTGGAGGGACACGGGAATCACAGTGCTTAGGCCTGCAGTGTCTGTGTGCAGCCCTCAGTTCCTCTGCAGCTCCTCTGCAGCTCCCCTGTATCATGCCTGAGGCATGCACAGACACATGGTTTTCCCTGTCCTGGGACTGAGCCAGAATTAAGGGCCCAGTGGAGCTGTCTCATCAGGGGATGCCTCTGCCAGCGAGGGTGGGAGTTGGAGTGGTTCTCCTTGGAGACCTGTGCTAAGCCTTCCTCCTCAGCTCTGACCTTCCTTCTAGGAGGGCAAATCTTTCAGGCCCACTGTTACCTAGGTGTGCATATCAGGCCATATGTCCCTCTAGGCCCAGCGGCCCTCCCTGGGGCCCAGCAAGGCTGTTATGGGGAGCTGCTGCAGCCAACTGGGGCACTGGTGCTATTTTTATTCTGGATTTGGGGGCGGGTGGGCAGCCCAGCCAGCAATGCCTTTTAAAGGCACCCCCGCTCTGGCAATGTAGCCCACGAGGCCTTAAAAGGCAAAACTCCATCCTGTCATCTGGTCTGGCCTCTTTTCTCACTGAAGTGCCCAAGGGCTGGTGGGGACTCTGGGGGACAGGCAGGGCCTGGGGTTAGGAGCTGCTCCTCATGGTCCTAGGGAAGCCCAGGATGCTGTCCTGCAGGATGACGGCGTTGGGCAACAGCATTTCCATAACACCGTGGCCTCACTCCTTCTGGGACCTGAGCCTAGGTTGTATCAAGCAGACCATATAGGGTGGGTGTCACCTTTGATGATGGACGGGGTCTCCCTCCCTCTCTGGCAGGAAGGCCTGCTCACAGTCATCAGGGCTGCTATAAGATGCTACAGAATGTCACCAAGGGACCCTGTGGACCCTGTGGGCACAACTCAATTCTCCCCTTCCTGCTGTACACTGAGACTTGACCCCAGGCCTTTCCAGAGCCCTCATGCATGGGTCTGCATCCCCGCCCTCTCCCCTCCCCCAGCCCCACCAGCTGTCACGTGGCTTCAGAGGCCCTTAACAAAGGTCTCACACAAGGTGAGGACTCAGCTGGTGCTGGGTAACACCTGGGCATGAGTACCTTCTCTGGAGCTTCTCCCTGTGGATAGCAGGAATGGACACAGCCTCTTGTGGGCAGTGACCTCTAGGACCTCCACAACAGCTTAAGGGGAACAGGGCAGACCCTTTGATCCTTATTTCACAGGTTCCAGGCTGGGGAAGTTGGTCATGACTGCAGGCAGGCAGTGAAGAGATCCTAGGTTCTCAGGGTAGTTGGGAGGAGCACAGGCTGGCCCAGACTTGGAGCTCAAGGTGATCGCACATCAGCAACTGATACCTCAAGAAACTACCAGTCAGCCTTCAGGGCTGGGGGCCACACAGAGGGGCCAGCAGTAATAGCTGGCTCCCCTGCAGCTGCACAGGGGCAGAACAAGCTTTGGCTCTCTGCTGAGCCTGCTCATGGGTGTGTTCCCACCTCTAGGGCCATGTTCACTGGCGGCATGCGTGAGGCCAGCCAGGCCGTCATCCAGCTGCAGGGTGTGTCTGCACGTGGCCTGCGTCACATCATCGATTTCGCCTACAGTGCTGAGGTAACACTGGATCTAGACTGTGTGCAGGATGTGCTAGGTGCCGCCGTGTTTCTGCAGATGCTCCCGGTGGTGGAACTGTGCGAGGACTTCCTGAAAGCTGCCATGAGTGTAGAGACGTGCCTGCACATTGGCCAGATGGCTACCACCTTCAGCCTGACATCACTGAGGGAGTCGGTAGACTCCTTCACATTCCGCCACTTCCTGCAGATCGCAGCAGAGGAGGACTTTCTGCGCTTGCCACTTGAGCGCCTTGTCTTCTTTCTGCAGAGCAACCGGCTGCAGAGCTGCGCCGAGATTGACCTGTTCCGTGCTGCTGTGCGCTGGCTGCAGCATGATCCAGCCCGCCGTGCCCGCGCCAGCCTCGTGCTACGCCACGTGCGCTTCCCGCTCATGCAGCCAGCTGAGCTGGTGGACAGCGTGCAGACACTCGACGTCATGCTGGACGATGCCCTGTGTCGCCAGTACCTATTGGAGGCCTTCAGCTACCATGTGCTGCCCTGCCGCCAGCATGACATGCAGTCGCCACGCACGGCTGTACGCTCTGATGTAGCGTCCCTGGTGGCCTTCGGTGGCACACCCTATACTGACAGCGACCGAGCTGTCAGCAGCAAGGTGTTCCAGTTGCCTGAGCCTGGGGCCCGCCACTTCCGAGAGCTCACAGAGATGGAGCTGGGCTGCAGCCATGCAGGCGTGGCTGTGCTGGATAACTTTGTGTACGTGGCAGGCGGCCAGCACCTGCAGCACCGCAGTGGCGAGGGTGCTGTGGATGCTTGCTACCGCTATGATCCGCAGCGCAATCGCTGGCTGCGGCTGCGGGCGCTGCGTGAGAGCCGCGTGCAGTTCCAGCTCACTGCACTGGGCGGGCTGCTGTATGCCACGGGTGGTCGCAATCGCGCAGGCAGCCTGGCATCTGTGGAGCGCTACTGCCCACGCCGTGACAGCTGGGACTTTGCCTGCCCACTCAAGCGCCGCACCTGGGGCCATGCGGGTGCCGCGGCTGCTGGTCGCCTCTACATCTCAGGTGGCTATGGCGTCTCAGCTGAGGACAAGAAGGCGTTGCAGTGCTATGATCCAGCAGCCGACCGCTGGGAGCCCAGAGCGCCCATGCGTGAGCCCCGCGTGCTACATGCTATGTTGGGCGCTGCTGGCCGCATCTATGCCCTAGGTGGCCGCATGGACCACGTGGACCGCTGCTTCGACGTGCTGGCCGTAGAGTACTACGTGCCAGATGCTGACCAGTGGACCAGTGTGACCCCTATGCGCGCTGGTCAGTCGGAAGCTGGCTGCTGCCTGCTGGAGAGGAAGATCTACATCGTGGGTGGCTACAACTGGAGGCTGAACAATGTCACAGGCATTGTGCAGGTGTATAACACAGAGACGGATGAGTGGGAGAGAGACCTGCACTTCCCCGAGTCCTTCGCAGGCATTGCCTGTGCTGCCGTGCTGCTGCCCCGCTCAGGTCACGGGAGGTAGCTTGGGATGCCCACCTGGCCGTGTTCCCCACAAGTGTCAGACCCCGCCCTCTGGGTTCCCACCTCCCAGCCCTAAGTCAGCAGAGAGCTCTGGTCCCAGAGATTTGGGCACCATGGCAGCCACTGCCCGGTGGACGTCTCTGCCCTATTCTGTGTGGTTAGGCCTCGGTTTCCCTCAACCCAACCAGACAGACATAAGCTTGTGGCCATAAAACACCAAGTCCCTGTCTCCTGACTAAAATTTTCTGTCTAAAATCCTAGCCTGGGTTTCTGCCATGGGATCCACAAGGCAGAAAGAGACTCCTTAGGCTTGCCCTCTGAATTCCACGTGGGCACCATGGGACACTTGTGCAGGCACACAATCAAGTAAGCAAGATTGCAAATCAGCATTCAGGGTGTCGGAGCCAGAGCAAGTCCCAGAGGCACCCTGACAGGTGACAGGTGCAGCCATGACTTCACCGCCTAGCTTCCTGGCCCACCTTGACCTGTGGACTTCTGGGGCATCCTCAAAGACTCCATGTCCAATTAATCATCATTCTTTGCCTATGCCACCCACTTCTATAAGAAGACAGAGCCAAGTGAGGCATGATGTGGTCTGTTCCAGTGCTCTGGAGGCTCATGAGGGAGAATCATTGCAAGTTCTAGGCCAGCCAGAGCCATAAAGCCCTGAAACAATGAGGAAACCCACAGAAACCAGTAGCAGAGGAGACACAAAAGCCATCTCAGGTGAGGTGGCCTGTGTCAGATCGCCTGGGAGGAAAGCCAGCTGGTCAGCCATCTCCCATGTTGGCTACAGAAAGCCATGCTCCCAGGTTTGGCCCCCCCGGGTTGGGGTGGTAGGAGCTGCTATGGCCGCAAACCCCAGCAGCCTCACAAGAGGCGGCTCTGCTTTGTTCTGCTGTTTAAACCCTGAACTCTCATCTTTATGTTTTGTTTCATTTTTTTCTTGTTTAAGGAAGCCAGCTCCACTGTCTTCCAAGTGAGTGTGTTCTCTGGTGATCTAAAGTGTCCCTTGCTGCTCACAGACTTGGATGCCACTGTTCTACGGCTGCTCAGCACATGAGTAATTAAGCCCAGTCCTTTGCCGTGGCCTCTGCTGATCAGTCCTATCTATGATCTAATAAAGGTGTTGTGGAGGAAGGGCGGAGCAGACCTGTGCTCCCTGCCTGCAGCCTGTCTGACCTGGGGCTTTGGAGGCCCCTCTCCATCCCTTTTTCTCTAGCCTCCCTGCTGAACAGGGAGCTGCAGGGCTGCTGAGTGTCGGCTGAGTTGAGGGGCCAGGCTTGTTGGGCAGTCTGGAAGAGGGTGTGCGTGAGAGGCTAGTGAGAGACCTCTCCATGTAGCTACAACCCCAGAAGCTTCAATCTCTGCTCACTCATACACTCCCAACTGCAGATAAGCCTCTGAGGCCATGATTGGTCAGAGTCAGCAGACCTGTCTCCATTCTCTCAGATGCTTCTTCCCCTGGGGGGCAGGGAGACCTTCAGGATCCTTGCCCCAGCCCAACTCAGCACAGGGTCACAGTTGGGGACAAGTGGCTGACACTCAAAACAGTTCTCTAAGAAGTCTGGTGCTGTCACCCTCCACCTCATCCCAAAGTCTCTTCCCTGCTACTCCAGCCATCTTCCCCAGTAATGCTCAGGTGGTGGCTACTAGAATAAGAGCTGGTCTCTAGAAGGGTGGACCCAGGCTGCCAGGGCCGTCCAAACAGAATCCACCAAGACATTCTAGCTGCCTTCTGCAGAGGGGCAGGGTGATGTGACTGCCAGCCACAAGTCCCCCAGATCACATAGCACCTCACAACATCTTGTCCCCAATGAGCTGGCCAGGGAGCCTGCAGTTGGGCGGGGGTGGGGGGATGTTACTGTATCTAGCTAGGGTGATTGTGCAGAGCCATCTGAGCCAGTTTATGGAATGTTCTTGGGGGCCCCTGCCCCTTCCTTGGCGCCCACCCCACCCCCCTGAAGAAAGGAAAATTATTTTTTGTATTGTAAACTTTAAACATGAAAAAGCTGTTTTTAATTAGCAGAAGCTGACTTGCACGTTCAGTCAGTGAATGTCTGTGTCCTTCAGAGACAGGAAACATGCCTGTGCCCTCACTGCACATGCGCATAACACACACACACACACACACACACACGCACGCACGCACACGCACACACGCGCACACACACACACACACACACACACACACACACACGGGCACACCTGAGTGCTAGGACATACTGGAGTTCAAGAACACACAGCCACTCCTGAGCTCACACAGCCAAGACAGACATGCCAAACCCATGCGCTCCATCTGTGCACTGTGTCAAACACACACGTACTTTCACATATGGTTAAGGGCAAGCTCACCAAACTAGGGGTATGTCTCAGGATGGAGCTCCTGCCTACTAGAATCCTTCAGTAAGGGGCTGGGGGCATGGCTCAGGGGTGGAGCCTCGCCTAGAACCCCTCAGGGGCTCAGGATATGGCTCAGGGGTAGAGCCTCTCCTAGAATGCCCCAGTGAGGGGCTGGGGTTATGGCTCCGGTGAAGCACCTGCCTAGAATTCCTCAGTGAGGGGCTGAAGGCGTGGCTCAGGGGTGGAGAACCTGCCTAGAATCCAGTAAGAGACTGAAGGCAGGTCTTCGTGGCAAAGGAGAGACCTAGTATTTATGAGCCCCTGGTTTTTATCTCATTACACATAAAGAAGCCAGCTCTAGTGTCCAGCAGACGCACTTTTGCAAGTTGGTAACATCCCTGCCCCTGGCCTTTCTCTGCCTTTTATCTTACAGTCTTAGGGCCCTGAACCGCCTTGAGCCCAGGGATACTGGGCTGTTTCCGGCTTCTTCCTAGAGGCCTGGCCAAGGTCCTCAGGAACCTCCCTCCACACCTGGACTCTGGCTGTGGGAAACTGTCCTCTCCGGGGACGTTGGTTTGCAGGCCCGAGAGACAGGCCAAGTGTGACTTCCAGGGCCTCGCGGTGAGTCAGGCCACGGAGGCCTCCAGGGAGCCGTGTGAGGTGGGAATCCGCCTGGACCTGGCCAGCTTGGAAGCCCGCCCCTGGCTCTGCTTTCCAAAAGTCAGTTCCAGCTTGAACATTCTCACGGCTGAGATCCTCTCTGTGCTCCCTGGTGCTGGCAGCACCTGGCTGCCTGTCTCTGCAGCCTGAGACCTGGCCCAGAGGGATCCAACCAGGAGATGCCCGTACACAAGAGAAGTGAATGCCAGTTATCACTCCAAATCCAGCGTTTGTGGCACCATTGCTTGGCGCCAAGCTACCTTCCCACCCAAGTCAGGGCCCCTGCTTAGCTCCCCTCCTAGTGTTCCCAGGGGCTGACCTAGCAGCCACAGCTCCCTCCACACCACCAGAACTCTGATATGCTGCCAGCAGCCATGTGCCCAGCCCCAGGGGTTGATTTAAGATTCGGTCCGAACCGTTCTTGGCAGTGCCTTTGGCTGGGGTTGTTTTTCAATCTGGGCACAGCTCCCAGCTCTGGCCAACAAACTCTGAGGGGTCGGAAGTTTCTTGGGACAAGAGAGAGACTTTGTTGCCCCCTCCCCTTCCTTGCTGCTTCCTCTGCTAACAGGATGCCAGGAGCTTCTACAGCCATCTTGTGGCTGTGAGGAGCAAGGTAAGCGAGTCACACGAGCCACACAGATGTCCCAGCCTCCCAGAGCTGTAAGACACCATCATCCTCCCGTGGAGCTCAGACTTCTTGTTACCCGAAATCCAACTTATGACATAGTGGCCAACGTCAGGAGGGTAGTGACACAGGCCCTTATCCCAGCACTTGGGGAGGCAGAAGCAGGAGGATCTCTGAGTTTAAGGCCAGTTTTGTCCACAGAGTGAGTTCCAGGACAGCCAGGAGAAACCTTGCCACTCAAAACCAAATAAAGACATAGCAGCCAGATTTTGTGATGACTGAAACCAAATAATTAGAGGGCCAGTGAGATGGCTAGGTGGAAACTTGAACTTGACCCCTGGCCACACATGCAAGTTGTCCTTTGACCTCCATATGTGTTTCATGATTTGCACACACACTATGCACATTTACACCAAATGGAAATTGGCACACAGTGATGAGTGTGATGAGTTCAGATCTCAGCACCCAAGTAGAAAACAGTGCAGCCGTGAGTGTCTGTAACCTGTGGAGAGTAGAGGGCCAGTGAGTGACTCTGCAGAGAGATTGGCTGAGAGGATGGACCAGGATGTATGACGTCATCTGCCTCTGCTTGTGCACAGTATAACATGAATGTGACAGATGGCATGTAGCTCCGTGCAGACTCCTCCCCTAGCATGTGTGAGGCCCTGCATTAATTGTTAAATAACACACTTGCACATACAGCCAGGCATTGTGGCACACACCTGTCATCCCAGCACCCTCAACTGAGACAGGATTGCAAGTTCGAGGCTACCCTGGGTTACATAGGGAGGATGGGTTAGGGTTAAGGAGAAGCAGGAGGATGAGGCCGTCAGGTGCTGAGCTGGAAGGACGTCATAGTCCTGGAAGCTGAGGGTGCTCAGGTCTTCACACTACAGTGAGCATGTGCGGGAGAGGACCGCTCACAGGGGTTGGTTCTTTTACTTTGTGGGTGTCTCAGGGACTGAACTCAGGTCTTCATGCTTGGTGGCAAGCTCTTTTTGTCCAAGGAGCCATCTTGCCTCTTCCACTATCACTGAGTAGAAAAACACACAGCTGGTTCCCCAGTGTTCTTGGTACTCTTCTATTGCTGGGAAGAGACACCATGTTCAAGGCAAGTCATAGAAGAAAGAAGAAGAAAGCCTTAGAGTTTGACAGGTGAGTCTAAGCATCATGGCAGGGAGCACAGCAGCACACAGGCATGGCCCAGAAGCAGTCGCTGAGAGCTTACATGTTGAGGCAACAATCACCAGGCAGAGGACACATGGAATGGTGTGGACTTTGGAAAGTTCAAAACCCACGAGTGACAACTCCTCCAACAAGACCACACCTCATAATACTTCCCAATTCTGCCAATTGGGAACCAAGTATTCAAACATATGAGCCTTGGGCTGGAGAGATGGCTCAGCCGTTAAAGGCTAGGCTCACAACCAAACATACAAGCCTATGGTGGCTGTTGTCACTCAAAGCACCACACCCAGTCTATATCCTCTGCCCATATTTCAGCTACTTACAGGACGAGAAACAGCACCTCTGTGAATTGGTCAGCTGCTGCTGCAGCATAAAAAACGGCCCACAAAGTTGTCTACCCTTTCAGCCCACAGAAACAAGTGGATCTCTGTGAGCCCATCCCAACTCAGCCATGGCTACCAACTGAGATCCTGTCCCCAAACAAAAGCACCCAAGAAACAGCCCTGCAGGAATTGTTAATGTTTTTCCCTGGGGTGCTGGCTGCAGTTGGCTGTGAGGCTTTTCACTGCTGGGACTGTGTCCTGTCTCATGCACCTCTGAGGTCAACAGCAAGCCAGGAGGACCCCATTCCTCCTGCACAGGTGATCAAGGTTATGTGGACTTACATTCCACTGCTAAGGTCTAGCTAGCAGGCCCCTGTCTTGGTTACAGTTTTACTACTGTGAACAGACACCATGACCAAGGCAACTCTTATAAAGACAACATTTGTTTGGGGCTGGCTTACAGGTTCAGAGGTTCAGTCCATTACCATCAAGGTGGAAGCATGGCAGTGCCCAGGCAGGCATGGTGCAGGAGGAGCTGAGAGTTCTACATCTTCATCTGAAATCCACTAGGAGACTGGAATGACACACCTACTCCAACAAGGCCATGCCCACTCCAACAAGGCCATGCCCACTCCAACAAGGCCACACCTCTAAATAGTGCCTGTCCCTGGGCTGAGCATTCAAACCACCACAGTCCTTACGTTGCTGCTGCAGCTGCCATCTACCATACACACAGCAGAAAGCTGCAAGGCCAACATGAAGAGTGGACTTGAAGAGTGGACATTTCTCCCTGAAAAAAAAAAAAAAAAGAGCCTGAGTCCCCTGGCCAAGGCTATGAGCAAAGGAGCGGATGGGGAATGGGAGTCACTAGTTTGACCCTGAACATTGACTTGGGGACATGTATTCATGTGGGCAACCTCCCTGCCCCCAAAGGGGAACAGGATCCTGGATGCTGGGTAGTCAGGAAAAGCCAGGTCCATGCATAACTCTACACACTCTTTAGCTGCCAAGTGGGTACTATGGTACCCAGGTTCTCTGAAAAAGCAGCCAGTGCTCTTAACCACTAAGCCATCTCTCCAGCCCTAGCTTCTTTAAAGGTTGTTTTTCCTCTTTATATTGTGAGTGCATGTATGTGTGTGTGCACATGTGCCACACATATGGAGGTTAAAGGACAACTTTCAGGAATCAGTTCTCTCTTTTCACCAATGTGGGCTCCAGGGATTGAACTCGGGATTGGTTCTGGACTGCAAACCTTTATTTGTTGGCCATCTTGTTGTTCCCCAGCTCAAGCCCAGGGTGGGTGATAGGACCTGGGGCCTCACCTGGCTCATCCGGTTGGACTCCCAGGCCTGCCTTTTGGCAGCGCTGGGAGGGAACCTGGGATTCCTCAGGTGCACCTTGGCCCCAACTCTGCTGTTTTGGGCACCTACTGCCATCTGCCTCTTGCTTGATCATGACACCAGCTCTGATTTGTACGTCTGGCTCCAGCTCCAACCGGCCTGGATTGGGTTCATTTCTTCAAGACATGGGCACCTGAACGGCCGGCACCTTATAAGATGAAGAGCAGCTAAGAGAGATCTAGTCCAATCCTGATCGTTTTCCCAGGCAGCTGTGGCTCAGGGTGAGCTGAGTGCATCTCGTTCATCTTCCCACAGCATGCCATGTGGAGTTCTGTCCCCCATACTTAATCCAGGAAAAGCACCAGAGACGAGCTGAGAGCAAGCTTGCCTGCCACCTGCTGCCATGAGAGTTTAGGTTTCGCTTTAACTTCTCATAAGATCTCAATATCTCAGCATGAAAGGGGATGTCTATCTGTGATCCTCTCTTGGATCTGCCGGGGACTCCTATTCATCAAAATCTGCCACAAAGCCTCCTTCCAGAGGTGAGCCTGCTCTCCACACTTGCCTTTCCCTGGGTCACTCTCTGAGGAGGCGTACAGATGCTAAAGAACATCACTTGCGATGCAGTGCACACCTTAGAAACTGCTCGCCCAAGCCTCTTGGACCTAGTCGCATGTGTGATGTGCATGTGGATGTATGTGTGGGTGTGTGCATGCGAGTGTTGCACATGTGTGTATGTATGTGTTCA
>JANHMN010000015.1:56303868-56321759 GCA_030674055.1 Rhabdomys pumilio
CAGTGGTAGCAGTGTAAAGACGTGAGACAGTGTAGCACTGTAAAGACGTGAGACAGTGGTAGCACTGTAAAGACGTGAGACAGTGTAGCACTGTAAAGACGTGAGACAGCGTAGCACTGTAAAGACGTGAGACAGCGTAGCATTGTAAAGACGTGAGACAGCGTAGCACTGTAAAGACGTGAGACAGTGTAGCAGTGTAAAGACGTGAGACAGTGTAGCAGTGTAAAGCCAGCTCTGCAGGCCTAGCATCTCTGTCCGTTGAGTCCTGTGTGTACTTCCTCCACACATCACGTGTCCTCCCACAGCTCTTGCCTCACCATGTGAGTCTGTCTTAGCAAAACTCTCATGTTAATCTGTGTCAGCTGCCATCACTCTGCCAATCGTCCCAAATCCGAGGAAGCAGCAAGAAGCTGCAGAAAACCAGAAGAGTTTTGGTGCATTTCTTCTATGAAGTCAGGACAAACGATGGCAATTAAGGAGTGGCAAGGTGTACCAATGCCATCCAGCCTCGTCCCCTCTGTTGTGTCCTTCTTGACATCGTGAGTCTTTTTATGTGTTTGCTTTAGCAAAACGTTCTCTCACCTGTGTCTGCTTCAGGAAAACATGTCTGCCCCAGCAAAACACCATTCAACACAACTGACTTTCCAAAGAAACCGTAAGTCCCCGCTTCCCACCTGACTCCACCAAGCTGTGGGAACCTTCACAGTGACATATAGGGAATGGGGGATTCTATGGGTTCTTGTAAAGATGCAGTGATCATTCCATTTGGGGGCTACTGAACGTGGGACCCCCAGATACTGAGGTCTGTGCCATGTGAACAGAAGAGAGAGGCGGACATGGACTGAAACTAAGACGTGGATGGCCTCAGTGTGGGCTGTAGATACTGGAGCCATGATCCCAAGTCCCAAGCTGCCTAGGATTTGTAGATAGACAGGACAGGAAGGGGCCTCAGGGAAGCGGAGGCGAGGAATGGCCACGGCTTTAAGCCATCCTGCTTGTGGCAGTTGGATAGTTCTAGGACTGTAACCCAGTCTTACTATATTCAATTGGGATTTGCTGTACCTTTAATTTTTTAATCTTACTTTTAACGATGGTTTTTAAACGTTTTAACTTTTTAGCCCACTACCCACCAGAGGTAGTGGAAAAGAAAGGATACGGGGAAAGTGGACCTGTTTAGAAAGGTTTTTTGGAGCAACTCCATCAGTGTTGTCTGAAAATTGGCAGATCAGTTCACAGGTGAGCCATGGCAGTGCAATCCACTTGTAAATACCTCATGGAAGCATTGAGTCAGCAGCAGCCGTGCTACAAACTAACAGAGACAGCCAGGCCTTCTCAGCTGTGCCTCTCTCAGGGGAGCAAAGATCAGGGAAGACATGAGTCCTCTTTATAGTCTCTGCTCCAAGGGTCTCGCCTCAGCACGTACGTCTGTCTCAGCTGACATCACTCTGCCAGTCAGCCTGAGTCTGCCACCAGACCGACTTTCCAAAGAACCCTTAAGTTTCTACTTCAATTTGCCGTAGGATGAAGGGGCTCCGGGTGAAGAGGTGCTTCATCCTGATGCACTCCTCCACATGCCTTGTCTGTGGAGAGACGCCCAGCATGGCTACAGTGTGAGGTGGGCTGCTCCTCCACCCAGCACCTTTCTGAGGCCAGCCTGTTGTCTTAGCACAGGACAGCAATGTAAGGTGTCACCTCCCACCCTGACTCCTGTGGTCAGGCACTGTTTTGAAGGTCTGCAGGGACAGAGGCAGGCTTTCTGGAATGATCCAAGGCTGCAACCAGCAGGCAGGAAATGAGGCCAAGTTTGTGGGTTCTGCTCACCTGCCCTGGTTCTGAATACAGGTGGATCCGGTCTCAGGGACTCCGTGCTACATACTCACGGTCCAAGAGTGTAGAGCAGCTCATGGCTAAGGGTTGCCAAGGGCCATGGGTGGGAAGCAGAACCTATGACCAAGCCAGTGATGAGGTTCTTTCTGCATGTCGGAGGGCACTCCAGCTGTGACATCTGTTTTCTCTGGTGGCACCCACCTGTAATCTCACCACTCAAGCTGGCAGGGGGATTGCCAGCAGTGGGGAAAGTAGAAGGGAGCAGGCTGAAGCGAATGTGTGAGTGCCTGCCTACCTGCCATTTAGGTGGGCTCTCTGAATCCTGAAGAAAGCCGTTCATAGAACCAGGGGTCCTGACTTGGGCCCTGAGCTTGACTCACAGGACCTGAGGCAGAAGGCTGTGATGTGACCTCCTGTTTGCAGCTGTGAGGTGGCAGAGAGGAGATGTGTGACAGATGTGGGCAGTGCCTGAATGCGCCCATCTTCAAGGTGGTCAGCGTGGCCTGAGGATCAGGGACAAGTGGCTTCACTCTAGATCGTGATCCTCACTCTTCCTGACGCTGCAACCCTTTGATGGAGCGAGTTTCTCATGTTTGGCGACCCCTCAACCATAAAATTATTTCGTTAGTACTTCATAACTGTATTTTTGCTGCTGTTATGAATTAGAATGTAAATATCTGATATGCAGGAGATCTGATATGAGACCCCTGTGAAAGGCTTGTTGGACCCCAAAGGGGTCACCACCCACAGGTTAAGAACCACTGCGTTAGATGCAGTGTGACTTCAGGAGGACTGATGGGCTATCCTAGGTGGGCAGCTCCAAGGGAACATGGGATCCACCCACTCATTCCTCGCATTTACTTCTGTGCTCATTCACTCATGGCCATCCATCCATCCATCCATCCATCCATTCACATGCTCCCTCACCCTTGTGACTGTGGCTCATCAGCAGACGACATGTCAGTATGCCTCTGTAGACAAGTTCTCTGTGTCCTCAGGGAGCACAGCATTGTGGGAACAGGGCATATGGTTTGCCAATAGGAAGGAGCTACAGCAGCAGCCAAGGAGGGGCTTCCGGGGTACAGGCTGGGATCTCATCCCCCAGGATTCCCAGACAGTGTCCTGGGAAGATTCAGAACTCTGGGAGCTTTTGACTCACAGTCAGCTTATTCTAGGGCAAGGACAGGACTTAACCAGACAGATGAAGGGTAGGTGACCTGGGAGACATGGAGCACACTTTTCAATTGTTCCAACCCCATGGCATCCAGTGAGCCAGGTCAGCCTGCTGGCACCAGTGTGAGCCAGCATAGCCATACTGCCAGGGCATCTGGGTTCTTTTGGGACTCAGTATCCATGGTCATGGTTGGCTTCAGTGTCTAGCTTCCTCAGAGGTCAGACTGATGCCAGGTTGCCTTGACACCCCAGGTACACAGTGACACTCCTCAAAAAAAAAAAAAAAACCAAAACTGTTTATCTGTCTGTCTATCCATCCATCTGTCCATCCATCCACCCATCCATCCATCCACTGTGTGAGAGCATGCTATGCATTCTGGAGTTCAGAGCCTGTTTGGTCAGCTGTGGATGCACCAGCTGTACAGCCTACCTTTCATCCTTCTTGCAGAGACCAAGTCTTGATAACAAGTGTTAGATATTCACAGAATTAGAGGAACAGCTCTTGAAAGTCAAACCCCGATAGGGTGGGGCCACCCGCTCTGCCATCTCTTGTACACCTGGGTTTTGAGTTTTTGTTTCATAGCTGGCGTATCTGCTCATTCTTTGAGGCTCTTAGGTGGCTTGGCTTGGGTTGGAGAGTTTTTCTCTGGGGTGTCGTTGCTGTTCCTCTATAGGGGAGCTATGGTGTTTCCCATCACTGTGGAGAGGGCTTGGCCTTGGCTTGCTGTTCAGTTCACATTCAGACTACCAGGTTTCCCCATGGAGGTTAAACTAACAGAAATTCTCCACCCCTCTATTGAGTTGCCTTAACTTTTCCTGCTTCATACAGCTGTTAGAGTCTCATGTAGTGGAGACTGGCTGTCCTGACTGGTTTTATGTCAGCTTGACACAAGCTGCAGTCATTGGAGAGAAGGATGCCTCGGTTAAGAAAAATACCTCCATAAGACTGGGCTGTAGGCAGGCCTGTAGACATTTCCTTAATTAGTGATCAGGGCAGGGAAGGCCCAGCCCACTGTGGGTGGGGCCACCCCTGGGCTAGTGGTCCTGGGTTCTATAAGAAAGCAGGCTGAGCAAGCTGTGGAAAGCAAGCCAGTAAGCAGTCAGTACTCCTCCATGGCCTCTGCATCAGCTCCTGCCTCCAGGTTCCTGCCCTGTGTGAGTTCCTGTCGCGATTTCCTTCTACAGTGTGGAAATGTAAGCCGAGTAAATCCTTTCCTCCCCAATTTGGTCATAGTGTTTCATCACAGCAACAGAAACCCTAAGACACTGGCCTTGACCTCCTGCCCTTCCTGCCTCAGCCCCCTTCCTGAGTGCTAGAATGACAGATATGAATTGTGACCTGCCGCAGTTGGACACTGTCAGGGCAGGCATACTGAAGGCCTCCAGGTTACCTGAGGACAAGGGGTACAGGCTGGACCTCTGTTTCCTGTGCAGTTCTGTGTGTCACCCAAGATATGCTTGGCTGCCACAGGGGCGATGGAGTCCCTGCCACACCATCCTGGATGCAGAACAGCTGCAAGGCCCAGGGCGCTGAGCAAGGTCGGAGGGTTCAGAGCCATTGCAGGACAGCGGGGCCTGGGAGCCCTCAGTGTCTTGCTGGTCAGACCCAGTTCTGAGGTTCACCCCCAAACACCAGGCTTCCTTTGTTCCCACACATAGCAGTGAGCCCAATGGCCCTGGTACACACTGCCCTGATCCCCAGTCTCTAAGAACCTGTGGCTCTCCGTCTGAGAAGCATCTGTGGACACAAATACTATGCACTGTCATTTCTGTCAGCACAGGGCTGGCAGAACACAGAGCCACTTGTGAAACTCACATAGCCCTGGACAAGCAAGGTGGGCAAAAGGCACTGCGTGGACCTCACCCCGAGAAGCATCTCTGTTCTGGCTTAGTTTATATTTTTAATTATAGTTACTTGTTGGGTGAAATCCCACACAAAGCATATGTTGAGGTCTGAGGACAAGTTGCAGGAGTCAGTTCTCTCTGGGACTCAAGGATTGAACTCAGGTCGTCAAGCTTGGTAGTAAGCGCCTTTTCTTGCTGAGCTGCTTCCCCACCCCCTTTCTCTATTTCATAGCTGCTGGAAGAGACTCAGTGGGGAACATGTGGGTGGGGCCAGCTGGCATCCACTGAGAACACGGGGACTTCCCAGTCCAGACCCAGTGCAGGTACCTAAGAACCAGGCCCATTCATCTTCCTCTGGCCTCCACTGTAGCTTGCAGGAAACAGCTGTTTACCTGGGCGAGGTGCTCGCCGGGCATGCAGCCAGCTGGAGCTCTGCTTCCCCCTCCAGTGTCCAAGGCCTCCCCAGGAAGCAGGGCTGGCGTGGAAGAGAGGTGGGAAGGCTGTGCTGCCAGGAGTCGTTTGTGAGAACGGAGAGCCAGCCCTGTTGTGTACACAGTTCTGGACCCTAGCAACCACCAGGCCCACGCAGAGCAGAGAGCACTCTCCTGTGTGACTGGCCACACTGCAGTGGGCACTAAGGGCCCTGTTCCATGAGGGAAATGGGCTATTCTCAAGTTAAACATCTGCCATTGTCCCCTACAATTCACAGATGTCAGCTCTGGAGTTCCGAGGAGCTGGGAGGTGGACTTAGGCTTAGGCAGGATCCTCAAGTGTTTAGACTGAGGCTAGAGCATGAGGCAGCAACTCAGACCCCTTGGCAGTTGGGCCACATATTAAATCCATAATCAGTTTCTCACTGCCTAGCATATCCATGGTCCCTGCTGGGCCTCTCCAGGTCTCAGGAGAGTGAGCCAGGCAGCCGGCTTCACAAGTTCATGGCCAGGAGCTCCTCAGGGTGCAATCTCACTCAGGGAGGGCCATCCAGGGTGTGTTGGGTTTTGCCTTTTGCAAAGTCTTAGTCAAAGGGACATCGTAGTCCCTGGATCTCACCAGCTAAATGGTACTCCGTGGGTGCTCCATGGATGTTCTGAGAATGTGTCCCCTTCTGCGTGGTGACAGCTGATGGCTTTGCTTTTCCAGCTTCAACTGCAGAAGTCCCAGTACCTCCAGCTGGGCCCCAGCCGTGGCCAGTACTATGGCGGGTCCCTGCCCAACGTGAACCAGATCGGAAGTAGCAGCGTGGACCTCTCCTTCCAGGTGAGCCCCTGTTCTCCTGACCCACAGGACATAGGCCATGCCCCCCAAATTAAACCCGTGCCATTGTTCCCTGCAATTCACAAGGCCAACTTCCCACCCCTAAAGACTCTTCTAGTCTCCTGGGGCTCAGGAGAGGGGGAGTGGCCCAGCCAGCTTCCCTGAGCTCCAGACTCCTGGAGTCAGCACACACACACACACACACACACACACACACACACAGCCACTCACAACACTCAGCAGCTGCTGCACCTGCCAGCAGGCTGGGAGGCCTGAGAAGAGCTCAGGGCCTTGGGGGCTTGGCTCCAGCCGCCTCACTGATCCTGCAAGCCCAGCAGTGCTCAGAAGGAAGCCCCTGCCGCCTGACCCCACTTGTCTGCAGACAGTTCTTGGCAGAGCTGCACACCCTGCATGGCTCCCTCAGGCCACAGCCTGCTGTCAGGATAATAAGGGCTGGTGTCTTTTCCCCAGACCCAGTCTTCAGGAGAAGTGGGAGGAGGGTGTGCAGACAAGGCCCTCGGCCGGCACATACCGTGTTATCAAGGGTCTGCGAACAACCCTTTCGCCAAGAGCTAACAGGCTCTAGAGTCATCCTCAGCTTTCCTCTGGCTGCATGTGGTGTGAACTGCTGGGTTAGCAGCCTGGGCCTGGGTGTGCTTGGGGCTGCTAGCTTGGTTCTGGGGACCTCAGCCTGTGTGGAGTTCCAGATCTCGGTGGCATACTGAAGTCACTGGCTCTCTGTGACAGAGGATCTCTAGTTCATCTGTTTTCTAGTTCTCCTTCTACCTGAGCACCCCAGCACCCCCTCATTTAACCCTGTGTGGGTATCACAGTGAACTCCTCAGTTCAACGGCACAAAGGACCCTACTAAGCCTATTTGCCCAAGGTGCAAATGCCACCCACCTAATGGTTCAAAGTGTTGGGTTTTTGCATTCTTAGTGCAGTGGTTTTATGGGTAGCTCTGGCTGCAGCTTAGTGTTTCTGGTAACTGAGCCCCAGACTGAGATTGTTCTCACACAGCACCAGCCTGTAAGACCTTGATCCATATGTCAGCACTGCGTGACCCACAGTGGCCCCCACAGCTCTCTGGGGCATGCCTCCTCTATCCACACACCTGAGGTGAACCTGCCTCAGTACCCTCATTTTGGGAAGTATGTATGGGTGCCACTCAAAGTCCCCAGGACCCTTGGGGTCCTTCCTGGACAGTGGTCGGTGTGCAGAATAGGTCTTGGTTGTTGATGAGGGCAGAGAGGTGGGAGGAGCCTGATGTGCAGGGGCAGCAGGGCCAGAAGGGGCAGGTTCTAGAGAGATGGGTAGCAGCAGCCTCGATTTCCCTTCCCACTGTCTCAGAGAGATGACTGGCTCCTTCCCTCCATAGGCCCTGATGGTGAGGTTCAATGCTATCTCTAGGGCTCGTTGCCTTTCTGTGGGTAAAAAAATGTAGAGAAGTCTGAGTTCAAGGCCTGCCTATTCTACAGAGTAAGTTCCAGGACAGTCAGAACACAAAGAAACAAAGAAGTAGGAAAGCACAAAATCAGCAGGGTCTTCTGGGTCACTGAGATTTGTCCATGGCCACTTAGACAGCCTTGAAGGCAAACAGAAAAAGAAGTGGCCAGGCCATTTCAGCCACCATGATGCTTCCTGAAAGGGAAGCTTGTTTAACTATCAAAATGACTTTTGCTTTCTGCCTGGGGGACAGAAGGGCCCAGGGCCTAGATAGCCAGGCAGGCATGGGGACAAGGCCAGGGTTGGGACAGGCAGCTGAGTCCATCCTAATGTGGTGACAGGCTCCTGGCCACCTTGGGGATTCCAAGACTTGCCTGGAACCTTGTGCCAGCCCAGGTGCTGGTAAGAAGCTCCATGTAACCACGCCACAGTCCCAGAAGGCGCTTGTTCTTGGCTCTCCATGGGGCCTGGCTGAGATGCTGGGGGTGGGAGCAGGAGAGGGGACAGGAGAGGGGGCCACAGCTCAATCCAGAGCAGTTCTGGGCTCTGCCTCAATCCTCTTGGGAACAAGCACTGGGCCAGGTGGGCCCCACAGCAGCTCTGGGCTTGAAGCCCTGGGGGCCTCTCTTGGCAGGCCCCTCCAGAGATGACGTAGGTGGGGACAGGAGGCCGGCCAGGCCTGGAGAGAGAGGGTGGAGGCCTGTCTGCACCTGGCCAGCTGGGGAGAGCTGCTCAGTCATCTGTGCCCCGGCACCCAGGCAAAGCATGCAGCTGGACTGCATGTCTCCTGCCCTTTCTGGGGTAACACTTCTGGCTTTTGTACCCCAACCCCATGGCACAGCAGGAGCTGGGGCTGCCAGAGATGCCTATGGAATAGAGTTTAAGTGTGTCCCCAAGAGCAGAGATCTTCAAGGGTAGAGCTGAGGGAACCTCAAGTTACAGCCAGTAACCTGTAAGCCCACTGTCTCCTTTCTGAAGCCCTGTTCTCTTCCCCAGACCCCATTTCAGTCCTCAGGCCTGGACACGAGTCGGACCACACGGCATCATGGGCTTGTGGACAGAGTATATCGTGAGCGTGGCAGACTTGGCTCCCCACACCGACGACCTCTGTCGGTAGACAAGCATGGGCGACAGATATCCTTTTTTGCAGAGGATGTGTGTGGGATTGGGAGGGAACAGGGGGACAGGCACACACTGCTGCCTGTGGACACCAGATCAGGGAGACCTGGGAAAAGGCCTCCAACACAGGATGTTGGAGCCAGACTTGAGGCAGAGAGAAAAGTTAAGGAGAGTGAGCCCAAACCACAGAACTGGGCCACAAGGAGCATTTTGGAATGCAGCTTCCAAGGGCTGCAAGAAGTGGGTGTGGCTCAATTGAGGCAGCATGGACATGACATCGACTCAAACAAGATCAGCCTCTGTTGTTTGGAGAGTGGACGCCTGACAGGGCCCCCTTCTAACTTGGCTGCCCCAGCCAGGTCCCCATCACTGGAGTGGCTTTGGGTTACTCTTGCCCCACCCTCAACTCTGCAGAGTGGAGCTGTCTGCCTGCTCCTGCTTCTTACTTCTGAGACTTTGGTGCTGGAGCTCCTAATGGAAGAACTCAGTTGAACCTGACCTCCCCAAGGCAGCTGGCAGCTGGAGGCCCAGGCCTCCTCTTGGGATGGTTTGGGAGGACGGTGCTGAGTTGAAGGTGGATGGGTCTGGCCCCCGGGGCATCCCAGCACCTATGGGTGCACTCTTTTTTTTTTTTTTTTTTTTTTTGCAGGAAATGCCCCTTGCCCTCCTGGTCAGCTGTCTGCAGCCACAGGCTGGGAGCAGGGTCCACTCCCAGCAGCTCCTAGCAGCTCCCAGCAGCCCCCAGCAGCCCCCAGCAGCTCCCAGCAGCTCCCAGCAGCTCCCAGCAGCCCCCAGCAGCCTGGCCTCACAGACTGTGCATCAGGCTTCCTGGGACAGAGCACACTCTGAGGTTTCCTTAACTCATTCACGCTGACAGCTGCCCCTATGGCACCGTGTACCTCTCGCCTCCTGCGGACACTAACTGGAGGAGGTCAGTGGAGGGGACCTGGCCTCTGGGAGGAAACAGTGTAGACTTTATCCTAGCTTTGTGTGGGGATGCAGGGCATAGTCACTGGAAAGTGAGCCAGATGCTTCCAGAAGATCCCAGAAGTCAACTCTGAATTGTGGAGAACATGGCTTCAGAGCCTTCAGAGCCTTGTTCCTCCCTCCTCTTCCTCATCTTCCTCCTCTTCTACCTCTTCTTCCTCCTCTACCTCCTCTTCCTCCTCTTCTACCTCCTCCTACCCTTCATCTTCCTCTTCTTCATCTTCCTCCTCTACCTCTTCTTTTTCTTCTTCCTCCTTTTCCTCCTTTTTCCTCTCCTGCTCCTCCTGTCTTCCCCTTCTCTCTGTTTTCCATATTTCTTATTTCTTTTCAGAATTGAATAGTCAGTGGTGTATCTTGCCTGTTCCACTTTATTTTGATCCCCTAATGAGATAAGCTCGCTCTCTCACTTTTCTCTCTCTCTTTCTCTCTCTCTCCCCCTCCCTCCCTCTCTCTCTTCTTCCCTCCCTTTCTCCTTCCCTCCCTCTCTCTCCTTCCCTCCCTCCCTCCATATCTCTCTCTCTCTCTCTCTCTCTCTCTCTCTCTCTCTCTCTCTCTCTGTACCCTACATGGGCTGCATATTCCCAGGGGCTCCAGTGGTCCCCCTGCCTTAGCCTCCAGGGAGTGTAGGAACAAAGGTGTTCACCACCAAGCCTAGTACTGGACTCCATGGAAGCTACATTTCTAACACAGTTATAGATGGTCTTTGGCAGCTGAGATGCATGCAGATCTGTGGCAAGCACCACCTGCTGTGCATGAGGACGCTGCATCTATCCCCAGCAGCAGCACAGGAAGGGAGCTGTAGGAAAGAAACACTGCTTATCTGTATTTGCAAGATGGTGGGTCCCATCTGTCGTCCTAGCGTGTGGGAGGCAGAGGCAGGCAGGTCTCTGAGTTCCAGGCCAGTCAGGGTTGCACATTCAGACCCTGCCTTAGAAACACGGGCCGCAGGTGCAGCTCAGCAGCTAAGCATACTGCCTGCTTATCCAGAGCTCCTGGGTTTCAGCGGCAGCACCACATGGTGGCTCACAAGCACCTGTAACTCTAGATCCAGGGGATATGGTGCTCTCTTCTGGCCTTTAAGGGAACTGTGTACACATTACATGTACACACATTCGCACAAATAAAATAAATCTTGAAAATAACAATACAGTAACTGTGCACATGGTGTGGGTATCCCATTCGGGGACATCTCTGGATGTGAAGGTTCTGTGCCAACACTCCTCTAGCGTGATATGTATCGGGTTTGAGTGACACGGGTTCACTGCCCCATGGATCCCCAAGGTCACGGTCCATGGATAATGATGTTATTAGATAACATAATCTGCTACTACTCTTTCCTCTGAGACTTGCTGTGTAGCTGGGAAGGCCTTTAACATCTGCCCTCAAGCCTTAGCCACTGGGATGTCAGACCTGTGTCACCACACCTAGTTTATGTGGTGCTAGGGATGGAACCTAAGGCTTTGTGGGTACCAGAGGAGCCCTCGGCCACCTGCGTTACAGTCCAGGGCCGGTTTGGTTTGGTTTGGTTTGGTTTGGTTTGGTTTGGTTTGGTTTGGTTTGGTTTGGTTTGGTTTGGTTTGGTTGAGACAGGTTTTACTCTGTAGACCAGGCTGGCCTTGAGCTCACAGAGATCTGCCTGCCTCAGCCTCCCAAGTTCTGGAATTAAAGTTATGATCCTCACACCTGGCTTTTGGGGGGGGGAATAGTGTGGGGAGCATGTATGCCACAGATGTATGTCAGAGGTCAGCTTGTCGGTTCTCTCCTACCATGTGGGTCCCAGGGCTAACACTTCTTAGGTCATCAGAGCTCTCTCACCTCTGGGCTCTCTTGCTGGCCTGATTGTTTCAGATTTGGCTCCTCCCTGAGCTCTAGGCAGGCTGCAGACTCCTGGGCTCAAGCAGTCCTCTTTTCACTGTTGGGGACTATACATAGGGATTATCATCCCTGGCTCTCATTCAATTACAACATCAAGCGGGGATAGGGCTGGAGATAGAGTACTTGGAGCTTAGTAGGTAGAGTGCTCACGTAACATGTAAAAAGTATGGGTTCCATCCCCAGGTCCACATAAACCTGTGTTGGGAAAGCACCCACATGGTAGCTCCCAACTGTCCCTGATTCCAGTCCCAGGGGATCTGACAGCTTCTCACCTCCATGAACACCACACGGCACACAGGCATGCATGTGAAATAAACCTAAATAAATGTTTTAAAATATCACAGTTCTTTAAAAAGAGCAAAACTGGGGTGTGGAGAGCTGGGCGAGAGATAGCTTCTTTAGTGAATTGTGCCAAAACAGAAGGACCTGAGTTCAAATCCTGTAACCCACATGAACACAGCAGCACTCATCTGCAGTCCCAACCACTACAGACAGGCTGTGGAGGCAGGAGGGTCCCTAGAGGAGGTCAGGCCAGCCAGCCTGTGGTACATAGCAGTGACAATGAGGACCCAGAAGGTGCTGGAGAACACGCGAGGCTGACTGATGTCTCCACGTGCATCACATCATGTGTATGTGGTCACAGCACTCAGCATAATCAGTGGTTTAAGGTCAACTATACAGTGAATTTAAGGCCAGCCTGGGCTACATGGGACCCTACCTCAAGAAACAAAGTTTTCATATTCGTTTTACCATAATAAAATTGAACACAGAGAAGTCTGATCACTGACCTGGGACCACACAGCTGGTGGAATGACCCACAGGCTACCCCAAGCCATGGGGCATATTCTGGCCACTTGTGGGGATTAGGACAGTGTTTAACATGGGTAGATCAGGACTGAAGCTTCTTCTGTGAGTGTCACCATCTCTCTGTCTCCCAGGACCAACTCTGACTCTGCCCTGCACCAGAGCACAATGACACCCACCCAGGCAGAGTCCTTCCCAGGCGGGTCCCAGGATGCGCACCAGAAGAGAGGTATATGAGGGATTCAGTGGTTCTGCTGGGCTCAGACAACCCAGAAGCCCGCATGTCCCAGGAACTCACTAGTCTTTGGGGGACTGACATTTAGAGGAAGAGTCGGAATAGGACAAATGTTTTCAGGGCATCTTTCCCACGTGGGGCCCTCGCCAATGTACACTGGCTGTGTTCTGGGCCTGTGACTGATTGACATGCTGATATCTCAAAAAGTAGAGCAGAGAGGGTTTGTTAACTCACACAGTAGCTGAGGATAGACCCCAACAGTAGGTGCCATTTGATCCAGGATCCCAGCTCTACTGCCCAGAAGATGACCATCTGCATCCTCCCTTGGGCCTAGCCAGGTAACCCTGTATGAGAAAGGGGCCCTCTCTGTCCCAGGTTTGGGGTGAGCTTCCTTACTGGCTGGGCTATGCACATAGCCCTGTAGCTGAGGCTGCACCCCCAGTTCTGGGCTCCCACATGGCAGCGAGTCCTCAATACAGCTCTTCCACCAATTGTCTTGAAGAGTTAGGATTGTAAGTTCTGTGAAGCTAAGTATGGCAGACCCACCCTGGGCCAGACCTACCCGGCCTTAGATACCAGAGCCAGGGAAGTCACCCCTCATGCATTTGAGGCCCAGGTGCTAAGGGAGGGCCTGTGTGTGGCAGTTCACTGAGTCCCAGGGACCTTTTCCTGGTTAAAGGACTCATCCTGGGGGTGGGGTGGGGGTTGCTTGGCAGGCAGCCAGGGCTGCAGGCTGAAGACCCTGTGTGCAGTGCAGGAGGATCGGGGTCAGATGGACCTGTGGGTCCTCCTTACACAGGGCTCCTGGAATGCACCTGAGGGCTCAGTGCCCTCTCAGGATTCTGTGCCCAGAATCCAACCAGCCTTGATGTGGGAGGACCCATGTCCCCTGTCCCCGTGTCCCTAGTGGTTTCCTGGCTGCCTCCCAGCACCCTGACCTGCTTTCCACAGAGCTCTTCCCATTGGTCATTGTCTTTCCTGGTCCAGGGAAGAAATGAACCTGGTAAGAGTCAGAAAACTTAGGGCCCAGCTTAGCAACAGAACATTTGCTGAGCATGTGTGGGGTCCTGGGTCCATCCCTAGCACTGCAAAACAAAGCAAAATTTAAAAAAAGAAAGAAAGAAAGAAAGAAAGAAAGAAAGAAAGAAAGAAAGAAAGAAAGAAAGAGAAGAAAGAAGAAAGGGAGAGAGGAAGGAAGAAAGACTCACCATGACTAAAAGTGGGCTTCAGGTATGGCTGGTTCCAGGGTATCAACCAATATCCATCTATGTCATCCCTCGGGCCTCTCACTAGGCTCTTCAAAGCTCTACAGTTCCATCTACTGGTCTAGCCTGAGGTCCCTTCTGACATGTCTGCTCACTCTCAAGCACATGTACTCTGGGCAGATCAGTTAAATCCCAGGTAGCTTTAGCAATAGGGTCAGAACCAGCCCTTAGTGTGAGGACCCAAGCCTGGTCCAGCCACTGGGTGCCAGCCGTGCTGAGTGATGGCAGATGCTGCCAGTGCGGCAGGTGGCAGTCTCAGGGTCTCTGCTGACCTGTACAGCAAGGCCTCAGGGCCCCTACTGGGTGCGATCCTACTCAGCTTTAGCTCCTGACTCCAGCTGCTGTCTCAGCTGTTTGTACTACACAGCCAACTGATGATCCTTGTGCAGGGTTTTCTTGTGAATTAAGCCCCCCCCACACACACACACAACTTCAGTAGAACCTCCAAGCCTGCTGTTAGGGTCCTGCGGTCTATCTCTCAGCTGTGTGGTCATGTCGTCCTGATCCTTCTCTCCCCCACATCCAGTCTTACTGCTGACCGTCCCTGGAATGGAGGAGGCCGGGTCCGAGACAGACAAGACCCTTTCTAAGCAGCCCTGGGACTCAAAGAAGGTAAGGGCTGCTGGGAAGGCTAACCTTTTTTTCTCTGTGTTCTTTTCAAACCCAGCCTAGGAACAAATGACCACGTGACATGTTGAGGTGGGAGCCTTGCTCAGCTCTCCTGGCACCCAGGCTTTGACATCAACAACTGGCTGGTCAGACTGCCCAGAGACGGCTCTACGTATTCACATCGGTGGCCGATCAGGGTGGCTCTGAGAACAGACACGCATCCCAGTTGGTACCCAGAATCCCATGTCCTAGCCCAGGCAGTAGCATTTGAGGTTCAGGGTCAGAGAGCAAGGCCTTGCCTCAGAATATAGAGTAAAAGCAGGATTAGTGAGGGGTTCAGCAGATAAAGGTGCCCCCCACCAAGCCCGGCGACCTCTGTTCCGTCCCTAGGAGTCATGTGGTAGGAGAGAACCAAGTCTCTGAGTTGTTCTTTGATTCCACGTGCCGGCCACAGCACAAGCACAACAATTCCCCTCTCATGCACACACAAATGAAAAGCTGGGGCTGGAGAGGTGGCTCAGCGGTTAAGAGCACTGACTTCCAGAGGTCCTGAGTTCAATTCCCAGCACCCACATCCATCTGTAATGGTATCTGATGCCTTCTTCTGGTGTGACTGAAGATACTTTACAGTGTACTCATATACATAAAATAAATAAATCTATTTATTTAAAAAAAGCAAAGAAAAAGGTTGTGGCTGGAGAGAGGGCTCAAGGTTAAGAGCACTGACTGCTTTCGAGAGGACCCAAGTTTGGTTCCCAGCACAGAAGGTGACTCGTAACCACCTGTAACTCCAGTTCCAAGGGATCCAGTGCCCTCTTCTGACTTTATAAGCACAAGACACACAGGTGATACACAGTCATGCATGTAGGCAAAATACACATTAAACAATATTTTAAAAAATAGGCTGGGCAGTGGTGGCATGCACCTTTAGTCTGAGCTCTTGGGAGGCAGAGGCAAGAATATCTCTGAGTTCAAGACCAGTCTGGTTTACAGAGTGAACACCAGGGCAGCCCGGCTACACAGAGAAACCCTGTCTCAAAAAAAAAAAAAAAACCTAACTCTATAAATAAACAAACAAAATGTTTTCAAAGTAAAAAGGAGGCTGGGGATGCGGCTCGGGGAGCATACGGCTCGGGGAGCATGCTCGCCTTGGGTTCCCAACACTGAAGAGACAATGTGGCCGGACATGCCGGTGAACACTTTTAATCCCAGCACTTGGGAGGCAGAGGCAGGTGGATCTCTTATAAATTCAAGGCCAGCCTGGTCTAAAGAGTTAGTTTCAGGACAGCCAGAGCTACACAGGGAAACCTTGTCTCAAACCAAAAACAGAAAGAGAACAATTTCTAACCATCCAAACACAGCTTTGAGCTCTTTGTTGGTTCAGTTTCAGAAGCAGGGTAGTTGTGGCCTGTCACTACTGATCTCCAGCTCAGGAAAGACAGGTGTCACCTAGAGGGCTGACTCAAAAGGGGAAAGGGTTTGTAGCCAGCCTGGGCTATATCAGAGTTTGCCAAAATGAAAATATAAAAAAAAAGAATGAATGTATATATTCAGAGATTTTGAGGCTTTTTCTTACTTAGCTAAGAAGGCTGCTAGGGTTTCTGAATCCATGAAACACTTGTCTGTTTTTAATTAAATTTTAAAATGTATTGTGTACATGAGTGTGTGTGCGCGCACATGCTCACATACAGTGCACATTCACCCAGCAGGTGTTTGGGGAGGAAGACTACTGTAGGACTTGGTATCTCTCCTGCCATGTGGGTCCTGGGAATTGAACTCAGACCATCAGCCTATGTGGCAAGCCCTTTTACTGGTTAGCCATACTACTGCCCCAGAAGCTTTTCTAAATCTTCGTCAGCACAGAGGAAGTCCCATAACATAACAAGTGTTTACTCTGGGGATCTGTTCAAACCCATTGTTCTTATGTTCCCTGCCACGTCTGCTGGTCACAAGCCACCCTCAGTGAAGCCTCCAGGTGCTGCCTGTCTGCCCTGCATCCCTCTGGTCTGTGCTCCAGCCTGTAGTACTGGCCCCCAAAGGACCAGCCTCTCAGAACCCACAGCCCCTGCCTGCCAACATCATAAGGCTCCTGTGTTTCTAGTGTCTGCACCTGCAGCAGCCAGAGACACCAGGCAGCCAGGGCTTCCCAGTGTGGCAACCTAGAGCTAGGCACAGGGCTGCGAAAAGTCCTAGATACGACCACACATGAGGTTAGCTACAGGGTCTGAGCAAGGTGCGTGAAGACCCTTTCCTATAGTTCCTGCCTCTGCCTGGGGCTCCTTGAAGCCATCCCTGCACTACATGGCTGTGATTGTCCTAAACAGGGGAAGGGAAAGACAAGCACTGGGCTCCACACACAGGAAGCCATGTCCACCACCTGGCACCTGCCATCTGTTCTGCTCTTTTTCAGGCGGGTTCCAGGCCCAAGTCCTGTGAGGTCCCCGGAATCAAGTAAGTCAGCCAGGCCCCCGCACCCTTTTGCTCCTCAGGGCTCTTCTCTCTCCAAACCTGCACCTGTTGGCAGAGAAGACTGTGAGCATGCCACCTGAGGGCACTCAGGGAGTCCTGGCCCCTGTCACTTGGTGGCAAACATGACCCCTGTTCCAGCTTGGGGTCCTGTCACGCTTAGGGCTCACTAAAGGGTCTTCTTTTGTATTCACTGGTCCCCTAGTCCCTCCCGTCTCACTGAAGTCATCCTGGGTTGGCAGGGCTGGCCTGCTAGTCACTGTCCCCAGACCTTATGTCCTCCCCTTCTGGCCTTTCCCAGCATCTTTCCATCTGCAGACCAGGAGAACACAACGGCTCTGATCCCTGCTACCCACAACACAGGAGGCTCCCTTCCTGACCTCACTAATATCCACTTCCCCTCCCCACTCCCGACACCGCTGGACCCTGAGGAGCCTCCGTTCCCTGCTCTCACCAGCTCCAGCAGCACCGGCAGCCTTGCACATCTGGGCGTTGGCAGTGCAGGCCAGGGTAAGGCCCCCATGTTGTCCCCGCCTAGCAGCATGCACTGGAGTCTAGGGGTGACACATCTGCCCCCAGGATCAGGCGGTGACATTAGGGCTGTGCCATGCCGCTCCAAGTTTGAGGGAATGGATGGGAGTCGGGAGGGAGCCCTGATGGCGTTGGTCTGGTTGACTTATGACAGTTAGGCTTGGCCCTTCCAAGCTCACTTTTTTTTTTTTTTAATTAAGAAAAATGTTTTATGTGTGTGGGTATTTGGCCCACATCTGACTGTACTCTGTATGTGCACAGTACTTGTTAAGGCCGGAAGACAGACAGTGCTGGATCCCTGGATTTAGAGTTACAGACAGTTGTGAGCAGCCACGTGCATGCTGGGAACTAAGCCTGATCCTGTAGGACAGCAGCCAGTGCTCCTAACCATTGAGCCATCTCTCCAGTGCTCCTAACCATTGAGCCATCTCTCCAGGCTCCTAACCATTGAGCCA
>JANHMN010000015.1:56329493-56340898 GCA_030674055.1 Rhabdomys pumilio
CAGTGCTCCCTGTGCTGTCCTCCACTCCATGTCTTCGTGTGTCCATGTGCTCAGTGCTCCCTGTGCTGTCCTCCACTCCATGCCAGCTGGCCTCCATCAGCCCAGGGTTGTGCCCTCTCCAGGTGGGCTCAGAGGTTCTCAGGACACCACACCGCCCCAGGGCTTGGAACCTGAAGCTCCAAGACCTATGAAAATGAAGGTGGAGCCTCTCTGGGGTGTAGCTGAGGTGACCAGCCAGCCTATGGCTGTGCTGCCTCCACTCCCCACAGTCACCCCGCATCTGGCTGACTGTGGCCTCTGTTTTATTTGGGGTGTGTTTGAAACAGGGTCATGTTTCTAAACAAAATTTCAATTGTTCGGTTTTTACCAGTTTTTACCAGTGAAGACTCAGGAGCTAGATGCTGGGGTGAAAGTCTGCTAGCTCAGAGGAGCAGAGGAGCACCCAGCTGACCCTCTCTCCCACGCCATCAGACTGAGTGTCCTGCACTTCTACTTCCTGTGCGGCTCCCTGTCCCTCCTCCTGACTCCCGTTTACTCTCTATGGTCTTTTCTTTTTTCTTTTTAAAGAATTATTTTTTTTTTATTTTATGTATGTGAGTACACTGTTGCTATATTCAGACACACCAGAAGAAGGCATCTGATCCCATTACAGATGGCTGTGAGCAACCATGTGGTTGCTGGGAATTGAACTCAGGACCTCTGGAAGAGCAGTCAGTGCTCTTAACCACTGAGCCACCTCTCCAGCCTTTGTAGTTCTTTTCTTAATACTATGTTCACGTTCTGGCAAGTGGTTGCTTGTCCACCTCTTGACCTATGGTCGACTTCATTTAATCTTGTTTACAATATTCAAGCAGAAAGCTGTTGGGTTACAGGTCTGTGCTAAGGCTGAGCCTCACCACAACTAAAAATAGAATAACACAATTTCAGAGTTCACAGTATAATCAAATATTCTGCAATCCCCTGATTCACTATGTAGCTCAAGTGACCTCAAACTCTGAATCCTCCTGCCTCAGCCTCCCTCGTGTGAGGATGACAGTTATATGCCAGCCCACCAACCTACAGATTTTTTGCTGACCTGGTGTAGTCATTCACCGGATCCCGGATGCCCTCACTAGGCCAGGCCAATGATCTGTTTTGGTCCAGCTCAGCCTAAGCAAGTGTCCTTCACTTCTCCTTGAAGTCTGGCTCCCTGCTCTGCTCATTCCGTACTGAGCTGAGAAGTTGAGGTGTGACTCAGTCACATCGGAACTATGAGGACCTCACCATCCTGGGGCCACCCCACACTAAAATATCACCAGACAGACAGACAGACTTGTATTAGCTTTTGTAGTTCCCCAGGCCCTGAAACTGTCCTCAACCCCAGTACAGGGGCAATAGGTTCCTCCCAAGCTAAAGCCAGCAGGAGCACTAGGCAGGAGCACCAGACAAGAATACCAGGCAGGAGCACTAGGCAGGAGCATCAGGCAAGAGCACCAGGCAGGAGCATCAGGCTGCCTTGCTTTTGGGGAACAAAAATATGAAGTCCCCCATGGTGACCATCCACCTGCCTCATCACCTAGTGTCAGATCCTCTCAGTCCGTTCACACCGAGCTCTTGGGCTCCAGGGACACAGAGGCAGGTAGAGCAGAGTAGGGGTCACAGTCCATGACACATTTCTCTGACAAATCATAGGACGTTCTTTGTCCTAAGCAGAAGTAGGTTGTCCTAGCCGGGGCAGGCAGCTCATCCTGTCTCGTTCAACCTGTCTGTGTGTCTCTGATGTGGAAAACAGGTATATCATGCTGATGAGGACAAGACTGCTGAGGTATTTGACCCCAGTGGGAGTCTACAGAGACACAAGTTTCTCAGAACCCAGAGGTGCCAGGGCACAACCACATCTGGCTTCCTATTGGGTTTTTCCTTAGACACCCATTGGGCCTTGGACATGTGCTCTCCCATGCCCGATGTACCCTCTCCACATGCTGTCATGTCTGTCCAGCCAGGCCTGTACCTCGGCAGGCTGAGGCCCCAGCCCTGAGTTACTTCCTTCAAGGGCAACCTCTCAAGACTCTGGGAAAAAAATCAGCCAGCATCTCAGAAGCCCCCAAAATAGCCCTGTCTCCACCCATTGATGAAACCTTTAGCTGCTGGTGAGGCTGTGGGGTCTTACAGCAGCAGGGTTTGACTGAGCAAAGGCTGCCACCTTTCAGGGGCCAGACTGTGAGCGTAGCCTAGGTGAAGCTCAGAGGGAGCTAGAGGCCAAGGACTGTCCTAGGACTGACCCGGCATTTACTCTGCACAGCGTACTCAGGTGCATCTGGGATCTGACTTGTGAGCCACAAGTCTAGCTGGGCCGTTGGGTGCCTGAGGTGTAACTTAGGTACATTTATGGCCACTAGTCTCCTTGTCCATGTCCCAGCCAGCTCCAGGCATAGCCTTCATGTACCTCCCAGGGCTCCTTCCTGGCCTTCTCAGGACCCAAAAGAGCCCAGCTAGTCTTGGCTCATAGGCAAGTGTGATAGGATTCCAACCCCACAAGCCTGGGGTCTCACTGGCAGGCAGCCCCAGGCAGTGGCTTGTCCCTGCTGTGTCCTGTGCACTATACTGTCTAGAGAGTGTGTCCTATGTCCTGTCCCCATGTGTTCCCAAGAACATACTACATCCTAAACAGGACATGCACATGCTGCCTGTCACTCCAGTCCTCAGCTTCAGGATCAGCCAGCACCTCCCCACAGTCCGTTCCCTAGGAAGTGACGTTCCCTAGATGCAGGCTCCAGGAGGGCAGATGGGACAGATTGGGGGAGCATCAGAGGGCCCTGGGAGTGGGTATGGGAAGAAACAATCACTAGTCAGGGCACTCCAGGATAAATGTCTGTGATCTCCACCCTCTGGGAGTCCCCAAGGGTCTTTGACCCATCCATCTGGGCTGTGGGGGGCACAGATTCCAGGAACCCCAGCACAGGCATCCCACCCCACTGCCTCCTGAGCCTGAGGCTGCAACCATAGCGGGCTTCTCTTCTGTCCACAGCACACGTCCACCCTGGGCAGCGTGTTTGGGGATGCGTTCTATGAGCAGCAGATGACAGCCAGGCAGGCCAATGCTCTGTCCCGCCAGGTGAGCGGGTGCCCAGGTCTCACTGCTCTGCCTGCATCCTGCTGTTGGGCTGTGGAAGGATGACTTGACCACACCCCCTTGACCTCTGTACATCCTGCAGAGTGCAGTTCAAGGTCACAGGGAGGAAGGGCAGGCCTCAAGCACCATGAGGTAGCCTGATGGGGGCTGCAGGATGGAGGAGCCGGGGAGGATTTGGTGGTGGCCTGGAGTTTCATTTGCCATCCATCGTCCATCTGCCATCTTGCCAGCGAGGCTGTGGGTGTGAGGAGCAGCCTCGGGTGGGAGGAGCCATAGCCATCTGTTGTCCTCATGGTCCCTCTGGTTTCCCTTCATAGCTGGAGCAGTTCAACATGATGGAGAATGCCATCAGCTCCAGCAGCCTGTACAACCCAGGCTCCACACTCAACTACTCGCAGGCGGCCATGATGGGTCTGAGCGGGAGCCATGGGGGCCTGCAGGACCCACAGCAGCTCGGCTACACAGGCCACGGTGGAATTCCCAACATCATCCTCACAGGTGAGCCTGGGGTGATGGGGCATGAAAAGTGTCCTCACAGGCCCTCCTGCCAGACAAGGGGATTAGGCTGAGGCTAGCCTCCTCCACAGGATGGGGAACAGAAGTCCCACTGTAAACACAAGGGTTCTACCCCTCAGGGTCTTGTCATCCTGGACTCTGTCCCCACCCCAGTTCGTCCTCTCACACAGCCTCAGCTGTCTCAGCACACACAGCACTTGTGCCCACACCACAGCTACCTCCTCGTGGTCCACTCTGCCACGCCCGCCATCTCTGCAGTGTGCTCTGCCCTGGCCTTACTACAGCTCTTACTACTCTCCCTCCTCGCCTCATGTGGGATCCAGTCCTCTTTTATCCTCTGTCCTCATCTTCAGCCAGGGAGACTTGCCACACACTGGGGCCCTCTGTTCAGGACCAAGCTGATCAGACTTCAACCCAGTGGTCTCTGTCACTTGCTGGCAGAACCCAGACCCTGCATACCCAAGGGACAGGCCCTTCCATCCTGCAGAGAGCAGTATGGGCAAGCCTCACTCCATCTAACCAGAACCCAGCTTCTCCAATGTCTGCCCCACCCCAAGTCCCCATAACCATCTCCCTTTATCTTATAGGCCCTGAAAAGGAATGCTTTCAGTATAGTCTAAGTCTGTTGGGGACGGTGTCACCCCCTCCTGTGGGCACTGTGGCACACCCAGGGCAGAGGGTGAATCCTCAGGACCTCTGTGGCTTATAGGACAGTCTCTGTGCTTAGAACCCCTTCTAATCTAATAGACCCATCAGTCTAGGCGGGATGGCTGAATCTCGTTTCTAGGCCTGGGCACCTGCCAGGCACCTCCCTGACAGTAAAGGGAGCTGGGTCCCCACAGGGAGGACCTGTGACCCACCTGTGTACCTCAGACCCTGCGTCAGAGGGCGTGTCCCGCAGGTCACACTGCCATCTGCTCCCAAGCATGTGGCTTTGTAGGTGGGGATAGGCTCACACTCTGCAGACTGCTGCCCCATGTCCCGGTCTCTGTCCGCCCCGTGCCAGTGTCTACCCCAGCATGGTGCACAGAACAGTCCCTGGGGTGAGCTGCCTCCTCCATCCCTGCTTCTCACACTGGTGGGAGGTAAATGGCCTGGTATCTGGTTCCCTGGAGCCAAGGCTGAGCCATATAATTTGTCCCCACCTGACAGTGACAGGAGAGTCACCACCAAGCCTCTCTAAGGAACTGAGCAGCACACTGGCAGGTGTCAGTGACGTCAGCTTTGATTCAGACCACCAGTTTCCGCTGGATGAGCTGAAGATTGATCCTCTGACCCTGGATGGACTTCATATGTTGAATGACCCCGACATGGTCTTAGCCGACCCAGCCACCGAGGACACCTTCCGAATGGACCGCCTGTGAGTGGCTGTGCCTGCCACCCGCCGCTGGTCAGTTTCCAACGGCGCTGCCCCAAACCTGGGGATGGCAATGCTGTCCCCCTTTGCCAACGGCCAAGCTTGTGGTTCTGAGCTTGCAATGCTGCCCAGCGCCCCCTGCCAGCCGCCACCCCGGTTGTTCACCTCCCATGATGCCTGGCGTGAGGCCGTTGTGTACTAGGCTGGCTATCTGTCTGTCCATCCATCCACCTGGGGCCAGGCTGATCGCCGAGGCTGAGTGCCTGGCCCCCATGGACGTTCCCCAAGCTGGCTCCCTCACCCCTCACTGGGGATGTGAGAGCCCTCATCAGTGGTCCACTTCCAAGATACCCAAAGTGTCACTCCCAGATGCGCTGTGCAAGGAGGTGGGGCGTGGGTGTGGCCACCCAGAGGCTGAGGTGCGCCATCCATTCGACTGTTCTCAGCTGTCACTGCCTTCCTCATCCCTGTCCCCCACCGCCATCCCCAGCCCTGGTCAGGTCATGCATGCCCACCGTGCCCAGGGCAAAGACAGCAGAGCAAAGAGGCAGACCTGGACCAGAATAAACACTGTTTGGATGGCCGCCTTTTATATTCCTGAGCGCTCTTGGAGCGTGACAATCGACCTATGGCCGAATGTGGTATGGACAGAGCCTGCTGAAGCAGCTGGTGCCCCTCCTTGGCCCACTCTCCACCACTCTTGTCCCCTGCTGGGCAATGGTCAGCATGGTGGCACAGGGGTGAGGGTCACAGGCTACCTGCACATTCTCCTCTCTTCCCAGTCCCATGACCAGTCCCTACTGCTATTTAGGATCTGGGGCTTGGGAGGCAGCAGCCCTGGTGGGTTCTGCTTTTCTTTCAGTTTCTATTGGTGTTTGGTAGCTGACCCTCCAGACTTGCCTGGCAGCATGTGTTATCCCACAGTCCCTCCTTGACCTTTTCTTAAAGCTAACTGGAACACTAGCCTGAATCAGTGCTTGCAAGCCGGGGCTCCTGGGCCGCTCACCCAGACCTGAGCTTACTGGCGCATAGTCTCAACTCCAAAGAGCTGGGTGGGCAAGGATGGGGCTGGATGCAAGGTCCTGGTGGCTGGGCGTGTCTGTAAGAAGCACAGAACAGATTTCTGGGACCAGGCCGTGGCTTTCCCTGGAGCCTATGGAGAGGCCTCTCACTCCGAGCATCTCTAAGGTGCTGGCCAGGCCTTAGCAGGCGACTGGTGGCTGCTGGTGTCTCTGTGCTAAGATTACCTGTGATAAGTGGGGACTGTGGACCTAGCTTGTCTTTTCTGGGCCACTTTTGGCCTGGAAGTTCCGATCCCCACCACCCCAAGTTATAGCTTGACATGTCACATGCCTCTGCCCCATAGGCCCATGCCTCAGCCTGATTGTTTCTCTGTGGTGTTGCCCACTGCCCATGCTGGGGGTTTGGGGAGCACAAGAGCTGTGTGTGTCTCTCTCCAAGCAACTAGGTGGCTGCCTGCATGAGAAGGCTGCTGCCTTTCATCACCGCCCCCTTCCCCTGGAGTTGAGGATACAGCATTGGTTTGTTCAGTTCACCTGTCCAGGTCTCAGGCCTTCCTGTCACCATGGCGCAGGCTTGAAGGCAGTAGTGGGAACGTCGTTGTTGTCGTCATCGTCATCATCATTATCATCATCATCAAACATGCATGGTGGCACACACCTGTCACCCCAGCACTGGAGAGCTGAAGGCAGGATTAGGATATCAAGGCCAGCCTGAGCTACATGAGACACTGTCTTGAAAAACCAAAAGAGGGGTTGAGGATTTTGTTCAGTGGTAGAGTGCTTGCCTAGCAAGCACGAGGACCTGGGTTTGGTCCTCAGCTCTGAAAAAAGAAAAAAACAAAAACAAAAAACCAAAAAAAAAAAAAACACCAAGGTAAAAAAACCAAAAGAGAAAACACATGTGAATGGGGTCTGATTCTCTTCAATTGTAGAAGTCTGAACAAATGGCCTTAACAAGGCAGAGAGGCTGATATAGTTCCCAAGCCAGGCTCTGCTTCCCAGTAACCAGTCACTGACCCTCCAAGTCCTCAGTGAGCCAGGGCAGGACACATGTGGCCACCATGGCCCGGCTTTCAATGCCCTGCAGCCAAGAGTGCATGTAGCTGTGTTAATGTGACTAGTTCATTGCCAAGTTCTGTGATGCAGTGATGCGTCCCTGCCTCAGCACCCCAGGCAGCTGTGGGCATCTCATGAGCCGAGCCCTCTTGCCCAGCCAGGGGCCACCACTAGGGTGCATGCATGTTCCAGAAGGGTTTACTCTCCCCACCCTGGGCCTAGCTGCTGTCAGCGGGACTCCTGGGAGGGGTCTTTGTTTTCTAGACGTAGGTCACCTGTCTAATAATACTCCTGTATTGCCAAGACCTCCCAAGATGATAGCTCAAGGCCGTGGGGGCTTCAGCTGGTGACATGCATATCCTGTGACTTGTTGAACTGTGCTGGGAGCAGCCACCTTGCAGCATGTACATAGACCCTCTGCCCACATCCGTGCTCTCAGGACAGGCTTGAGAGGTCAGATACCTGAGCCAGGCCTGGCCTTTCCCTCTCCACCTTATCCATGTGTCACCAGCTTCAGCCAAGCCCCTCAGCCATGTGGCTGTCCAGCCCACTTCCCCGAATCAGAAACAAGACTGAGGCATCTTGATAACACTCTGCCCAGCTGCCTCCGTTTACTTTACCCTTTAAGGCCTCTGGGGCAGTAGTTCTCGACCCAAAGCCCCACAGAACAACAATGCAGCTGTACTCAGCCCCCTTCTGTGTCCTAAGACATGGCTTGTCCCCTCGACCCAAGGCTCTGTCATATCCCCTATCCGCAGCACTAGCCAGTGCTGCTCTGTGAAGTCCATTGGTACTTAGCCTAGCTTTCAGCTCTTTGGAAGACTTATACAGGGGAGCCCCCTAGCGAGATCCATGTGCTACTGCATGGCACCCAAGGATGGCTGACAGCTGTCCCTGGGCCTGATGTCAAGAGTCAACAATCCTGGCACTCTGATCAGGACAAGAGCGGGCAAAAGTATGGGAGCGGCAACCCCGCACCAGTGTCAGCCACTCTTCTCACAGTGGGCCTAGAGTTGGTTCACTGTATTCTGAGTTTTCTGTTTTTGCAGAATAGATTCAGCAAAGACTGATAAGGCTGCTGGGATCCGGGTCTTGATGGAGCTGTGTGCACAGGCATGAGATTGTATAATTGTATAGTTGTGCCCTAGGCCTGGCTGGTGTCCCTCAAGAGCTGTCCAGGTGAGGGCCCCGTGGTGCAGTCTGGCCCATATGGTCTGCCTCTAGTGTGGTGGCACCTGTTCCTTTTTATACCCTTCCACCTTGGCTCCTAGGGGTCCCTCCTCCTTCAGGGATCTGGTAGGTGATTCGGAGAACCTGATCATTCCTGTCTCAGGCATGGCCCTCGGCGTGGCACAAATGCCTGCCACCCATTGGTCATAGCCACATCTCCCTGTCAGGGCAGAAGATGGAGGGACTTGTATCCTCTAGAGCCTGGGTGCTGGGGTACTCCCAAGGCCATGGGGTGCCCTGAACCTCAGTTTCCTCTTTCTCAACCCTGCTGGGCTCAGGGGCCCAACCTCCTGGACAGGGTGGGGACAGTGGCAGAGCCCCATGCTACCGGCTACCCCTTCTGCACTCAGCCTTTCCTTGGGGCTAGAGATCCATCACATGGGGTAAGGTCTTGCCCTGTCTCTTGGGGCTCTAGAATTTCAGGGCGACCCAGGCCTAGCCTAATCCAACCCAGCATTTCTGATCACATGGGGACATGAGGACAGGGCTGTGGCCTTAAATCCAGAGGTCAGGTTCTGTTTTTCAGGCCCCACCTCACCCCTTAGTTGGAAACAGGACGCCATGGGCTGGGCAGCCCCTTTGATATATGCAAATGGCTGGTCCCACATTTCCCTCCCCGTGCCCAGGCTGGCTCTGCCCCCAGCATGCGCACTCCGCTGCGGATGTCTGTGGACCGTGCACACGGGCACCGCAGTTGGGGGGTCAGGTTGCTCAGGGCACGCACGGCCGCCCGCCCCACCTTCTGGCGCAGACGCTTCTTTGTATTTTTGCGCCGTTTGTAATGAAATGTAATAAAAACCCAATGTTTTCGTCTGGGCCTCTTCTTCTTTTTCTAGTCTCCCTCCCGGTTACGTCATCCTCCTGTGGTTGAGCCCCACACAGGTCTGCACCCTTTGGGCACCTTCCTGAGCCAATCAGTGACTGAGGTTCCTAAACTTGGAGGCACCTATCTGATCATACTTTAGAATATTCCAGGCGTGTCACCTTCTGTAGTGAATTGCATGCCCCTATCTCAGTGACTAGAATCCAGACGCTAGGGCCTCCTGGAGGCCCCTCCACACAGTGCCCCTTCAGCAGCGACCAAAGCCAGCCAGTCCCCCACACACATACTTTATTTGCCTTTCCACCCCAGGCCAGACCCCCCCAGACACCTGTAGCTTATGCCACCACAGTCCTTCGGGCAGTGGGGCCCCACTGGTCTCTAGGCCCTCCGCATCCGGTGACTCTCATAGTCCTCAGGGATTGTATCTGCAGATTGAAAGGCAACAGGTGAGAGGGGTTTCTGGAGCCTTTTGGGTCCAGCCCGCTGTCCTCTAGCTCACCATTGCAACGGTAGCGCAGGTTAGCCCAGATGATGTTCTCTTGGGAGAAGCAGAAGACACCTAGGCGGCCACCACGCATGGCCGTGTCCAACACCACGTTGCTGTCAGCTACTAGCTCAGGACCCTCATAGAACCGTACCCTGTGAAGGAGGATCGTTGAGGTGGGCTTCCCTACTTGCCACCCCCCTCATCTGTGGTTCCTACTCAAGAGATAAGAGCTGGTGTTGTGGCCCCTGCCTCAGTTTCCCTCTGTGAGAATGTGTGTCAGGTGCCCTTACATAGGAGGTACTGGGGTCCTGGCATCTACCCACAGGTCCATGCTGTACTGTGAACAGCCCATTTCTCCTAGAGCAGCACAGCTCAGCAGCAGGGCAGTCCCACCTGATGTAGCCGACTTGAGGCCGGTGCTGCAGGAACCAGCGATAGGATGTCTTATCCTTCCAGCCCACATTTCGAGGATCCTTCCACAGCAGCCGCACCTGGGATGCTGTGTCCCCCGTGTGCCACAGCGCGTTTCGGAGCTGTTCCCCAGGACCTGTAGAGGACTTGACAGCCTGCCACAGACCAGGGGAGGAAAAGGATCAGAGCCCTGTCTGGTGGGAGTTATGGGTGGTGGAGTATAAGGAAGGTCCTTGTGGAAGAAGAGGGCAAGTGAGGGCTATTGGCTGGGCCACTGTGGGTAGTGGAGCCAGGAGTCTGTATGCTGGAAATACGGATGCCTTCGGGGATCTACAGGGTCTGGCTCCTTATAGGATGCTGTAGCCTGCTGGGATAAACTGGGGTCTACAGAACTGGAGACCTGTTGCGAGGTGTCTGCAGGAGGATCTGGGGTACCCAGGGAAATCTAGGGCTCTGTGACAGGCTTGGAAGCCCAAAGGAACATGTGGCAATCCCAAGGTATATTTTTTTCCTTATTTTTTTTTTTTGAGACAGGGTCTACCTTTAATTTTTTTTCTCTCCGAGTGTTGTTTCTGAATGTGTGTGGGTGCATGCACATGTAACGAGGGGCAGAAGTTGTCAGTTATCCTTAGTAGCTTTTCTACCTTGTTCCATAAGGCCTGGGGCTTCCCAGTGTGGCTAGTCTCACTAGCCAGCTTGCTCTGGGGATCCTGTCTCTACATTTCGAGGCTGGAATTACAGGTGGGTCACCATCCAGACCCAGCATTTATGTGGGTTGGGTGGAGGGAGCAAACTCCAGTTCCCTTGCTTGTGACTCAAGCACTGTAGCGAGGTGGCATCTTCCCTGATCCTTCAGAGAAAGTATTTATGGGCCTGTGGGAGGATTTAACCCCGTGGCGATGGTGAGTGCAGGTGGGAGGGTGGGGGCCAGGCACGAGTGAGAGAGAATGAGGAGTAGTGACAATTTTGAGGGCTGTGGAACAATCCTGGAGAGCTATGAAGGCTTTGGGGGTGAAGGCTGTAGGCACAGGGACCCAGAGGGTACAGCCCAGACAGCACCTTGAGCTGAATCCCTGGCTCAGCCACTGCCCGGAAGGGATTGGCCTGCCAGTACGTCTGCTCCATCTGTTTCCACATGACTACGTAGAAACTCGAGCTGTCTTGGTAGCCGAAGATGAAGCCAGCGTAGTCATCATCAGTGGCGGTGTTTACATGGAACGTGCCCTCAAAGTCCACGCCATTGAAGGCCGTGTAACCTGTAGAAGGGAAGAGATGGCGGGGGGGGGGGGGGGGGGGGGGGGGGAAACACCGCCACTGATGACGACTACGCTGGCTTCATCTTCGGCTACCAAGACAGCCCGCGCCTCTACGTAGTCATGTGGACCCCCACG
>JANHMN010000015.1:56340998-56376164 GCA_030674055.1 Rhabdomys pumilio
GGGGGGGGGGGGGGGGGGAGTTAGAAGCATGCTTGCTCTGCCTCTCCAAACAAGGCCACACTCCAACATAGCACTGGCCACATCCCCAAGCGCTTCCAGTTTCTAGCTCTCAGGGGTCACACCTCCCACAGCCATGCCCCAAAGGCCCCACCCAGCCCTTCACAGATCCTAACCAACCAGCCCCTGTCCCTCCATGGCCTAGGACCCACCTATGACCACTCCTACAACCTGCCATTTGTCCTAACCATCTCAGCCCTATCCTTCCCAGGATTAAATTGACAGGTCCTGCTCTGTGGCCAAGCCCTCCATGGTCATGCTCCATAGTCACCCATAGTCCCGCCCTCGCCCTGCTCCGCCTCACCCACAGCCAGGCCAGGGTCACTGTTCATGGTCTGAACGATCTCCATTCCCTGGTGAAGTCAGAAGAACAAGGGCCTCAGGCCAGTGCCGAGTGGTGAAGGTCTTGCTGAGGTGGCATCTGGGCTTCCCTAGACCACCACCCCAGCCCCCAGGCCCCAGCCCCCAGGCCCCCAGCCCCCAGCCCCCAGCCGCACCTGATTGAGAACCACCCAGTTGGGATCGATCTGAGCATCACCCTCGGGGTCCAGCACAACCGTCTGGAAGGCCCTGAAGTCGGTGAGGGTGACCTCGGCATTTTCAGGGCACACATCGATCTTGTCTATAACCTTGTCAGCATCGAAGTCTCCCTGACACGCGTCACCCACGCCATCCCCTGAAAGAATAGAACACAAGGCGTCGCTGTAGGCTCAGGCCCCTCCCAATAGCTTGTGCTAGCTGCTGACCACGCCCACACCATCCTTACTGTCATTGTCCTCTTGGCCTGGGTTAGGTACCAAGCGGCAGTTGTCCCGGCTGTCAGGGACTCCGTCATTGTCGTCATCATCATCACAGGCATCGCCTTTGCCATCATGGTCTGAGTCCTGCTGGGCACTGTTGGGCACTGTGGGGCAGTTGTCCCGGGAGTCCTGGTGTCCATCCCCGTCCCTAGCGTGTGCAGATGGGGCGCTTAGACTCTGGAAGGGGTTGTCGTGAAACATCCCACTGCTACCTTCCCAAGGGCTCCTTACTGGTCTTGGTCACTATCACAGGCATCACCCACAAAGTCGTGGTCCACATCTCTCTGGAATAGGGTCAAGGGTCACAGTTAGGACTAGAAACTCAGAAGCCATCCCCACCCCAACTCCACAGCCAGGTCCTTCCCACTCCAAGAAGCCCCACCCTCAGAATGCCCTCGGATCCCTCGTGCCCCCCAAACTAAAGTTTGCATAAAAAGCGGCCCACCTGGTCTGGGTTGTCTTTCTGGGGACAGTTGTCACAGGCATCCCCAACACCATCACCATCACTGTCGCTCTGGTCAAAGTTGGACACCCGGGGACAGTTGTCAGCTACATTTCGTATTCCTGAGATAAATAGAGAACTAAGGCAGAACCCTGAGAATAGGGCCAGGCTATCATGGTACCATCCCAACACAGATCAGGGCTGGGACAAAGCCCTAGCTCTATGGAGTCATAAAGAGTCGATGACCAAGGGGTCTGAGATTGATCTCTGGGGCCTATGTGGTGAGAGAGAACCGACTGTTGCAATGCAGGTTGCCCTCTGACCTCCACGTGTGTGTCATGGCATGCATGCACACACACAGGTGCATGTACACAGAATACATAAATTAAAGCATCAAAAAGTTGCTGGGTTGCCAGGCAGTGGTGGTGCATGCCTTTAATCCCAGCACTTGAGAGACAGAGGCAGGCGGATTTCTGAGTTCGAGGCCAGCCTGGTCTACAGAGTGAGTTCCAGGACAGCCAGGGATACAGAAAAACCCTGTCTTGAAAAAACAAAAACAGAAAAAAAAAAAGTTGCTGGGTATGTTGGCACTCTAGAGACAAAGGCAGGCAGGTCACTGTGAGTTCAAGGCCAGCCTGGGCTAAATAGTGAGTTCTAGGACAAACCAAACTAGATCCTGTCTTGGAAAAAAAAAAAAGTAAAACAAGATTTAAAAAATTAAAGTGAGGCATAGTGGCCCACGCCTTTAATCCCAGCACTCAGGAGGCAGAGGCAGGAGGATATCTGTGAGTCTGAAGCCAGCTTGGTCTATACAGTGTGTTCCAGGATAGCCAGGGCTATGTAGAGAGACCCTGTCTTAAAAACAGTAACAACAATAATGTCAAATAAAAAAGGATGACCAAGCAGGACACAGTTGTGCATACTGTCATCTCACTCAGCAGGTGAAGGCAGGAAGATCAGGAGTTCAAGGCCATCCCCTGCTATGCATCATGTTGAAGCCCCTGGGGGATGGGGTGTTAAATTGGGCACCCTGCCCCTCGTGTTCCAGCCCGATTCTCTCTCAGACCTGGCTTCCATGTTTCCCTCTGCTTGACTTTAGCCACACCAGGGTACTCTGGGCCAGGTCACCACTCAGTTCCAAGCCTTGCAGGCACCTCCACTGAGAGATGGGTCCCACCCTTCAGCCCCCAGCCATGCTCACGGTCGCCATCTATGTCGTCGTCGCAGGCATCGCCACGGCCATCCTGGTCTGTATCTTTCTGGTCGTCATTCTTCTGGGACCGGCAATTGTCGCAGGCATCTCCCCACTTGTCGCTGTCTGAGTTGCGCTGGTCTGGGTTTCGAACCAGTGGGCAATTGTCCTAGAAGACAGGACAGATAGAAAGCAAGGTCAGCATGGAACAGAGATCATGTCCCAGTTGCCTGGCAGGGGAGTAGGAAAAAAAAGCCTTAGTTCAGTCTTCTAGAGCCTACGCGTGTAAAGAGAGAACTGACTCCTGCAAGTAGCCTTAGACCGCCACACTCTGTCTACGCCACACACTCCATGCGCGTGCGCGCACACACAAATAACTAAATATGATAAAATTTAAAGACCACTTTTCGCGAGCAGTGGTGGCGCACGCCTTTAATCCCAGCACTTGGGAGGCAGAGGCAGGCGGATTTCTGACTTCAAGGCCAGCCTGGTCTACAGAGTGAGTTCCAGGACAGCCAGGGCTACACAGAGACACCCTGTCTCAAAAAACCAAAAAAAGAAAAGAAAAAAAATAAAGACCACTTTTCAGATCAGTCTAATTCCAACAAGGTCTAGTCCCTCTGCCAGAAGCTAGATAACTAGCAAGACCTTGGCGGTCACGCTGCCACCAAGCCCCGCCCACGGACCCTACACAGCCTTACTTGCTCGTTAGGGACTCCATCCCCGTCCGCATCCGGGTCACAAGCATCTCCGATGCCGTCCCGGTCCACGTCCTCCTGCCCCGAATTGGGCACCGTCACGCAGTTGTCCTGGGGAGCAGGGACACAAGAGTGAAGTGTCTGTCTGGCTCACCACGCCCTCCCGACCACGCCCTCCCGACCACGCCCACCTTGCGACACTGGCGCTCTGAGCAGCGAAGCTTCTCGTCTGGGAAACCGTCTAGGTCCGTGTCGCGGCCGCACAGGAGCCCGTTGCCGGCCCAGCCGACCGCACACTACATAAGAGAGTGGGTGGAAATGTCCACGCACGCCGGAGCCCCGGAACCCCTCTTCCACGACCTATGCTCCTGCACTCACCACACAGGACTTCGAGCCGTCGCGCTCCAGGAAGCAGTCTGCTTTCTCATGGCAGGGGCTGGGTGACCCGTCGGGGCAAAAGCGCTGCCCACGCCGCTGGCAGCCTGACGTCTGGTCGCCCACGAAACCGGGCTGGCAGGGGCCGCACTGGAAGGAGCCCTGTGCGCAGGCGCGTGCCGTCAGCGGGTCACCCACTCGCGCCTTGATGGCGTCAACCTCACCATCCCTGCTCTCCTTACCCGAGTGTTGACGCATACGGAGTTGGGGACACAATTGTGCTGCCCGGTCTCACATTCATTAATATCCGTGCAAACCTGGGGGATACAACGGGCAGACAACACATGTTTCACGTGGGCCTCTTTGCAACCTGCCCCCACTCCCACTCCAAGAACTTTCTCACTGAAATGAGTTTTCTGGACAAAATGCATTTCATTCTCTTCTGCCATAAACGTAGGGTTCCCCTGCTCCCCTTACTTGTTTGTTGGTCTTGGCGAAGGTCAGTCCCACGCCCTCGTGGGTGGTTCCGCTGAACCCAGGGGGACAGGCTTCGCAGTGAAAGCCAGGGCTGGTATTGACACACCGCACGCGCGGGAAACAGGGGTGAGCGTTGCACTGTGAGAAAGGAACACATAAGTTTAGCGGCCCCAAGCTGGACCGTGAGAGTCGCACCTTGGGGCTTCCCGGATGTGGAGAGGGCTTTGTTTTGTTGGAGACAGGATCTCACTGCATAGCTTTGCCTGCTCTGAACACACCATGTATACCAGGCTGGCCTCGAACTCAAAGAGATTGGCATGCCTCTGCATTCCAGGGCGCTTAAGGGCCATCAGCCAGCTCTTGAAGTAGGGTGCCACACGGGATAGAGAACCCGAGGGTCTCTGACGACTTTGCCTTCATGGGCATGGAGTTGCGTCCTCTTATGGGTGAGAAAATGAACTTGGGGGGCGGGCATCCCCAGCCGAGGGAGGAAGTGGCCTCCTGGGCGTGCAGGCACGGCGGCGATCGCCCCGTCGAGGAGGGCGACTCTCCAAAGCAGACACGTGGTCCGGGCGAGCAAGCCCCAACGGTGAGGAGGGTTGAAGAGAGCCACCCCTGGCGTCCAAGGGGTCGTTGGGGTGGGCGTCAGTAGGGGCAAAAGCCGTGGTCAGAGTGTGCGTCTGAGATAATAATGGAGTTGGCCTGGATGGGACCCCCCTGGTAGACGTGAGGTCTTCTGGGTTGGAGCCCCGAGCTGCGAGGGGCTGGTCGGGGAGAATACCCTTAGTGGATGAGGGGGGTGTCGTCTGGGTGGAGGGAATTTGTGGTGGGGTCGGCCCGGGTAGGGACAGGACGGCGGGGGTGTGGGGAGCCCGCGCACCTCATTAACGTCGGTGCAGTGCGAGCCGTTGCCGGTGTAGCCGGGAGGGCAGGGGCCGCAGCGCGCGCCAGTAGCTGTCTCCGTGCAGACTACGCCGGGGAAGCAGGAGCCGGGTGCGCAAAGCGGTACTGGCCGCACGCTCAGGCCCGGAGTGCGTGCTGGCTGCATTCCTAAGGACCGCAGAAGTTAGGCCACGCCCAGAGGAGGTGCCTGTCCGGTCCCGCCCACGAGATGAGCTTGACCCGCCCGGGGTGGAGCCGTTCAGGACCACGCCCCTCGGGGGCTCGATTTAGCCCACGCTGGGTCTGGGCTTGTTCGCGCGTGCGCCCTGAGGCTGTGCGGTCCTACTGCCCGCCATGTCCCTGGTCCTCGCGCATCTCCCGGGCCTTCTCTCCGGCGTCCAGTCCGCTCCGTCGCCGTCCGCTTTCGCCCCCGCCAGCTTTCTTCCCCAGCCCTTTTCCTCGTTTTCGCTCTGTGCCCCTACCCTTCCTCTGGCCCCTGGGTCCCGGCTGTGCTCACCGCAAGCATCACATTCCATCACCGTATTCTTCAGGAAGGTGATCTCCTTGACCTGCCGAGAAGGAAGTCAGCGGGACCCCTTCCCATGCGCCTCCTCTCGGTCCCCCTCTTCCTCCTACGACCCCCTTTCTGGGAAGCCCAGTGCCCACAACCACCCCCTTTACATCTACCTTTGCACAGGCCCGTTCCGGAGACCCTGTGTCCCTGTCTCTAGCTCGATGCATCCTGTCCCCGCATCCTGTCCCGCGCCCTGTTCTAGGCTCTCTTCCCTGCTCTGCTCTTGCGCTGTTTTCCTCTCTGTTCTTTTCTGTCCCTCTGTTCTCCGCTCATCACTGCGCTGTGTCCCCTGCACCTGTTCTGACCCTGCGCTGTCTCCCTCTCTGTTCTACTATTCTCAGTCCCCTCAGTGTGCCCTGTCCCTGTTGTGTCTCCATGCTGCTGTCTCCTTACCTGCTGTCGCAACAGTTCTCTCACGTCCTGCAGCGCCGCATTAGTCTCCTGAAGTTCTCGCAGCATCTGTGGGGCCAGGTCTCCACCTGCGTCCACAGGGGCCAGTGATGGACGACCCGACCACTCCATCACCCCTCCGGCCACCCCCGGGGCCATCCAAGCTCCACCCGCCGCTTCATTTTTCAGGAACCCCGGAGGTTCCTGGAGAGCGGACCCCAAGCTCCGAGGAACAGGAATCATGAACCTGGAGGGAACTGAGGGGCCTCCTGTCCACCCATGTCCCCCACTAAGCGGCTTTACCCAGCGGGATCTGGCCCTGGCCGGTCGCCCGCAAGGCAGCCAGGGCGAGCACTAGAACGCAGGCAGTGGGGCCCATGGTGGCGGAGTTGCAGCTGCTGTCTGCGCCCTCGAGCCCGCAGCCTATTTATCCCCGCGCCGGGTCCGGGACAGCCCCCGAGGCCCTGCCCAGAGTCCGCCACAAGGTAAACAGGCCGGGCTCTGCATTCAGGGCCGCGCCCCATGGCCCTGCGGGATGACCGGCAGCTGATCAGACCGTGGGGTCTGAAGAGAGAAAGGCATGAGCCTCAGAGTGGGGCTCTCCACTCTGGTCACCACTGAGTGTCTGCTGTATGCAAGACAATCTCCGTCTGCCCCATCAGATAACATTGGGGAAACAAAGTCACAAGTAATCAAAATGTCCCAACGCACCTACTCTGGCTCCCCACACTTCCTCTGCATTTCAAAATCCTACAAAAGGGGGCTATGGCTCAGACCGGGTCAGCAGGAGATCGTGTAGGTGTTAAGCCTCAGATTCCTCCACCCACCTCCTCGCACCTTCAAACAAACAGAATCCCCAGTCAATGATATCCGTGCCTCAATTTCCCCTTTTGCACTGTTGAGGAAACAGTGGGGGTGCTGGGGATGAGGTGGCGGGAGGAACCTTAGCTTCCCTAGGGTTCTCTTCTCACTGGGCTGCACTAAACTTTGCTCCACAGCCGCTGGGGAGACAGTCTGTCATAAAAATAAGACTGGCTGCGATCTGAAAATCTCCTTTCCCAGGCCAGCCACACTCTGAGTTGTAAAACACCTCCCCTCTGGGAGCTTTAACAGTCTCCACCTGGCCTTCAGGACTCACAGCTTACAATATGTAGACAGAGAAGCTGGGCTCAGGGGAGGGGGACTGGCCCACTCGGGGCCACTGCAACCCAGGAAGATCTCTTGTTCCAAGAAGAAACCATGGAGGGCTGCCTGGAGGAGACAGACCGTCCAGGGAACAAAGAGAATGAAAAAGCCTTAGATCAGTCATGGGAAGCAGTGAGGTGGCTCCAGTGCTGAGGAGTGAGGGGTTGGGGGTGGGGGGTGAGGGATAGGAGGTGGGAGGGTGAGGTGGGGGAGTAGGAGGCACACAGTGGGGCATGTTAGAGGGTATGTGTGTGTAGATTTCTGAAACATCCATGTTTTACACAAATACGCCATTGTGAGTCACATCCTCTGCTAGGCAGCTGCTGGGGGACACTGGGAGACAGCAGACCCGGGTGTGGAAACGGCTACACTGTCATCCAGAGGCGGCAGGGCTATAATGGAAAATACTCAGCCATAGTCCTCAGTAGGAGTCAGCCTGGGCTGCTGGACACATGGACACCACACACAGGTGTGCTGTCAAGAGACAATCAATCGGGGAGTGAGGCCACCAAAGAACAGCGCCAACGTCTTAAGGCACAAGTTGTCATTGGAAGGCAGTAGGGACTGGGGGGGCGGGGGGCGAAGGAGGGAAGCAGTCCTGCAGAAGAGGCTGGAGGTGGCTGTGCTCAGAGAGACCAGGCCCGTGGCAGCCTGCTCGCTGGCTGAGCTACCTCCTGTTTTCTTTGGCTCCCAGCACGGCTGGGGCTGTTCTTGCTGACCAGCGCTGGAATTCTCCAGAAAACCACCACTGCTGGGCAGACCTGTGGCCTCCGGAGTACCTCCTGCAACTGAGGCAGGAGCACGCGGCAGCCTAACGGGTGTCTGCCTGCAGCAAGTCAGGCACGGGGCCTGGGCTCAGGACCACGTGGCTTGAGCCATAGCCACAGATGGGCCCTTTAGAGAGATGTGGGGAAGGGAGTCAGAACTGAAGGGAGGGCAGGAGCTGAGGTGGTGCTGAGGACAGTGGGGAGGGGGGCATCCTGGGGCAGGGACCCTCTCCCAGGCAGCTTGTCTAATTGTGAGCACCCCGGCTTCCCTCTGCAGGTATCTGGGCCTATTGCCTCCTGCCTGAGCTTCTCCCCTGCCCTTCCACAGCAGACACCTGCTGCTCCAGGCCTCCAGTTCTGCCCAAGCATGGTTCTTTGTGGGACAGAGTATGGGGATCAGAGCACTCACAGATCATAGTGCACTGCCTCCCTGGCTCTGTAACTTGGAATTTACACACAGAATGTTCTAAATGGTTTTTGCTTCTAGTGTTTTATAAGTTTGGTTGGTTTTTATTCTTGTGGCAGGGTCTTCTGTAGCCCAGGCTTCTCCAACTTACTCTGTGTCCGAGGATGACCTTGAACTTCTGATCCTTCTGCTTCCGATTCCTAAGTGCTAGGGGAGATTGCAGGCTCTATCCAGCCAGAGATGGCTTATATCCATAGCTTCCTCTAAGGGGGGACGACCCAGCTTGAAGACCCACACCCAGAGCTGGGGAGCTAGACACCTACACACACACACACACACACACACATACAAACAGCCCCTATACATGCAAACCATACCACATTAGATCTCACACATACACACACACACACACACACACACACACACACAAAACAGTCCCTATACATGCAAACCATACCACATTAGACCTCACACATACACACATACACACACACACACACACACACACACAGCCACCCATATTCACACAATGCCCTACACACATACACATCCTCATCCCTCCACACCCACAAGTGACCCCCACCCATACACACCCTCACACATCCCTTCCCACATGAATCCAGACTTAGCTCTGGCCCCAGGCAGTCAATAGCTGTGATATTCTGGAACTCATGAGTCTGGGCCAGTCTCTCTTCCCGACATCCAGGCTGAGTGGTTCCAGGAGCCTGGCCAGGCAGGGCCTGCTGGTGGAGCCCCAGGGGCCCTTTCTGATTGACGCCTGCTGGGCCAGGAGACGTGTGGCGCCCAGGCTGCCTGCCACCGCCCAAAGTAGAAATATGCCGGGCATAGCGTGCCCAGCCACAGGCTTGGTCTGGGGAATCCATCAGGTCAACAAGGGGAGGGTCACTTGGCTGTGTCCACATCCCAGGCCAGACTTACTCTCCATAAATAAGGACCAAATCCAGGGGTCAGGGAACGGTGTCTGAGGCCTGTGGCTGCCTAGGCCTGCAGCAGGCACCACCTTCCTCAGCATAGATCTTCTCATGCCGGACTTTCCTCAGATGAGACACAGCAGCAACTCTGAAGGTTACAATGTTACTGAGCAGTTGCCATACTGTGTACGTGGAGGTCTGAGGACAAGCGCTGGGGGTAGAACTTACAGCACCAGCAAGCGCCTTCACCTTCTGAGCAATCTTCCCGTGGAGAGCAGGAAGGAGATACAAGTAGTTAGTATACCGAACTTTGTATTTTACTCTGTTGAGGGTCATGGCAGGTTCACATCTCAGTTTCTAACTACAGTTCTAAGCCTGTCTCCCCAAGGCAGCTCACCTGTGCACGTACGTGTCTTAGCTGATTGTCAGGGCCAGACTCCAGCAGAAGTCTCTGATTGGAGGGCCAGGATCCTGGAGGGGACTCTCCAGCCACAGGGCAGATGAGGTTGCACCTCTCCAGATGTGCAGAGCAGAGCTTTGCTCTTCCTCTCTGCGTATGTGCTGTGCAGTGGGCGTCATGGGGTTCTGGGACTGTGTCTGGTTATCTTGAGTGTGTGGTATCACTGCATTCTGGTTATCAGGTGCGCCCTTGGGGGGAAGTGGGGATCTGACTAAACATCTTTACAAGGCTTTTTCCATTATGCTCATATACCAGTCTTGACCTTGGTTTTGATTTTTCGAGACAGAGGGTCTCTCTATGTAACCTTGGCTGTCCTGGAACTTGCTGTGTAGAGTGTAACTTTAATTTTTTCAAAACCTATTTTTAATGATGGTTCTTAAATGCTTTGACCCTTCTTGTAGCCCACCACCTACCCTACCAGAGGTAGTGGGAAGGAAAGGATACAGGGGAAGTGGACCTGTTTAGAAAGGTTCTTTGGAGCAACTCCTGTCTGTGTTGTCTGGAAATCAGCAGTTCAGTTCACAGGTCAGCAGGTAGCTCGATCCGCTCGAAAACACGTCACAGATGCACCGGCAGTCCAGTTCGGTAGAGTCGGGATAGCAAACATGCGTCAGCAGCAGTGGCACAACCTAGCAGAGACAGCCAGGCCTCAGCCTTAGCAGGAGGGACCCAGAGGGACAGAGGGAGACACCAGGAGTTCTCAGGTGTACGTCTCCCATTGAAGCGAAGATCAATGACCCACAAGCCTTGCACAGCTAGCTGTGCCAGCAATTCAAACTTTGTCTCTGTCACTCCATGAAGTCCTATTTTTATCCCTCCAAACATCATGTGTCCTCCATGTGTCTTGTCTCAGCTGACATCACTCTGCCAATCAGCCTGTGACCAGAGAAATGGCAAGAAACTGCAACACACCACCAGAAGTTTTTTGGTGTGTTTCTCTCTATGGAGTCCCGGCAAATGCAGCTCAACTATACAATGTAAGGTAACAATATATGCGTGTTGTTAACAAAGAAACTTTCAGCCAGGCAGTGGTGGCGCAGGCCTTTAATCCCAGCCCTTGGGAGACAGAGGCAGGTGGATTTCTGAGTTCCAGGCCAGCCTGGTCTACAGAGTGAGTTCCAGGACAGCCAGGGCTACACAGAGAAACCCTGTCTTGAAAAGAAAACAAACAAACAAAAAAAAAACAAAGAAACTTTCATCATAAGTCCTTTCATGTGCTTGCTTTAGCAGAACATCCCTTCTCCTGTGTCTGCTTCAGTGAAACACTACTTCACATGTTTGCCCCAGCAAAACCCCATCCAACACAACTGACTTTTCAAACAGCCGTTAAGTTTCCACTTCATAGACCAGGCTGATCTCAAACTCACAGAAACCCACCTGCCTCTGCCTCCAGAGTGCTGGGATTAAAGATGACTGCCACCAGGCCTAACTTTGATCTTTGAGATCCTGTCTCTCATTGGCTGGCCCTTGAATCCCAGGAATTCTCAGCCCTATCTCGTGGTTTCTGGGGCTTGATTTCACACCTCATGCTTGTGTGGCAAGTACTTTACTCTCTAAGCAGTCTGCAGCCCTACAAAGCTTTCTTCTCTCTGTCCCCAAACTCACACATACTCATAAAAGCACATACATATACACATAGGCACACACACACACACACACATACACACACATACACACAATAACACACGTGCATGTATACATAGGAGAACATGTTCACACACACATGAACATACATACACAGGCACAAACATGGGGAAACAAGCTCACACACATATATACACTCATACATGCATGTATACACACAGCCTCATGCTCACACATACATATATATAAACACTCACATACATGTGTACACACAACCACACATGATCACACACATATACACATTCATACAGGCACATATACAAGTACATATACTCGCCGGGCGGTGGTGGCGCACGCCTTTAATTCCAGCACTTGGGAGGCAGAGGCAGGCGGATTTCTGAGTTCGAGGCCAGCCTGGTCTACAGAGTGAGTTCCAGGACAGCCAGGGCTACACAGAGAAACCCTGTCTCGAAAAAACAAAAACAAAAACAAAAACAAACAAACAAACAAAAAAACAAGTGCATGTACTCATACACAAACACACTTGCATATATACACACAAGTAGATACACAGGCACACACACTCAGCTTCGTACACATATATGTGCACACACACTTGAATAAAAAAGAGCTACACTTTTTAGGGTCAATGCAAGAATCAAACATATTCAGACAGTTCTCTGTGTTTTGAACTCACACAAACTTTGCAGAGAAAGTATGAGAAAAGAAATCGTGTGGCCCAGAACGGTGGCAGGAACAAGGAAGATGAAGCAGGAGGATATAGTTCCAGGCCAACCTGGGCTACACAGGGAGACTGTGCCTCAGAAAACCAAATGGATACTCTGGCCATGCAGCTCATGATTGTTAGTTACTCCAGTCCTCAGGAAGTGCAAGGAGGATCAGGGGTTCAAGACCATCCTCGGATATGTAAAGAGTTTTGAGAGCAGCCTGGGCTGTAGGAGCTATTATCTAAAAAACTAAAACTGAAGTGAAAATACCATTCTAGTAGCTGGAGATGTAGCTCAGTTGTTGAAGTGTTTGTGGCTCAGTTGTTGTAGTGCTTGTAGCTTAGTTGTTACAGTGCTTGTGGCTCAGTGGGTAGAGTGCTTTCTTAGCATATAGGAAGCCCTGGACTCCATCCCCAGTGCCACGTGAGCCAGGTGTGGTAGAGCACGCTTGCTGTCCTAGCATTGAGGACGTAGAGGTAGGAGAATGGCTCCTTCTGGGTCACCTGGGCTATATAGGGAAACTTTGCTCAAAAGCAGCAGCATTTGGGCACAGCACATACCCGTCACCCCAGTCCTTGGCATGGAAGAAGGGGAGATCAGGAGTTTGAAGCAAGCCAGCTCTGTGAGACCCTATCTCAAAGATGGCCTCACTCCTTGCCCTGTCCCCGTGGTTAGAGAGGGAAGCTTCCCTGCCCCATGCTAAAGACATGTGTCACAGGAGAAAATCTGCCCCAGGTTTTTGCAGTTGGCTGGGGTCAGTGGGTGTTGAGTCAAAAGAGGGGAGCCCCAGGGCCTCTGTCCCCTCCCCAACTTACAGCACGCCTCAGTGCCTGCACAGTGGGGCCCTTGTTCACCTACCCAGTGATGAATGGAGCAGAGACCGGTGTGTTTATCCGCCTGGCAGTGGCCCAGGCCTGGGGAAGTGACCACAGAGCTTGGCAACAAGGTGTAAAACAAATGTCAGATGTCAGAGGCTGCTGTGTGAGGGCTTGGGGCTGGCATGTGAGGGGAACTGAGCTGTGGAAATAAAGGTCTTATAGCCCCGGGACACTGGAGGGTCAAGGAAGCTCAAATACTCACAGGCAAGTAGGTATCTATCTGCTCTTGAGAGTCCTAAGCCAGGGTACCACAAATGCAAAGGTCCTGTGGCCAGCCTGGCCCAGACATCTGAGGTAAGTGAGCTGTTACAGGTTCATAGCTGGGGTAGGGAAGGGTGTGGGTGATGATGGGAGCTAGGCCTTCCCAGCATGCACCCTGGCATTATCTGGCTGTGACTGTAGAGCATGGTCACCTCCAAATGGCTTGTTCTTGCTGCAGCTGTCATCTGGTGGCCTCCACTGCTCCCCAAAGCAAGGCCCAGCACAGCTCTCCTTCTGTCAGTTACCTGGATGATGCTGTGAGCAGAGCAATTTGTGAGAAAGAGTGGAGAGGGGCATAGAAGGGGTGATGCGTGAACAGATGAACAGATGAATAAGTGGTTGAGTGAGTGGGTAATGGGTAAGTGAGTGAGGGGGTGATGGGTATGTGATGAGTGATATGTGGGTGAGCGGGTGATAGGTAGGTAGGTAGGTGAGTGAATGGGAGGGTGAGTGGGTGATGGGTGGGTGGGTGATGGGTGGGTGGGTGAGTGGGAAGGTGAGAAGGAGGGGGAGTTGGGAGGGGAGTGGAGGGAGCAGGGGGTAAGTGTTGGGTTCAGAGCAGGAGTGTGGTGAGAGCCGGGGAGTATTAGGCACATGTGTCACTCTCATGCTTTAGTGGGTCCCTGTGATGTGGCTTTTGAGGACTCTGTCATTTGAGCTAGTGATCCTGGCAAGTATCAAACTGGTCCGGCTGCCTTCATCAGCACGAGGCTGCCCCTCTGTCTACCCTTGCCATGTGCAAAGGTGACCATCCGCCATTGGGCACAATCTCAGGTCTGGCCTTGGTCACTCCTCTCTTGTCATCCTTTGGGTACCAGGCAACCATTAGTTTCAGGGAGCAGCCTGCTTGGACCAATCTCAGCCTGGTCTTTCCAAATGTCTGGTGGTCAGCAGAGGTGCCAGGGCTGGTATTCATGTTGTCCTCACGCTGTCTCAGCTTCCAACGGTGTCCAAGTGATGCTTGTCTTCCTTACCCTGAGCTCCCAAAGGCTGAAATAGGGAATGAAGGAAGACTCATCAGATCACAGGGAATATCAAGTGTGCCAGGCACAATGCCCCAGGACGGCATCAAGTAAACAGAAGCCAGAGAGGGCGGGCGAGGCGTCTGTCCAGGGCTGTGAGTCAACGTGAGGTAAGTTTGACTGTGAGTTCCACTGTCTTATTTTTTTTCATGTTATAAATTATAATGCATGATGATAAAAACATTCAGCTTAAAAATGTACTTTGTTGTGCTGGGCTTGGGCTCAGTTGGTAGAGCACTTGTAGCTCAGTTCTTAGAGTGCTTGTAGCTCAGTTTGTAGAGTGCTTGAAGCTCAGTGAGTAGAGTGCTTGTGGCTCAGTGGGTAGAGTGCTTGTGGCTCAGTTTGTAGAGCGCTTGTGGCTCAGTCGGTAGAGTGCTTGTAGCTCAATTGGTACAGTGCTTGTAGCTCAGTTGGTATAATGCTTACTTTACCATGCACCATGCTACCCAGTCATGGTGGCTCATGCCTGTAATCTCAGCACTTAGGACACAGAGGCAGAAGAATGACAAACTCCAGGCTAGCCTACACTAACTACATCATGAGATCATGGGTAAACACCTGGTAGAATAAACATGCAGCTTGTCCCTCTAGAGCCCTGAGGTATTGTGCCTGAAGCTTAGTTCTAAGCCATTAGGCCAACACACACACACCCCAAAGCCTAGGAACAGCTCGCCCATGGTTAGACTTTCCTGGCCCACTATACCACATTGCCCCAGGGTTTCAGCCAGTGCCACATCTGGATTTTGACTTGGTCCTGGCATCCAGCCACAGCACAAAGATCCAGGAGGAAGAAAACACGGGCCTCTTCCCTTCGGCATTAAGGTCAGAGGTTAGCTTGGCTCAAGCCTCTGCTGGCCTCACTACAATGGACACCATCCAGGCCCAGTCACCAGCAGTCATTCTCGCCCATGAGGCTCACAGGCCATCCAGAGTAGAGTCACCCAGGAGTGGCCCTGCAGTTCCTGCTCAGACAGCAGTGTGGCTCCGCCCAGGGGGCTCGATTAGGGCTCCCCAACACTGCCTTCCTGAAGCTGTCTTTTTCTGTCAAGAACCCAATACCCTCTGTGCTGGCTCCAAGACCCAGGATTAATCAAGTTCAAAAGCAACCTGGGCTGTAGAGTAAGATCATGTCTCCAAATAAAACAAAAAGGAACAGAAAAAGATTATAAATTACCATGTTCCTCCCTCTGCTCACCCACCCTCTGTAGCTTCCTTTTGCCCAAAGAACATATCCCTGTCCTCATTCCACACTCCAAACCTCCTGTGGGTGGATCTCTGCCCACCGGCACTTCTTGACCCCAGGGCTTTTCCACAAGCTGCCCCCTCCATCTGAAAGCTCTTCTTCCCTCTTTCCATGGCTCCCTTTGCCTATAGGTCTTGACTGAAATGTGTTTTATCTGTTGCTAGCATAGCTGACACAGCAGAGAGGGTAGTGTCTTCTCAGGGACAATGTGACTTGTCAGACCCTAAGATGTATTTTAAAAAGCATCTACCTTCTTCCATTCCCCCCAACAACAACCCAGGATCATAACACACAACTTCACCATTAGTCAATGCAGACTGGTCAAAGCCTTGATGGGGCTGCACCGACAGCTCTGGGAGGGGCAGAGGAAGAGCCTCTGCCCTGTGATTGGAGGAGAAATAAGAGTCAGGCCACTGGGAGTGCTGAGTAAAATGTGGGAAGATGTGAAAGTGAGGAAGAAGGGCTAGACAAGCAGGAGCAGAGAGAAGGCGACAGGGGTGACAGAAGTGTGCGGCACATAACCCGTCCCAGACTCCGGTAGAAATACCTTGGAACAGTTTTATATGAACTCCTGTGGAGAAGCAGTTAGAAGAGGCAAGGCCACCCACCATCCACACACCACAGACATCAGGGAGGTCCTCTGTCCTTCTACAGACCCTGATCAGACAATGGGCAGACAGACAGGCCTCCCCACAGGGCTGCGGGTGCCCCTGGGTCCTGCCCCCACTGCCCCTCCTTCCCCCAGGACCTGAAAGAGCTTTCTCCTTGTTACTCTGGAATTTTCCTCCTGGTCTTCCAAAGCCTTCAGGAACACATTAAAGGAAAATACTGCCAGTCTAAGCAGGGTGATTTTATGGCCGTCAGGGGCCCGGAATCAGATCAGAGAGTGGAAAGGCCTGGTCACACTACAGACTTTCTTGCCAACCGCTGGGACCTGACCCACCCTTCCAGCCGACTCTCCCGTCCCATCCAGTCCACCCCAGGTTCCCCTGACTGGGAAGTAGCTGAGAGAAACAGACATGCAGGCTGATGCATTTTGAACTCTTTATTCATTCAGCAAATGCTGGCTTTGCTTTTGTTGCTGGTGCATCTATGTACTGTGTGCTGAGTCTCAGCTGGAAGCACTGTCCCCCTCTAGCCCAGCACTTGGGCCACGGAGCAAGAGGAACCAAAGTTCAAGGTCATTTCAGCTCCATAGTAAATACTCGGGCGGCCTGGGCTACATGAAATCCTGTCTGAACAAGATACAAACACACACAGGCCCAGCCACCTCCACTCAAACCAGCAGCAGTCATGACCACCTCAGAGTGTGTCTGGGATGGGGACATGGTATTTAATCTCCTTTTCTCCCACCACCTAAATCAGTACAGTGAAATTCTGTCTAAAGATACCTTCCAGTGGTGGCTTGGAGTGGAGAGGAGCCCAGGGGCACCTTCCTTCTGTAGGATGGATGCCCTGGCTACTCTGAATGGCAGCCTTGAGACTCTGTGGGAAGTGGAGCTTTGAGGCCAAGCTGAAAGCCAGGTCCTAACACCCCTGCACATCCCCAATAAAGCCTCTGTGGCTTCTAGGTTCAGATGGCCTCCCAGCTGCCGTGCCCACCGTCCTGTTCAAAGAGCTCTCTCAAAGAGAGGCTAGGCGTGTTTTAAACCTACAGCATCTTAGGCAGCTGGGTGTGGCCCCCGCTGACAACAGGCTGCTTTGTGCAAGGAGACCCACAGCATGCAGCTATTCCTAGGAGTGGAGTCTCCAGGGCCCATCGTGGCTTGGGGAGAATGTAGGGGTTTGCACGCCCCTGCCAGGATGTAGGGGTTTGCACAAGCAACTGTGAGGAGGCTATGGTGCCCTGGGCTGCATCTGTGCTGAAGGACCTCTCTCAGTGCAGGAGAAAAGTGCTGTTTTTACAGAGCAGGACACTAGAGCAGCAGGATGCCTAGAACTTCCAGAATAGCTGGGAAGAGCAGGGTTGGAGCTGGGCATGAGAGGTGGGTTAGATCACCAGAATGAACAGACAGGGCTTCAGTCTACCTAGAATACAGTGGGACTGAGAGAAAAAGGACAGACAGAGAGGCAGGAACAGAAAAAAGCCGAAGAGGGGCTGGAGAGATGACTCGGGGTTAAGAGCACTGGCTGCTCTTGGAGAGGACCTGGGTTTCCATTCCCAGCATCTGAATGGCAGCTCACAACCATCTGTAACTCTAGGTCCCGCTCCTGGCTTCTGTGGGCGTTGCACATACATAGTGCACAGACACACATGCAGGCCAACTGTACACACATTACATGCATAAAATTAAAGTAAATCTTTAAAATTGATTTTAAAAAGGAGTAGACAGAGTGCAGAGACTGAGCCTCGGCATGATTGGTAATGCCTTCCTGCTTCTATCTGAACAGTGAGTGAACTGTGAACTAGTAAAAAGGACACTGCCAGATGTGCCCAAATGTCCCCCAACTGCTGCTCTGTGCAGGGAGTGGCGAGTAGGGAGGCTCAGAGACAGACACCAAGCCAGTTCAGACCACACCGCCAGCAGAGGGAGCATGGCCATCACGGATCTACACTTGCCCGAGTCAGGAAAGTTCCACCCAGAATCAGAGCTGGGTGCCTCCTCCCTTCCTTCCCTCATCAAAGACAGACAGAAACAGAGAGGCAGGGACAGAAAAAAGCAAGCCCAGGACATGGCTCAAAGCACTTCCCTGTACCCATGCTGAGTAGGTCACTACTGTGGGTGACTCCAGCTCCTGGGGATCTGATGTCCTCTTCTGGACTCTGAGGGCACTGCACTCACATGCACACACCACACACATACATAAAAATAAAATCTTTAAGAGAAACAGGAGTTTAAGATTCCTGAAGTCGAGCCCTGTCCTCCACGTGCACACACACAAGTGTGCACACACATACACTCACATGCATATGCACACATGTACAACGTGCACATGCACAAGCACACAACATACATGAATGTGCACACACACATGATCATACGCATATGACCATGCACACATGTGTACACATGGCCATCCACACACATGCACGCCCACAGACATACACACACATGTGCGTGCAAACACATGCACACTCACACATACACACATATGACACGTTAAAGTAACTATACAAAACACACCAACTTGCTGTGCTCTGGAGCAGCCTGTGTTCAATCCCAGGCTCCCCATTGTCTGGTGTCTTCACAGTACATACAAGTACAGTGGACGGGGTGGGGGGTGGGGGGTGGGGGTGGGGGGGATGGGCAGCAGATGAGTGCTGGCTGTGGATCAGGAGGACCTGAGTTCAAATCTTTAGCACAAATGTAAAAACAAAGAAGTTCAAAAGCCAGGTGGGGTGTGGTAGCACACACCTTTAATCCTACCACTGGTGAGGAATAGGCAGGTGGATTTCTGTGAGTTTAAGGGTTTTATTTAATTATTTATTTTGTGTATGTGAGTACACCATTGCTCTCTTCAGTCACACCAGAAGAGGGCATCAGATCACATTACAGATAGTTGTGAGCCACCAAGCAGTTTGCTGGGAATTGAATTCAGGACCTCTCATAGAGCAGTCGGTGCTTTTAACCGCTGAGCCATCTCTCCAGCCCAAGGTTTTCTGTTTTGTTTTGTTTGAAATTTTTGTGTAACCCTGGCTGTCCTGGAACTTGTTCTGTAGACCAAGCTGGTCTGGAACTCACAGAGATCTACCTGCCTCCGCCTCCTGAGTGCTGGGATTAAAGACATTCTCCACCACTGCCTGGCTAAGACCCTATTTCTCTATATAGAAATAAAGTTAAAAGCTGGACATGGTCATACATACCTGCAACGTTAATGCTTCAGGAAGGAGGGGCAGGAGAAACCACTGGAGCTTGCTGGCTGCCAGCCTAGCTCTTGGCTCCATGAGAAATGCCACCAGGCAGAGGCTGGAGGAGGAGAGTGATACGCAGGACACCTACACCCTTCTGGTGCTCAGCCACGTTCGTAGCCCAGGCCACCCTTCCTGTGAGTAGATATCCAGGTTGCTGAGAGCATGCACAGCTTCTGTCCTTCACCATGGCCACCTCATTCATGGGCACCTTGGATAATGACGGGGCCGCTAGGAAGGAGGCTGTCTGCCTAGGGAATGGGGCATTCTCTCCACCCAATTATGTGTCTGTGTTGGGCCTGCCAGATGTCTCAGCAGGTAAAGGAGTTTGCTACCAAGCCCAACAACCTGAGTGCGATCTCTGGGACCCATGTGATGGAGGGACAGAACTCACTCCTGCAAGCGGTCCTGTGACCTCTTCATGTGCACTGTGGCAAGGGCTCCTCATTCCAATACTAAAAATGAGTGTAATTTTCAAAATGTCTTGTGCTGAGGTCCCGCACTAGTTATAGCCTCGTGGCATGGGCCTCACTCCCTGGAGATCTGTCTCACAGTCTACCCCGGCCATTTCCTTCACCAACTCTCCAATTCTGTTCCTTCCGACTTCCTGGTCTCCCATCCGAAGCCACAGACATGGCCTGTGAATTGGTGTGAGATTACAGGCCCAGAGTGAGTGCTGGGTGTGCGGGTGGAGGTTCTGGCCAGTAAGGGGGACCAGCCTTCAAAGGTATCATCCAGGGATGTCCCAGAGCAGGGCTTCGGCTGCACAGCTGTCTGCTGTGGGGTAAGGGGCTGCATATGGTGCCAAACCATCTAGAAAACAGGCCAAGTCCTCTCTCCTCTGTGTAGATCACAGTGACTCCCCAGGGCCATCCGAGCTGTGAGGGCTGTGTGTGTGCAATTATTCTTTGGTTCTGTAGTTTTAGGATAGGCAGCCCTGGCTGGCTTGGAGCTTGCTGTGTAGACCAGGCTGGCCCCAAACTCACAGAGATCTCCCTGCCTCTGTCTCCTGAGTGCTGGGATTAAAGATGTGTGCCACCAACATTGACTTTATTGATTTAGTTTAGAATCAGGATCTTGCTGTGTGGCCCAGGCTGGCCTTGAATTCACAATCCTCCTGCCTCAGCATGGCTGGATTGAGTTGTTCTTCTCTGAGACTTGGTCTTAACTCAAACTCAATATATAGTTTAGGATGACCATAAACTCTTGGTTCTCCTGCCATCGGGCCTAGATAGGTCTGTTTTACATTTTGAATTAAGTATGTCATTGTGAGCGTGTGTTGTGTGAACTGTGAATGTGTGGGAGTGAGTGCATGTGAGTGTACATGAGTATGTGTGTGAGTGTGAATGTGTGTGAATGAGTGTGTGTGTGTGTGTATGTGTGTACATGGGTTCAGGTAATATCAGAGGTCAGAAGAGTCCATTAGATCCCCTCAATCTGTAGTCTCAGGAAGTTGAGTTGCCCACTGTGAGTGCTGGGAACAGAACTGTGTCTTCTCCAGAGTAACAAGCCTTCTTAATCACTGAGGAACCTGTACTGGCTGGCTGTGTGTCAACATGACACAAGCTACATTCATCAGACAGGAAGGAGCCTCAGCTGAGGAAATGCCTTCATAAGATCCGCCTGTGGGCATTTTCTCAGTTAGTGATCAATGGGGGAGGGCCAGCCCATTGTGGGTGGTGCCATCCCTGGGCTGGTGGTCCTGGTTCTATAAAAAAGTAGGCTGAGCAAGCCATGGGGAACAAGCCAGTAGGCAGCACCCCTCTGCATCAGCTCCTGCCTCAGGTTCCTACCCTGTGTGAGTTCCTGTCCTGACTTCCTTCAGTGATGAACAATGATGTGGAAGCCTAAGCTGAACAAACCCTTTCCTCCCAACTTGCTTTTTGGTCATGGAGTTTCATTGCAGCATGGAAACCCTGACTAAGACACTATCTCTCAAACTCCTGATTCATTTATTTGATTGATTTGTTTGCTTTTCAGATAGTCTCATTATGTAGACCAAGCAGGCCTGGAGTTCTTAGTCACCTGCCTCTGTCTCCAGAGTGCTAGGATTAAAGATTTTGGCCTTCTGTTTTTTTTTTAAATCTGTTAGATTTATTTTATCTTATGTGTATGGATGTTTTCCTGCAAGTATGTTTATACATCATACTTGTACCTGGCGCCCATGCCTGGTACCCATGGAGATCAGAAGAAAGCATCAGATCCCTTGGGACAGGGATTACAACTGCCACATGGGTGCTGGGAACCAAATCCAGGTCCTCTGGGAGAGCATCTTGTGTTCTTAACCTCTGGGTCGTCCTTCCAACCTCCTATTCTGTTTTGAGAAAGCCTCTCATAATGTATAGCACAGGCTAGGGAGTGACAAATTTTACAGTTTGGGTTTCTTTGAAAAACAGAAATATTATAAGAATTTAATCATTTTAATTCCAGGTATGGGAGATGGGACTGCTTTGTACTGTCCACAGCAGCTAACTGTGATTTGCCTCATGCTCTAGCAGGGGCATGATTTTGCCAGCTGCAGATAGTTTCTGCAATTGTGTGGCTTTGAATCTCTGGGGACTTTTCAGAGGAAATATAAATGTGAGAGTCCTGAGAAGGGTGAGCTGTTGGTTAGTGATTGGTTGCAGTTTGTTAAGTAGTTATGCATAGCCGGGCAGTGGTGGCACACGCCTTTAATCCCAGCTCTTGGGAGGCAGAAGCAGGCAGATTTCTGAGCTCGAGGCTAGCCTGGTCTACAGAGTGAGTTTCAGGATGGCCAGGGCTATACAGAGAAACCCTGTCTCGAAAAACCAAAAAAAAAAAAAAAAGTAGTTATGCATAAAGAAACACAATAGGAAGAAATTAGACATTCTGATGGCAAAGATCAAACCTGCCCCAAGGAACTCAATACCCCTAATCAGCAGGAAATATTCTAAACCTAATATGGTCCCCTTTATTTAAAGATCTCTTTCTCTTTTCTCTATGTTCTTTTTTTTCTTTCTTATCTAGTCTTAGGGGGTTGAAAAAGTGGGAGAAAGAACCCACAGGCTGGTCTCAAAGCTGTTCAGCAGAGATGACCTTGAAATCCTGATTCTTTATCTCCTGAGTGCTGGAGTGGGAGTGGGGGGTGTGCACCACCACACCCAGCTTGTGAGAAGTTGGGAATAGAACACAGGGTATTGTGCATTCAGATAAACAGGCGTCCTACTTAGTTATCAGCACTGTACAACAACTGAGCTCTGAGCACTGAGCTCTGAGCTGCCCCAGTACCAGCCTTTAGGTTACCGTATTTCAAAAGGGAAGGCTGGGAAAACTTATGGAAACCATGCCTGTCTTAGGTTGGAACAAAGGACCCCCCCAGCCTCCCTTTCCCGTCTTTGGATACTCAACAGCCATTGGTTGAGCTCCTGTCTTAGGATGGTGAGGCCTCCCTTTTTAGGGGCAAGGGTCTTGAAGTGTTCTCTTACCAGTCTTTGACTATCTGGTTTAGCACATAAGTTAGGGGATAATCCTTGTTAGTCTTGATGACAGAGGTTTTACAATCCCCTACTTCCAGCCTGTAATAATGGACCTGTATGGGTTTCATTCAAATAGCGTCTATCTGTCATGCAAAAGCCATCAGTTTGTTGAACAGCATGGACCTGAGAGACAAGAGACTTAACAATGCCTGAATAGTCAGTATAACAGCAACACTCTTTTTTAAGGGCAACATATAACTCCCTCTATCAGAGGAGTAAAAAATATAAGCCTCTTCTATTCTGTTTACAAATGTGTTATAGCAGAATCTAAATCTATAGAAATATAGATCTGATCATAACTTTGATCTTAACAAAACAAGTAGGGAAATCCCTGTTCCTGTTTCAGTCAATCTTAAACCCCCAAAACAACTATAGTAACTATGGTAGTGGGTTTTCTCCTGGGTCTAAACAATTTTCCCCACTAAATCATAAGTTGGGGAACCAAGAGTCCAATAGAGCCACCCTGAAGATATTGGTGGTGATGTCTCCTTCCACACTGAGGACTTCCCAAGTCAGGTTTGCTGGTTGATCTCTTCTAGTTTGAAGGCAATTGAGAAGCATCTTCATGTTTCCTGCGAAGAAAAAATAAGCTTCTCAGGGGGTTCTCCTCCCTGGATTTGTTATTGTTGTCTATTTGTTTAGTCAGTCTCTCTGGCAGCCAGTGTGCAGCATCTGCAGTTTCGGAATATATGCAGACAGAACCTCTTCCCCAGATAAGCACTGGATCTGGCCCATTCCAGGTTCCAGTTAATGGGTCTTTCCAGAGGACTGTTGCAAAATTCTTTTTGGTATCAGGATGCCAGGATCTATCTGCAGGGGATTTTCCTTCAGAATCCAAAGTTAAAAAATTTAAAATAAAGAGCGTGTGATGAAGGATATTTCTGGGGGACCCCTTGGTACGGTACCATTCCCCCTTTTTAATTTTTTCAAATTGACATTTAATAGTTCGATGCTCCCTTTCTACCATATCTTGGCCCTGTGGATTATATGGAATACCTGTTTTATGTAGTATTACCAATTTTTCACAGAAATGGTGGAAACTGGAGCTTATATAACTTGGGCCATTGTCAGTCTTTATCTGTGTAGGCACACCCAATAAATACAGCAATTGTAGCAAGCATATGAGTAATCACATGCTTGCTTGTTCTCCAGTTTGTAATGTCGCATAAATGAGACCACTGTATGTATCTACACATACATGTATATATTTTTGATTGCCAAATTCATTATAATGAGTAACATCCATTTGCCAGATACTGTTTGGTATCAGTCCCTTTGAACTTACGCCCAAATGAGGAGCTGGTAAAAGTGTAACACATGATTGACATTGTTTAACAATTTGTCTAGCTTGTTCTCTGGTAATTTTAAACATAATTTTTAAAGTTTTAGAATTAAGGTGATGTAACTCATGAGCCTTTATGACCTGATCCAAGTTAGATAATCCCTTCTTCACTTTTTCCTAATCCTTTCCCTGGGGAAAATTCAGAGTTTATCATTTGAGCCATGATTACTTCATTAGGGCTGCATATAATCAGTCCCAACTGGGATAACAGATCTCTGCCCCAGAGATTAATGGGAAGGCTTGAGATGACATAGGGTTGTATATTTCCTGTATTACCTTCTTTATCTTTCCACGTCAGCACCTTAAAGCTTTGTTGTGGATTTTGACTTTGGCCAATACCCCTTAGATTGGTTAAGGTTGGGGTCAGAGGTCAGGTGGCAGGCCAATTGCTTTGTTTTAGGATAGTCATAACAGCTCCTGTGTCAACCAAGTCTTGGAATGCCTTTCCATCCAGCCATAGTGTCATCATAGGTTTTTGTTTAACTATGGGCTGTACCCAGTATGCATCAGAGGAACCAAAGCCTTGATCCCCTCTTTTAGGATTCTTATATTTGTGATTAGTAGGGTACAATGGAAGTAACAATAGTTGAGCTATCCTCCTTCCTGTAGGAATGGTGACTATATTCTGAATTGCCTGTGCCATTACCTTAATCTCACCTTGATAATCATTGTCAACAACTCCAGGAAAATTTGTAGTCCCTGCATAGTAGTACTGCTTCTTCCCACTATCAGGCCAAACACATTTGGATAGAGCGGTCCAAACACTCCTTGGATAAGGCCTGAGGTCCCATTTCTGTGGTTAATACTGTGTGGGTGGCAGAACTGAGGTCTAGTCCTGCGCTTCCTGGTATTGCTCGACTAAGTTCTGAAAGGAATTGGTGTTTGCTGGTAAGAAACTGACTGCTCCATAAGCCTGTTTTGGCTTGCATTGGTTCAGGGCCTGGAGCTGGCCCCTGTTCCTGTTTCCCTGATTATGGGAAAGGGTGTTACCTTGTGCATCTCTTTTGGACCTACATTCACTAGCCCAATGCCTTCCACATTTGCAAAGTGGGCACAGCCCAGGCTGTTTTCTGGGCTGTCTCTGAGTTAACTCTTTTTCTATCTTGCAATCTCTTGCAAAGTGTCTAGGCTTGCCACATTTAAAACAGGCCTTTTGGTTTCTACTTGCCAAAAAATCTCTTACTGATTGTCCTTGCATGGCAGCCACCATAGCTAAGCCCTGTTGGTAGGAGGGACCTATGTCAGAACAGAGTCTGATATACCCTGTAAGATCTGTCTTTTTCCTGTAGGGTCTAATGGCTGCTTGGCAGGCAGGAATGGCATTTTCATATGCAAGTTGTCTTACATAATCTACACCTGCCTCTGTATTACCAAAAATCCTCCCTGCTGTTGTCATTAATCGATGAACTGAAAGAAAATTTTGAAATAGACCCAAACTAATAAAATAGCAGGGCCCTGTGATTCCTTTTCTTAACCTAAATAGTTAAAAATTCCTGTCAGCAGGTTTGGGCCCAGTTAATTAGCCACAGAAAATGTGAAGTTACAAGACAAAGGCCTGCCGGGCGGTGGCGCACGCCTTTAATCCCAGCACTCGGGAGGCAGAGGCAGGCGGATTTCTGAGTTCGAGGCCAGCCTGGTCTACAGAGTGAGTTCCAGGACAGCCGGGCTACACAGAGAAACCCTGTCTCAAAAAAAAAAAAAAGACAAAGGCCTATTAAATCATCCAAAGAAACTGACTGACCATGAAAGATAAAAAGTACACAAGGATATCCTTAGAAGAAGAGAGATATGTCCAAATGAGTAATGGTCCATCTGGTGTTCCTCTAAACCCTTTCTTTTCCCCACTGCCCCGCCCCCCTTTGAGGTCTTCTCAAGGTCCAAGAAACTGCAATTTAAGTTTAACTAGATACTATGCTAACTTAGACCGGAACAGTCTGCTGATGTAAAACAACCAATCATGTGTACCCACGTAAAAATCTCTCACTTCCCCCACCCCTTGGTTATAAAAGTCCTAATTCTTAGAGCCTCCAAGTCAGTCCCTCTGTCTCCTATGTGAGATGTGGAGATGTGGACTGGCCCAGAGCTCTGATATTACACTGCCTCATGTGTTTACAGCAAGCTGGTCTCTCGTGAGTTTTTTAGGTGGGGCCGTCCTGAGACTTGAGTGAGAATCCCCCTTTGAGTTTTTTCAGAACAAAATCAGAAAATCGTTCATCAGGTCCTTGTCTGACTGCTGTTAAGGATGCATCAGGGTCCCCTTTTGTCAGGAGTTTACAACAAGCCTTCATTGCTGCGTTTTGAATTTGAGTGAATAAGCCTGGATCATATTACATCTGGTTATCACTAGAAGCAAATTGCCCTTCTCCTACTAAAGCATCAAAGGACCAACCATTGCCTGCCTGAATGTTTCTCCTAGCTGTTTCTTTACAATTCTCATGATACTCTGATTTCCGAATAAGATAGTCACCACTGCTAAGAACTGCTCTCACTAATGTATTCCAATCACCAGGAGTCAGCCACTCCTCTGTGGTAGACTCTAAAATTGCAAGAGTAAAGGGAGCAGTGGCACCATATTGTGATACTGTGTTTTTTAATTCCTTAATAATTTGAAAATTAAACCCCGTGTGATGTCTCCAAGCAACCCCTTGATTGTCTCTAGTCTCTGATACAAGGAAAGCCTCAGCATCTCCCTTCTCTGGATGATCTGTGGCTAATCTTAAGCTAGGGGACAGGGACTGCCTTTGGTCTCCTGGTTGAGGAACGCAAGGAGCCAGGGGATTTTTGCAGTTTACCTCTCGAGACATCTTCCCTGTCTTTAATTTTTGTAGCTGATTAATTAAGTCCTGATACTCTTCTTCTCTATTTGTTGTTTAAGAACAGATATTTTTTCCTGTAACTCCCTTATGGGATCTATAACCACCATCTCCATTGGGGGAGCATTTGGAGGCGGAGGCATCCTCTTCCAGAAGAGGGCCATTCAGGGTTGTAATGTTCGGCTGCCTCTTCCTCTAGGTCAGCACAATCTGGCTCTGACAAATCGTCATCAACCTTTGGTTGTATTTTAGATCCTAATTTCGGATATATACGTTTCTTTTTATTTTGAACATGAAAGACAACATTCAAACAACAAAACAAAAGCAGACAATTAACACACGTGAGCAGTGAACAACAAAACAAAAACAGAGAGTTGAGTTCAGGCTGACTTATTTCTTGCCCCATTTTCATTAACATAAATTACCTTTCTCAACTCGGCAGATTCCAGCGGTGATCACCTTCGATTCACTTCTGAATTTTCGGCAGATTTTTCTTCCAGTAATGTCCTTCACTGGGTCTCTCGTTCTTGCTGCCCCACGTTGGGCACCAAAAATGTTGAGGACTGCTCTGTCAATGTTGGGACCTGCACTGCCAAAAGCCTTGGGGGCTAAATTGTTAGAGCCCACACTGCCCCAAGCTGCTCAGGTCAGCAAGAGAGAGAGAGTGAGGACGGATTCAAGGAATGGAGACCAGACAGAGTGTGATTCAATCCTGTTTATTCTTCAGTCTCTCTTCCTATTCTAAGTCCCATGTCTTGAGTTCCTAGTCCCTAGTTCCTAGTCCCTAGTTCCAGTTGGTAGTCTCTTTCCCAATTCCAAGCTCTTTCTCTAAGTGCCTAATGTCTAATGCTCTAATTCTCTGTTTCAAGTGTCCAACTCCTACTCTCTAGTGCCAAGTGTCTTCTACCTAATGCCTAATGTCTAATAATTTCTTCTGTCTGCCTCTTGCCTTTTATATGTCTCACTTCTTTTTTTTTTTTTTTTTTTTTTTGGTTTTTCGAGACAGGGTTTCTCTGTAGTCCTGGCTGTCCTGGAACTCACTCTGTAGACCAGGCTGGCCTCGAACTCAGAAATTCGCCTGCCTCTGCCTCCCAAGAGCTGGGATTAAAGGCATGCACCACCACTTTGAGTCATACCCTTAGGTCTTATCTCTAAATCTGATCTCTAAGTCACACACACCCAAGGGAAGATCCTGGGTATGTAAAACAAGATGTTATCAGAGTGTGCTCAGCAGTTGTAGGCTATTGTAATCAAATCTCTTGTCAGGGTATATGGCTCAAGATGGCTGCAAGGATGATAGCCACCTTCTGTTGGCTCCCCACACCTTATTATGTATCTTTCCTGTCTTGAAGTCTGAGACTCATCAAGTAGGTTTTATCTTCCCAGAGGTGATGATCCATGTAAACCAAGGCCTGAGGTCACAGACCCTGAGTCAGTACATAATTACAGGCCTGGCCATTTCTCCTTCCTAATGAAGTCTCTTATTTAAAAATAAGAGGAGAAGAAGCAGAAGCAGCAGAGTGGCCCCACACTTCCTCTGTGACCTCAGGTTCTTAACAAAGCACACATTGCTGTGACACTGGGACACTACTGAGAAGTCTCAGACATGCACAGTATGGCACAAGACTGTGTGTGCGTGTGCGGGACACTTACCACAGGCACCTGTGACATCAGACAATGCTAGGTGTGCCTCCTCACCCTCCAGCTTGTGTGAGGCAGGTCTCTTGATTGCATTGTATCCCTGCCTCCCATCTCCCCAAAGGAAGCTGGGGTGACAGGCGTGTCTCCACGCCCGACTCTTACACAGGGTAGACATTTGAGCTCAGGTCCACTGAGCCGTGTCAACAACCCCCTTGTTTGTTTTGGCCTTTAAAAACTAGTTTAGTCTTTTAACTTATGTGTATTGAGGCTGGAAAGATGGCTCAGTGGGTAGGAGCACCAGACGCTCTTGCAGAGGATACAGGTTCAATTCATGGCGCCACAGGGCAGTTCACAGCCATCTGTAACTCTAGTTCTTGGGGGATCATATGCCCTCTTCTGCCTTCCAAGGGCACTGTATACACAGACATGGTACATAGACATACATGCAGACAGACACAGTACACATAAATTAATATGTCTGTGTGTGGGTATGTGCACACATGTGCCTATGGAGGTCAGATCCCCTGGAACTGGAGTTACAGACAGTTGTGAACTGCCATATGGGGCTGAAATCTAAACCCAGATTTTCTGGAAAAGCAACCAGTGCTCTTAAGCTAACTCTCCAGACCCTGAATTTTGCACTAAATATATTCTAGTGTGTCATTTCACAAGTGCCTCTGTGCAAAAGAATCTTCCTTTAATGCAGAGCTTGTGGGCCCAGGTGAAACCCATATGTAATGAAAACCTGTGATCCCAGTGCCAGCAGCCTGCGATGGGAGGCTGCTGGGCTGCTGGCTGCTGGGCTGCTGGCTGGCCAGCGTCCATGAATCTGTAAACTCTGGGTTCCACTGAGGCTCTCTCAAAAACAAGTTGGAGAGTGACTGAGGAAGACACCTGACCCCCACTTCTGCCCATTTACATGTAGTCAAAAATCCTGAGGGCTGGCCAGACGGCTCCATGTGTAGAGGGCTTGCTGCCAAGGCTGAGGGCCTGAGTTTGATCGTCAGGACCCACACTGTAGAAGGGGTCCCCAAGTTGTCCTCTGGTTTCCACACTTCTGTGGTAGCACCACCTGCATTCCTACAAAATAAAACAGTAAACAAACCAGATGCAAGTTACAGTCGACCTTCAATTGCTTCAGCTGCACTAAGAGCCCACTGCTTACCTCTGACATCACCTGCCACACACTGGAGTTGAGGACTCCTGCCTGAGAAGAGGGCTTGAGCCAATTCCTTGTCTTGTTTAAAGATTTAATTAATTTTTTTGAGATAATGTTTCTCTTTATAACAGTCCTAGCTGTCTCACTTTTTAGACCAGGCTGGCCCCTAACTCTCAGAGATCCTACTCCAAAAAGACAACTGAAGTCTGAACTCGGGTGGTTTAATCTCATATCCTGTTGACTGAGCCTGGATATAAATAAATGTCAAGGGGTTGGTGAGATGGCTCAATGGGTAAGAGGGCTTGCCACCAAACCCGACTTCCATGATTAGGAGAGAACCAAAGCCTGCAGGTTATCCTGTGATCCCACACATGTGCTATGCATGTACAACTGTGCCCACACACAACTAAATAAATGTAATAAGAATTGAAAAATAAGCCGGTCCGGGCGGTGGTGGCGCACGCCTTTAATCCCAGCACTTGGGAGGCAGAGGTAGGCGGATTTCTGAGTTTGAGGCCAGCCTGGTCTACAGAGTGAGTTCCGGGACAGCCAGGACTACACAGAGAAATCCTGTCTTGAAAAACCAAGAAAAAAAAAAGCATCAGAGAACCTTTTATTGAATGGCAGCTACAGGCAGCACACTGTCCCTCTACGGAAGGCTGCAGCAAACTGGGCTAGCTAACCCTGATCCTCCTCCATCTCCAGAGTCCTGGGCCTGTGCCTCCACACTCAGCATCTGTGTGTGTGTGTGTGTGTGTGTGTGTGTGTGTGTGTGTGTTGAGATTATGTAATATTGGGTGTCTTGAACCTCACTCTGTAGACAAGGCTGGCCTCAGAGTTACAGAGATCCTCCTGCCTCTGACTCCTGAGTGCTTGGATTTTAAGGAGTGTGCCACCACATCCAACTCTGGGAGATTCACCCAAGCAGAAGCAGCCACTCTCCTGGGTTTTTCCCTCCCAATAATCTCGTGTGAGGTTTGTTGTGTGCTGTGGCTTTGCTGTATTCCTGGCTCCCAGGATACCTTTTGGAGCACAGCTGAAACATTTTCTCTGGGGAAATCTCCCTCTGCCCAAACAGAGCTGATACACTTCTGTGGGGAAGCCTTTCCCTTCAGAGCTGCAACACTTAAACTTGGTCCACTGAGAGTGGGAAGGAAGCACAGGGAGGTGTGTGCTCCTCTAAGTCTGGCTGCTGCCTGTGGATGCCCATCAGTTGGCAGCCTTTGCCTAGCATACAAAAGTCCTGGGTTCAGTGGCCAACAAAGCATGTACACCTGTCATCCCACCATCAGGGACTATGAGGCAAGAGGATTCCCCAGAGTTCCAAACCAGTCTGGGTTACAGTATGAGATCCTCTATCAAAACCAAAACAGGCCGGAGAGATGTCTCAGAGTTGAGCTTCCCAGCGCTTACAAGAGGGGGTTCACAACCAACTAACTAATTCTAGGGTATCTGACCCCTTCTCAGCGATGTTCAGGCTAGCTGGGACCAGTGGAACTTGATCTCAAGACAAGAGAAAGAAGTAGTTGGTTCACAGGCTTCAGGAATGCTGGGGTAGCAGCGACTACCATTTGGCAGAGTCCTCGCTACCTACTCATTTATTCAATCGATGATACTGAGGATGGCTATGAGCCAAGTGACAGACAGGGTAAATAGGGCTCAAGGAGTGCAGGTGCGCGGCCCCCATGCCTCAGCCTCCACAGCCAAAACTTGGAGAGAGCCTCGGTCAGTACCTAATCAACATCCAGCTCCGAAGCCTGGCTGTGAGGACATCGCTGCTGCGCACGCGCATCACGCAGCGGTTGGGGCGGGGCCAAGTTCGCGAGCCCAGGTCCTTTAGGCGGTTGAAGTCCCGCCTCTTCGCGCAGGCGCATGGCGAGTTCCGCCCTCCCGCTCAGCTCCCCGTTCCCCGGTGCGGTTGGCTGCTTTCCGGGAGGAGCGCGCGCGACTGCGCCGGCGTCGGGCTCGCGCACGCGCACCTGTGCTGGCGTCGGGCTCGCGCACGCGCACCGCAGCGGTGGCGGTGGCGGCGGTTCCTGTCCAGGGGGCTGAGAGCGGCGGTCGGCTTTGAGGCAAGCTGCGTTGTGGAGGAGCGCTGCGGCGGCGGCGGCGGCAACTCAGAGCTCGGAGTCGGCGTCCCGGCTCTGATTTCGGAGGCCAGCTCAGAGCCCGCCCGGCTCTTAGGGCGGCAGCAGCGGCTGCTCCAGGTTACGGCCTAGGCCTAGGCGAAGCCTCGGGCTCAAGTGCAGCGAGGCGCCGGCGGAAGGCGCGGCCCGGGCGGCAGGATGAGCGTGGAGGCGTACGGGCCCAGCTCGCAGACACTCACCTTCTTGGACACTGAGGAAGCCGAACTGCTCGGCGCCGACACCCAGGGCTCCGAGTTCGAGTTCACCGACTTTACCCTCCCCAGCCAGACGCAGACGCCCCCCGGCGGCCCCGGCGGCGCGGGAGGCCCGGGCGGAGCGGGCGCAGGCGGCGCGCCGGGCCAGCTCGACGCGCAAGTGAGTTGAGCGGCGCATGGCGGCGCCGGAAGCCGGGCGGGCGCGGGAGCTGCGGCGCTAGATCCCAGTTAACCAGCCCCGGGTCCCTGTGAACCTGCGCCAGGTCCCAGTTAGACGGCGCTGGTCCGAGCTACCGGCCCCAGGTCCAGTTAACATGCCTGGGTGCCTGCTTCCTATAAAGTCCCTATTGACGATCAGCTGTAGTTACCCACCTTGGATTCCTGTTTAACTGCCCAGGTACCCGCCACCTGCCTTGGGTCCTTGTTACCTGCCCTAGATCTCTGCTATATTACTCTGGTTCCCGTTTACTTGCTCCTTTCCCAGATCTGTACCTCAGGTACCGATTCTAACTACTTCTCCCAGGTCTACCTGCCGCAGTCATTGCCACCTGCCTCAAGTCCCTGCTACCTGTCCTAGTCCTCGCTGCTCTAGCTCAGCTACTTACCATCTCCTCTGATTTCCTGCCTCTTGTCCCAGCGACCTGCCACCTGTACCTAGTCTCTGCCACCTGTCCTGTTTTCCTCCACCTAGCTAGGTTGGGCAGCGACCTGCATTAGTGTCCCTCGTCCTGTAGCACAGGATCTGCTCCAGCTCAAGGCTTAAGCCAGAGCTTCTCTCACTCCCGGTCTAGGTGTGTCTAAGATGACCTACCTGCACTAGGTCTCTTTCTGGCCCTGGATGATCTGTCCACAGTTGCTATTCTCTGGACCCACATTGCCCTCCAGGGTCACCTATTTGGCTAGTCCAGCCACCCCATCTCACCCTTTTGCCACTTCCATCCACCACCCCGCCAGCCAGGGTTCAAGTTCAAGTTTGGTGGAGGGCTTCCCTGGAGCAGAGCCCTCCACCTCAGGTAGAAACCTCAGGTTTGGCGCCTCAGGTGGAAACAGCCCACTTAGTGGCTGGTTAGGTGGCTGCCGGTTTGTTTTTCCTTCTGGGTTGCTTGTTGCTGAAACCGGTGTTATGTAACTCCTAGGCTCTGCTTGGAAAAGTTGGGTTTGAGTTTTGTTCCTTAGAGGCAACCACAATGAATATCACATGGGTGACTGTGCCCTAGGGAGGGGCTTTTGTTTTGAATGACAGACTGCCGGTATAGGCTTTTCAGCTTGGGACAGGCCACCCCTACCTCCCTGTCAAATGGCTCTCCCTCTCTATAGCTGGCTTGGTGTTGGGCACTTCTCGGCTTTGTTTTCCTGTACTCTGGGGGAGCTGCAGGCTAGAGCCACAGGTGTTTTGCAGTCCCTCTGTGCTTAGAGCTAGGGAGCCACCACCAGTATTCAGCAGTGATCTCAGAGTTCCGGGAGGGCCTTCAAGCTGGCTGGTTGAGTCATGCCTGTGGGTAGACCACCCACTTGGGCTCATTTTCAGCCCTAATAGAAGGAGAGGGCTGACTCAGCCCCTGCTGGGATGCAGGATCAGGTGTGCCAGCTTGTTGTTTCTAGCTGTTTACCTTTAGTGTAAGGAGGTGGGGAGAGGGCAGGTTGCTTGGAGGAGTAAGGTGGCTCTGAAGGCCAGTCCTCCTGTTCATCTACCCACCAGGTAGACCTTTCTTCCTTAGGGCCTCGTGGACCTGGAGAGGGGCACTGTGCAGTAGGCTGTGATGGTGCAGCTGGGGAGACCAGGAGTAGAAGTGGGCTGCTTCATCTCAAGGTCTTTTCGCTCTCGCTAATGTGCAAAGCAGACTTAGGCTATGTGTGTGCTCACATGGGTGTGCCCTGCTCCACCAGTTGAAATCATAGATTGAGCCATGAGCTGCCGCCCACCTGTGGCCTCTCATCACAAGGAAGGGAGGGAGCACCTTCAATCCTCTATTAGGAGGACCTGCATCTGTGGGCAGAAAGTGTGCAGAATTGGAAAGTGGAGAAAAATCCTCCCTTGCACACCCAGGGTCCTCAGCCGCCAGAAACACTGCTTCTTTCTTATTCATACTTCAAAGTGAATGGGTGGCAGCCTTTGGTCAGGGGATCCTAGGGGGCTGGACCTCTACCCAGTAGGTTGAGCTCCTATTGGCCAGTGGAGGTCCTCTCCCAGTTTTACTGAAGCAGGGTCATGGAGCCTGCACTTATCCCTGGAAAGCTGGCAGCATAGTGGCCTTTTGAGCCATCATTAATACCAAGTAATATCTTAGCATCCTGAGTCCCAGCACCCCCAGCCTCTCTTCAGCGCCAATAGTTCTGTGGCCTCTGTGTATGTAAATGTCCCAGGCCTTTCCTGTGCTGGATAGATGGCATATCATACTTGTCCTGTGTCTGTCATGTTTGTGGCTCGTTACTTTGGAGTGCAGACAAAACCGCGGCCCTGTTTTTGGGCAGACACTGTGGGCAATCACCGCTCTGTCTGCTTCACGTGCTGTCTTGACCTGAGTGCTCCTGTGCTTGCATGTGTTGGTGTATTTTTGCGACTGAGTGGCTGTGCTGCACAGGGCTGGAAGGTGCCTATGGGATTAAATTTGTAGGGGAAGAGGCCTGTCCTGGAGTCTCATGTCCCACTGCTTGTTTGGCTCTGGATGGTGACTGGGTGGGCATTTGACTCTGAAGTCTAGAGGTAGAGGACTGTTGGCTGGATGTCAGAGAACCCCCATTTTCTATGTGTTGTGTTCACTAATCATTAGAACCCTGAGGGTCCAGGTAGAGTGTGCTGGCACTGTCATACAGAGTCCCTGAGATAAGACAGACTTTGGGGGGGGGGTTGAGACAGAGTTTCTCTGTATAGCCTTGGCTGTCCTGGCACTCACTCTGTAGACCAGGCTGGCCTCGAACTCAGAAATCCGCCTGCCTCTGCCTCCTAAGTGCTGGGATTAAAGGCGTGTGCCACCACCGCCCGTTGACAGACTTTTTTTTTTTCCCCCAGTTCTTGACTCTCAGATCCCTATTTCCTTGGAGGACTGAAAGGTGACTTTAGTTGTCATTTGCATACAGGCTTGTGGGAGAAACCCCCTGGTCTACTCAGCTCCTGAGCACTGCTCTCTCTCTCTCTCTCTCTCTCTCTCTCTCTCTCTCTCTCTCTCTCT
>JANHMN010000015.1:56376174-56434933 GCA_030674055.1 Rhabdomys pumilio
TCTCTCTCTCTCTCTCTCTCTCTCTCTCTCTCTCTCTCTCTCTCTCTTTCTGGCAGTGAAGTCGGTGGGAACAGGACCCACTAATGGAGATGGAGCAGTAGTGCTTGACTGTAGGCATTGTCAGGGCAAGGATGAGTGAGGAGGGAGCTGTAGTGGAGGGAGGCAAATGGGACTGGGTTGCCCTTGTTGTGGGATGGGTCTTTGGGGACCTGTGGCAGTCTCCATTGTCACATGCTTAACACATAGGGCTTCTGCCATCAGTGAAATAGCAAAAATCAGAATGCCACTGTGTGCCCATACTGGAGACTTAGGATTTTAATGGCTTTGGGTAACAACTAGGACTCGGATGTGCTCCAGTGCCTTCTGGTCTGTCTTCTTCACAGAGACCTATCGTCCTGTCCAGCCTCACTGTCCCCAGAAAGCTCCCTAGCCTCATGGGCCACACCCACCCGCTGCGGTCCAGCCTCCTACACAGTCCCATTGTGGGTGTGTGGAGACCTGTCCTCGGTTAAAATGCTGAGGCTCTGAGCAGAACTGTGGGGTGCATGACTATGAGATCTGTCATCCTTAGCCTCTTTACCCAGCTCTGCTAGGGGAGAAGTGAGCAAACCCAGAGAGCCTGCCCCTGCCTCTGTGAGCCCTTCTCACTGCTGGGAGCTGTGTTTAAAAGTGAGATAGTAGTTACAAACTCTTACAGAGTCCAGCAGCCACTGTGGCTCTCCTTTGGTACTGTTCCCTGGGCAGCACCTTCGCCAGTGGTCACAGGTGAGGCTGTTGGGAACCCTGAGGCCCTCACTATGCTCATGGCTGGGACTGGCTCCACCTCTGCACCCTCAGGTGTTCCTCTGCCCCACGTGACCTCTTGGCAGCCTATGGCCTGGCTTCTATCCTCACTGCCTTTTTTTCCTTCTGCATGGTGGAAGAAGGCCTAACCAGTGCTCATGGTGCCCACTCTGAGACACTGTGAGGAAGGTGGCAATCAGGGTAACCTGAGTGTCTGTGGAAGCCTTTAGGTTGGGTGAGAGCATGGCCTGGATGTGGCTGGGTCTGTGGGTCAGAAGAGAAGGGCCTTAGGCAAGGCTAAGAGGAAAACTGGCAGAGGTTGGCACTGTGTGACGGTGATGGCAGTGCTGTGTGCATGCCTCTGGACGTGTGTAAGTTGCCTGTGAATGGAGCCCTCTCCCCTCTCCTTAGTGGCTGCTGAGCCCCACCTTCCCCTCTGGTCTAGTGAGAGAAGAGGTCCCCTAGAGCTACAGGTGCCAGATTGCTGGCCCACAGCTCCAACAGTTTGGTGGTCACTGAGGTGAGATGTTCTCATGGTTTGGGACAGTCTGTTTGTTCCAGCTCTACATAGTCTTGTCCTGGGTGGGAAGCATGCCTACAGCACTGCTGCTTCCTTAGGACTTGTGTGGTTCCCCAGGACCCTGCTCTCTCTGAGTGGCCGTGCACTCAGGTCATCTGTACTTTCCACTTTCTGCTACCTTTGTGGTCCCATCCTGTATGACTGGGAGAGGGGGTGAGCTACCACACAGAGCAATGGTCAAAGGTCACAGGATGGAGAAAGGAGGGCTTCTTGCTGAACTGTCTTCTCTTTGTAGGTCAAAATGGCTACAACTCAGCTTGAATCCAAATTAAGGTTAAGGAAGTTCAGGGCCACACTGGTCAGGAGCAGCCCCAGCTGAGTCTTTATCCAGACGCTTACTAAGGCCTGTTGGCCTGAGGCTGGAAAGGCCAGCATAAGAGATATGGCTGTTCATTGATTTGGGGTAGGGATACCCCATTTCTTTGTAGCCGGCTACCCTAGGCTCTACAGCTCCCACTCATCTCTTGCTCAGGGCCTGGGAGAACAAAAGATGACTCACTTTGGAGTTCAGCATTTGTGTTTTGGAGGGCAAACATGGATTTGGCTAAGACTCTTGGGGCCTCTGGGAGAGTAGGCTCTCTCTCTTCAGAGATGGGGTTCCTACAAGGAGCAGGCCGAAAAGCAGCCCCTGGGGCCAGATACAGATCCAGGGCTGCCCTGGCAGGTGCTGTGCTGTACACCTCGAGAGGCATTTAGCCAGCCTAGCTGAGGGTGAGGGCAGCATATGCCAACCGAGGTCCTAGGGCGCCAGCCAGCAGACGTGGTGTGGTGCCTGTGAACTCTGGAGTATGCCTCTGATCTGAGGTCATAGCAGCTCACAATGGGGACTTAGTTTTTATAAGTCTCTTCTGGAAGCTCTGCCACAGGGCTGTGTTCTGTGTATCTTGTAGGAATTAGTTTTCAGGCGGGTGACCCTTTTGGCCTTGATTCACTTGAGAACGTCAGGGTGAGCCTGAATGTTACTGTATTAGAGCAGAATGTATCCTGAGTGGGGCCTGAGCGACCCGGCCTTGGTCCTTGAATTGGCTGGGGACAGTGACCTGACAACATGCCTTTCAGTCTGGTGAGATGGGAGCTGTGCCCTGGACTTCCCTGTGGGACAAGGACTTGCATGCCTGTGCTGACCAAGGCAGTAGTGTCCATTCAACCTTACTGTGTTACCTGCTGTGGGCTCTGGCCCTGTTCTGTGCTGTCCCTTCATCTTTACATCTGGGACCAGATGTATCTCTGAGAACCTGAAGGTGCTTGCTCTTTAATAGTGACAAAATGTAGTAGAAGAGGCCCAGCTGTGGTTAGCAACATGGCCAGTCCAGCTTGGCCTTTGTGGGGTGCTGGAGAATCTTGTATTTGTTTCTCAGAGTGACCAGGGTATCCTGTCCCTTAGCTTGCATGAAGGATGTGAGCACAGTGGATCTCAGTGTCCTGGTGGTACCAGTCCCACACCTGATGGGTTGCACATGCAGAGAGGATGGCCTCTTCTCTCCTTTTGTATTTTATTTTTGATGTCCTGGCTAACCTCACACTGTGTAGTCAGGCTGGCCGTGGGCTCTCCCTGTTGACCAGGCTGGGCTTAGACTTTCAGAGATCTGTTTCTCTCTGCCTCCTACACTACTATAGTTGGCCCAGAAAGGCTGTTTCTTGACATGAATCTGTGGCTGCTGTACAGCTCAGCAGGGTGTGCCCACCCAGAATTCTCAGGGCTCCATCCCAGCTCCACTGGAACAAATAAGAACTGCCTCCTACAGCTGGTGGTTTTTCTCCAGCAGTCAGGAGACAGCTTCCCTAGAGGACTTGATGGGCACACTTGGCTTTGTGGGGTAAGGAGTCGAGTCAGGATCACCATTGAGATACTTCCTCCTTCCTTGTCCTGCTCTGTTCACAGTGGTGACCCTCTGTCAGAATTCTAGGCCAGGCACCACAAGGGGTGGGGAGTGGGCGCACAGACACATGGGACAGGGAACAGAGTAGCCAACAGCAAATGGGCAGGTGTCCGTTATACAGGTCACTAGGATGGTGGCTCAGGACGACCCTAGGATTCTACCTCAACCCCATGTGCATGTGTAGCAGATACCTGTTCATGGCAGAGACAGGCAGAAATCGGAGCTCTTGTGCCTGTGTGGGGAGTGGAAAATGGTGTGGCCTGAGAAGTGATGGCTTGCCTCAGAGCAGCAGGTATGCTGTGTGAGCAGGAAATTGAGAGGCTGCCAGTCTCCTGCCTTTACTTTTTAAACCTGTGAGACCAACAGCCAGCTAGGGTAGGACCTGCCCCGTTAGAGCTCAGGTCTCAGGCAAGCTGTGTGTCATCCCATGCACCCCACAGAGTGCTGAGGTGGGAGCGCCTGCCAAAGAGTGCTAGCAAACTTGTCATCTGCCTATGCTTCAGCATGTGCGGCTGGCCTCCTGGAGGCTGATATGGCACTGGGACACCGTGCCCTTTACCAGCTTTGCTAATGCCTGGAGTTCAGAGGCAGATGGCAGCAAACCTTATGAGGTTCCATCCAGCAAGGCTGGGCTTTTGAGAAAGATGAGGGTCTTGAGCTCGTGATCCATAGGACCTGACTGAGGGAGGTGAGCCAGTCAAATTCTGTAATAGTTCTACTTATAGACACTCCTTAGTGTCACACACACACAAAGTGCAGAATGACTGCGACTCTGGAAAAGGGCTGGTCAAGTGGCCATGGTGGGACAAGCCTTTCACGGTGAGGAAGAATGCCGCTGACATGCTCACTTAAGGCATCCAGCCCAGCATGGAGCTCTTGGTAAGCCTCTACCTCCAGTACTTACTGGCTTGCTCTGTATCTTTTGTCGCAGTTTTAAAGAGATCCTTTGCAATGATAAAATGATGTGGTCCAGATATTGGGGCTAGGCCTAGAGAGAGCACTGGTAGAACTCCTGCCTGATACATATGAGGCCCTGTCTCTTATGCTGAGAAAGATGAATCCAGAAGTTATGGTGGGTCTTCTTCCTTGTCTGAAAGTTTTTAGACAACAGAGTACACTCCCCTTTGCCTGCCTCTATCTAGAATCAGTCCAGACACAGGGTGACTGCAACCAGGCTGCGTCCTCATGTGTCCCAGTCATAGGGTGCATTTTGGTGGTGTTGAGAATTAACCTAGGAATCCTGGACTTTGTTGGGCACCCAAGGGTATGAGAAATGACTGGTAAATGTCTGCATGCAAGCCAGGCAGTGGTGGGTAGTGCACGCCTTTAATCTCAGCACTTAGGAGGCAGAGGCAGGCGGATTTCTGAGTTGGGAGGCCAGCCTGGTCTACAGAGTGAGTTCCAGGACAGCCAGGGCTACACAGAGAAACCCTGTCTCAAAAACAACAACAAAATGTCCGCATGCAGCTTGGAAGGCTCACATCTATAGCTGGGAGGTACCTGAAGATTGGGGCTGAGGGCTGGACAACATGACTGATAACCATAGTGGGAGCTCACCATGGCCGACCAGGAGGTATCCATTCCTGTCTCTTGTCTTGAGTCCTGGGTCTTGGCCTGGGGCTTTGCTAGTTCTAGGCTCCTGAAGACACCCAGTGGCTAAGTGCTGGGGGATGCTGACTTAGTGCTCTGGAGCTGAGGTTCCTGAGGTGATGGTGGAGCCATGCCCCCTCAGGCCAGTCAGGTTTCAGTGGTGGGACTTCAGTGCAGACATCCTATGCTGTGACTTTGAGATCCTTTGTCGTGGCTATGTGTTCCTCACCATAAGACACAACCTAGGCATGTAAGGCAATAGCTGGCTGGTTTCTGCCTCAGCCTGCAGAGCCTTCATGAAAGTAGAACTCAGGCATATGCCTTTGTGTTACATGGCTATCCCTAGGGTGTATATGACAGGTTTGAAAGAGTCGTCTTGTTCTGTGCAACTAGGCTGTGGGGACAGTTTTGGCTTGGCTTCATAGCCATGCTGCCAGCCACCATTGACCCTTTAATCCTTTTGCTCAGTAGAGGAACATGAGATTCAGTAGCACAAACCCAGGAGTGGGGCCTCTGGGTGCCCTTGGTGGCCTGCCTTGGTAATACTGTGTTCTCTGTAGGTTGGACCAGAGGGCATCTTGCAAAATGGGGCTGTGGATGACAGTGTGGCCAAGACCAGCCAGCTGCTGGCTGAGCTGAACTTCGAGGAAGATGAAGAGGACACATACTATACCAAGGACCTCCCAGTCCATGCCTGCAGGTAGGCTGCAGGGCTCCAGGACCAAGAGGTGGCCAGCTCCAGATTCCCTGCTGCTTGTTCAGAACCCTGAGCACAGTACCTAACACCCCAGATTCACAGTGCTCTGAGGGTCCCCTGCCATAGCCGCTCAACAAGGACCCTGAAGAGCGAAGGCAGGGCATGGATCCTGACTAACTCAGCTCCATCAGGGTCACATGAGGGAATTGGAGGTTTAAAGAGTTGGAATGTCCTTGCTGTGGGATACCTAGCTCAGCTAGTTTCACCCCCAAGGCCAGAGCAGCTGTCTTCCCTGGGGCTTTTGCAGCCACCTGCTGCCCTCTGTTGGCCTCTTCCCTCCACACACCTATTTATTGCCTTCTGTTATAATGGCTCTCTCCTGATTGACAAGTGTTTTCAGGGAAAAAAACAGCTTTCCAGAGCCATAGGCAGGCTGACCTGGGAGCCCAGTGACACTTTTCTGGTTTGACACTTGATGCCCCAGGCTGCTCAGTGCACAGCAGAGCTGTGGAACCCAGTGATTCAGGGGCCTCCTAGCACCATCAGCCTGGGCTGGGCCTGGGCATTCCCTGGGTACATAGCGCCTGCCTTCTGGGTCAGGTGCTCCCATAACCACAACCTTGTTAGTAACCTGCAAGCTGAAGGGGAGGGACCAGGAGTGCCTTGGGCCTGTACCACCCAGGCATCTGTGTTGCTGTCACACTGCTAAACTAAACCCTGAAGCTGCAGGCCAGCACTCACTGACTCTTGTTTGTGCTTTTCCAGTTACTGCGGAATCCATGATCCCGCCTGCGTGGTTTACTGTAATACCAGCAAGAAGTGGTTCTGCAATGGCCGAGGAAATACTTCTGGCAGGTAGCTAACAGCCATGCATGTGTGTTTAATCAGCAGCACTAGGGCTGCTGTGAGTCACGGTGGTGTTGGGACAAAGCTGGAATGGGACGGTGCTGGGAACCTGGGCTCCCTTTGACTGGTGTGACTTGAAACAGGTGGTGGCGTGTGAATGCTTTGGTGTGTGAATGCTTCGACGTGTTTACCCATGAGTGATTCTCTGGCTCTCTCGTGATGTGAGGAGTTTGGCTTAGTTCTGTTCTCAGGATGAGGCTGGCACGCCTTCTTGTCCTCCTTGTCTCGGGCTAATGGTTCAAGATCCCAAGTCATTAGGAAGAACTAGAATTATCCCTATTTCTGAGTACTTGTGCTGAGCCCCAACTCCATGCTGGCTCTCCGTGTCAGGAAACACTGCTGGAGGAAAACAACTGAGCCTGGTGTGCCTGTACCCCACTGCCAGCAGGAGTGTAGTTTTGTTTCTGAGGACATGTAAAATGAATGCCATGGAAGGCTGTAGGAACCAGGTCTACAGTGAGGCAGGGGTTAGCATCTTTAAAAGGTCTTAAAGTCACTTTTAGGGACTAAGACATCCCATTCTCAGAAGGAGGAGTAACCTGCAAAGCCAAGAATGATGGGTGGATGGGCACCAGAAGGCTCTGGTGAAGGTCTCATGGGATCATACAAAAAGACAAGTGTAAAACTAAGTCAGTCAGGAAGAGCTGGCAGAGCCTCTGGGCCCTCAGGGATGAGGTGGCCAGCCAGTATTGGCCACCATTGGGGTAGGCCACGTCCTCATATGTGGCAGGGGGAAAGGATGGGAGCTGTGGTTCTCAGGGCAGCCCCTGCTGCAGAGACCAGGAGGTGACCTGCTTTCGTGAGTAAGCATGGGAGAGGGGACCTCCCAGAAGGAACCATCGCTGTAACTGGCTACCATGAGCTGGGCTAAAGAACGTGGGACTGGAGGAAAACTCAGGGGTTGTGTGAGCCAGTGAGCAGTTTGCTGCAGGTAGATGGGGTGGGGTGGGGCTGTGGTTCCCAGGGTGCCTGTGCCCATGAGGTATGACCGTCACACCTGTGCTGACAGACCATGAGTATTTTGCTTGGGGTCCTAGACCTGGAAGTGCTGAAAAGTCAGGCTTGGGGTGTTAACTGCTGATGGTTTCCTGATCTCAGCCACATTGTAAATCACCTCGTGAGGGCAAAATGCAAGGAAGTGACGCTACATAAGGACGGGCCCCTGGGCGAGACCGTGCTGGAGTGCTACAACTGCGGCTGCCGCAACGTCTTCCTGCTGGGCTTCATCCCTGCCAAGGCCGACTCTGTGGTAGTGCTGCTGTGCAGGTGAGCTGACTGCTGGGACCAAGCTCCGTGTGTCACATTAGAAAGTGAAGTCTGGCCTGGTGTGATAATGCACACTTTTAACCTCAGCGCGGGGGAGGCAGAGGCAGAAGTGTCTCTGAGTTCAAGGCCAGCCTGGTCTACACAGTTAGAACCTATTTCCAAAAAACGGGAAAGAAGGAAAGCCCCAAGTCTACCGTGAGCTGAGGCCAGAGCTGATCTTGCAGATGTCTTCTGGCTAGATAGAGGCCTCCTGGGCCAGGTTCCAACGCTCTCTCCTGCCCCACACCTGCACAGGCAGCCCTGTGCCAGCCAGAGCAGCCTGAAGGACATCAACTGGGACAGCTCACAGTGGCAGCCCCTGATCCAGGACCGGTGCTTCCTGTCATGGCTGGTCAAGATTCCCTCCGAGCAAGAGCAGCTGCGAGCACGACAGATCACTGCACAGCAGATCAACAAGCTGGAGGAGCTCTGGAAGGTGAACACCCAGAGACAGAAGTACATGGCCAGCCTCACACTGGGGCCTTAGGGAGATGGGCAGGAAGGACATGACCCAGGGCTCTGCAGGGGACATAGTGGATGGCCTGAGTAGCTGGATCAGGCTGTAAATGAGATTCCTACTCCAGAGAGCACCTGTCCTTATCCCAAATGACAAGTCAAGGTTCCAGGTTAGGTGTGGGGCTCTGCTCTGGCTAGCTTCAGACTCTGACCTTGTTCTCTAAATCTAGCTAGGGGAGTCAGTTGATCACCCTCTAACCAGGAATCCCAGTAGTATCAGAAACCTTCTAGGCTTGTCCAGCTTAGTCTCTGTGCACTTGGCTGGTCAGGTTCTCTGTTGCCTACCACAGTGAGGCTCCCTGGGAGAATCCTAGGACTCCGGCAGCTGAATCTGGAGTTCTTGGTTGTGGGCCTGAGTATTGTGCTGGGCCCTAGGGGTGCTGTTGCCAGGTTTCTTGGGGTTAGAATGGTGTTGAGCATTCCCATGGCAGTTAAGACAGTAGGCTCAGATCAGGCCTGGCACAGTGAGGGTTTGTGCTGAGAGGCCCTGGGCTTCCTCTGAGTTCTTGGTCACTGGCTGCGGGTTAAGCAGGACAAGCACTGCACTATTGTTGGCCGTAGGAAAATCCTTCAGCCACCCTGGAGGACCTGGAGAAGCCTGGCGTGGACGAGGAGCCTCAGCATGTGCTTCTGCGGTATGAGGATGCTTACCAGTACCAGAACATCTTCGGGCCGCTGGTCAAGCTGGAGGCTGACTATGACAAGAAGTTGAAGGAGTCACAGGTGACGGGGCGCAGCATTCAGGCCGGGCCTCTAGCAAAACATCTCCTGAGTCCGGGGCTCTTCCTGGGCTTGTGTCTGGTTCACAGCTTTGTCTGCAGCTCCAAGAACTTTCCTGGGATATGGGACCCGTGCCACTGATCCCCCCAAAGCGCCTTCTCAACCCACAGAGCCTGGCGTTTGGGGTCTCCCGAGGCTATCTCTCTACAAAGCTTGCTGCTGGGACTGGCTTAGGCAGTGGGTGTTGGGGTGGGGCGGGTCCTGGTTGCTTCTTTCCCAGATGCTGGAATTCCTGGCTGTGGGTGCTGTGCCCTGCACCTCCAAGGCAGCACAGCACAGACATGGCCTTCCTAGAGGCTCTGACCTGTGGGGAGCCCAGCCCGTGAATGAGTGGTGGGGCTAACGGGGCCCCTGTTTCTCATGTGTTCAGACTCAAGATAACATCACGGTCAGGTGGGACCTGGGCCTTAACAAGAAGAGAATCGCCTTCTTCACTTTGCCCAAGACTGACTCTGGTAATGAGGATTTAGTCATAATTTGGTTAAGAGGTGATTTTAAGTTTTAAAATATTTGTGACCATAAGTAGCATAAAATTCCTAGTCCCCCATATCATGTCCCTTATGTGAACTCTGCATGGTGGAGGCCATGGCCCTCTTGAAAGTGCTAACTCTGCTGCTCCTTTCTGAAAGACATGCGGCTCATGCAGGGCGATGAGATCTGTCTGCGGTACAAAGGGGACCTGGCACCCCTGTGGAAGGGGATTGGCCACGTCATCAAGGTTCCCGATAGTATCCTTTGCCACATCTGCTAGGATGGGTGCTGTAACAGGACCCTGGCTGTCCCTAGTCCGTACGAGTCCTCCTCTTCCCGCTTTGTGGGACATCCACACAGTGACACCATAGTGTGTGCGCGTGTGAGTGAAACAGCCGAGGGTCTGACTACAGCAGTTCCTTTGGCTGATGATCAGGGGGAACTGGTCTTGTGATGAAGCCAGGGGCCCTGTAGAATGGGACTTTGAACAGGAAAGCAGACTTAACTCAGTCCCCAGATTATGGTGATGAGATCGCTATTGAGCTCCGCAGCAGCGTGGGCGCCCCCGTGGAAGTGACCCACAACTTCCAAGTGGATTTTGTGTGGAAGTCAACCTCCTTCGATAGGTTTGTGTGAGGGAGGGCCATACCCGTGAGGGCCGCCTCTGCCTTTGCTGCCTGTGGCTCGCGTGTGTTTTACACTGGCTATCTCTATAGGATGCAGAGTGCACTGAAGACCTTCGCTGTGGACGAGACCTCTGTGTCAGGGTACATTTACCACAAGCTGCTGGGCCACGAGGTAGAGGATGTGGTCATCAAGTGCCAGCTGCCAAAGCGCTTCACGGCTCAGGGGCTCCCCGACCTCAACCACTCTCAGGTGCCGTTGGGCCCTTAGGGGCAGGGTCTGTGGGTCTGTGTCTTCGCGGCTCTGCTAATGCTCTGTCCTTGCAGGTGTATGCTGTGAAGACTGTGCTGCAAAGACCGCTCAGCCTCATCCAGGGTCCTCCAGGCACAGGCAAGACTGTGACATCAGCCACGATTGTCTACCACCTTGCTCGGCAGGGCAATGGGTAGGTGCTGAGTAGCAACAGCCTTGTGGGTGGGAAGTGGCAATGTCTTGTGTGGCCTGGTGGTCTATTACAGCTCTGCCAGGGCCACATAGAAAATATATACAGCGTTACAATACAGGCACCTTGTGTGTTCAACAGCCCATAGGCCTCCCTCACATGAGTGAAAGGGTGAGGTTGCCATTGAGCTAATGGTGGCTAGGCAGGTGACAGGAATCTTTACTTGTTCCCCCTTGCCGTGGGTGTACCTGCCTGTCACAGCTGCCCAGCCTTCCTTCCCATGGGCCCTTGCTCAGCTCCTCTGGGTGATGCTGACTGCCTATCACTCTGCAGGCCTGTGCTGGTCTGTGCTCCAAGTAACATCGCCGTGGACCAGCTCACGGAGAAGATCCACCAGACAGGACTGAAGGTCGTACGCCTCTGTGCCAAGAGCCGTGAGGCCATTGACTCCCCAGTGTCCTTCCTGGCTCTGCACAACCAGATCAGGAACATGGACAGGTGAGTGTCTCCAGCTTGAGGCTCAGTACAGGCTGCGTCCTGCTGCTGGCACTGACTCCACCACATTTTCTGTAGCATGCCGGAACTGCAAAAGCTGCAGCAGCTGAAGGATGAGACAGGCGAGCTGTCATCTGCAGATGAGAAGCGGTACCGGGCGCTCAAGCGTACAGCTGAGAGAGAACTTCTCATGGTGAGCCCAGTGCCAGTCCCGGAGCCTTGGGGCTGTTCCTTGTGGGCACAGGGCCCTGAGAAACTTGTCTGAGTCAGAAGCCTGGTAGCATGTCTGTGCCTTTGCTTTTGAGAACTTGGAGGGTCCTCGTCTCCCTGATCTGTCTCCCTGATCTCTGCCTGCAGTCAAGGACATAGCTGCCACTCCTGTCAGTCTCCAGTCTAACAAACCAGTCCATCAAAACTGGAGTCTCAGCCCTGGGGTACCACCAGCTCAGCACTGTTGCAGACACGACTGTGTCTGTGCTGGGAGCGTGCTCCAGAAGGCTGTACCAGTGTGAAAGTTGATGATCACCTGTGCTGCTCATGCTTGGGCTGCAGGAGAAGTGGCTGTGGAGAGCCAGCCTAGGGCAGCACAGCAAGACCCCGTCAGAACAGCTGTGTGTGCGCACCACAGGAGTGCTTACACACACAATTAATTGCCGGGCAGGTGTAGAGCAGGGCATTCCAGGTCCCACCCTAAGCCATCTGGCAGTGGTGAGGTAGGCACATGTGCCCTGATGTCTGTGCCTTCCCCAGAATGCAGATGTCATCTGCTGCACATGTGTGGGTGCTGGTGACCCGAGGCTGGCCAAGATGCAATTCCGCTCCATCCTCATTGACGAGAGCACCCAGGCCACTGAGCCTGAGTGCATGGTGCCTGTGGTCCTCGGGGCCAAGCAGGTGGGTACCTGTCACTCATGTGGCCCTTGATAGCTCCTCCTGTAGTGCTGGGTGACACAAGACCTGCAGGAGGTCTTTGAAGGGTGCTGAGCCCCCACCTCTTGGTGTGTGAGCAGTGTGCACTCAGCAGCTTTCTCCCCCTGCTGGGACTCATTCTGTTGCTTAGATGGTGGAGGTGAGCCCCTGTCCCTGTCATAGGCACTTAGGAACATGGAGCCTGAGGGGTTAACTTGAGGGGTTTTTTTTTGCTGCAGCTGATCCTTGTGGGTGACCACTGCCAGCTGGGCCCAGTGGTGATGTGCAAGAAGGCAGCCAAGGCCGGGCTGTCACAATCACTCTTCGAGCGCTTGGTGGTGCTGGGCATCCGGCCCATCCGCCTGCAGGTGCAATACCGCATGCACCCTGCACTCAGCGCCTTCCCGTCCAACATCTTCTACGAAGGCTCATTGCAGAATGGTGTCACTGCAGGTAATGGTTGGGTCACGTCCTTATGGTCCTTCCCTATGGCTTTCATGGTACTGCTCACCCCTGCTTCTCAGGCACAGTGCTGCTGTATGTGTGTTAGCTCCACAGTGGCCATACAGAGCTGGGAATTCTGGGATGATGTGCCTTTCACCATGGTCAGGTCATGCACTGGCTCCACTCCCTAGCCAGCTAGCTGATGGCTCTGACCTGCAGCAGTTTGAGCCTCTGTGAACAGGGAGGGAATTTTAGGACACTAGGGTCACCTTTGAATGTGGTTCTGGCCCTGTCCTAAAACTATTTATGGCAGTGACCCCTCAGGGTCTTTGCACAGTGTCTGTTGGGAGGACCTAGAGAGCCTGGGCAGTAGACAGAACAGCCTGTGGAGGCCACTGCCTATGGTGCTGTGGTGTCAGGTGAGACATAGGTACACTGTCACATACACACACCCTTAGAAGCTATCTGTGGCTCAAAGCTGTCGTGGGAGGTTGGTGCAGAAACAAGCTGGGCCTTGCTGTCCTCCATGAAGCCTGAGTGAAGGCTTCCATCTGACTTGCTTTGCAGCATAAAGGTGTTTTTCACAAAATTTAGAACAGCTGGGCATGGCTCTCAGCTTTAATCCCAGGACTCAGGAAGCAGACAGCCAGGCTCTCTGGGAGACAGGTCAGGGCCAGCTAGGGCTTCATAGCGAGACCCTTTCTCAAGCACACAAACACAGCTTCAGCATGGTGGCTTACTTTTCAGAGTCAGTGTGGATTTGAATGTCTGCATTTGATGAACTGTGACAGAGAAGGAGCCTGCTTAGAACTGTGTCTGTGTGTGTGTGTGGCCTGCTGTGTGGATCCAGGCAATTATATTTGGGGACACCACTCTGCTGGCCAGGTCTTGCCTGGACCTCCTCTTCCCTATGTGATTGCCAGAGTATGTGAAGCCCCTGTCTGTTTCCTGGGCTCTGCTGCTCTTGGTCACCACTCAGTCGGCACAGGAAGTGTTCTTGTGTACCCAGTAGGCAGTGATGTCTTAAAAAGTGTTGACCCAGCCCCTTTGCTCCCCTCAGTGTGGTAGGTGTACTTGAGCCCCTGGGCTTCTCAGTGGTGACACCTTCTGTCTTTCCCTGACAGCGGATCGTGTCAAGAAAGGCTTTGATTTCCAGTGGCCACAGCCTGACAAGCCCATGTTCTTCTATGTGACGCAGGGCCAGGAGGAGATTGCCAGCTCTGGCACATCCTACCTCAACAGGTGTGCAGCTGTGTCCCTGGTATGAAGCCGTTCCCACCCTCGGTTCTGACCCGAGACCCACAGCATCTTACTCCCTTGTTATAGCATGTGAGAGAAAGATGCAAGGCTCTTGTTTCTTCTCCCGGGGCCTCAGTAAATGGCAGGGATGGGCAACTGTCATGTGGTCTCCTGTGCCCCTTTGGTTACTGGAGGCCTGTGGCGGGGACCTGTGAGGAGCCTGTCACTGACAGCCGGATGTTCTCAGGACGGAGGCAGCCAATGTGGAGAAGATAACTACGAAGCTGTTGAAGGCAGGTGCAAAGCCTGACCAGATTGGCATCATCACGCCCTACGAGGGCCAGCGCTCCTACTTGGTGCAGTACATGCAGTTCAGCGGCTCCCTGCACACGAAGCTCTACCAGGTACCTCTGTGCCCAGCAGTCAGGAGAGCACAGGAGCACACATCATGTACAGGTCTGTCTGACACCACAGGAAGTGCGGCAGACCTGTCTGGAGGCAAAAGGAGAGAGAGTGTGCTGCTGTGTCAGCACTGGTGACAGGAACAGGGGTCTCTATGAATTTGAGGTCGGCCTTGATTGTGAGCTTCAAGACAGCTGGGGCTGTTCAGTACGGCTGTGTCTCAAAAGGGAGCAGTCAATCCAGGGTTAAACAGGAAGGGGCAGGACAGCTGCTCCCACCTGAGGGGCATGGCACTTGTGCGTTGTCTGGCCGTGTGACAGATGCAGAGATGTGGTTGGTTATATCATGGCAAAGGATTGGCATCGTGGAGCCTACTCGGTCTCTGCTTCATTGGGCTTGTGGTATCTGTCACTGGGGACTTGTAGCATCTGGCTGTACCACACTTAATGATGCAGCTCCTTCCTGTGCAGCTGAAGGAAGAGGCGGGAGAGCAAGGGACTGGGTTGTGACTGACAGGATACTGTCTCATTCAGGAAGTGGAGATTGCCAGTGTAGACGCCTTCCAGGGCCGGGAGAAGGACTTCATCATTCTGTCCTGCGTGCGTGCCAACGAACACCAGGGTATTGGGTTTCTAAACGATCCCCGCCGTCTCAATGTGGCTCTCACCAGAGCGAGGTAGGCTGCTGCCCATTGCTACCCTCCACCCTCCAGCCACACAAGAAACCCCTCGCTTTGATACATTTTACCCGTGTCTGTCCTGGAAGTACATGTGTGTGCTGGCACCTATTTGCTGCCCTGCTGGTTGAGGCACTCAACTGTGTGATCCTGTAGGACAGACACAGACTGAGCTCGTGGTCAGCATTTGGAGAGCTGTGAATCACCCTAGAGCTCCGTGTGCTGCTTAAGTGCCACCCCGTGTGTTGGCCAGTGGTGTTTGGTCCCTAGCACCCAGCTCTTTAAGGTGCTAACCCTAGACAGTGGAGTTGAGTGGGTGTGGCCATGGGCTCAGCATTTTGGTTGCCCTGCAGATATGGCGTGATCATTGTGGGTAACCCAAAGGCGCTGTCGAAGCAGCCCCTGTGGAACCACCTGCTGAGCTACTACAAGGAACAGAAGGCGCTAGTGGAGGGACCGCTCAACAACCTCCGGGAGAGCCTCATGCAGTTCAGCAAGCCTCGCAAACTTGTGAACACAGTTAACCCGGTGGGCCAAGGGGCTGGCCTGGGACCTGGGAAAGCTGGGAGCTCCTAGTCTCTGCTGCTGTTGACTGACACATTCCTCGCTCTTGTGCCACCCTGCAGGGGGCCCGCTTCATGACTACTGCCATGTATGATGCCCGTGAGGCCATCATCCCCGGATCTGTCTATGATCGCAGCAGCCAGGGTGAGCCTTCCTGGCAAGCACCAGTGTGTTTACCTTCCCATGTTCCAGTCTGAACTTGTCACCCCATGGGTGGCCTCCTCCTGGAGCTTGTCCAGTAGGTGTCTGTAGCTTCTCGAACCAGGTCCCCAAGGGCTGGTCTGACCTCTGCTAGTGGTTTGGACCATGGTCCCATGAGAACTGCTGGGGCCACCTGTCTGCTGCTGCCCTTGTATCCTGGGACAAACCCATGTCTACCTCAGCCAGGATGGCCTCTGCTTTCTGGAAGCTTCCAAGTTGCCTAGAAAGTTCCATCATGGCCAGATCTTCACCAGCCCTTCTGTCTTCTTACCTTCTACCAGCACTGTGCATGTCAGACACACTCGACCTCCCTCTGCTAGACTACTTGTCTGGCTGGCCCAGCAGCTAGTTCACGGCAGCCAGTGTCTATTAGAGCCCTGCATCTGACTCCAAGTGTTTTGCAGGCCGGCCCTCGAATATGTACTTCCAGACCCATGACCAGATTAGCATGATCAGCGCAGGTCCCAGCCACGTAGCGGCCATGAACATCCCCATTCCCTTCAACTTGGTCATGCCTCCCATGCCACCGCCTGGGTACTTTGGACAGGCCAACGGGCCAGCTGCCGGTAAGCGGTTTACCACCATTGCCCTGGCTCCTCTCCTAGCTTTAGGTAGAGCTTTGCCATATTTCACTGCTGTCTTTCAGGTCGGGGCACCCCAAAAACCAAGACTGGTCGTGGGGGCCGCCAGAAGAACCGCTTTGGGCTTCCTGGGCCCAGCCAGACCACCCTTCCCAACAGCCAGGCCAGCCAGGACGTGGCCTCACAGCCCTTTTCTCAGGGTGCCCTCACACAGGGTTATGTGTCCATGAGCCAGCCCTCCCAGATGAGCCAGCCTGGCCTCTCCCAGCCAGAATTGTCCCAGGTGGGTCTTCACCATCATACTGCAGAGAAGGGGGTAGGGAGGGTGGGCTGAGGGGACACTCGAGACCCCTCAACTGTGCTGTGGATCTATGAGCCTGTCACCCTGCCACTCAAGCTGCAGTATGGGGTTTCTTCCCAGTCTCTGGGGACTGAGGACTGGGTGACTGTGGGCTTTCCTGGCCATGTTCACACGACCTTTGCCTTTCAGGACAGCTACCTCGGTGATGAGTTTAAATCACAGATTGATGTGGCACTCTCACAAGACTCCACATACCAGGGAGAGCGGGCATACCAGCACGGCGGGGTCACCGGGCTGTCCCAGTACTAGAAGGCAAGTGCCCTGATGGGCTTAGCTCCCTGCACGCTAGTGCAAACACCGTCTTCCCAGGCCAACTGGGCGAGTAGATGTGGGTGTTGGCAGGTCCTGCCTCTGCTGGCCCTGACATCTCTAACCCTGTCCCTGATTACAGGTAGCGGCGGAAGAGCTAAGCTATGTGGCTTAGTCTATCAGCATCTTATTCTGGGTAATAAAAAATAAAAATAAATGGATACCTGTTTTCCACTGCTAAAACTGAAGCACCACTGTGTGAGCAGCCGAGGAGAGGAAAGAGGAGCGAGAGCGAGCAGAGAGCGGCCAGGGAGGACGACAGAGCGGAGCGCCAAGGAGCGGGCGCCCCCTGCGGGCGGCGAGAGGAGAGAGCCCGCACTGCTGCGAGGCCGGCCCAGCGCCGTGCCCGCCAGAGGGAGAGGCCTCGCCAGGACCGGCCCCGCTGTTCTTTTTCTTTGTTTCTCGTGATTGAGGGGCTACGTTTTAGCAGGACGAACTTCGCGTTTCTGTGCCCAAGCGGGCGGCCAGGAGCATCAGCGCGCGGTCCCAGCGCTAAGGGGTTTCATTTAAAGAAAATATGGTGTTTGGGGTTTTTCTGTTTTTGTTTTTTTTTTTTTTTCTTTCCTTCCCCCCTCCCCCTCAAAGATTCTTTAAAGGAGTCTGGGAAGTACTTGGATCGGTTTGTCTCTAAGACCTGACTGTTGCACCTGGGAGATGCGAGGAGCTTCTGGAGATGTGGCGCTGAGAAACCCGAGCCCCACAGCCTGGGATCACCGCCTGCACCACAGCCGGAGGATTTGTTTGAGTTTGAGCTTCGGAGGCCACAGGCGAACTCGTGAGCACGGCCCGCGGGTTCTTCTCCATCGTGGGTGGAGGCCTCATTGCTGGACGCCCTGCCCCGGACCCCCACCTCCCGCGGCAGCCACCCAACCCCTACCCAGGCACACCCGCGCCAACGCAATGGAACTTAATTTTTAGTCAAATTTGTTTTAAGCTTTTTGTCACCAATAAAACATGAACAAACGGTCCCTGCTTTCGCGTGGGGCCGTCCTTGAAAGGGTGTCTGTCAGGTGGTCAGCGGCAGCCACACTCATCCACCACCATGTCCTCGTAGTGGCGCAGCACCACATTGTCACTGTTGTCGAAGAAGAGCACGGAGATGGGCGACAGGCGCTCTGGCACGCAGCATGGCGAGCCTGCACCTGGGGTAGGAGCAGCTGCGTGCATGAGCGCGCGCAGCACAGCGTGGTTGAGTGCAGGCGGCCCGCCGGGTCCCCTCAGCGTTTCGGGTAGCGCGCACGTGCCCTGGCAGAAATTGGCTAGGAAGCCGCGCGGCGCGATCACCCAGCGGTGCCAGCCCACCTCACGGAAGCTCACGTGCAACCGTCGGGTGCGACATGTGCCCACTGGACCACCTCCCACCCTGGGCTCCGTGTGGCGCCGCGACCGCGGCAAGGGACACAGGCGTGGGTCCAGCGTCACCAGCAGCAACGAGGCCTCAGCCAGGTGCCCACAGGCTGCAGTGGCCCCAGGGTGCAGTGACAGCGCCAGGCGCAGGGTGCCCGGCACCGATGCGTTGGCGGCTACTGCAGTCCCCAGTAGGTCTGCGCGCAGTGCTAGCCCGGGTGGCACCGGCACGCGCAGCAGCTCAGGCCCGGGATGCTCGGTCTCGGCCCACAGTGCCACGCTTAGCTCCCACCCTCCTGTATCTTCGCTCTCAGCCTCCAGTTGCAACTCTAGGCGCGCGCGTGTTGGGTGCTCTGTGGTCTCCACGCTCGACAGGTCAAAGACGACGGTCCACCCAGGACACAGCCCCAACGTCCTGGCGGGCTGTGCGGGCCTGGAGGACAGACCTGGAGGTGCAAGGAGAGAGCAGACATGGCGCGATGTCCCAGCAAACGGGCTGGGCCGACACAAGGAGGAAGGGAAGCGCTGAGACTCAGGAGCCCCACTGACGGATGAGGTGGGGGCAGGGCACCCGCTGCAAGAAAGGGGCACTGTGGGGCACCATGCCTACAGTTGCAGACATGGACAGAAGGAGACGTGCCAGCCAGTACCTGGGGCCCCAGAAAAGTGACCTGAAGGAGGACATCAAAGGGTATGAAGTGGCGGGATGGGGGCAGGGCAAAGATTGGGCACTGGGAAGCAGCCAGCATGTGTCCTTGCTTTTAGAGGGCTAAGAAAACAGGGTCCCAGCTTGCTACCAGGCTGGACAGGTCGTGTGGGGAACCCTCAGCCTCATGAACCCTTGTCCAACCAAAAGCTCCTACTCACCGCTGTCGGGGATGTGGCGCACGATGTTTCCGGCGACCCCCAGTTCCTCCACGTGGCATGGTCGCAGAGGGCGCCCCACTCTGGCCTCCTGGGGGTCGCGGCGGCGGAATAGGCGCCACATGACAGGAGGCACAGGTCGGAGCGTGGGGACGCTCCGGGGCGCTTCGGGAAGCCTGAGAAGCTGGAGCAGGGCGGCAGCGGGGCCCAATGATGCTGGCGCGGGGGCCAGGGTCGTCGAGGGCAGCAAGAGCAGAAGGAGGAGGTGGTCGCAAAAACGATGGCAGACAGGGAGCATTTTCCTCCCAGGCGGTGTCCAAGAGAGTCAGCGGAGTCTACTGTGTCCAGGACCAGTGGGCTGGTGACCGTAGGTCGGGGGTGCTTTGAGGTCCTGGAGGGGGCGTGTCTGGACCCCACTGATCCAGAGGGCAGGACTGGGAGGCGGTCCCAAGGTGGGTGGTCGAGAGTTGATCTGAAAGGCGGAGCTGCGGGCAGCCAGAGTCCCTGGAGAAAGGTGGCATCTTGCATCTTAGGGCGGGGCCATCGTCCCGGGGGCAAGGCCATGCCGCCAAAGGCGGGATCAGGCCTCCAGGGGTGGGAGCAGACCTCCAGGGACTGGGTTGAGTCTCCAGAGGCGGGGCCAGTATCCCAGGTAGGATGGGACAGAGTCCTGGATGGCGGGAGTTGAGGACAAGAGACTCAGAAGAGCTTGTCCTTAACGAGGCCATTCCTCAGCGGCTTCCTGGGGGCGTAGAGACAGATTAGTCTGGGAAGCTCATGCGTCCCTCTCGCTGTTGAAGATCCTTCTCCCCTACTTTCACCTCCGCAAGGACCCTCTTCCCTCCCCAGACGGTAGAATTGACTAGGGTCCCTGCCATGGCGCTGTGTGCCTCCCCTATCCACAAACTCCCTTACGGACACTCAGAATCTCTGGCCAGTTTGAAAGGTTCCCCCAGTGCTGGGGGTGAAAGGCAGACCTCAGCTGCACTCTATGGCAGAGCTGCACCCCAAGGCCCAGTTATGGGAAGTTTTAGGCTTTTTTTTTTTTTTTTTTTTTTGAGATGGGGTCCCACTTTATGGACCTGGCTAACCTGGAGCTCCTTTTGTAGAACAGGGTGGCCTCAGACTTAGAGATGCACCTGCCTCTGCTTCACCTATGCTGATACTAAAGGCATGAACCACCGTGCCAGACACTAGCCTTTCTAACTAATACAGTAAGTTTTATTCTCTCTGTCACTCAGAAAATGGCAACCTGATTGGTCAAGCAATTCTTAAAGTTATTGGCCAGACTGAAGTTCCCTTAAGAAGGGAAAAGCCTAGCGGTTTCTGCCTCTACCCCTCCTAGCCTTCAGTAGTCAGCTCCTGAGGGGCGGGCACAGGGAGCTATAGTTGGCAGGGGTCCCTGGTGTCCCTCAGTTTGTGCTTTAGGGGGGATGCCACGAACTTCCTTAAATGAGGCACAGCAGGTGGCGTCAGGAATGGAGGTCAGAGGTCAGGCCTTCATTCAGGTGCTGCATTCCCAAGCATTATTCTATATGTGAGTTCTGTAGCAAGCGGGCCTTCCAGCCTCATATAAGGTTAAGTGTCTCTCAACCCTGTTCTCTTAAGCCTTGTGGAAACCTCTAGAATGTTCTAGAAGCTTCCTTAATATGTCCTCACCATCTCTCTACAGACCTCACATTAAACATGCCACTTTAAGGGCTGGGCCGTGGTAGTTGACACTTGGGAGACAGAGGCAGATGAATCTGAGTTGGAGGCCAGCCTGGTCTACAGAGTAACAGAGCGAGTTCCAGGACAGCCAGGGCTATACAGAGAAACCCTGTCTTGAAAACCAAAACAAAAAGATATCACTTCAAGTCAACACACCCCAAATGAACCTCTCCCCCAACTTTGAACCCCATCTAGACAAACAGCAGTTTGAGCCATAAGCCTGAGTTCACTCATTCTTTGGTCTAATGCTTTCCCAAGCGAGGTGCCCCAGTGGTCCTTTGATTTTGAGGTTTTTGCCTACATCAGAGCAAGACAGACTGGCTGTCCCTCCAGCAGGCTCGCTCAGACCTCATCCTCTGGCTGAGCGTGCGCACTCAGAGCAGCAGTACACACCTGTCTTGGGCCCCTGCATTCGGTGCGCTGTGTACCTGAATACTTGGTCCTCAGTTGGTGACACTGTGTGGGGAGAAGTAAAAGCTGCAGCTTTTCTAAAGAAAGTATATCATGGAAGCCACGGTCGCTGCTTCAGGCCTCACCCAACCTGGAGTTTGTTCTTTCTGTGAAACGCTTGCAGCTCCTCAGGACATGGGCTTTGCTTTGGCTACCGTGGGGCTTGCTGCCATCTTACCACAGTGAGAAACAGGAAGGAGAGCAGCGGCTCTCATCAGGGCTGTAGAATCTTCTGAACTACAGAGATGCGGTTTTGTGAGGGCTAAAGTTTAAATTACTGTGCTTAAGAGACCTATAAAACAGTGATGCTTCTAATCTGTAAGCCCTGCTTGCCAAGGACAGATGGCTTCCCGGAACACTGGAGGCTGTTCATGGAAGACAACAAACCGTGCGTGTTCCCCTTAGTAATCAAGGTTGGTTGCCTCAACTACACAAGATGTGTTGAGCACACAGAGGAAGTACATATGTAGAAAGTATGTCAGGATATATGCTTGCCCTCAGTGAGTGAAGGCAGGAAGTATGTAGCCTAATGGGTTTTGTCTTATAAGCACCTAAGTAATCTAATTCAGCACTATTCTCTGGGAATCCCAGGCATGGACCTGGCCAGTGTCTGTCATCCTGGCCAGAACAGAATAAAGCTTGCTTCAAATTTGGTTCAAACATTGTGGTAGTGCTCTTATTCTTGCCCAATGGGATTAGCACTTTCTGGTCAGTGGAGACTGAGACCAGCATCATTGAAGTGAAGTCTTCCTAAGAGTGTTTCCTCAGGGTTAGGACACAAGAGCTGTGGTCCAGAGGGAGTCACCTTCCTTGTAAGATGTAAGAGTCTCCCGTGTGGTACTGGTTTTGAAGGCATGAGAGGGTCACTGAGAAGCAACGAGAAGCATGAGAGGCCACTGGTGAAGGTGAAGATGCCAGGTTGTTGGAGATTCCTCGTCATGGGAGGGCAAGTGGAATGGAGCTGAGCCAGCAGGAGCTGTGTGCTGCGTATGACAAAGTCCACGAGCTGCAGCTGCCCGAGCCCTTCGGAGTCCAGAAGATCTTGAGTGAGTCCCAGATGGGTGACATTGAGATTCAGATTTCATTTACACCACTGGAACTTGGTTTCGCTCCACTTTGAGTGTGTGTGTCCTGGCTCTTCCAATTTGAAGTAAGAAATGTTTTATTTTGGAATTTACAGGAGTCCACAATTAAGAGACTTCAAATAAATTTAAGAGTGGTTGAACTTTTTAAATGATGATGTTTTTTGCTTTTATTAATTTATTTTTCCTAGACAGGATTTTTCTTTGTAGCTCTGTCCATCTTGGAACTCATGTACACCAGGCTGGCCTCAAACTCACAGAAATCCACCTGCCTCTGGCTCCTGAGTGCTGGAATTAAAGGCGTATACCACTACCACCTGACTTGTTTGCTTTTCAAGACAAAGTCTCACTAAGTAGCCTTATCAGGCTTGGGACTCAGTGTGTGGACCAGCCTGGCTGTGAAGTCACAGAGATCTACCTGACTCTGCCTTCTGGCTGAGATTAAAGGCATGTGCCACCATGCCTAGCAAGTGATAGTTGGACTGTGTTTTATATAATCTTAGCATTAACATTAGCTAACATTAACATGAGATATTGGGGAGAAAAAGGAAAGGTGATGGTTTACTACTGATGTGTTTGTGTGTCCGGCTGGCAAATGGTCCACTGTACTAGTTAGGGTTTTGTCAAGTTAACACAAACTGAGGCCATTGGGAAGAAGGAGCCTCAGCTGAGAATAGGGCCTCACCAGATTAACCTTAGGCAAGTCTGGGACATTTTGTTGATTGATTGATCAATATGAAAGACCTCAGCCCACTGTGGGTGGGTCCACCCCTGGACAGGTGGCCCTGGGTGCCATAAGAAAGCAGGATGCCTGAAGGTAGTGGCACACGCCTTTAATCTCAGCACTAAGGTGGCAGAGGCAGACAGATCTCTGTGAGTTCAAGGCCTGGCCTACAGAGAAAATTCTAAGACATCTAGAGCTACACATAAAACCCTGTCTCAAAAAACCAAAGGGAGAAAAAAAAAAGGAAGAAAGAAGAGAGGGAGGGAGGAAAGGAAGGAGGGAGGGAGGGAGGGAGGGAGGGAGGGAGGGAGGAAGGAAGGAAGGAAGGAAGGAAGGAAGGAAGGAAGGAAGGAGGCTGAGTAGGCAATGGGGGACCAGCCCAAAAGTCTCTGCTTTGGTCCCTGCACTGACCTCTCTCTGCTCAGCTGTGACTGGGATGTATGAGCCGGACTCTCCCTCCTCCCAGTTGCTTTTGGTCAATGTTTTATCACAGGAACAGGAAGTAGACCAGGACACTCACTATGCCCTGGTGCTAGCTCTGGCCTCAACAACTTCCTCTGCAGCCCCAGAGTTAGCAGGGACTGAGATGCATCTATTTGTGTGTGTAGGTCTTTCCTTGAAAAGCAGTTTCACTGCAGTTGAAGCTGTTCTGGAACTGAAGGAGACCCTTCTGCCTCAGCCTCCTCAGTGCAGGATTAGTAGTGGATGCCGTCAGGCCCCACTCCATTCCCTTCTCAAGAATTTAGAGCCCTGCACTACTTAAGAGCAGTGACTGCTCTTCCAGAAGACCCAGGTTCAAATCCCAGCATGTATACTGTGGCTCATAACGGTCTGTAATTCCAGTTCCAGGGGGTCAGAGGCTCTCCTGGGACCTCTGGGGAAGTCAGAGCACAGGTGACACTCTGACACACATGCAGAGAAGCATCCAAACACACAAAATAAATGGACAAATAGTTTTCTAAAACAACTTAGGTCCAGGGTCTAGAGCAGTAGCTCTCAGCCACAGGAGTTACATATCAGACGTCCTCATGTCAGATACTTACACTACTATTCATGACAGCATCAACATTACAGTTATGAAGTAGAAATGAAATACTTTTATGGTTGGGGTCACCACCACATGAGGAACTGTATTAAAGGGCTGCAGCACCAGGAAGGTTGAGGACCACTGGGGTAGGGTGGCTCAGTGGTTAAGAGCATTGACTGCTCTCTTTTCCTCCTCCTCCTCTTCCTCTTCCTCTCCCTCCTCCTCTTCCTCTTCTCCCTCTTCTTCCTCCTCCTCTTCTTCTACTTTTTCAGACCAGGTTTCTCTGTGTAGTCCTGGCTGTCCTGGAATTCACTCTGTACACCAGGCTGGTCTCAAAGTCAGAGAAATCCACCTGCCTCTGCCTCCCAAGTGCTGGGATTAAAGGCGTGCGCCACCAGCACCGCCACTGCCTGGTCTGACTGCTCTTTCAAAGTACCTGGGTTCAGTGCCCAGCAATCATGGAGGTTTACATCTGTCTTTAACTAGTTTCAGGGGATCCAATGCCCTCTCTGGCCTTCTTGGTCTCTACTCATACATAACATACACACACATGCAGGCAAAACACCCCCACACATAAAATACAAATAATTTAAAAAATAAAAGCAAAGCAAAAGAACGCAGGACCAACAAGCCCGCTCCACAGCAAAAGGCGCCCATGGCCAGGTTTGATGATCTCAAGATTGATCCCTGGGGCCACATGTGGAGAGAGAGACATCTGAAGGTTGTCCTCTGACCTCCACACAGTATGACACATACACCAGCTCCACAGACAATAATAAATAAGTTTTAAAAATCCTCCTCCTGCATTCCTTTAAAGAATTATTAAATCATATCTCTTCCCTTCTTCACCTTCTGCCTCATGGTGTCTGAGCTAACACATCCCAGGGCCTGTCTGGTTTGCACCTTCTGGAACTTTCTACAGCCTCCTGCCTTTGCTCCTGCTCAATGCCACTCAAACTGTCTCAAGAGTCTGCATGTCCTAAACCCTGTTTGTCTGCCCAGACTAGAGTTGGTGAGGTCCCCTGCTTGAGCCAACAGAGCCAGGTAGACTGTTTTTGCATTCTCCTGAGTCCTTGCTGTGCTTTGGGAGCTGGAGATCATGGCTGGGCCTGACCCAGTCTGTTGTATATTCCTTTGGCCTAGCAAGCAGCTCCCAGCCCTGACAGGCTTCTCTCTAGCTCATTCCCAGATGTTACATTTCTGGCTACATAGCCAGGCCTCTGCTTCAGGGTCTTTCCCTGAGGACTGCCAGCATTCTCAGGAGCCATAGCAGAAGAGCTACACCTGAAAGTAGGAGCTAGGGGCTGAGGCCCCGCCTCACTCACTCATCTTTGCAGGGCGTGGCCGTCTGAGCTTCCAGAGCATCATATTCCCTCAAGTCTTCCAGCTCACGCATCTGACCAGTCAGCACCTTGGCTGCGAAAGCCACGATGTACTGCGGGAAGAAAAAGGCACCAATGAGACCCTGTGGCTACTGCAGGCCCTTTGCACCGGCACGCAGGCCCCTCCCAGGCCTGGGGATGACCGGGAGGTGCGGACTCACCAGGAACCAATAGATGTTCATGGCCATGAGGAGGAGCAGCAGGGTGTTGAAGAAAAAATAGTAGGGAATGTCAGGCACAGACTGCAGGCTGCAGTGGCAGGTGGCATACAGGACCTTGAGCGGGAACCAGTAGAGGCGGAACCAGAACCTGGAGGGAGGGGCCGTCAGGAAGACTAGGGTGAGGAAGAACACAGGCCCCTCCTCTGCCTCTGCCAGCTCCTCCCTACCATCCTCCACATGCACTCACTGCCACGCCCCTTCTGTTTCTCTCTCAGTGCCTTGGCCTGGCAGCCCCACCATGTTCCAGATCCTGCCGTCTCCCTGCTTGGACAGGCCTTTCTGGACTAGGCCACAACCCTCCTCTGCTTGGCCCTCCTCATCTTGCCAATCAGCCTCTCCCTGGACGATTCTGTGGCCCTATCTCCCACCCAACCACAGACCCCAACCATTCGTGCCTCTACCCCAATAAACCACGCCCCTCTTTTCTTGCTTTGCCTACAATCCAACAAGACACACCCCTCCTGTCTGGCCCTACCCACCCACTGAGCCACAACCCTTCTGTCTGGCCCACCCCTCTTACCAGCAGAAGCAGAAGCTGAGGCAGCCCAGGTTGGCCACCAGCCCGTGCAGGCGATGGTAGGCCCCACCCCTGGCCTTGAAGTAAATGTTGAGCTTGGTGAACTCCAGCTGCACATCACTGACATCATGGAGGAAGAACACGAGGAGGCCTACATTGTGATACCTGTGGAGTAGGGACAATCACACCAGGTCTGCAGCGCCAGGGCCATCTGCACAGGCCCACATGGTGGGTTTTTATTGTTGTTTGTGTGTATAAAACTGTGTATCTGTGGGCAGCGCCTGCAGAGCCCAGGAGAGGGTATCAGATTTCTGGAACACTGTCCTGGGAAATGAGGCTGGGAAGATGGCTCAGTCTGGTTCCTGGAACCCACATGGGGGCTCACAACCACCTGTAACCCCAGTTCCAAGGGATCCCACTCCATGCAGACAAAACTCCCATAAACACAAAAAAGCAAACCCCAAAAGAACAGTTCACACGTTGTTATCCATGAGCCCTGGCTCCAGCCTCTTACTACTACTGTGTAATCTATGTCTGTGTGGGGTGCGCATGCCAGTGCCCATGGTGGGCAGTCTCTGAATCAGGGTGATTCAGTGCCCTGAAGCAGAGTCACAGGTGAGCCAACATGTGGGCAAGCACCCGAAACTTATGTCCTCGAGAGGACAACCAGTGCTCTTAGCTGTGGGCCGCTTCTCAGCTCCCCTTCTTTAAGTCAGGTCTCATTGTCACAGCTCTTGCTATCCTTGAATGCACAGCCTCACCTATCTTGGCCTGAGCCCAGCTCAGTCTCTATTCTGTTAGAGACAGAGTTGTGCTGTAGCTCGGGTCTGGAGCTCTGGCTCAAGGGATCCTCTTGTCTCGGTCCCTGAGAAGGTGGGAACACGTGAGCTCTTGGCCTTCAGGAGACCTGCTCTATCCCTGGATCCTCTTTGAGTTTAACCCTTGCTGTATGTCTGGATTGAAGTTGTCATACAGGTGGGTGGCAAGATGGCTCAGTGGGTAAAGCCATTTGTCACCAAATCTGACAACCTGAGTTCAATTCCCAGGACTCGTGGTAGAAAAACCAAATTCTGAAAGCCCTCCACAGCACCTCCCAAATAAATAAATGTGAAAGGAATTTTCCAAAAGGGTGTCACACAGGCTTAGGCCCAAGGGAGCAGAGAGTAGGGACGGGTTCCTGAGCCCTTTGCCAGGCCTCACACACCCCTGAGTCAGGATCCTTCCTTGCTCTCGCCTCAACTTTCACATGAGCCCTAGCCAGCCTCTGTTACCTGCCCTCTCTCTCCTGATAAACTCACCGGAAGGCATAGGAAGAGACGATGAGAAGTAGGGTGACCACGTGGTGCACTAGCATGACCACCGAGTCCTTGCGCCAGCTGTCCATGTACATGGTGGCATAGACCGAGTGGCAGTAGAAACTCCCCTGCAGCAGGTATGCGACTGCTATGTCCCAAGGCACGGCCACGCCTGACCTCCAGTCTAGGGACAGTCATGAGCACAGTCAGGGCCTCTGTGTCCCGAGACTTCCCCACACAGCCTCACGACATGTGCTGAGCATGGGGAGGCTGTACGTCTATTCACCTAGGAGATTATTTATTGTGAACGTGTATGGGCACCCGCCTGTCACAGGACCCTGTGGGGAGGTTAGGGGACACTCTACAGAAGTCACTCCTCTCTTTCTACTCTGTGGGTTCCCAGGGATCAACTCAAGTCATCAGGCTCCATAGCCTTACCCAGGTGAGCCATCTCACCAGCCTTTGCCTGGGTTTGAATCAGGATCTCACGTAGGCCGGGCTCACTTCAAAATCGCTATGGAGCAAAGGATGACCTTGAACTCATAATCTTCCTGCCTCCACTTCCTGAGTGTTGGGATGCTGTGTGCGCGGAGGCAGTCTGACTGAAATGGATGGGACCGAGGGCCTCTGGGCAAGCTCTGCCACCTCAGCCCCAGCCCATGTTGTTTGGGTATGTTGTTGCTGCTGCTGTTGTTGTTGTGTGAAAATCATTAGGTAGCCCAGGCTGGCCTGAGAACTCATAGCAATGCTCCTGCCTCAGTCTGAAATGATAAGTATGTGCCATCATGCCTGGCTAAAGTTCCCCAGGCCAACCCTGCAGACAGAGTGGCCTCCTGTTACGATGCCTGGTCCAGTGGCCCCACCTGTGCTGGGTGGGTCTCATGTACAGAAGGCCCTGCCTGTAGCCTGCATCCCCCCACTTCAGCCTTCCCATGCCTCTAGGCATATCCGTCCCCACTCAGGCATTTGTTTTCCTCCCTGTTAAGTCCTGTACTACCCACTGCTCCCCACTGTGCCTCTTCCTCTCTTCCATCACTAATGCTCTGTCCCCAAGGTCCTTTTGAATCCATCTGGGCCTTTGTGACACCTGTGTCCCCAGCTCAGGCAGCCAAGCAATAGAGTCACCGAAGGACTCATTAGGGCCTGCAAGATGGCCCCACAGGCAAAGATGCTTGCCTCAAACGCCTGACGACCAGGATCCTGCCCACAGAGCCCATAGAAGGTGGAAGAGAGAGGTGACTCTCCAGAGTTGACCTCTGACCTCCAGCCAGCACTGGGCCTGAGGCAGAAGGACAGTAAAGTCTGAGACCATCGTAGGCTGCATGAGACCCTGTACAAATTTCCAGAAGACCCGCAGGAAGGCTCAGTGGGTAAAGGCACTTGCCACCAAACCAGACGACCTGGCTTTCATTCCAGGGCTCCACATGATGGGAGAGAGAACCAATGTCCAAAAGCTTCCTGCACATGTGTCCCCTCCCGCATTGATAGAAATGGATATGTTTTTTAAAAGAGGGAGAAGAACCACACACACTTCTCCTCGTCCTCCAGCAAGCCCCGAGTCCTCACAGTGTGCCTACCTACACTGCCCCACTTTGCACACTTCAGCCAAAGTCACCTTTAGTAGGGTCTCTGTCCCTGGTGACATATCCACAGGCCACCTCCCTGAACCTGTCCCCTTTTCCTCTTGCTACTTATGAACAGACTGGCTGTCCCTGGAGGGCTTGGGAGTGTCCTGACTGTCTAGCACAAGCTGGTCTGGTACACCACGCTTCAGCCTGCGGCAGTGGCTCAGGGTTAGTAAGCTGCCTTGAACTGCCCAGTGAGTGACTGTGGGCGTGGCTCAGGAGGAAAGAGTAGAGGGATAGCTTAAAATCCCTCAGTGACCTGTGAGGACATGATCAGCTGTGACATGCCACCCAGCATGCAGGGGTCTCTTTGGTTTCATCTCCAGAAAAAAAAACAAAAACACAAAAACCTGTGGGTATCAATAAATGCACAACACCCTGTCTCAAACATAGATCAATCGTGGATCTGTCAGCTGCTCACGACAGTGCATGCCTTTAATCCTAGCACTCTGGAGGCAGAAGCAGGCAGATCTCTGTGAGTTGATGGGTAGCCTGGCCTACATAGTGAGTTCTAGGACATCCAGGGCTACACAGGAAGACCTTGTTTCAAACAAAACAAAACAACAAAACAAGACCATGAATTACCTACATAAAAGCACATTCAATGCAACTAACACCACTTCTTTTCAAACTCAAAATGGTTTGTTCTGAGTGGTGATGCACGCCTGGAATTCTAGCAGTTAGGGGGCTGAGGCAGGAGCATCCCCAATTTTGGGCCATTCTGGACTACATAGGAAAAAAATTCCATGGTGTTTTCCATGTGGAGAAAGTCACCATAAGTCCTAGTTACCACCAGAAAGATTCCTCTCAGCCTATCCCTGTCCCCCTCAGAAAGCATGTCTCTGCGCCTCCTAGATCACTGATAATTCCTATGGTATTAACTATCCCAGATGATATTAATTCCTGGCAAGGAGCCCCTCCCACTTTGTACATTTTTATACCTACAGATCTCCACTCTTATCCACTCCAGCCAAGAGTTGAGTCTTCACAGAACCAACCTATGACACCCCAGGGCCTTTGCACATACCCTTGCAGCACTGCCTCTGACGGAAGCCCTCTTCTAACCACTCCACTTCCAGGGATCCATAGCTACCCTTGTCTTGGGGTTGGCCTGATATCAAGACTTCCATTGAAATATCTCATTGGGCCCACTCCACGGGGAGTGGGGGTGGGTGGGTGGAGAATGTATGCACACGTGCATGTGTGCATGACACGCACGGTGTACATGTGGAGGCTAGAGAATACGTTTTCAAGAGTCAGTTCTTTCCACCATGTGGGTCCCAAGGATAGACCCTGAGCTGTCAGGCTTCCCTGTGCTGCCTTGACAACCTCCAGAGTCCTTTGCACTGGTCCCACAGGATTCTTACCATAGAAGACAGAGGGCGGGTCATGGAAGAAAGGATAACTGGTGCCCAGGAGCAGGTAGGCACAGTAGCTCCAGCAGGCCAAGTAGAATAGAAGCTTCCAGGCGCTCTCAGGCAGCCTGGCGGCATCTCTAGGCTGCAGACGGCACCGCTTGGCCAGGGGCTGTAGGGACATGGTGGGGAATGGTTATCACTGAGGAACTCAATGCTCCTCCAGGGGGCAGAGTGAGGCCCTGCGACTCAGTAGGCTTGGTGGCATTGAGAAGGCTGGGCCTCTGTGCCCATATCATCTGGGGTAACCAGAGCCTACGTGTCAGCCCATAAGGGCTAAACTTAGCACCCAGCTGTCCTGTGTGGCCTGGAGAAAGGAGAGGGAAGGGGAGAGGACAGGGTGGGGCGACACACTCAGGCTTTAGGCAATGGAGCCCAGGGAATATGGGGGCTTAGGTCCTAGCAGGGAATGGGGGTGTGTCAGGGAGGGAGATGGGGGGATGACCTGACTGTTGAAGAAAAATACCTTAGGGGACAAGAAAACTTGAAAACACCAATGCTCCACCACCCTGGGAGGAAGACAGGAAGGGAAATTGAGTATGAGAGGGTACCTGGGAGGGAAAGCTGGGGCATCAAAGGCTGTGAAGATGGAGTCTCCTAAGAGAAATGGGGGATGGAGTTAGAGGGAGAGCGGGGGAGGGGACAAATGTGAAAGGGAGTCATGCGATGGTGCTGCAACCCGACTTTGGGGACACAGAGATGTCACAGGAGAGTGTGCCCTGAATTAGAAGGTGCATTATCCCAGCACTTGGGAAGTTGAGGCAAGAGGATTGCCATGAGTTTCACCAACCTGAGCTTCAGAGTGAGAGACTGTCTCAAAAAAACCCACAAAAGACAGTTGGAATAGGTGGACTAGAGTCAGGGAAGGCTCCAGCACTGTGGGGGGTGGAGCTCTAGAGCTGAACACCAAACCCAGCCCCCTTCCTCTGAAGGCTGAGGGGGCCCAAGGAGCACAGAGCACTCAGCAGTTGTCATGGAGACAGCCAGAGCCCAGCTCCGGTAACCCCTAGCAACCAGGCTTCTGCCAAGTTGAGCTTGGAGAGTGGGACAGCCCCTCCACCCCTTTCTAAGGAAGAGTGAGGGTGGAACTGGGGTGGCATCAGGCCGCCTCAAGGCCTCCAGCATCCCAGCTGGGCGCCAAGAGAGTGTCTGGGCCAAGGCAGATGGGGACCACGGCTGCACTGCGCCTGCGCCTCGGCCCTTCTCACTCTTGCCTCGACTTCTCCCCAGCAGCTGGGTGCTGAAGTTGATCCCTCTAGTGGGTGACACCAGGCAGGGTGGGCTCTGGAGCTGGACAACACCCTGTCTTGACTTAACAAGGAACAGCCTCTTCCCACCAGAAGAGAAAGGCCCCTTTGTTGGCACAAAGCTCTCTGTCCCCGCACCCCCCTGCCACTTTCAGTTAGACGGGGATGGGATGTCCTCAGCTAGTTCCCTGGGGAGTATCCACCATGGTACTGGCCCAAATGCCACAAAGACCCCCTCACCTCAGGAAAGGTAAAGAATAGGCTCACGGGGCCAATGTCATCAGCACAATCACTACAGGGTCATTCTTCAAACCTGGGCGGTGGCCTTCCTTGTCGCAAGAAAGGGAACATTTTGACTATCACCCCATGGGGGCGGCAGAATCCATTCTTAACAGACAGGGTCATTTCCAAGGTTGAGCCCCTCTGTTTGGCCCATGACATGCAGGTCTGTGCCATCACTGGTTGGGGGTGATGTGGACCCCAGACAGGGGCGGAGCCTCGACTGTACAGACTAGGTGTAGGCTCAGCAGCTCCCCGTGACGCAGGGCACAGGTGACCTCTGTATATCTCAAGGCCTCTCGGTCCAGGATGTAGGCTCTTTGGTCCCCAAGCCGAGCCTCAGGAAGGGCCCCAGGTCGGTCCTCCGATCCGCAACAGCCCAGAGGCTGTATGGAGCAAATAGCCCTAGATTCTATCGAAACGACCCAGGACAGGGTGTAGATCTGGTTTCCCTGGACCCAGAACGTCCCACGCTATATTGGACACCAAATCTATCACAGCGTTACCCCAATTCAGCCACACCCCCGCATCCAACCCGCGCAAAGGGTCTCGCGATAGCCTGAGGCCCCAACATCCTGGGCATCTCCAGATCCAAGCCCCCCACTTTCCAGCCGCCACCATGGACATAGGAATAAGTGAGGAGAGGCCCCACTCACTCTCCCATATGCAGTTCTCAGGGGCCCCCAGGTCTTACTGACCCGAAAGATGTGCGTGGTGGCTGCTGAGCGCAACGCTGTCCACCCCAGAGCGCAGAGCACGGCCAGCAGTAGCTCGGGTGCAGCCAGGTGCGCGTGCTCTGCCAGGCCGCGGCGCGCCAGTCCCCAGCCGCAGTCCCCGCAGCCCCGGGCTGCCGCCAGGGCCGAGGCCCAGCTTCGTTGCAACATCTGTGCATAACTCGGCATGGGCTCTGGCGCCTCGAGCCCGGTGGTCGTCGCCGCAGCAGCCATGCTATCCGCCCGTCCGCCGTCTCCGCTGCTGTCTGCACCCGTCCCAGTTGCTGCTCCTCCTCGCGTCACGCGCGCCGCAGCCAGGCCGGGGACGCGCGGCCCCCACCAGAGCAAGAAGGGGCGTGGTCTCTCAGGCTCTGCCCCTCATGATGCTGGTCACCACCTCTCCTGCCCTCCCGTGGTGCGGCTTTGAGAGCAAGTGATCCACTGCTCAGTCTACGACTGCCCTGGGTGCTCTTCTGTGGTCAAGTTGGCTCAGCCGTTGAAGGTGAGGACAGACTGACATTCACAAATCATCCTCTGACCTCCACCTGGGCGCCCATTCACACAAATAAAAGCAATGAGACAATTAAAAAAAAAAAAAAAAAAAGGGATTTGGCCCATGTCGGGTCGGCACTCACCCTTTGCTCACTGATCTGAATGCAGAGCACCTGGTTCTGTGGTGCATCCAGCTTTGGAGCCTGTGAGGGTGAAGCTGACAAATTGGTAGTGGAGGGAGGACTGTCCAAAGGCCAGCCTCCACTGTTCCATCACCAGTGACCAAAGCCATGATTAGCCTGTTCAGTTTCCTCTGTTGACTCCTCCAGCCATATAGCCTCTTGTGCTGGCTCACCTTCCAACTGAGTACTGTCTTGCTGCAGAGCTGAGAGTGGCCTTGAACTCCTGATTCTCTATTCTGCCTTCTGAGTGCTCGGAAGACAGCTTTGAACGGCCATGCGTAGTTTATTCATTGCTGGCAGTGGAACTCAGGCTGTGCACGCTGGATATGCACTCTACCACTGGAGCCACATCTCCAGCCTCCTGCATGTGCACACATGCACCGTGTGCACTCATGCACACCAAGGGTGTGAGCACGGAGGCCAGAGATGTCCACTGTCTTCCTCCATCAGTATTTAAAACCTTTGATGTGTATGTGTCTGTGCACATATGCCACCTGAGTGTAAGTGCCCATGGACTGGAAGGTAGATCCCATAGAGATGGAGCTACAAGATGCTGTTGGCTGCATGAGCAGAACTCCAAGCCTCTGCAAGAGCAATACCCAGGCTTAACTACTGATCCACCTCCCCAGCCCTCCCACGCCCACCATGTAAAAAGATGTGGTCATTTGGTATATTTTGTCTGCCTGGTGCCCGGAGGCAAGGAAGGCATTAGATCCCCTGGAACTAGAGTTACACACTGACAACTGAACCTCTGCGAGAGCAGCCAGCGCTCAGAACTGCTGAGCCACCTCTCCAGCCCCTGCTGTTCTACCTTCCAGGTAGGGTCTGACATAGGGCTCACTGGTCCAGCTAGACCAGGTGGCCAATGAGCCCCAGAGAGCTTCCTATCTCCCACCCCCAGTCCCCAACCCTGGAAATAGACATGAGCCACCCATGCCCATGGCTTCTACGTGGGTACTAGGGACCCAAACTTGGACCGTCATGCTTCTGGGGAGGCCCACTACTGAACATGTCACAGGGTCTCATGATGCAGCCAAGGATGGCAGTGAACCCAAGCCTCCCACAGCTCCGAGTGTCTAAATGATAGGTGTACCCCACTACTCAAGTGTTCCTGACAAAACCCCATGGGTGAGGGTTTCTTGTACTTGCTCCTGAGTTGTTAGGTGACAGGCTAGGGGCTGGGACCCTTTCCAGTCCCTCTTAGCAAATTCTGGTGCCATCTGGCAAACACAGTGCCCATCTGTAAATGAAGAAGCCGGCTCAGCCTGAGTTTCTTTTTGGCAGTAGAGTTGGGATGCCTGCCAATGAGGTGTGGTGATGTGTGGGGTAGGCCCAGGACCAGGGATCCCTAATGGTGCCCATGCTAAGCTGATACTGGTGTCCTGTCCCCTCCTGCCACACGGCCAAGTGTTAGTGGCTGTACTGCAGTGGCATCTGAGTTGGTGTCAGATGGCTACCCCAGCAGTTAAGTTGAGGTCACAAGCAAAACCAGGGGCCCAGAGCCAGCATGGAGGATAATTAGCCCTCCTCCTTCCTGTCCAGTGAGACCCTCCTACCAGTTTGGGGCTCCTCACTATAGCTAAGTCTGGTAGGCAGGGTCCAGCATGGATCCATCCTGCCAGGGACCCTACACCCATCGTGCTGTGCAAAGTGGCAGCCCAAGCAGTGAGCTCTAGGGTCCTCAATGTGAGTGGCAACATCCTGCATTGGTGGCTGTCTTATGGATCTGTACCTCAGTTTCCCTGGATGCTGACTGAAGCTACCTGGGGTATGGTAGACTGGGGACTGTGGGACAGGGGGAGGCTTGGGAACCATAGTGGGGTACCCTGAAGCTTGGAGTGCAGGATTGGTGGTGTACAGTGAGGTGGGAGCCTGGAACTCTTTCTCCAAGTCCTGCTCCTGTCAGAGTGAGCGCCTGGTGGGTATCAGGCAGAGACGATGGACAGACTTTATTGGCAGACGAGGAAGGGAAGATGGCATCCCACAGCACACAGTTGGGGTCACCAGGGCATCTCCATCTTAGGCACTGGGCGCATACTGCAGTGCCAGGCGATCAAAATCGTTCTCCTACAGCGGGAGATGGGCCACACATGAGACAGCACAGCCTTCTCCCTCCCGTCAGGAACCTGCCCCATCCCTAGGACTGCTCTGCTCACCTTGGCCTGGTACTCCTTGATGAAGGGGTGGGTCCTGTGTGCATCCTTCAGCTGTGACAAGTATCGGTTTGTCACCTGAACAGAGTGGGTTGGAATTAGTTGGCCAGATATGGGGATCCAAAAGCCACTCCACCCTGCAGGATAGAGTGCGAGCAAGGGTGGGAGCCTGACCTCCACCCCAACCCAGAGCCAGTATATGCTTATAGAACCTGGCCAGCACATCCATAGGCAGCCTCAGGAATGCAGCACAGGCCCCAGGGAGGGAGCGGCCAAGACAGTGACTGGCTGAGTGGACATGTCCTAGATTCCAGGGCAGAGGCTCTCACCCTTCCTGCTGCTGGACCCTTTAATACAGTTCCTCATGCTGTGTTGACCCCCAACCACAACATTTTCTTTACTACTTCCTAAGTGCAATTTTGTTACTGTTATTGATCATAACGTAAATATCTATATGCAGATATGCGAAAGGCTCATTTTACCTTCAGGTTGAGAGTCACCATTCCAGGACCTAAAAGCAAGGTAGCTCCAGCCCAGCCCTGTCTACGCAGCACTGAGGATGGATGGCTGTCCTCGACTGGGACAGCTCAGCAAGCTGCACCCTGGTTACCTATGCAGAAAGCTGCACCAACGTCCTCTTCCCCTAGGTCTCCACTGGTACCTGCCGTCCTGTTCCCATCCTCACCACCATCCTGAGGGGCTGAGGCCTGAGCCCTACTACAGCCTACCTCAGGGGGCTTGCCCAGGTGCTGTGACAGTACAATGAGGTTGATGAGGGTCTCAGGGTGGCCGCTGTCCTGGAGAAAAATGAAGAATAGGCAGTCAGCAAAACCCAGGCCTGGAACCCACAGACCAACATCTGACTGAGGCCAGAAAGAGCTAGCCTAAGCTACCATAGAAAAGGTAGGTGGTACTAGGCTGTCCCAGATTTTTTTCGCCACACACTCTACAAGGCAGAGGGACCAGGGCCTTGTGCCTCCTGCTCATCCTGGCCTGGGTCTGTCCTCCTAGCCTTGGGGGCACCAAGGTCCCTTGCTGATGTGGGGCAGTGGCTGTGAGAGGTAGCTGGGTACCTGGTTGAGTGCAAGCCTTGAACCCCGGAGACTCTAAAGGGACGGTAGGTGTTCAGTCTTGCTCCTGGGCCCTGGTTGCTTTCACATAGCTTCAGCCCTCCACAGCCCCTCCCAAAGAAAGGTTTGTGGCCGAAGAGCCTCAACAGATATCCATATTAATGAGATACCTAAAGGCCAGAGGGCGTGGCCAATTAAGCATTCCTTCCCAGGCCCTCCTCCTTACAAAGGGTATTTAACTTCAGGCCCGTCCTGAGAACACGGGGTACAGCTTCATCCACTTTCTGCCATGACAATAAACCTTTTAAAATCATGGACTTCCTCTCATTTTTTGGGGCCCCGCTGTGGGGAACCGTGGAGAAGATCTTCAACTACCAAGCCACAGTCTAATCTCCTGCCGAGGACTTCTCTGTTCCAGCCACAGAGCCCACCAACTCAAGCCAAAGCGAGTCACATGACCAAGAGTCCCATTTCCCCGCGGGGTGCCGGCTGAGCTCATCTTCTCCCCTCACCACATCTCGGTCCTTCTGCAGCCTCTCAGTGGAGTCTGGGAGCCCAAGGGCTTGAGACCAGCCGATCCTCATGCGCCTTCTTGCCCAGGGGTCCCCAACTCAAGAGCTCCGCCCCAGGGAGAACTCAGACTGGGATCTCCCAAAGTGGAGCTCTGTGGCTTTAGTTGAATTCCCGCTTCTGTCCCCTCAGCTGTGGTTCTGGCCACCTGGAGTGGCAGACACGAGGGACCCACAACTCAGCCCAGCAGGACCCATGTCCACGCGTGAGCTACAGCCCCACAGCTCCACATAAAACCGATGGTTAGTTGTGAAGTCGCCACCCTCATCCCTGCCCCAAAAGTTACATTACCAGCCTTTCTCCATTGAGGCAGGAATGGCAGGCCAGCTTTAGGTTGAGGGTTGAGGACAAGCAGATGGAAAACAACTAGTTGTAAGTCCCACAATAGTGACCATGTTTAAAAAATCCCCAAAGCCTGTGGCCACAATGGCCTTGCTGATCACCTGCTGGGCATGGACATTATCCTAATGATGGACCTGGGTCTGGTGCAGCCAGCAGCCTGTGTGTGGTGCAAGAGCCTGGTGGTAGTCCAGCAGGAACTGCAGACTTCCCTTGTGGGGAGCTCACTCCATACAAACTCATAATCCTCCTGTTGTAAATACCCAAGTGAAGTGGGGACAGGCCTTCCCCTCAGTCCTTAAGACATTTCAGAGCCTTGCACACAGGAGTCAGCGCACGGACAATGCCTGTGTCCTCCTAAGGACAGCATGCCTCAGCCCAAGGCCTTTACCCAATTTGTTTTTATTTTTTGGTTTTATTTTCCCAGGGCAGGTTTTTTTTTTTTTTTGGTGCAGCTTTGGCTATCCTGGAACTTACTCTGTAGACCAGGCTAGTCTCAAACTCAGAAATCTACCTGCCTCTGTAGGGACCAAAGCCACGTGCCACCACACCTGGCTATGCCTCTTTAATTTCAAGTCAGGCCCATCACCCCAGCACTCTGGACTGCCGGGTGAAGGGTCACCCTGGAGAGCCACACAGCAGGCAGCTGAGGAGGAAGTGGACTGGAGAGCACGTGTGTTCACTAATCAGGCCATCAATAGTTTTCATGGCCAGCTGTGAGTTTCCAGTGGTTTGGGGTATAGTAATGGTGTGCTGGGATGCCCACGATGGCCAGGGCTTGCCCCACCCACCTTGTCCAGTGCCTCTTGCAGCACGCCCTCTGCGGTCTCCCAGCGGCCCTGTGCAGAATGGCAGGCTGCTTGGCCATTGAGCAGCAGCAGTGTGGGCGAGCACTTGTCGGCCAGCTCCTGGAATATGTAGTAGGCTTCTTGCAGCTTCTCACCACCCTGTGAGGACACCTATGTCAACTGCTGGTCACCTGCTGGCCCAACACCCTCCATGACGCAGCCCAGGGAGGGACCCTCTCTAGACCAGCTCAGGTCTTGCCTCCCTTCCAGCAGAGAACCCTGAGTAGAGGGATGTGAGACGCGCATGCGCCACATGTCCCTCCTGCCACACTGCCTGGCTCTAACCACTGTTAGGATGCTGTGGGAAGGGCTCCCAGGGATGTGCTGTGTGTGTTGGGACCACAGGGACAGTGAGTCTCAAAACAGTAAAAAGCAGTGTGGCCTGTGAAAGCCTGTAAGTCCAGGACAGAAGTTCAAGCCTTGGCTGCTCAGACGATTCAGCAGGCAAAGGTGCTTGCTGCCAGACCTCAACACCAGAGCTCCAGCCCTCTGCACATGCACGTTCCATCCCAGTGCACTAACGTATGCACAGTCCTAGCCCTGCCTGCCTACAGAGTAAACTCAAAGCCACCACGTGGAACCTTGTGAAGTTCTGTCTAAAAGGAAAATTAACATTCTTTTTGGCTTTTCAAGACAGGGTTTCTCTGTGTTGTCCTGGCTATCCTAGAACTCACTCTGTAGACCAGACTGGTATTTTACTCACAGACATCCTCCTGCCTCTGTCTCCTGAGTGCTCAGGTTGAAGGTGTGCCCCTTTACCATCTAGCTTAAAAATTAAAATGTTTTAAAAAGGTCAGGGAGCTGAAGATGGGTAAGCAGCTATTCTTTAAAGGGATCCATTGCAGGCATCCACTGGGCACCCCCCACAACTATCTGGAACTCCAGCTGCAAGGAACTGACACCCCCTTATGGTCTCTTCAGGCACTGCATGCACACGCACAAACCAATCTTTAGGAGGGGCAGGGTGTGGGGTTCATGCCTGTATCTCAGCACTAGATTGATGGAAACAGGAAGGTCAGAATCCTAAAACGGCCTCAGCCACATGGCCAATCCAGTGACACCCTGGGCTATGTGACACTTGCCTTTAAAACAAAGCAAAACAAAATCCCTCAAAGCTAAATTTAAACAAGAGTAAGTAAAATACGGCTGGGTGCAGTTTAGTTTGCAGCACTTGCAGGGGACAAGTAAGACCTTGGGTTCCATGTCAGTCCCATAAAGAGAGAAAAAACCAAAAACCCAAACTGAAAATAAGTAAGTAAACCTCCAGTAAGCTTGGGGTTATTCTCACCCAAGAGGAGAATTTGAGAGGCCATAGCTGGGCTCTCCTGTAAAGGCTCGTAGACAAAAGACTCAGAAAAGAGGCTAAGCCCAGGCACCAGAACAGGGCGGCTGGCAGGAGGCAAGAGTGTGAGCTAAGGATTCCCAGCCTGCCACCAGCCTGTCAAGGAGGCTGAGAGCAGAGCAAAGCCCAATCTAGGAGACGCACAGAGCCGGCCAGCTGCCTGGCTTGGACCGCTCCTTCCAGGAGCCTCTTCCAGTGTCTGCAGGGCTCTGCCATTATGCTATGAGGCTTGGTTGAACAGAGGAGTGCACCCACAGGAGTGACACTTCTTAGTCCCTACCCCCGTACCCCCAGTTCCTGAGGAGCTTACCACAGCCAGGTTGACCCAGGCAGTGGCTAGTTGGGTGAGGGTGGCGTCCTCATCTTGGTCCTGCATCTTCTTCAGCTCCTTCCTGGGACATTGAAGGGCAGGCACTGAGTGGCCTGGGGGCCCCAGAGCCTGGGGATGGACCCTGGCATACTTTCCTACTAGTCTGTGTCCAGCTGAACAGAGAAGACATGGCTGCCCACCTGTTGCCCCACATGGTATAGATCCAGAGAGATGCTACCCAGAGACAGAGCTCAGTTGTATGGTAAGCTCCAGCCCTGCCACAGCCTAGGGAGCTGCTACTCTGCCCCCAATAACCTCTACTCCAAACCCCAAAGAACTGTGACAGGACCTGGCTTCCCACATGTCCCATGCAGAGCCTCCCATCACGCCACAGGACAGTGTCCACCCACAGCATTACAGAGGAAGCAGGCAGAGTCCCCACACCCTTGTTCCCCGTAAAGGGCCCCAGGTAGAGGCTAGGTAAAGGGTGGTGTGTCACTTGTATGGGGAAGCTGAGGCTGACATCTGGGCACTGTGGTCCTGGCTGTGGCTCACCGGGCTAGGTCTAGTCTGTCCAGCTTGAGGAGGATCTGAATCGTCATGGCCATGCTGTGGAGAGGGCAGAGACAGTGGTTGTCAGGTACCTGGCCTTGCCAAGAGAAACACTTCCACTTTTCCAGTGAGACGGCAGGGGTTGGGGTCTTCCCTGGGCTCTGTACAAACTTGCAGGTGGAACCTGCTGACTGCAGTCCTCTGCAGGCCTCTGTGTGGGGCAAGAAGCGCACTGCGTGATGCCACGGCCCTAGAGTACCTTTGCCTGCCGTCATCAGCCTGTCTCAGCTCTTGGGAAGCCATGACTCACGTAACCACTTGCCCCTTGCTCCGCTTCTGGATGGGCTGCTCTCAGGCCCTGTAGCTGCCAACTCCATGTCTACCGATCTTCTATTTCCTTTTCCTCTAGTTCCAAGACAGAACCTGTGATCGTCTGCCCCTTTCTTTCAGACAGGGTTTCATGTAGCCTAGGCTAGACTCAAATTTTAGATTAGCTGGGGGTGACCTTGAATTCCAGATCATCCTCCCTCTACCTCCAAGTTCTGAGATGACAGGCAAATGCTCTTGCCGCCTCACCCCTACTTGAAACAAGCTCTCTCACTGTGTTGCCCAGGCTAGCCTCAAAACCCTAAGATATCTTAGAGATGGTTCAGAGGGTAAGCACTTGCTAGGAAGCCTGGTGATTTCAGTTTGACCTCCAGGGTCCATACAGTAGAGAGAACTAACTCCTATCCATTGTCCTCTATCCTCCAGCACACACATGCACTGCTGTACATGTCTGTCCCCAAATTAGGGAGGAAAAATATGTATGTATGTATGTATGTATGTATGTATGTATGAATGAATGAATGGGCTTGATTCACCTCCCTCCGTTTTCTAGGATGGGATTTTAGGTATCTGCCTGCCCTGCTTAACCCTCCTTCCTGGGTTTTTTTTTTTTTTTTTCTAATTTTAAGCTCATTCTTTGACAACTCACACATGTATATGACATATCTTGATTATATCCCCTCGCTCTGGGGTCCTTCAGCCTGGACTTACCTAGTTCTCTTTTCTTTGTATGTGTGTGTGTCCGCGCGTGTGTGCACATGTGCCCAAGCACAAGTGTGGAGACCACAGGAAGAACAACTTGTGGGAGTCAGGGCTAGCCTGGGCCCCAGTGAGAAGCTGTCTTAGAGAAGCTGGAGGAAGCAGGTACTCACCACTCGAGGCCGTCGCCCTGGTGCAGGGTGCGCAGGGCTGCATCTGGGTTCTGGTCGTGGAAGTAGATGGAGGCGGCCATGAGCAGGAAGGTGGTATTGGTCACATCCACGCTCCTGCTCATCTCTCCATCCAGCCCCAGCACGATGCTGTCCCTGCGAGATGTGGCTGCTCACTGAGAGGCTAAGGCAGGAGTTGGCCTCATGCCTCTGAGGGGGCCCATTCTTCAGGAGTGCAGAGGTGTGTCAGCTCAGGGGTGCACAGGACCGAGCAACAGAGCGGCCAGGTCATCTTTACAGAGCACCAGGTGACCCTAACATCCAGCATCAGGGGCCAGCCATCGTTCTCACGCAGATGGCAAAACAAGTTGGGAGACGTGTGAGCAGGCACTCCAGGCCAGCTGCGTGCTGGGGGGCTACATGTGACAGCTGAGAAACTGCATCAGAAGTTGTCACCTTCTGGGTGGTGGGAATCCTAAAGGCCTCTGTGCCGCGGCCTGGCTTGGGTGAAGCAGGCAAGACAGACTCTACCCTGGGGATGGCCAGCACAGCTGCTACGAAGGGCAGTGTTGCTGGGTCTAAAGCTCTAGGACAGGGCTTGCTGAATGGTTACCAGAGGCAAGGCCACACGCACGCTCACTATGCTCACCATACAGCCACGCCTTTGCAGCAGGCTCTGTCACCACCTCCACTGAGCAGGAGGGAAATGGAGACACCAGAAGTGAAGGGGCAGGAAGGGAGGACATCTTAACCCTCTTTCTGTAGGTTGGAGCAGACCCTGGGCTGCAGGCTATTTGGGCCTAGTGCCACCTGCCCTGGCCAAGTCTTACCTCCGGTTCTCATTGGAAAGGTACTCAGCAAACATGCGTACGGCCTGGAGCTCTGGGGCCGAGGAGGGCTTGATCTCGTCCAGGACCACACCATACTTTCTCTGCGGGCCGTCACAGTGCACATCAGTCCTTCTCACATGAAGGCCTCATGTGCCCACAGCCCACATCACCAACACACTGCTCAAGCCAGCAGCGCCATGTGCATCAGCAGCAGGCAGCCAGGGCGGCACACTGTCCCTGCTGCTGTAGCTGGGGACAGTGGGTGTCTGCTGTGCCCCACCTTCTCCCACCTGGCAGACCTCTTCCTGACACCTATGGCTACTTCTGGAGCCACCTGTCCCTTACTGTGCCTTTCTCACCCAGGCTGCTCTCAGACTTGCAGCAATCCCCCTGCCTCAGCCTTCCAAGTACTAGGGATCACGTGTGTGTCACCATGCCCTGTTGGGAAAGTCACACCCAGTTTTTCCATGACGTACACAGAGCATGCTAGTCTGGGGCTGGTGACACACATTCTGTGATCGGCTGTTTTTCAGGCTCCTCCTGGGACACCTCAGCCCTTGCCCTGGGCCAGAGTGAAGAAGACCTTTTCAGAGGTCACTAGAAATATATCTTTTTGAGCAGGATTTTGCTGTGTAGCCCAGGGTACCCTCATCTTGAGTTCCTCTTGCTTCAGGCTCCCAAGTGCTGGGTTGACAGGCCTGTACCACTTTGCACAGCTTAGGGCTGTTTTTAGAACCAATAGGTGAAAATATACCTCACTGTTTTATGTGGGTAAGGATGAAGCTAGGCATGGTAGCACGAAGGAGGTGGAGGCAGAAGCAAGGTCATCCTGGGCTACATAGTGAATTCAAAGCCAGCCTGGCTATGTGAGATGGTTGCCAAGCCTGACGACCTGAGTTCAATTCTTAGGACTATACAATGGAAGGTCAGAATGGAGTGCGACAAGGGGCCCTCTGCCCACACACACCCAACCCTCCTCCTGATCAAGTATCCTGACACAGGCCCCGGCTATCCACAACTTGCCTGCAGAGTACCTTATGCCCTTCCCCTGCCTGCCCACACTCACCTGAGCGAGGTATGCTCTGTACAGGAAGACATCCCTCTCCACTTCTCTCTCAGGACTGGACAGCTGTGAGGAGGAGATATGCAGAGTGAGTCTGAGGAGCCTGCTGCTGGGCAGCTTCCCTGGTGGTGCTCAGGCTGATAGCTCTGGGCCTTAGCTGGAATCCAGGAGACCCAGAAGCCCCAAAGGGACTTCCACAGAGGGCACACAGTGTGCAAAGCCCTGATCATATCTCAACTGATATGCGCCCAGGAGGCTCCGCCATCATCCCAGATATCACATCGAGCAGTGCCATTACAGTCGTGGCAGCAGCCCTGCATGCCCCAGCCCTGCTGGGTGCTTGACAAGCCCAATGAATCTGGCTTTGATTTTATTATTTGGGGAGTTTTGGAGACAGGGTTTCGTGTAGACCAGGCTGGCCTCAAACTCACTACTAGCTGAGAACAAGTCCCTGCATGCTGGGAGCACCTGTCTAAATAAGTGACTTTCAAAGGACATCCACAGAATGGCACCATCAATACGGCCACCCTCCCGCCTCTGTGGCCTCATGTGTAAAAGAGGAAGCTTCCCCACCGAGGCCCCAGGGCCTTGCAGCTGGAGGTGTAAGAACAGGATGGACCTACAGAACTAGTTGATGGAAGCTGTAGAAGGTGCTAGCCTGTGATCCCAGCACCCAAGAGGCTGAGCCTAGACCTAAACTCGGTGAGACTTTTCTGGGGATAAAGAGTTCAGGCCTTCCCAGCATCTCTCAAAGCCTGTACAGCAGAGTGTGAAGGAGACAGACAGCTTTGGAAAGAGTAAGGCATTGAGACACAGGAGACTAGAAGTTTTGACAGAGGTGGGAATGAGACGTGGGAGACTAGACCCACTGAAGTTCTGGGCACACAGGCCAGGCCATTCTGTGGTGAGTAGATATACATATTTATTTTAGTCAGCACCCAGGATAGATTCTATCGCTCCTCCTGCCTCAGCCTCTGGAGCAGCTGGGACCAAAAACCATGAGGGGCCCCTGATCACCGCAGTCTAGGACCGGCAGCACTCATGGGGCCAGAAACTGCAGCAAGGAGATGCACCAGGGTATCCCTTTACCGGGAGCTTACGCCAAGCCTCCATGGCTGCATTTTGAATTTGAGCAAATAAGCCTGAGTCATATTGCATCTGGTTATCACTAGAAGCAAACTGCCCTTCTCCTACTAAGGCATCAAAGGACCAACCATCGCCTGCCTGAATGTTTCTCCTAGCTGTCTTTTTACAATTCTCATGATACTCCGATTTTCAAATAAGATGGTCTCCACCACTAAGAACTGCTCTCACTAAAGTATTCCAACTGCCTCAAGCCACCTATGGTTCAAGTGCCCTCCCTGCTAGGAAAAAACAGATGTGCGACCAGGCCACCTGTGTGCAGTCTGAAGGTTCCAAGGGGGAGCTGCTGAAGGTGTCCTGGGAACTCAGCTGAAGGACTAGCCTGAACTATGAGACACCATGAAGTTCCCAGGTGGAGACTGGGGTAGCTGATGTCTGAGGTGGGGTTGCAGAGGGGCTTATTTGGGGTACAAAAGGAAAGATGAGAGAGGTAACAGAAGCTTCAACCAACACTGGGGGAGGACACAGGGTGGGGCTAGAGGTAAGGAGCACCTGACCCGTGCACTAGAGCCTTGATGTATCCCCCAAGCTTGAAAGGCATAAGGAAAGGAAGGAAAGAAGATGCCAGTATCACAGAGAGTCACTGAAGTAGATTGCTGGGCTATGACTGGTGACTAAACATTTATTGTCTCGAATTCCTAAAGTTCAAAGTCCAGCATCAGGAATTTACACCTAACCACATAAGCCCCTAAAGGCAGAGACACAAAGTACTGAACAGAGGGAGATATAAGGGGTTCTAAGGATGACAGGATCCCACATCTGGCTGCTCTGAGATGGGAGAAGAGCCTGGGACTAGAGAGAACCTTCTAGGAGCTAGACATCATCGGTCAATACATAACCACTGGAAAAGTCAGGACGTGACATCATCGGTCAATACATAACCACTGGAAAAGCCAGGACGTGCTCCTTGTCCAGAACCTTAACAAAACAGAGCTTTTAGCCTGGTAAGGATAAGCTCCACACACTTTACCCTGGCCCCAGACCCTGCCATTTCCTGACTGCCTGCTCTGCCTCTGTTGCCACGGCTACGACACCCGGAATTCCATCAACTCCATCCCTCACAGAGCCCAGCAGCAATGCTGTTTTCCACATGAGTGCACAGTGAGGAATGAGTGCCTGGTGATCCTGTCAACAACACAGGCTGTTGCAAACACTGTTCCCATCTTTAATGAACTAAAGACAAGCTGAGCATTGTGGCACAGGCCTGTCATCCTGCAACTGGGAGGCTGAGGCAAGACTGCTGAGTTTAGGGACAGCCTGGGCTAAGTGAGACTGTTTAAAACATAAAACAAAACCAGGGCTGGGTTTTAGTCGGCAGACTACTTGCATCGAAGCTCTGCTTTCCATCCCCAGTGCTGCATGGCTGTGCACACCGTGATCCCAGCACTCCAGGCATGAACATCAAAGAATTCAGTGTTCTTCAGCAACATGGGGAGTTTGAGGCCAGCCTGGGCTAAAAGAGACTCTGTCTTCTTTTATAACCAAACTTCTCTTTTTGGCGGGGGACTGGGGGAGGAGAATACAGTTCAAGACAGGGTTTTTCTGTGGCACCCTAGCTGTCCTCGAAGTCGCTAAGTAGATCAGGCTAGCCCAAAACTCAGAGATCTGACTGCCTCTGCCTCTGGGTGCTGGCACTACTTCCGGTTTAGTGCTATTATTAAGACAGATTATAGTATTATCCGACTGACCTAGAACTCCTCATGAAGATCAGGCTGACCCTAAACTTACAGAGATCAACCTGCCTCTACCTCCCAAGTGTTGAGATAGAAGGCGTGCACCATGATGCCTGGCTTTAGAGACTTAAAAAAGGGGGAGGGGTGGGAGAAAGGAAATACTAAGAGGTTTTACGATAGAGCCAGTGGCGCACACCTGTCACCTCACCATTATTACCCTGACTTCAGGTCAGCTTGGGCTACAAAGTGAGCCCTGTCAATCAACCAGTAGAATGTTGGAAGCTGGGCACAGGAGTGCACGCCTGTCATCCTAGCACTGAGGAGTAGGGACTGAAGGCGCAGGACTTCAAGGTCAGCCTCCGTTACACAGTAAGTTCAAAACCATCCTTGACTATAAGAGAAACAGAGTCCTCAGACCAGAACCTCAGAGCGCGCTACTCCACACGCTGCCCACCTTCACGCGCTGCGCCTCGTTGATGCACTGCTGGTAGCTGCCAATGTAGAAAGCGTTCTTCACATCAAACAGCTCGTCTACCTCTCCGGATCCGCCAGAGACCGCGCCAGGAGCCGGAGGAGCCATGTCACCACACCTCTAAGCTGCCTTCTTCCTGGGAGACACGTAGGCCGGAAAAGGGCCCTACAGCAGGGAACTATGGGAAACGTAGTTCTATGAGACCAATCGGAAGCGTTGAAACAGGAACCGTGCAAAGCTTCCGGAGAACTATAGCTCGGATTCCGTCAACAAACACAAAGCCTTCAGGGCCAAAACACTGAAAAGAGGCGGAAGCTGGGACTGGCTGAGGGATCTGGAGAGGGTGGCTGCACAGTGGCTCTTCCTGACGTGACATTCATCTGCCAACGTACTTTCACAGCGTTGCCAGGTTGGAGTGCTCCGGGTGAACGTGACGCGATATTCACGCGCCGGAAGTACTCATCACTAAGTTCTCTGCACCGGTCTGGAGCATGGCAGGGTTCGCTGAGCTTGGGCTCTCGTCCTGGCTGGTGGAACAGTGTCGACAGCTGGGGTTGAAGCAGCCCACGCCAGTGCAGCTCGGGTGCATCCCGGCCATCCTGGAAGGTGAGTCACCGCCTCTCTTTTAATACCTTTCTTTGTCCCCTCTTCCTTAGCCCCACTCGGGTCCCACGAATCAGGGCATCATTGAGTGTTTCGGGGACCCTGACCCGCAGCATTGGCATTTAGGCTGCTGCTGACTCGTGTGCATTGTCACACAGGTTATGGATGGCACCTCTGAAATTTCCGTAGTACCCGAGAGCATAGGGAGAGTTCGCTGAAGGACTAAAAGATGGCATTGAAAAAAAAAAAAAAAAACAGGGTAGAGCTGGCTTTGGCGTAGCAGACAGAAACAGAAGCCTTCAAACTCCAGGTAAAAATCAGGGCTCCGTATTTGTGTCAGTGCTCTTTGGCCCAATTCACTTTGGCCATTAAAGAGACATCCTTGGAGCTGGACGTGGTGACTCTTAGTCACCTCAACAGTGAGCAGGTGAAAGCAGAAGGATCAGGAGGTCAAGATAATCCTCAGCTATGTACCAAGTTCCAGACCAGCCTGAAACCTACTTGAGAACTTGTTTCAAACAAGCAATCATAATTGTTGAAAATTGGATAATAACCTGTTCAAGGGACTAGTGAACATAAAAGTTTTTAATATTCCATTTTGCAGAAAGAGGTGCCAAGCATAGAGAAAGGGCAAAAATAACTGATGTGTTGATTTCAAGCAAGTTTTTGAAGACTTTCCTTGTCAAATCTGGGAAATTCCTGACCTTTTCTTCCATAGACCTGCAGGGCTTGTCCCCTTGCCAAATTCCCCGACCCATTGGTCCACTGGGGACTGGGGCCCCAAGTCTTTTTTTTTTTTTTTTTTTTTTTTGGTTTTTCGAGACAGGGTTTCTCTGTGTAGTCCTGCCTGTCCTGGAACTCACTCTGTAGACCAGGCTGGCCTCAAACTCAGAAATCCACCTGCCTCTGCCTCCCAAGTGCTGGGATTAAAGGTGTGTGCCACCACAGGCCGGCCCCAAGTCTTATCTAATGAATAGTTTGGGGCTTGGGGCTGCCTCCCTTTTCTAATCACTTGTAACTCTCCAAGTCTTAGAATTCTAAGACATGCAGGTGCCGGCCACCAACTAGGGGAGCGAAGGACCCAGCGCCTCCCACTCACCTGTAACGCTAATGAACTGTAAACACACCTCATACTAAAAGCAGATCATACCCATCTATTTCTCACAGTAGTGAGCAAATGCCCAAGGGACCAATCATGGCCCTTGCTTCATACTGATTTGTATATTGATACTGCTTTGCCCAGGTCGGGACTGCTTGGGCTGTGCAAAAACAGGAAGTGGCAAGACAGCGGCTTTTGTACTTCCCATCTTGCAGAAGCTGTCTGAGGACCCTTATGGCATCTTCTGCCTGGTTCTGACACCCACCAGGTGAGCCTCCAGAACAGCACCCACATGTGCTTTCTTGAAGCACGTGCCTTGACCTTTCTGAGTTGCCTTTCCTCTTGTGTGAAATGGGATAAGAGTCACTCCGCTCTTGAAGGGATGCAGAATCAAGCAGGACTAGTGGTGTGTGCAGTGTTCCTAGGACTCAGGAGGGAGTGACCAGTCTAACAGCCAGGGAAACAAAATGCTATTGGGCCAGCAAGATTGCTTAGCAGGCAGAGGTGTTTGCCTACAAGCCCCATGACCTAAATTCAGTCTCCAGGGACTCACCCACAGGGTGGAAGGAAAGGGCTGACTTTGGCCTTGACCTCCACTGGAGCACAGCTTGCACGACGTGCACACCCACATCAATAAAAAATGCAATGAATGTGTTTAAAGGGTATTGCAGGTGTATAGGTTCCGCTGTGCATAGGACAGGCCATGGAACAGAAAGGATGCTGTCAGAGCACCTTGAATATGGGTCTCAAACGTCACACAGAAGGTGAGAGTGTGTATGTGTTTACCTGTGAGCCAGCAGTTAACATCAGGCATCCTCATCAATTTCTCTCTGCCTTATTTAAAGAAGATTATATGTGTATTTTGTATATAGTAGGTGTAGATACACGAGGTCTTCTGCAAGAACAGTAGCCTGCTCTGAACCATTGGCTCTTTTTTTAATTCCTTTCACCCACCACTCATCCCTCAGGGTAAGCCTGGCTGTCCTGGAGCTCTCTCACTCGCTCTAGACCAGACTGGCATTGACTCACAGAGATCCTCCTGCCTCGACCTCCTGAGTGCTGGGATTAAAGGTGGGTGCCACCACACCCTGTGAAAGGTTTGATTTCTTTCAAGAGAACATTAAGTTCTATTAGAGACAATTGTAAGCCACCATATGAGTGCTGGAAATTAGACTCAGGACCTGTGGAAGAGGTCTTACCAGCTGAGCTGTCTCCCCACCCCTATTTTATACTTCCTTTTGGATTTTCTAGACAGGGTTTCTCTGTGTAGCTGTGGCTCTCCTGGAACTCACTCTGGACCAGGCTGGCCTCAAATTCAGAGATGCCTGCTGTTGCTGTTGATCACACGTGAAACCTAAGATTGTGTTATTTACTTGCCTCTAGTTGTGGTGTGATCACAACACACATCTAGCCTTAACACACATCTTTAATCCCTCTGACTGGAATACAGCACTCCCTTAGTACACACCTCTAATCCCAAACAACAAGGTGAAGTTAGTTTGTAGAAGGAAGTATGCATGCTTGGAAGTGATGTCTAAATGACATCACAAAGATGTCAAAGGCAGACAAAGCAACGAATCAGAGAAAAATTTGACAAAATAGCACATGCCGGACTCTCAGGAGAAGAGGAGAGGGAAGCTACTTGAGGGGCAGTGGAGAGAGAAGGAGGCAGTCTGCAGTTTTCCTGGGACAGTTGTAGAGGCAGGTTGCTGAGAGAGAGAACACCTAAACACGGGTGAAGACAGAACGAGCCAAAGAATCAGAAGGAGCCAGAAGATTATAACAGATTGCCAGAATTAGTATGAGGCCAAGCAGGGTAATTCAGGAGGGGGTGGGGGGAGTTTGAATCAGTCAGTGTTGATGTGGAGAGGAGTTAGCGCAGGAACAGCTGAGTTGAACCAGGCAGCCAGAGCTCAGAAAGAACTAGAAAGGGTGAGCTTATTCAGCAGTACGTCTCAGAGGCTGAAAACATTGAGCCTAGATAAGATTGAATGGAGGCTAGAAGCTTCCGGGACTCGGTCTAGGTTAGCAGACAAGCAATAAACCTCAGAGACAACAGAGCAGAGAATAAACTTTGGTTTTTGTTTTTTCTTTTTCTTTCTTTTTTTTTTTTTTTTTTTTTTTTGTTGTTGTTGTTGTTGTTGTTGTTTTTGCTTTTTTTGAGACAGGGTTTCTCTGTGTAGCCCTGGCTGTCCTGGAACTCACTCTGTAGACCAGGCTGGCCTCAAACTTAGAAATCCGCCTGCCTCTGCCTCCCAAGTGTTGGGATTAAAGGCGTGTACCATCAACACCCAGCCACCCCCATCTTATTTTTTGAGACATGGCCTCTCACTGTCTCATTAATTGTAGGATGTTTGCAATCCTCCTGCCCCAGTGCCCTTCCTCACCCCCACTGAGGTTAAAGATAAGGCTGCTGTGCACTGAGCTCCTCCAGAGAGGCTGAGCATCTGAACTCAGGTCCTCCTGCCTCAGCAGTGAGCAGTTTGTCCTTAGATGTGTATTTGCTGTTTGTATGCTTATGCCACTGTGCTCATGTGGAGGTGGAGACAGCTGAAGGAATCAGGGCTTCCCTTTCACCTTGTGGGGCCTGGGCACGGAACTTCAGATGTGAGCTTATATCTTGCCTGCTGAAACATGTTGCCAGTCTCCCTAGAATTGATTTTGAAGAGGCCATCAACATTAGGGAAGTAAAAGCCCGGAGGACCCTGGAGGAAGTAGAGGGATGGGGGATGGGCACAGGCACCCACTGATCCAGCTGTTTCTTGTCACCCACAGAGAGCTGGCCTACCAGATCGCTGAGCAGTTCCGGGTGCTAGGGAAGCCTCTGGGCCTGAAGGACTGCATCATCGTTGGCGGCATGGGTATGGGGGCTGAGAGGCTAGGGTGGCCTGGGGTCCCTGCTCACCCCTCCCACTCAGTCCCACCTCCCCTTTACTTCAGACATGGTGGCACAGGCACTGGAGCTCTCTCGGAAGCCACACGTGGTTATTGCCACCCCTGGGCGCCTGGCTGACCACCTGCGCAGTTCCAACACTTTCAACATGAAGAAAATCCGATTCCTGGTGAGCCAGCTGGGTCCCCTGGTGTCCTGGGTCCCCCTGGTGTCCTGGGGCCAGAGACTGGGCTGGGAAGCACCTTATATCAGTTCTCTCTTCTCTGCTTTTCTGTGTGAGACAGGGTCTCTGTAGCCCTGGGTGTCCTGGAGCTCCATACGTGCATGCGCACAGCTGCTCAGCTGGCATCCATTCCTGACACTGGTTTCACAGATGACTGAGCTAGAAATAAAGACAAGGGCCAGCTGGGTGTGCTGACACTCACCTTCCATCCCAGCACTCGGACGGAACACAGAGGCAGAAGGATCTCTGAGTTCGAAGCCAGCCTGGTCTACATAGTTCCAGTACAGCAAGACCCTATGTCATACAAAACAAAAAGCCCAGTAGCAATAGGGCATGTAGGAGGTGGGCTGTCCTAGAGGACCTGCTAGAGCCTCGCACAGTAGGTGACCTGGCTTTGAGACTGAGCAGTGTCCAGGAACCCACCACGGTCTCTGAAAGGCAGGTACGCTGTGCTTGGCATATGCAGCTCCAGAGCTGAAGACCTTGCAGTGGTCCAGCCTCCTCTCCTGCCACTCCGATGCAGGTGATGGATGAGGCCGACAGGCTGCTGGAGCAGGGTTGCACTGACTTCACCACAGACCTGGAGACCATCCTGGCAGCCGTTCCTGCACGCAGGCAAACGCTACTGTTCAGTGCCACACTGACTGACACACTCAAGGAGCTACAGGGCCTGGCTACCAACCAGCCCTTCTTTTGGGAGGCGCAGGCCCCGTGAGTTCTGCAGCAGTGGGTGAGGGTTGCACCGGAGAGTTCAGGCAGCTGAGCTGAGGAACTGAGGCCAGCTACTCCGCCTTCCACTCCAGGGTTCGCACGGTGGAGCAGCTTGACCAGCGCTACCTCTTGGTGCCCGAGAAGGTGAAGGATGCCTACCTGGTTCACCTGGTCCAGACCTTCCAGGACCAGATGGAAGACTGTTCCATCATCATCTTCACCAACACCTGCAAGTGAGTGACAGGCCCTGGCTGTCCTCTGTGCTGAGGCTCTGGCCCACCTTCCCTTACGTGAAGGTGAGCCTGGGCTAGGCCTACCTGGCTGTGCCTCTGATTTGCCATACCCAGGAGGCATGCAGAGCTCTTCCGGGCTAGCCAGGCCTACACAGTGAGACCCTGACTCAAACAAAACAAAAATAATAGCTGTTGGCTGTCTCACCTTGAGTCAGTGTCGAAGTGCAGAGATGGGGGTTTGGGGAAAGCTCTGCCCACCTACAGGAGAGGGAGTGTTGGCCTCAGAGCGGCCATTAGACACAGCAGGAATCAGCAGTCAGAGGACCCTTGTCAGGGCTGCTGCTTGTTGGTTCTGGCTTTGAGAGGCTCATAGGCAGCAGACCAAGCTTCTCCACAAGGGTGGGGTCGTGGTAGGTGGGGCGCTCACACTCACCCTTTTCTCACAGGACCTGCCAGATTCTTTGTATGATGCTTCGGAAGTTCAACTTCCCCACGGTGGCACTGCACTCCATGATGAAGCAGGTGACGGGGCCGTGGCCACAGCCTCTGCTCAGATGTCACATCTGCTCAGATGTCACAGCTCAGGCTGAGGATGGGGCTCAGCAGATGGGGCTGTGGTTCAGCTGGGAGGGAGAGTGCTTGCCCAGCCTGTACGAGACCCTGGGGTCCATCCCCAGCCCTGGGCATAGTGGTATATCCTGCACTCAGGAGGTGGGGCTGGAAGAGCAGGAGTGCTGGCCAGCCTTCCCTACATAGGAAGTTCAAGACCAGTTTAGGCTAATGGAGACCCCATCTTTGGTTTTGGCGAGTTTTTTGTTTTGTTTTGTTTTGTTTGTTTGTTTTGGGGTATTGTTTTGATTTGTGGGTTTTTTGTTTATTTGTTTGGTTTGGTTTGGTTTTGCTTTGTTTTGTCGTTAGTATTTCGAGACAGGGTCTCTCTTTGTAGCCCTGTTTGTCTTGGAGCTCTCTATGTAGACCAGGCTGTCCTCAAATTCACAGACAAATTCTGACTCTGCTTCCCAAGTGCTGAGATTAAAGGTGTGTGTTAGCACACCCAGCACAGCCCTGCCCTCTTCCTCCCCCTCGACCCCCCCCAAAAAAAAACCCACAAAAGAAGCCATCACAGCACTGTGGTGTCCTACACTCTCCTCATGCCATCCTATTGTCCCCTTTGGTTTTGGGACCAACTTCCTCCCCAGTCTGGCCTCTTCCCTGTCCCCAGGCTCGCTCCATCTGCTCACAAACCTCTCCTCACTTCGGCACAGAAAGAGCGCTTTGCGGCCCTGGCCAAATTTAAGTCCAGCATCTATCGGATTCTTATCGCCACTGACGTGGCCTCGAGGTGAGTGGGCCTAGTGCAGGGCCCTTTCTTCCCATGGTCCAAGTGGTAAGACCGGGAAGCTGAGTATAAGCTGGGTTTCCCTACGTGGACTCCAGCTGAGTGCTCTACACCTCCAGGGGCCTGGACATCCCCACTGTGCAGGTGGTCATCAACCATAACACCCCTGGACTCCCCAAGATCTACATCCACCGCGTTGGTCGCACAGCCCGTGCAGGTGAGCAGAGCCAGGTCCAGGAGGCTCCAGACCCAGGGGCCGGGGAGGCATCTGCTTGGATATTCCCTCATGCCTGCAACCAGGAAAGATAGATTGCTGGGGCCAGACTGGACTTGCCATCCTGCCCCTGTGGGTTTGGGGAAATTCGCAAGGGACCCTGCCTTAACAAATAAGCACTGAGAAGCTGGCTGCTGTGGGTCATGGGCCGTCAGCCAGCGGTCTGCTTCAGCTTGGTCACCATGAAGAGAGGGCGGTAGAGTAGCAGTAAGCCGGCTTCCTGCAGCCCCGCCAAAAAGGGAAAGCAGCACCTGCCAGGCCTCAGAAAGGCCAGTTTAGAGCTGTTCCCCACTGCCCTCACTTCCTGTGCCCCCTCCCTCTGCCTTTCACAGGCAGGTCTCACACTGGGTGGAGCCCTGGTCCTCTGAAGAGCCCCTTCCTCACTGACTCCTTTTGCCTCTGAGGAGGGGCCCAGGTTCTCTAACAGATGTGTCCCTACAGGGAGGCAGGGACAGGCCATCACACTGGTGACGCAGTATGACATCCACCTGTTGCATGCCATCGAGGAGCAGATCAGTAAGTAGCTAGGGTCCAGGGTGGGTCCTGTCCAGGCCTGGGAGGTAAATTCCCTTCCCTAGCTACCCTGGGAGTTGTATGCACACTGCACACAGGACGCCAACCCTGAAGGTCCATGTGTGATTTGGAGGTTAACAAGGACGTGAGTTCTCAGGCATGCCCTGCAGCCTGTCTTAAACCAAGACAGGCCTTATGGAGCTCCCTGTAGCTGTAGTGAGCTCTCTTTGAGTTTAACCCACAGTGGCCTGGAAGGCCTGTACTCACAGTGAGGATCTCAGCCTCTCAGGGAGCTGGGCTTATAGGCACCCTGATCCCACTTTATTTACTCATCAATTTCTTTATTCATTCATTTATTTGAGACAGATTCTTGCTCTACAGAGCTGGCTTGGAACTCAGCCTGAGTGAGAGATCCCCCTGCCTCTGCCTCCCAGTGCTCTGATGACAAGCACACACTGCCAAGCTTGGCGGCGGTTTGCTTTCTTTGAATATCATCAGTCCATGTGGTTGGATCCAGACGTCCAGGGCTAGGGCGAGGAGGGCTAGTTGCACTCGTAGCCCAACTCAGTGTTAACTGTTCTTGCAGAGCAGCAGCTGGCGGAGCTGGCAGTGGAGGAGGCTGGGGTCCTGCAAATCCTCACGCAGGTCAACGTGGTTCGCAGGGAGTGCGAAATTGTATGGGTGGTCAGCCTGGCGGGGTGGGGCGGGGCTCCGTGCGCCGGGCCGGACCTAACCTGCTCCCCTCCCCACTCCTAGAAACTGGAGGCTTCACATTTTGATGAAAAGAAGGAGATCAACAAGCGGAAACAGATGATCCTGGAGGGGAAGGTAGTGTGGGGGGGATGGATGGGTGTGCAGGGCAGGCAGGAGTGTGTGGCCAGTAAGGGTGGGTGGGACTTGGGGGATGGGTGGGCAGGGGACCCAGTCCCAGTTACAATCTCAGCTCCCTCCCGCAGGACCCAGACCTGGAGGCCAAGCGCAAAGCAGAGTTGGCCAAAATCAAGCAAAAGAACCGGCGCTTCAAGGAGAAAGTGCGGCAGAAAGCAGGGAGCGCTGGCCGACGGTCACATCCTTCTGGACCTCGGCCCCAAGAGCCCCCCCAGGCTGAGGCTCAGGACTGAGCTGTAAACCTACTGCAAGTGGCCCCTGACTTCAGTAAACACTCTTTGAACCTGTCAGTCCGACTTGAGTATGGGCCCGGATGAGTGCAGGGCCTTCGGGTCTCAGGACCCCGAAGCCTCTGTTCCCCATGAGGATGAGCAGTGCGGCCTTCCCCCTGTGTTCCTGGGGTGCAGGGCATCAGCCACGGACAGCAGGTGCCAGCAACGCCACACTTAGAAATGTAACCCGGGCAGAAACACTGCCAAGGATTCTAGACAACTCTACACAGTGCAAAGCTCAGAGACAGAGACAGCTGGAGTCCCCTGGTCCTTGCCAGGGCGCCTTGAGGCCGCAGACCCTCCAGACCAGACTAGGGTGCTGCCTCTGCTAGGCGTGCCAGGCCCTCCCGCAGCTCGCTTAGCTCGAACAGCCGCACATCCAGCAGCTGTGCGGCCCGGCCCACCTCTGCGCGTGCGCGCTCCCGCTCGGCACGGGCCTCCTCCAGGTTGCACTCCATCGCCCGCAGCTGCTGCTCCAGCTCTGCGTTCCGGGTCTCCAGGGCCTACGGGAGGAAGGGGTGAGGTGGGGCAACCTATGAAGCTCTGGTGGCCAGTCCTGTCTGATGTGGTCCATGGCTCCCACAGGGTTGGTAAAGTGCCATGAATGTGTAAAGTACTGAGTTTGAAACCGAATAGCTACATAAAAACCATGGCTGGGCTAGGGAGGCAGGCAGGATTCCTGGAGCATACCATACCATACTGGCCAACCTAAGCGTCCCCAGGCCAGTAAGAGACCCTATTTGTAAAAAAAAAAAAAAAAAATGGACTGGAGAGATGAGTCAGTGGTTAAGAGTATGAACTTCTCTCCAAGCACCCACGTGAAGCAACCCACAAACATGGAGCTCCAGCTCCAGGGGCCCAACCCCTCTCCCGAAGGAATCAGCACTGATGTACAACATAACACACATAACTAAATCTTAAAACTAGGTGCACCAGATGGGGTCCCACAGGCCTTTAACCGCAGCACTCTGGAGGCTGAGGCAGAGGGTCTCTCAAGTCCCAGATCAGCTGCTGCTAGAGACACAGTAAGAAAAAAAAACCAAGATGAAGGTTTAAGCCCCAGTAGCCACATGGTAGGAGGGAACTGCATCCCAGTGATCTGGAGACAGACACACACTTTTAAAGAAGTGAGCAGTGGAAGCAAAGAGATGGTAACCTGGGGGACCTGAATCTCAGTCACCTCCCCCAAGCACAAGCCGATGCTCCAGGCACTGCAAGCAGCTGTAACCTCAAGGGTGAGAGCAGGTCCTCACTGTTCACTGACTCAGCACCCAGCTGAGCACCATTCTGAGCTCAGTAAGATAGTTTCAAAGGATGGGGTGGGAAGAAGTTGAGGAAGATACCAGCTCTGGCCTCCATACAGACATGCAGGCACATCTGCATCCACATGGGATCACGTATGCACATACACTACACACAAAACCCATGACAGATGGTACCTGAGTGACACACACACATAGGACAGCCTTCCTGTAGGTCCTCTCCTTGGGGATGCAGTACTGTACTCAGGAGGGCCACCGATTCTGAGGTTGTGGCCCTTCACACAATCTGTTCCCACCCTTGGGAGAACACAGCAGGGTCATCTCCCCAGGAATCTCCTGGGGATGCTCCAGGTACTCTTGGCTGAGGTCTCTTAAGTTTACCCAGGACCTCAACTGCCCGAATGTGGGAAGACTAGGTATGAGGTTGCTTAGCAACTTTGAATAGACAGCCCTATTCCACTAACAGGCAGATGGGCCCTGTTCTCCCCCAGGGGCCGCTCTTACAGGTGAGATAGTACAGCCGACCTGAACCTGCTGCTGTGTCTCCTCCCGCTCGGCAGTGTCAGGAGCCTCTCGAGGGCCAGAGCTCTGATTCTTCAAAGTCTGGATCTCCTAGAGGGGAAGGTGCACCATGTTTGCTCAGAGGCCCTGGATTCCAGGGAGGACACTCCAGGAGCCCTGGTCTCGCCCCTAGCTCACCTGGTCCTTGGTCTGCACCCGAGCCTCCAGCTGCTCTACAGACTGGCTGGTTGCTTCTTTCTCTCCTGTCTGGACCGGCTCTGCAGCCACCTGGGCCTCCAGCTCTGCCACCTGCACACATGCAGCTCAGTGGTCCTACCATCCTCTGGGACACGGAGGGCCTGGTGACCCCTATAAAGCTCTCCGTTTCAAATCATTTTACAGCAAGAAATGGGTAGGACCTCTGGGGACTGACCCGAGGCAGAAAGGATGTGGGGGTGTGGGGTTCCTCACCCGCTGCCGCAAGTGTTCAGCCTCTGCACGCTGGACCTCCAGCTGCTGCCTCCACTGAGTGGCAGCTGCGTTGGCCTCTCGAAGGGCCCCTGCCAGCCTCTGGTTGCTGTCCTGAAGCGCGAAGAACTCGGCCTCCCACTGGACCTCCCCTACAGAGCTGCAGGGAGACACTGGGCTGGGGGCATGCATGGTCAGGACAGGCGGCATCTGGTGGAGGGTATCCTGTACTAAGAGCAGGGCCAAAGCAACACTAGGGGTCGGGAGCATGAAACCACATGTGGAGTTGTTCATGAGAGGCTGATGTCAGCCTAGGCTATATATAATGAGTTCTGGGCTGCATAGTGGGACCTTACCTCCAAAAATTTTGGAAACCTATTCCCTACCCTCCAGATTGCCACGAGAGCCACAGCCTGGGGGTGGGGGTGGTCAGGGGCAAGGTCACAGGAGACAGGGTGGGGCACAAATGAGGAAAGGGCAGCCTCTTCCAGATGAGGCAGGAATCTTGCTTCCTCCTCTCCCAGTCTGCAGTCCAGATTCCTACAGGCCCCTCCCCACTCCCATCCAGCTGCATCTTCAGCAGCCCAGCCCC
>JANHMN010000015.1:56435033-56517462 GCA_030674055.1 Rhabdomys pumilio
CCCCCCCCCCCCCCCCCCCCCCCCCCCCCCCCCCCCCCCGTCTCGCCTCATGACCACACCCATCCCACTGCCCACGCCCCTTAATCCCTGCCAGGACCCTGACTCCAGAAACACCATCGTAATGGTCTGTCCAGGGGATACCCCGCTCTAGCACACCCGTATGCCCCCTTAGTGACATTCAAGACCCTGACACTAGAAACACCACGTCTCGCCACCCTAAAGTTCAGTCTGAACACAAGACACCCCTTAGGCCCCCGCCAGGCCCGTCCTGGCTTCAAGCAGGCTTCACCAACTCCCTCACCCTTCTGACAACATTTTCTTCAACCGCTCCCTCTCGGTGGGGCCAGGGGCGTCCGCGCTCTGGCTGCGGAACAGCTTCTCCTCTCCTGGACCATTGGTGCTGACCAAGGGGCTTGGAGGGACCTGTACACAGGAGAACTGGGTCACGGTGAGCACTTGCTCCACTCAAGATTAATTGAGGCAAGGACTGAAGTCACTGGGGTATTGAGGTCAGGGATCTGAACTGACCCATGATGACCACCCTCACCCTCCATAGCTCCCCAGAGCCTCTGGATGGGGAATCCTGTCTCCCACACTAACCCCTCAGGACCAAATTGGAACAACCTACAGAAAGAGGGATCTGAACACTTGGAACTGCTCTCCCCCAAGTAAAATTGAGGCATGGGCCAGCAGGAGGGCCCATAGGTAAAGGAGCTGGTCACCAAGCCTGGCCTCCTGTTGAGAGAAGAGAGCTGACTCCTACAAGCTGTCCTCAGAGCACCCAAGGCACGTGCACATGTGTGTGCACACATACACAAATGTAGTAAGGCCACCAGCCACCCTTAGACACTAGCACAGTTCATGGCTGCCTCAGGGGTGTGGCAGTCACGGGTTACTGTAGACATGGGGTGCAGAAACACCTACCTGGTGGGAGGCAAGGGCCATGGCAGTACTAGTGAATTCTCCACCATCTTGAGATTTCTCCCGAGCCAGCCTGGCAGCTTCTTTCACCTCCTGAAACTTCTCAGCAAACTGGGGGTGAGGCAGGGGGGATAGTCAGAAAGCATTTCCACAGCTCCCATCACACCCCCAACATGGACCTGCCCTGTCACACTGGGGCCTTTGGGAAAAGTCAACTCTGTGAGCAGCTTGGATGTCAGGATGACACACGGAGGGAGGGGGTTGGCAAATTACAGAGGTGATATTTAAAAGTTCTCAGCCACACAGAAAGGGACTCTCTGTTCCTGTCGAACTGATTGGCCAGCCTGAGGCTACTTGTCCATCTGTCCTTCACACTTGCCAGTATGTCATAACACAGGGAAGGACATCCACAGCCAGTGAGAGCTGGGCCTCCTGGCATTCCTTCTCCTAAATGTGTCAGCTGACAGCTAATGCTGGTTCTGTGGTTATGGTACTGCCTTTTCTTTTCACTTTAACAAAATTGTTTATTAAAGAGAACATGTGAGGACGGGAGCCGCGCTCCGTGGTTAGGAGGGCAGGCTGCTGCTGTAGAGGAGCCACGTCAGGTCACCCACTACCGCAGGCAGCTCCAGGGATCCAATGCCTCTGCTGGCCTCTGCGGGGCATCTGCACATACATACACACAGGCATGACACGGATAGACATTTTAAAAAAGTAAAAAAATAAAAAAAAGAAAGCCAGGCATCATTGATTCATGCCTTTAATCCCAGCAGTCAGGAGGCAGAGGCAGGAGGATCTCTGAATTTGGTGCCAGCCTGGTCTACACAGCAAATTCCAGAACAGCCAGATCTACACAGTGAAGCCTGGCTCGAAAAACCAAACTAAACCAACCAACCAACCAACCAACAAAAAAACACAAAACAACCCAGGAGGCTGGTGAGCTGGCTTAATAAGCGGCTGCACCATGAGCCTGGTGACGTAAGATTGGTCCTCGGAGCCTCCACAGGAGGAAGAGCTGACTCCCACGTGCTGTTCTTTGATTTCCACGCACACATGCACCCACACAGGCTCAACACAGAAATAATAAATCAATATAATAAAAACTTTTAAAAGAAGAAAACTTGTTTTTAAATTTATTTTTATTACTGTTAAGTGTGTACGTACATATGTATGTATAAGTGCCCCAGAAGCCAGAGGCATCAACGCCCCTCCATGGAGTGAGAGAAGGTAGTGAGCCACCGTCTGGGTGCTGGAAAGTGAAGTCCACTGTCTGCAAGAGCAGCACCTGCTCTTAACCCCTGAAGCATTTCCCACCCCCACAGTGTTTAAGCTACACCCTGAGGTGCCGCTGCCATCCAAGCCCTTGAGGCACACACAGGCAGATTAGGAATTCAAGGTTAGCCTGAGCTATAATGTGAGTTTGCGATCAGCCTTGTCTACATAGCAAGTTCTAGACCAGCTAGGGCTATAATAGTGAGACACCACTACCCACAAAAAATAAAAAATAGAAAAGGAAAATAATTTTTTAAAAACTTCTTTTATTTTACATGTATCAGTGTTTTTCCTGCATGTATATCTGGGCTCCACACCCCTGGAAACCAGAGGTGTCAGATCTCCTGGAGCTGAAGTTACAGATGGCTGTGAATCACCATGTGGGTACTGGAAATTGAACCCGGGTCCTCTGCAAAAGTAGCCAGTGCTCTTAATCACAGAGCCAGCTCTCCAAGCCCAGAAAGTATTATGTTTTAACCAGGCAAAGGCTAATTCTAGCCAGTAAAAAGTCTGCGGTAAGATTGCTTGAGGCCAGAGAGGCCCTAAATAAACAGCTAAGCCAGGAGTGGTGGCACACACCTGTGAGCAGCACTCCAGGGCCAGAAGACTGTAGAGAGTGATACAGTGAGACCCTGCCGAAAACTTAAAAGACAAAACAAAAACAAAGCAAGGCAGGCGTGATAGCACAAGCCTTCGATCCCAGCACTCAGGAGACAGAGGCAGGTGTATCTCTGAATTCGAAGCCATCATGGTCTACAAAGCAAGTTTCAGAACAGCCAAAGAAACACAGAAAAACCATGTCTGAAAATACTCCCCTCACTCCCAAAATAGAATAAAATTAAAGAAAAATAATAGGGAGCTGGAGAGATGGCTCAGTGGTTAGGAGCACTGGCTGCTCTTGCAGAGGACCCAGGGTCTGTTCCTAGCACCCAGATGGCAGGGCTCAACCGTCTGTAATTCCAGCTCCAGAGGATCTGGCGCCCTCTACTGGCCTCCACAGGCACAGTGCATACACATACATGTACACACAGATGCATGGAAGCAAAGGACTTTATACATAAAATAAAAACATTAAATAAAAAAAAAAATCAAAAGCTGGCAGTGGTGGCACACAGTCTAAGTCCCAGCACTCAGGAGGCAGAGGCAGGAGAATCTCTGAGTTCAAGGCCAGCCTGATCTACAGAGTAAATTCCAGGACAGCCAGAACTACACAGAGAAACTCTCTCTTGAAAAATAAAACAAGAAAAACAAATTTGGGGCTACATTATGGCCCAGTGAAAGCCAAGGTGCTTGCTGACAAGCCTGATGACCTAAACTCCATTCCTAGAGCCCACAGAGTAGGCAGGGAGAGCCGCACTACTCCATGTCCGTAGGCACACCCATAGGTATGCCCCACCAATACACATTCACACCCGAGGCAATATAAAAGTAATAATGTTATTAATTTAAAAAACTGGAGGAGCTAGGGAGATGTCTCAGCAGTTAAGACTGCTTCTGAATGGCATGAGTTCAGCTCCCAGCACCTACGTCAGGTGCCTTAACAATTGCTGTACCTTGCTCCAGGAGAGCTAATGCCACCTTCTGACGTCTGTAGGCACCAGCACACACATGGCCTATGCACATACAAATGCACACAAATGCATACAAATATATCTGAAGAAGACTCATTACTAAGTGGTGATGCCAGAAGTCAGACAGAAGTGCTTCGGGGGAGCGGTGTGCCAGGCTCCCATTGGACACCGCTAAGATGCATGAGGGGTGTGCAAAGTTGGAGCAAGGTGGCAAATGACTACACTACCCAGGGCACTTGAGAAGTCTTGTTACCTGTCAGCCCACCCTGAGGAGCACAGATGCCAATCACTGCACATGCCCCTGCCCACCTGAGTCAGCTGCTGTTCAGAGGCAAAGCCTAGGCCATAGACAGTGTTGGCTCGACTGTCTGCCCACTGCCCGAACTTCTGAGAGGTTTTGGTGAAAGTCATGTTGGGAGTGACTGTGCTGTTGATGATGGCCTAGGGTGGAGGAAGCAAGATTCCAGGTCAGACGACGTGAAAATGAGCAATCAGCCAGCCAGACTGCTGGAGAGGGAGCATTCGCCTGCCTTGGACTACACTCTGGAGTTAAAAATTAAATAAATAAAAAACCCAAACAATCCTAGGCATCTGTCTTAATAGTTGATTCCTACCTAGAATCCTCTAAGAACCTACCAGAAGGCTTATGGGTGGAGCCTCTGCCTAGGATCCCCCCCACCTGGGCTGCAGTAAAAGTCTTGACCCACTGAGGTCAAGTCTCCCCATCTTGGCAATAACTGAAAGTCTAAATGGCTTTGCCCCTCTCAGAGATCCCACCACTGAGTTATTTCTAGAAGATGTTAGGCCTTGAAAAGGCTCACTGATTCCCAAGTCAGCTAGCCTGGCTGGTGGCTGCACACCTGCCCCCAGGCGTCCCCCCCCCCCTCAGACCTTGGCACCACCGATGCTGATGATACGATACACATTTCGGGTTGCATCATAGAAATAGGACACGGTAAGTGCGTGCTTGCCGGCGGGGATCCAGTTCCGCTTTGTAGTGGGGTCGATCTGGAACACATGTGCCCGGGTGCTGAAGATTGGCTGTTCCCTGCAGCGGAGACAGAAGCTCTGCAGGAGTCTGATGACACCCAGGGGCAAGGCTAGACTGGAGTGGGTGGGTGCTCACCTGGCTGTGGACATTGGTCAGGCTGGGCTGGATGGCCTCTAAGGGGCACCCAGAGGGGTGACAGAAGTCACTTGTTTGTCCCCTGTGGAAAGAAGGAGCTTGTGAGTAATGCTCCAGGGATACTCAGGCCAAGTGGGTCCTCCAGGTGACTTTGCAAAACCATCAAGGAAGGAAAGGAACAGCACTGGACAGTAAGCAGTCGCTGGTCGGACACCCACCTCCTCAGGCCCAGCCCAGACTGGCCTTGAAATCACTTTGCAGCCAATGGTGACCTTGAACTCCTGATCCTCTGGCCTCCACCTCCCAAATGTTGGGACAGCAGTTTGTGCCATCACTCTTGGTCCATATGGTGCTGAGGATGGAGCCCAGGTCATCCTGCTTGCCACTCAAGCCCTCTACCACCTGAGCTGTAGGCCAGCCAAAAGGCCCTGCTTTTGGGAGAAGCCCCCACAATTGGACTGAGTGATCTCTAGGTTTGCAGTGCCACCACAGAGGTAATACAGTGCCACCAAACTGCCAGGGTAGGAGATGGCCTGGAGAACAGCCTGGTCCTTGGCATGGACATAACACTCACTGCCCAGGTTGCCAGCTACTGAGCCAGCATCCTCCACAGGCACTGGGCATGGTCAAGATCAACCTGGTGGGACATCTTACTCACCCCTCCCATCCAACAGTCCCCTCTCCTCCCAGAGGGCCTTGCATCAAAACATTGGACAAAGCTGGATCAGTGGTGAGGCCCTGTGGTTCTATCTACTCAGGAAGCCAAGGCAGATAGATCACACATCCCAGGAGTTCAAGGCCACCAGGGACCTAACAGGGAAATCAGAACCTCTCTGCTCCCACAAAAGGACCACCATTTAGGGGCTGGAGAGATGGCTCAGCAGTTAAGTGAACTGAGTGCTCTTCCAGAGGTCCTGAGTTCAATTCCCAGCAACCACATAGTGGCTCACAACCATCTGTAATGGAATTCAATGCCCTCTTCTGATATGTCTGAAGACAGTTTACAGTGTACTCGTATAAATAAAATAAATATAACTCTTAAGAGAAAGAAAGAAAGACCACTTAGCCCAAATAACTCTGAGTCGGAGTCTCCAGGAAGCCTATTTAAAAGGAAAAAATGAAAACCTGATATGGGTGGCACATACCATTCTAGCACTGGGGAGAATGAGGGAAGACTAATTCAAGACTTTGAAGCCAATTTGAAGCCAACCTGGGCTACAGAGTGGGACCTTATCTCAACACACACATACACTGTACACAAGCGGCTCATCCCAGTCCCCACCATGTGAACGGAGAACAAGAACAAGATTGGGAGAAGGGGGCTCCCCAGCCTCCTGTAAATGCTTGTACTCTTAACTCTCCTATGCCCCCAAAACTGCACCTAAGCGGATTGGAGGAGAAAGGTCCTGAGGGTGCGGGACGTTAAAGTCCGGGGTCTGAGGTCGGGGCCCCTCCACACTGTCTTGGGAAGCTGCTGTCGCGGTCATGAGTTCCGAAACCAGAGTCCCTATGCGGAGGGGGTTGGGGGTTGTCGAGTCGGGGACCCTATTGGGACTGGCGGAGATTGGGGGAAAGGGGTCCCCGAACCCAGGCCCTTCCGGTCGAACCACTCCTGCCTGGACTTGCCATGATCGGGAAAAGTTACTCACTGAGTAGTCACGCGCCTCAGAGCAGCGGCGCGGGGTGGAGAATCGCGATCATGCGCGGCGGGGACCCTGCCAGGAGCCCCACGCCGGATTCCCACTTGGCACCGGTAACCACTCCCGCCAGGGCAGCTTGTGAGTCCAACTACGGGAGCTGCTGACCCGCAACTTTCTAAGCGACGGAGCCTCGCGATGCGGCGCCCCCAACACCGGGACCTGGGCTGAGGAACCTGATGAACCCGCGCCTCGCGCCCCAGAACCCCAGCCAGCACTTGAGTCCGCACCCCAGGACCCCAACCCCTCAGTCTGCATCCCGCAGCACCCGGGCCCCGCCTCACAGTCCGCAACTTTGGAAACCGTCTGCGTTTCCTGCGCCCCTCTCCCGACTTCCTAATTGTGCCTCGGAAGCTGTGGTCCCCCCTGCCTGGCTCACCCCGCGTCGTCGTCGCTGCTGCCTCCGGCCCGCGCCCTCCGCGCGCCCCGCGCCGCCCGCGCCTTTGTCTGCGCCGCCTCCGGTCCCATCGCGGCCAGTCCCCGCGCCGCCCCGCCTCTGCCCAGCGCCCCCTGCTGGCCAGCTACCGAGGGCGGGGAGGAGGGAAGGGACCCCGAGAGGGAAGAAGGGAAGGGCGGACATGGAGGGGGGAGTTGGGCGGGGTGAAAGGGCAGAGGAAGGGGAGGGCACCAGGAGGTCAAGAGGAGGGACTCCTGAAGGGGGACCCAGTGGGAGGCAAGTGAAGGAAGTGGGGAGGGCGGGGCCTTTGAAGGAGGGGGAGGGGCCATGAAGTCAGGGACTGGGACCAGAGGGATCAGGGGAAGGGGCCTAGGATCAGGCGGAGTACTGGACAGAGTGGAGGGACCCAGGAGGGTAGCGGGGAGTTGCAGTCCTCTGTGGCTGCGGACAACGGCGGTGGGGTGGGGAGAGGGATGAGGGAGGCGGGGCAGGGTCTGTCCAGACCGGCCTTGGGGCAGAGCACTGGGTTGAATACTGTGAAGACAAAAGTGTGGGTGTTGGGTGGGTGGTAGCAGGCCAGGGGTGCAGACAGAAGCAGACATCCTGGAGTATGATCCAGTGACCCAGAGATAGGGAGAAACACGGGAAATGGGTGGACAACGACCCTTCGCCTTCCTGCCTCCTGCTAAGGGTGGCCCTGAACTTTCAGATGGCTTCTTCGAAAAGAAAAAGTTCCCGGACCCTCAGCAACTGAAGCATGAAGGCAGCTTGAGCCCAGCTCCCCAAAGGAGAGTGCCGGTGGGAATGCAAATCAGTGGGTAGCCCTGGTCAAGCACCCGCTGGCGCCTCCGTCCGGGCCCCCAGATGCTTGCTTGGTCCCAGTGGCACACACCTTTAGTCCCCATGTGGAAGGAGCAGGCAGGAAAATCTCTGTGAATTCTAGGTCTATATAGTGAGTTCTAGGCCATCCAAGGCCACATAGTGAGACCCTGACTTTCAAAAATAAATTCTGGGAGTAACTAGGTTATTAACTGTGAGGTCTCGGATGCAAGCGTCTTCCCATGGAATGGGCAAACTCCCTGCCGCGTTGTAGGCTCAGCCCTGCCTCTGTCCCCAGCAGCCAGCCACGGATCCTTTAGGGAATCACCTATCTACCAGTGGGTCCCCAGCCCCGTGGCAAATGTCCTTTTCTAGAAACTTCTGCAAGAGCTTCCATGTTCTAGGGACAAATGGCCGGCTCCGAATCCGAGTCTGTGGTTCTCAGCTGTGCATTTCCTATGTCAGACATTTTTTTCTCTTCTCAAGCCCTCTGGTGTCTCTGCAGGGATCTGAGCAGGTGGCTAACTTTCAGTGTGTGGGGGGTGGGTGTGGGGGTGGGTGTGGGGTGTGTAGGGGTGGGTGGGTCAGATATTCTTTGACCAGGAGGTGAAGCTTCTCTCCATCACCCTCCCAGGAATACCCTCCTCTCCAAGGATCTATGTTTCTCCTTGGCCTTCCAGGCTATGTGGCTCTGTCCCCTGCCTCTGAGAGCCCAAACTAGGACTTCCCAGGGCTCCTGGCCTTCTGCCCATCGATGCTCTGATATATTTATTATATGTGGATATATTTCCACTCATTTCTGAGTCACAGGCAGGTAGGAGCCCCTGATATGCAAGGATCCTCCTTGATACACACTTATTGTCCTCTCCAGCCGCTCCTAACTTTGAGAGGCATATGCACAGTGAGACTATTTGGCTTCTCTCTCAGGCCTGGAGCCACAGAACACACGAACACTGGGAACAAAGAGAATACCGTCTGCTGTGTTCAGAGTGACTTTCTCCTTATTAGCAACATTTTTTTTTAAAGGATTTGAGCTCAGGGCAGCAGGCTGAAAAGCTGGTCCTGATCTGTCAGGCACTGAGCTGGCTGCAGAGCCAAGACTTGTGGTTATTGGGCAGTGGGGGTGGGGGTGGCTAAGGGTCTAGGCAGACTTTGTGCTATGTGTGGGCACAAGAAAGAATTCAAGAGCTAGAAGCTCTCCTGAAACAAGGCTTGGCAGGTGCCCATCTTCCCAGGACCTGGGAGGTGGAGATTGTGGAATGGAGAGTTCAAGGTCATCCTCGGCTACACAGTGAGGTCAGGGCCAGCCTGGGATTCATGAGATACTACATCAGATACAAACAGCAGAACTGGGCACTGGGAAGGCAGAGGCAGATGGATCTCTATTGGCTTCAAAGCCAGCCTGGTCTACATAGCAAGTTCCAGGCCTAAAAAGAGATCCTGTCTCAAAAACAAAACAAACAAGAGTTCCTCACCTGAACCTGGCATTGGCCTCTCAGCTAGGGCTAGAACAGGGCTAGCCTGGAGCAAGCCAAGAGTGGGTGTGGCTTCCTCTGTGTCAGGTTTTTCTTTCACCTGGACAATGGGCTGAGGCAAGGTGAGGGGCTGTAAGATGCAGGCAGCACCCACCGCCCTTCTGTCCTGAGTGACAGGTAAGTGGCTGCAAGGACTTCCTCCTGGACCCCAGCGACTGTCTTCCAAGGATCTCAGGTGTCCTTACTTGACTGACACGAAGAGCTGAGCATAGTGAAGGAATGAGCCTCCTGTCCATAGGAGGAACCAAACAGGAGCCAGAACAGCTCCCTGGGCACTGAAGACATCGCACATGAGCAATGGCTTCTTGTCAGGTTCTCTCTCCACTGGACCAGAGTAAAACTCTCTCTCTCTCTCTTTCTGGGGATTCAGTCAGTCTTCCCACAAGTGCCCATCTAGCCTCTAGGCCAGGCCTCGGTGGCCATTTAATGTGTTGCTTGGACACTGTCCCCTTTTAGGAAGCTTTCTCCCAAACCTACAGCAAACCAACCTGGCACAAATCCTCTTTCCAGAAAACAGATCTCCTAACACTGGACTCACTCTGTAGATCAGGCTGGCCTCAAATTCACAGAGCTCCTACTGCCTCGGTCTCCCAAGTGCTGGATTAAAAGCGTGCGCCACCACCTGGTCACAATAAAATTTTTAAGTAAAAGTAATTTCTTAGCTAGATAGTGATGGCGCATGCCTTTAATCCCAGCACTCTGGAGGCAGAGGCAGTAGGATCTCTGAGTTTGAGGCTAGCCTGGTCTACAGAGTGAGTTCCAGGACAAGCAGAAGAACTACATAGTAAGACCCCATCTCAAAATGTAATTAATTTAATTTAAAAATGGGTACAACATGGTGTGGACATCACAAGCTTTCCCTTCTCTGGTGTGAAAGGTCAGATTTCAGACCTTTTCCTCCTTGAAAACTCCTACTCATCTCTCAGAAGCCCTACTTCCAACACCCTCATTTCCAAGGAGTTCTTTCTTTTCTGTGGCAGGTCTGACCCCAGAAAGTGTCTCTGCAGTTCCTGACTGCCTCGTGTGTGCTGATAGCATAGGGCAAGCCTGTGGCCTGTGGAAGTTGGGCTGTGTTAGAGATTTTGCAAACTTGGGACTTCTCTCTCAGGCAAAGTTTGGTTCAGTGAAAGGATGCAGGAAACTGCGGAGCCCAGCCTGCTCACACAGGAAGGAGACAGAGGCAGCAGAGTGGCTGCTGTGTCGCTGTGTCTGTAGGAGCAAGGAGAGGTGGCACTGGACCATTCTTTCCCACAGACCTAATTATCCTCAATTACCACGTGTGCTAATTGCCTCCTGGGAGCCAGGTGGCCGGGTGGGGCTGGCCCATTTTCAGGAGTAGGTCGCAGGATTATTTTTGGCTAATATGTCCTTGTAGGCTCCGACATCCGTGCTTATGAAGGGCAGAAAGTGTGCCGGAGGAATGGCAGCCACCCTGGGAGGGACTCTGGGAATCTGAGCAGGGATGGGAGAAGGGACCCAAGGGTCTTTGGCACCCAGGCAGGGGAACCTCAGAGGTTGAGGGGCAGCCAGTTTTATTGAGCAGTGGACCTGAAAGAGTTTCTAAGGTAGCTTTGCTTACACTCCTCATCCTAGCACTCAGGAGGCTGAGGCAAGAGCATTGCTGTGAGCTCAGGGCCATCCTGAGCTACATAGAGACACCCTGTTACTAAACAAAGAAAGAAAGAAAGAAAGAAAGGAAGAAAGGAAGAGAGAGAGAAAGAAAGAACAACCAAGCCCAAACCATGACATTGCCTTGCAGGGTGCTTTGGAAAGGGGAGAGTATCAGATGGGCCTGAGTTCGAATCCTGACTACCATGTACGTGACCATCCATGATTCCTAAAATTGTTACTTCATTGAGAGATGGAGAGGACCAGACGGTACAGCATATACAAAGATCCCGAGGTAGGGACGAGGTAGATCCCTGGTTTTCCTGGAAGAACAATGTAGAAGCTGAGACGAATAAACCAGAGAACCACAAGGTGGGGGTGAACCCTGATGAAAAGTTGCAGGAGCCGAGCAGGGCCTTGCAGGCCCACGAGGAGGTGTGTGGGTTTGTTCTGAGGGTGCTGGGGAGCCATGGGAGTCTTTGGAGCCAGAGACGGAGGGGGACACGACCAGATGTACAAGCAAGGCAGGGTTTCAACTCTGCATGCATGCAGAGAGTACAGACTTGGACAGACCCTGCCTTTCTCTGAGCCTCAGTTTCCCCCATTCTTGGCAGAGTCTCCCAGATACATAGAGGCTGCACCTTGTTGGAAGTCCGTGCTGCTGGCCTTGCCTGGGCTCTTGCCTGCCCCCCTCCCCGCCTCCCACGATCCTTCTGGGGAGCATCTGTGGGAACAGCGAGTGGGGAAGGAGGTTTGGAGGGGCTCTGGGGGCCGCGTTCCCGCTGCGTGACAGCCCACGCGGGGCCTCTGGGCGCCGAATGTTTCCCCGGCAGCCTGGTGACTCAGCCTAGCAGCCTCCTGCCAGTCTGCAGAGGGACAGAGGGAGGCCAGCCCCAGCTCCTAATGCCCCCAAGCAGGGCCGGTGACCTGTAGCCTGCAGGAGTTCCCCAGACCAGCCCCTCCAAAGAGACCCGGGTTCCAGTTCTCCGGCTCCAGACCTAACTAAGGCTTCCAGGGGCCTCAGAGAGGTAATCTCTTTAAGACTCCTTAAGCCCCGCCTCCCATGAAGTGTCCCCCCTCCCCCCCTCCCCCGCCCCCAGCCCCTCTGTGACCTCTCCTGGCCTTTGTTGTGGTTCGTTTTTTGTTGTTTGCTTTTAAAAAGATTTTAACATATTTACGTAATTGGCGGGTGGGGTGTGCACTGCTAACACACTGCCTGGGATCTGTGGAGGACAGAGAACAGTAGGCACGATGGAGTCTGCTCTGTCCTTCCACCACGCAGGCCAGGCCGAAGACTCAGACTCAGGTTGTCAGGCTCCGGACAAGCTCCTTTACCTGCTGGACACCTGCACACCCCATGGTTGGTGTTTGTGGAACAGCCTCCGTCTGCCTGGGACTTATGATGCTCCTGTCTCAGCCTCCAAAGTGTTGGGATGACACGTGTGCCACCAGACATGGCTGAAGTTGGTTAGAAAGGCAGAAAGAGGAGAGAGAAGGAAAAGGGAGAGGAAGGAAAGGAAGAAGAAAGGTGGGTGGGGGGCATAGTGTGTGTAGCTGTACGTGTGTGTGTGTGTGTGTGTGTGTGTGTGTCTGTCTGTGTCTGTGTATGTCTGTGTATGTGTCAATGCCATGTGTCTGTGTTTGCCTCTGTGTGTGTGTCTGTGCTGTGTGTGTCTGTGCTGTGTCTGTGTCTGTGCTGTGTGTGTCTGTGCTGTGTGTCTGTGCTGTGTATGTGTCTGTGTGTGTCTGTGCTGTGTGTGTCTGTGTGTGTGTACTGTGTCTGCTGTGTGTGTGTCTGTGTCTGTGTGTGTCTGTTTCTGTGTGTATGCTGTGTGTGTGTCTGTGCTGTGTGTGTCTGTTTCTGTGTGTATGCTGTGTGTGTGTGTCTGTGCTGTGTGTGTATCTGTGCTGTGTGTGCCTGTGTCTATGTGTGTCTGTGTGTATGTGTCTCTCTGTGTGTGTATGTGTCTGTGTTGTGTGTCTGTTTCTGTGTGTATGCTGTGTGTGTATCTGTGTCTGTGCTGTGTATGTGTGTGTTTCTGTGTGTGTGTCTGTGTTGTGTGTATGTGTCTGTGCTGTGTGTGTATATGTGTGCTGTGTGTGTGTCTCTCTGTGTGTGTGGCTGTGGCTGTGTGTGTGTATCTGTGTCTGTGCCGTGTGTGTGTCTCTGTGTATGTGTGTGTGTGTGTGTGTGTGCTGTGTGTGTGTATCTGTGCTGTGTGTGTGTCTCTGTGTATGTGTGTGTGCTGTGTGTGTGTGTGTGTGCTGTGTGTGTGTGTCCTGTAGAAAGTGTCTTAACATAGAGGGAGTAACAGACCATGTGGATCAAGTGGCCCTGAATGAGCCATCGGAGGACGCTGATCAGAAGAGGACTCCCATCTTCCTTTCCATGCTCACATCACAGTCCTTGGTAGCTGGATGCCCTGAGGAACAGGCTTCATGTGACTTGAGGAGACAGCCTCATGCATTCCAGGCTGGCCTTGAACTCACAGAGATTCTCCTGCCTCTGCCTCCTGAGTACTGGGATTAAAGGTGTGGGCCACCACTGTCCGGGGTTGTAACTGTTTTGAGACAGAGTCTCATGTAGCCCAAGCTGGCCATGAACTCGATAGGTAGCTCGGCTGACCATCAACTTGTCCTTCTGCCTCTGCCATCCCCATGGAGTGAGCGACAGGGCCCACCACACCCAGCTTTTGTTCTTTTTAAGTTTTTTTTTTTCTTTTCTCCGTTTCTATAGCTAGAGATGAAACAACCCAGGGCCTGTGGCAAAGGGCATGAAGATTGAACCTCTCTGCTTTGTTCTTCAGGGATGAGCTCTGGAGCTAACTTCCCTCCTATCCTAACAGGAAGCCCATCCCTGGAGCCCTCTTCCTGCCCTCTGCCTTCCTCTATCCAAGGGCCCTTGGGTCTTATCACTGAGTCCCGGCCACAGTAGCAGGAAAGACACCTGTTTCCGGGAGTAGAAGGGACAGCCCAGCCCAAGGGGGTCACTGAGGAAGAGGAAAACGAGTCCCACACTGGGTACCTACTGTTTGCACAAGGAGACACACACAAGCCACCAGGGGTCTAGGTTTGAAGCTTCCTAGTAGGGTGGACACATCCTAGCACCAAGGAGACCGGGACAGGAGGATCAGGAGTTCAAGGACCAGCCTTGGGTACTTACTAAGTTTGAGGTCAGCCTGGAGTACATGAAACCTTGTCTATAAACAAAGTAAAATAACTGGGACCTTTAATGCCGGCATTTGGGACACAGAGGAGAGCAGATGTGTGCTACTTTAAGGTATAGGGAATTACAGGCCATCCAGGGCTACACAGTGACACTCTGCCTCAATGACATAATGAATAAATCTTGACCTTGAGGCGTGGCTCAGAGGCGGGGCTCAGAGGCGGGGCTCAGAGGCGGGGCTCAGAGGCGGGGCTCAGAGGTGTGGCTCAGAGGCCTGGCTCAGAGGCGGGGCACTCGATAAGGATGTGCTGCCCTAAATTCCATCCCAACAACTAAACAGAAAAAGTATTGAGTAAATTGCCATCCAATACTAAAATTAAGAATGAGCTCAGAAACCTGCCATAGGGCAGAGCTTCTGTCTCAGCTTCTTACAGCTGGGGAGACAGGCTGGGAGTGAGGTGTGGGCATGCCCAACAGCTGAGGGACCAATGGGAACCTCCAGGTCTTGAGGTGAGAGGGTATTGGTGGAAGATATTAGGGTTCAGCCATCCTGTCATATCCTGAAGACCCCAGGAATGAGGAGCTCAGGGCTGGAGAGACAGCTCAGCAGTTAGGAGCACTCACTGCTCTAGGAGAGAACCTGAGCTCACTTCCCAGCGCACTCCTGCCCCCATTGTAACCCTGGTCCCAGGGGATCTGACGCCCTCCTCTGGCTGCTATGGGCACTGCATGCATATGCTGCACAGAAATACACACAGGTAAACATTAACACACGGAAACTAAAAATAAAGGAGAAAATGAGACAAAACAAAAACAAGGTGGAAAGTGATTGATGTGACCTGTGACCTCTGCACACACCCACACACTCATGCACACACATGTAAACTTAAAAATTAAAACTAGGGGTCAGGGTTGGGGCTGGAGAGACGGCTCAGCGGTTAAGAGCGCTGTCTGTTCTTTCAGAGGTCTTGAGTTCAATTTCCAGCAACCACATGGTGGCTCACAACCATCTATCTTGGGATCTGATGCCCTCTTCTGGTGTGTAGGTGTACATGCAGATAGAGCACTCATAAATATACATAAATAAATAAATCTTTAAAAAGAGAGTACCCACTTTTTTTTTAATACTAAAATTAGGAGAGGTTTTCTGGTGCATGTTAGAGAAGGAATTCAGCCCATATGACAGTACTGGGGAAGGGGGGTGCTGCTTAAAGTAAGGTTGCTGGCTCTCTATTCTGGAAGCCACAGATGAGTTTGGAAACTGTGGGGTTTGAATGAGAATGGCCACCAGAGGTTCATATACTTGAATGTTTGCTCTCCAGTTAGTGGGAACTATTTGGGAAGGATTAGGAGGTGTGGCCATGTTGGGGGAGGTAAGTCACTGTGGCAGGGCTGTTGGAGGATGGTTTTGTGCTTTGTGTAAAGGTTGTCTTTGTATTATTCAAATGTTGATTTTGGGGGGGGGGACCAGGAGAGTTGTTACAGGCTGGATTTTGGTGTTGTTATTTTTATGAAACATTGTCTGTCTCAGTGTTTTGTAAACATTCTTCTCCATCACTTTCTGATTGGTTAATAGAGCTGAACCAGTCAATTAGCTGGGCAGGAAGGAATAGGGCCTGACTTCTGATCTCAGTCAGGGGATCTCAGAGAGGGGAGAGGGGAGAGGGGAGAGGGGAAGAGGTGGAGAGAGAACAGGAAGGTGTGGAGAGACCATGAGAAGTTGCCATGAGCACGTTCTCAAGAGAGTCTCCATGAACCAGAGCAAGTCATGGTGAGACCCAGATCCCGGGAAACAGGCAGATTAGAATAGGGGTTAGAATAGCTCAGAACCTGCCCAGCTTAGACTTACAGCTTGTTAATAAAATATCAGGTCTGTGTCTTTACTGGGGCTAAAATGGACTAAAGTGGGTGCAGAAACAGCCAGCAGTTATTTGAGAATAAGGGAAGGTATACAACCTCCCCCCAAGAATTATTATTACACTAGGCTTTGGGCTTTTAAAAGCCCAGGTCAGGCTCCCCAACCCATGACTCCAGCTTGGAAGTAAGAGAATCAGATGTCAACCCTCAGGTACTGCTCCAGCGCCATGCCTGCCTGCCTGCTGCCATGCTCCCTGCCATGCCATGATAGTCATGGACTTACCCTCTGGACTGTAAGTCACGTTAAATTCTTCCTTTTATAAGTTGCCTTGGTCATGGTGTCCCACCACAGCAACAGAACAGTGACTGAGTTTGAAAGTTCTAGAATGTTCCTCATGGCTGCTGCAGGAAGGAGGGTATTGGTAGTAATGCTGTCAGGGATGTCAGGCACGAGCTGGAGTATTATCTGTGGAGGGAAATGGCTCGCTTAGGGGCAGGCATGGAAGGTTGGTCAAGTGGAAGAATGTTCTAGAGGCTGAGGGAGCAGTTTAGGGAAGATGGGATTTTCTGAGGCCTGATCTGGGTGATCTTGGGAATGGACCAGTTGGAGTGAGTGAGGCCTGGGAATGAGGCTGCATTCACAGTGCAGCTGACTCCTCTCTCAGGAACATTCCAGCTGGACAAGGTGTTTGCATTTTGTGTCCACAGGGCCAACATGGCCTTGTCCCTGGAATGCTGGGTCAGAGCTTCTGGAGGGAGGACTGGCAACCACACCCACTTCCTCCTAGCTTTGCTATCTTGCTGACTAAGCAAAGCTCTCTCAGACAGCCTAGAGGGCATGGCCAGGACAGGTGGGCCTGCAGAGTCATGATGACATGGGTTGAGTCAGGAGGACATGGGCTAGAATCCGTGATGGAAAGTTCTAGAAAGAGGCTGCACCTTACAGAGAGCCTTCTGAAAGACTGACATCTTGACTGGAACTTTCAGTGGCTGTGGAAACCTGCAAGTGCTGTGGCCTCAGTGCCTAACTGCAGTTTACCTTGGCTATGTTTAGTCCCTTATGAGCCATTCCTTGGCCACATCTGTGTCCAGTCTAATGTCTTTGTTAACTATCAGGGGAATCTTTTGGTATGGATTAAGTTAGCAGATCACCAAGTCCCTCCCATAAAAGGCTACAACGGTTGGCAAGCATCAGCCCTGTAGCTGGGTTCTCACTCTGCTGTGACCCACCTGCCAGTGAGCTACTGATGCATTTGAAAAGTGTCTTGATTAACGATTTTCTTTGTCCTGTTACTATAAATATTTCAATACTGTTACATTGGAGCATGAAATATGGGTAACCTGGATCTGTGTTCCTGAGTTTTGGTCACACATTTGGCTCCAGAACAAACTCTTATCCCCCTTGAGGTGACAGTTGTATTTTATGTTAGCAAGTCCTGGCTGTTTCTGGCACACTTGGAGGATGGGGTTGGGGACTTGCTCTGGATCAACTAGGTGCGGCCTGGGACCCAGTGACTCTTGCCTGGGCCCTACCTCCCCTGCACACACACTCATACCCAGTGGGATGTCCTTAGGAGATGATCCTCAGGTCACAGGGTGGAGGCGGAAACGGGGAATAAGTCTGTTCTGTGGGGAGATGGATGGAATCCAGGCCGGTGTGTGCTAGGGCAGCACTCTGCTTTTGTTTTTGTTTCAAATCAAACATTGAAAAGAAGCTGGGTGTGGAGGTGGGGCCAAGTCACAGAAGGGATGGTGGTCCACCCAGGGCCCATCCTTGACATAGCTCAAGTTTCAGAATACTACCCTTTCCTTATTGGTCAGGGTTTCATGTAGCCAGGCTGGCCTCCAACTCACTATGGTAGCCAAGGATGGTGGTCTGAATAAAAGAAGTCCTCCCCCCCCCCATACACTACCTGAAAGGATTAGGCGGCTTAGGAGGTGTGGCCTCATTAGAGACCCTGGAGCTTACTAGAAGGAGGAGTTGACAGAGTTCACAGATGAGAATGTGGACGACCTGGTTTCCTGCAGTGCTCTTCTACAAGAGTCCACTGCTCACCCCTCACCCATCCATCACTCACCCCTCACCCAACCCATGTCTCCCTCACTCAGCTACTCCATTTGTTTATTGTGGTGGTTTGAAAGCAAATGGTCCCCATAGGCCCATAGGGAGGGGCACGATTGGGAGGCGTGGCCTTGTTGGAGGCAGTGTGTCATTGGTTCAGCCTTGAGGTCTCAGAAGCTCCAGCTGGGCCTAGTGACTCAGTCTTTCTGCTGCCTGCTGATCAGGATAAATCTCTCAGCTCCTTCTCTGGCACCATGTCTGCCTACATGCTGAGATGCTTCTCCCCATGATGACAATGGACTGAGGCTCTAAAACCCCAGTTAAGTGGTTTCCTTTCTAAGAGTTGCTGTGGTCAGTGTCCCTTTGCAGCAATGGGACCCTATGGCATTCATCCACACTAATTTGCACAAGCATTCATCCACACTAATTTGCACAAGCATTCACTCATCCATGCATTCTTCACCAATTCCTTTATTCATCTACTCCGACATTCACTAGTTCACTCTTCTGGTCACTCTTCATTCAGTTCCTCGTTCACTCAGTCACCCGTTCACTTGTTCACCAGTTCATTCATTGATGGTCACTGATGAAGCTGAGGGCAGCCAGCTCACGTGTGACAAAAGTCCTTGCCACAACTCAGCACCTCAATATCTGAGACAGGGTCTCATTATGACTATGGCATGCCAGTCACAGCCAGCAGAGAGAACCTGCCTGTCTGAACATTCCAGAAAGGAGACAGTCCTCACTGCCATGTGCAGTAAGAGTGTCTTCATCCTTCACCTGTGGCTTTTAAGTCTTTCCACACACTCTGGGGAAGGGTGGCTAGGATGAAAGGTCGGAGGAAAGCATGGACTCTCCAGAGGTCACGGCTGCAGAACGCAGTCCCAGCATGGAGGGGAGACCCTTCACAATAGTTTGTGTAGCAACTGTGTGCATTAGCTCTTCATGTTCTAGACCAGTGCTTCTCAACCTCCAACAGACCACTGGAAACTACAGACATTTACATTATGATTCATAACAGTAGCAAAATTACGTGTAGGAGTAATGAAATTATTTTTAAGCTTGAGTGTCATCACAATATGAAGAATGATATTAAAGGGTGGCAGCATAGAAAGGCTGGGAACCACTACCCTAGGCCATCTAGAGAGGGTTTAAGGCCCGGCAGGACCTCCAGGTTCTATGCAGCACTACCTTACTCTAAGTTACGAAAGAGACCTAAGCATGACTTTGTTTTTGTTTTGAGATGGGTTTCTCTGTGTAGCTCTGGCTGTCCTGGAACTCACTCTGTAGACCAGGCCGGCCTTGAACTCAGAAATCCTTCAGCCTCTGCCTCCTGAGTGCTGGGACTAAAGGCGTGCGCCATCACTGCTCAGAGCCTTCTGAACACACACAAAAGTATAGCCTGGGGTCTGGAAGTGTCCAGAGGCTCAGAGTACTTGCTGCTCTTGTAGAGGACCAGAGCTTGGTTCCCAGCACCCAAGCCACTTACAAGTTAACTCCAGAGGATGTGACCCCTCCTTAAGGGGTAGCCCTGCTCCGTGCCACAGACACTTGAAACAGTCTGACCCAGGTTGGGCTTCTGTCATATTCTCAAAAGAACACAAAGCTCTTGCTCCATTCACTTCTATCCCTGAAGGCCCTCTGTGGTCCCATTCAGCAGATGCGCCCACTCTCACTTCCAGACTCCTCTGAGAACAACTAGCTCCAGTGGATTCGACGCCTTCTTCTGGCCTCCTTGGGCACTGTGCTCACTCCCACACAGGTGTTGTGGGAAGGAATTTATGCTGACAGCCCTGTTTATTTTCATCATAAGACCCTTGCATAAGCTGTTCCCTCACCTGCCATGCTCTGGGTCCTCCTCCCAGGCCTCAGTGTCTTGTTTCCCCCCCACTCTCCTACTCCTTGTACAGTGGAGTAATCCTTTAAAGAAACCCTGCAGCTTCTAATTTCTTTGTGGTCTCAGATGTGGGGTGGGAACCAGTGTGTTCTTAAAACACGTAGTGAGCGGAGTGCATCCGTCTTTCACCCACTGGCAAAGGAAGACATCGTTTGGTTCCAGTCAGAGATTTTTCTCTCAGTGTACCACAGCGGCTTCCCAAACAAAGGCTAGCAGTTGCATTCCTTCCGCATATGTCAGCCTGCCACTTTCACACTTCCTGTGTGCTTCCTTCCTTGGCTCCTTTTGGAGCTGCACAGGCACTCTCCTTCCCACATGGTCCAGGCTGGGGAGTGGACAACACCCATATTTCCCACACAAGGATCTTGATCCAAGGGGACACAGGTTATTGACAGCCTCTCTGGGAAGCTGGGTGTGGTGGTACATGGCTGCCATCCCAGAGGAGGCAGGGTTGGGGCTCAAGGTTGTACATGCAGGAGCCTCTAAGATAAGCCAAGTGCCTCTGTGCATAGATAGCACTTGCTTACTGTGTGAGAGATCCTGGGCTCTAGGCACACTATCCCCAAACCATCTCAGAGGCCTAGTCCAGGGCTTGGGTGCTTTAATTGCCTCAGGGACTCTTGTGGTGAGAGGTCCTTTGTCAAAACCATCTTGAGACTAAGTATCTCAGCCTTGTTTGCCTAGACTTCTGCTTAGTGTTCATCTGTCAAGGAGAAAAACAGCAAATCGCACAGACCCAATGAGGCAAGCTCAGTTACGTTCAACACTAAACACCAGAAAGTAACTTGTGTGGGACTTTCCTCCTCTCCTTATACCCCTCCCCCTTCTTTTTTGGACAGCAACTCAGTGTGTAGTCTAGACTGAACTCAGACACTATGATTGAAGGTGCTGTCACCTACCTTCAATATTGGGGGTGTCACCAGAGCTAGGCCTGAATTTCTGGCCTCATGTGATCTCTTTGTCTCAGCCTGTTCTTACTTCCACAGTATCAGGCCCAAAAGGAACTCAGAATAAATGGCTAACTGTGGTGCCTACTAGCATAGGAAGCCTGCTGGCTTCCTGGCTCACTCAGGCTCCCTTCAGCTCCTCTGCTGGCTGTGTTCCTTTTATTACTCTCTGTCCTTGCTCTAGACTCTTCTAGCTGCCTCTGGCTGTACTCATACCTACAATAAAACCCCTCCCCACAACCATATCTTAGAGTGGCTGTGTCCTCAGTTTATACATCTGGTGCTGAAACTCTATTATAAATACACTGCTAACATGTGAGTGGGGTGATGGTCCACTCATGTCATCCCAGCACTTGGGAGGCTGAAGCAAGAAAATCACAGGTTCCAGGCCAGCCTGGGTTCCAGAGAGACAGCTCCTGTTTTTATATCAATGAAAGGCAGATTGGAACTGGGTTTGCTGACAGGGTGGGTGAAAACAGCCTAGGCAAAGTGGCTGAGGTGCAGGGACCTTCCCCGTGCACACTTCACATTCAGAACCAGGTTCCTGACCTTTGGGCCAGGATGTAAACATCCACTGAGTAGGAAGCATGGCTGCCTGCTGTCAAGACAAGGAAAATATGCCCTGAAGAATTGAGCAATTCAGCTCTGCTTAGATCTGCTTCCTTGCCTGTGAAATGTGGACAGCTGTCAGGCTGATGGTCCCAACTACCGGGGGTCCCAGTTTGGGCTCCCAAGGTGGAAGGAAGGAACTGTAATGAACAGAAGCCCAATCCTGCTTACTCTGTAACTATGGGCAGCCCTTCCACTGGCCACCAGCTGTGTGTCCCCTGCTACTCCACTAGGAGCTCAGGATCCTGCAGGGTCAGCCAGTCAGTGGTTCCTGGACCACAGGCCAGTGATGTCAGTAAAGGACTCTACGGACTATAAGGAGCAGGTTGAGCCTGCTTCCCTTTTTCCTCTGCCCAAGGCCTCATTTCAGACGGTAGAGGGCTAGGGGTGGGGAAGAGAGCTGGACACTGGGGCAGGGTGTCTCTCAACTCTGGGACTCATTGCCAGAGGCCTGGCAAGCAGGGCCAAATGGATGCGAGAGACGTGTCTCATGCCAATCTGTATGTGCATGTGCACTTGGGAGGCAGAGGCAAGTGGATCTCTGTGAGCTTGAGGCCAGCCTGGTCTACAGAGACTTCCAGGCCAGTGGCTTAGTGTAGTGAGACCTTGTCTCAAAAACTAAACTAAGTCTAGAGAGATGGCTCAGTAATTCAGAGCAGTGATTGCTCTTCTAGAGGATCAGGATTTGATGCCCAGCACCCACCTGGCAGCTCAGTATCAACTGTAATTCTAGATATGGGGGTGGGATGTCTGACAACTTCTGGTTTCCTGAGACATGGCATGTCATGGTACACTTACATACATGTAGAATACATTCATACACATACAATAAAAACAGTAAGTCAGATGGTGGCACACACCTTTAATCCCAGTACTAGGAAGGCAGGGGTAGGCATCTCTGTAATCTCTGGGTTGGATACCTGATCTACAGGGTGAGTTCCAGGACAGGCAGGCTACACAGAAAAACTGTCTGGAAAAACAAAAAGATTAAAAAAAAAAGTGTCACCTGCAGCTAGGCCATTGCCCAGCCCCAATATGCTAATGTTTCCCTTAAGAATATTCTAAGGGGCCGGGCGGTGGTGGCGCACGCCTTTAATCCCAGCACTTGGGAGGCAGAGGCAGGCGGATTTCTGAGTTCGAGGCCAGCCTGGTCTACAGAGTGAGTTCCAGGACAGCCAAGGCTACACAGAGAAACCCTGTCTCGAAAAGCCAAAAAAAAAAAAAAAAAAAAAAAAAAAAAAAAAAAAAAAAAAAACCAACAAACAAAAAAAAAAAAAAAAAAAAAAAAAAAAAAAAAAAAAAAAAAAAAAAGACTACTCTAAGGGGCTGAACATGATGGTGCAGGTCTTCAGTCCCAGTACTTGGGCAACAGAGGCAGGCGGATCTCTGTGAGTTCAAGGCCAGTCTGGCCTATATAAGGAGTTCCAGGACAGCCAGGATTATAGAGACTCTGCCTCAAGAATAACAACAAAAACACCAACACAAGCACAAGAATATTCTAAGGGACTAGAGGACTCAGTAGTTAAGAGTCCTGGACACTCTTCCAGAAGACCAGGATTTGACTCTCAGCAATTAGTGGTGACTCACAACCAACTATGGTCCCAGAAGATTTGATGCCCTCTTCTGGCCTCTGCAGGCACCAGGCATGCACGTGGTACAGACATACATGTAGGCAAAACACCCATAAAACTAATTAAAAAACAAACAAAGCCAATATTTTAAATGATGGGCCAGTAGAGTGGCTGAGTGGGTAGTGGTCTTGCTGCTAAGCTGGTAACCTGAGTGTAAGCTGCCCCACGTGGTTGGAGAGAGCCCACTCCCCATCCCCCACACAGGTCGATGGCATACACAGCCACACTCACTCACCACACATACTACCCACACCAACTGTTGCTGTTGTATTTAATACTTATTTATTTAGCACGTGTATGCTGTCCTTGTCTTCAGACACACCAAGAAGGCATCAGATCCCATTACAGATGGTTGTGAGCCACCACACAGTTTATGGGAACTGAACTCAGAACCTCTGGAAGAGCAGCCAGTGCTCCTGACTGCTGAGCCACTGCTCCAGCCCACCAATTTTTAACTTAAAGATTTTTATTTCATGTTTGTGTGTGTTTCACCTGCATGTATAACTGTATACAGTGTATGTGCAGTGCCTGAGGCCAGAAGCGGGTGACAGATCCCCTGGAACTAGAGTTATAGATGGTGCAAGCTGCAATGTAGGTGCTGGAAACTGAACCTGTCTCTGGAAGACACAGTGCTCTTAGCCACTGAGCCATCTGGCTATCCCTAATAAATGTAATTGTAAAAATATTTGTGACAACAAAATGGCTGTGAAGTATGTATCGTACTTCCAAATCTAACAGTCTTAAAGCTGTTTTCTCTGCAGCTATGTATGCAGTGCACTCTGGAAGGGGCCAGGCTTCTGTTCTGCTCCACACTGGCCAAGCATTCCTAAGGAAATAGACTCAGGAGATCCTGGCTGTTTCACGTTGCTCTGGCTCACGTGTGACTGTCATTTTACTTTGTGGATGTAGAAGGGGACCCCTGTGCTCTATTCTGTATGTATCTGGCTTGTTCTGAATCGGGGCCTCCATGTAGGGTCTACAAGTTCCATGCTAAGTGACCCTCCTGCTTCAATGTCGCAAGCAGTCATGACCGTATGTGTGGCCACTACACACAGCTTGCTCTCTGGGTTGTTCTCCATGTTTCAGACTGCTGCTCAGATACATCCTCAGCCTCCCTGAAGCACAGGAGCTGAGGGAGGGCAACAATCTCCTGTATGAGACACATTGAACTACCACACAGTCCTAAATTCAAAGGGTGTTCTGGACAGTTTTATGTCAACTTGACACAGACTGGGAATATCGCAATGGAGGGAATGCCTCCAACAGAATGGGCTATAAGCAGCCTGTAGGGCATTTTCTTATGATGGGGAGGGCCCAGCCCATTGTGGGTAGGAACATCCCTGGGCTGATGGTCCTGGGCTCTGTAATAAAGCAGGCTGAGTAATCTACATGGAGCAAGCCAGTAAGCAGCACCCTCCATGGCCTCTGCATCAGCTCCTGCCTCCAGGTTCCTGCCCTGTGTGAGTTCCTGTCCTGATGTCCTGTGATGACGATGTGATATGGAAGTGTAAGCCAATACACCCTTTTCTCCCTAATTGCTTTCTGTTCATGTTGCTTTATCGTAACAACAACAACAACAAAACTCTAAGACACAGGGGTATTTTACCTTCTGATGGCTCTCTACAATTTGTCAAGGGAAACTGGGGACAGAGGTCAAAGACTGAATGGGGACCCCCACCCCCATGGCTGGAGACTCTGCCCTGTGTTGCCCAACATGGCTCCTATAATGGCTATGGTGAGGAAAATCAGGTGAGTAGAAACAGGAGACAGGGTGCCAGGTGGCAGGGCTTGGCTGGCAAGCATCATGGTCAGAATTTCTCTAGGATAGAGCAGAGGTGAAGCTTCTGAAGGGCCCTGTGCTGCTGGTCTCTAGGCCACCCCCAGGGTTTTTCCTGAGTGCAGCATCACCTGTCCTGGGAACCATGTCCAGCCTGGTCTCCTCATCACCTTCCTGCTTAGGGATAAGGAAATATTGGTAGAAAAACCAGAAGCAAGGGCTTCGAAGGGAACAAAATCATGTCAGTGCTCTTGTCCCAGGTAAGGACAAGGCAGGTAAGCCATGGACAGACATTCTCTCAGAGACTATGTCTGGTGACAGACCCATGATCCCAGGACTCTAGAAGATGAGGCAGAAGATCTTGAATTCAAGACCAGTCTGGGTCATCCTGGGTACATTGTCATGTACAGGCAAGAGCCTATCATTATCAGGCTTGGGAGAAATCTGTCAAAAGTCAAGGGGATGGTGTCATTGGTCCTGGAAGACCTCTATTTTGGGGACTGGTGACACTGTTATTAGGCCTAGGCAGATTCATGAGGGCTAGAGATGTCTAGGGACACTTGTCATTGGGTCTGGGCTGATGGACTGCTGCCTGGTCAGGACTGGGGATGTCTGTAGTCAGTGCTAGACTCTGGGGACACATTGTTGGACCCGGGGATACTGGTCATTAGGGCTCAGACCACCATTTTGGGCCATCAGATGCCACCTGTTAGGTCCAGGTGTGCACTGCCATCTTTCATGTCCTCTTCACAGGACTCACATGTTTGAGAGTTTCACTCTGTAGCTCAGGATATACTGGAAGTGAAAGCAATCCTTCTGCTTCAGTCTCCCTAGTGCTAAGATTATAGGCATGAGCTACTACTCTATCCAACTTATCTTTTCTTCTTCAATACAGACAATGATACAACCCAAGCTGGCCTCCTCACAGTCCTCATGCCTCCGCCCCCATGGAGGCCTCAGTGACTGCAGCACAGGAGCCGGGCAGCGGGTCTGCTCTTCATTTATTCCAAGCACTCAACACCGACAACACCATGACTTCTTAGATCCTTACAAACACAACTACGTCCAAGTGGTGACATCACAAGTGTGTTCTAGGTTTTACCAGGTACAGAATCAACTTGCACGACTCACATCCAGGAAGAGGAACACACCGGAGCCAGGGCAGGCCAGGCCAGCACAACTTTTGGAATCCATGGTCCTTGTGGATGTGACCCTGGAACTAGAATGACAGGACAAACACTGTGACAGGGACAAGGTCATCACACGAGTATGCACTGGGTGTCTTCCACAGCCCTGTCCCCAGAGCAACTTGGCTGGAGAGCAAGGTGCCCCAGGAAGGCAAGGATGGCAGGGTGTCTGTGAGGAGGGTCACAACAACTCACGTTGAGGGGTATGAGGTATGTGCTCTCTCTCCCCACCATTTACCCTGTCTCCAGAAGAGCGCCCGAGAATGCCATTCTCAACTTGGGGGAAAGCTTGACAGTCTCAGCTCCCAGAGTGACAGAGACTTGGCACCAGGGCCATCTACCCACAATTCCTCAATCATCTTGAAGACTCAATGGACCAGCACAAATGCAGATGTCTGGAGAGAAGCTGGGGATATGGAGCAAGAGGCATGCCCAGGTATGTGTGCCCCACTTACGGAGAGGAACTCCTCTTAAGAGCCCACCACAGTCAACATGGAAGCTGCTGGAGAGTGAAAGAGAAGACCTGAAGATGAAGCTGCAGCTTGGGGTCCCTGACCTGTCATCTCCCACCCTGCAGGTTACAGTGTTCAAGGGTCAGACCCTTTGGCACTACAGCATCTCCATAGCTACAAAGACCTGTGAGTTGCCAAGACAACAGAAGAGAGTGAGGTAGGCGTGAGCTGCAGCAGCTGTGAAGAGGGCACATTGGGAAACAGAAGGCAGAGCTAAGTGCACCGCCTGGGAGAGTTGAATATCACTACAGCAAGATCCTCCAGCTGTGCTCATGGTTGACACTTGACCACCATGTCCCCAGCCCTGACATCAGCCTTTCCAGACTTCCAAAGACTGATTTCAAATGCCCAGCACTGTGGCGGGGAGGCTGGGACACAGCGAGAGTATCTGTACCAAACAGGGGTGGTGGGCATAAGTGAAGTTGGGCTCCAAAGCAGACATCCATTTCTGCTGAGCCGCGCTGTCCTTCCAGAGGCTTCAGAACGACACTGTCCATGGAAACTGCTGGCACCACAGCACTGGCCTGCAGGAGCCACAGTATGGAGGCTGGAGGTGCAAGGACTGGGGTTTTCCCAGAGACAAAGACAGGCGTATTATAAGCCTCAACTACATTAAATTGGGGCTAAGATTTTGAGAAATCTCTGAAGACAGGGTCCTGCTACACAGCCAGGCAGGACTTTAACTTGCCCTAGATCCCCTTGCCTCAGCCTGCAAAGCTCTCGGAATTCTGAAGGAGCTGAGACATCACTGCTCAAAAGCAAGAATCCACAGTGCTCCCTCTTCACTGGAGCCTGTCTGTTTCTAGATAAGCACTGAAGACAGTGACACAGGGCTTTGGAAGGCAGGGCAGGGCAGGGCAGGGCAGGGCAGGGCAGGGCTGTGTGGAGAACTCACAGTGGAGCCAAGCCCTGGGCAACAAGGCTCAGGAACCACCCTACAAAGAGGACTAAGATGAAGGACAGAGTCAGAAGCAGGACAGAAAAGGGTGCCTGAGTGGCCGCTGCACTGTGCAGTGGCAAGGCCTGGTGAACCTGACCTAGGGATGTGGAGCTGGCCGAGTACACACCGAGGCTCAGGCTGCAGGCGTCCGGGGCAGGGTGACGGGAAGGGCAAGGCTGCTTCGAGGCTTATCTCTGTCTCCAGTGGCTCTGATCTAGTTAAGAAGAGAATGGCTGTTCAGAACTGTGTATGGCACATGATGAGAGAGAAGGGCAAGAACCAAGAACGAGGGCCGGTGGTAGGGATCAGTGGGTGAGGGTGCTTGCTACCAAGCCTGAGGACTTGAATGCAATTCCAGAGTCCCACATGGTGGAAGAATTGACTCACAAGTTGTCCTTTGCCCTTCTTATGGGCACCTCAACACACCTTCTTACAAACATACACACAATAAAAGTAAAAACAAAAAGAGCCAAGAGTGGAAGGATGAGGCCTGTAGACCCGTCACAGAATAGCATTTGAGGCCCTCAGGAAGGAATGTGGTGGCTGAGCAAGGCCACTAATCAGGTCTGTCCTAGCTGTTTGGTCCCTGCAAGGAACGTCATCTTTGAGAGAAACCTGGAGTAGGAACAGGCAAGGCCAAGGGTGGCCTGCTCCCACAACAACATGCTCAAAGCCAGGCAGAGGCACTGGAGGGATGATGGGAAGGCTGGGGCCCATAAGCTACCCTTTTGTTGGGGAGCTTCCTCCTCTGCATGCCTGGACAGGAAGAGGGTCACATGGCAGGAATGGCCCTTCTGCCTCACTCAGATTTTCTTCCTGGTAGCATCAGGTGCTGGTCTGGGTCCTGGCACGCACCTATTTGCTGGCCCGCTTGTGTCTGTACATTTGCATCATGCGCTGGCGGAAGACGTCAAAGGTGTCTTCTTTCTGCTCAGGCCCATCAGCTCCCAGGCCCTCTCCTTCTGAGAGAGTCCCCCTGCAGAGCAGAGGTGACAGTCAGAGCTAGGATCAGGAGTCAACGAGGGTGCATAGGGACATGGGACAGATATCCAGAGAGGAAATACAGTCACAGGGTTGGGACATAGTTCAATGAGTGCTTGCCATGCAGTGAGGCTCAGACTTCTCTCCCTAGCACAACAAAAATTAAACAAGAAAAAGAAACCACTAGCTCATAGGAGCATGGCCTTTTGTGCTTGTGACAGTCTTTTATGTAGTCCAAGTTGGCCTGGAACTCACAATTTTCCTGCCTCAGTCTTCCAGGATTAGAGATAAGCTGCAGCTAGGCCCGACTAGAGCCCTCCGTGGGTTTGCAGCCTGATCACAACAGGCCACCTCACCCAGGGTGTGTTGGTGCTGAGGGTCACACCCTCTGGACATATCAACAGGGTTTGTGTCTCTATCCTTGCAGCTGTAATGGCTTCCAGAAACACCTGTGCCATACTAAATGTTGCTTAGATTTAAGGGTCAAGAAGCTGTTCAGAGATCTATACAGGAAGGAGCTGGTCACCCCTGTGTACCTGAGTGAACAGCTAAGCTAGTAAAAAAAATGACCTGGCCATATACTCTGGTATAGCTCCAACCCAAGGCACCCAAGGGTTCCCCCAGCCATTCCATACACGCTGACAGGCTCTCGGATGCCTTTTCCGAGGGAGCCCAGGCCATGGCCTTCCTTCCAGCCCATCTTCTGCAGCATCTGGAAGCCCACGTTCTTGTCTGTCAGTTTCTGCTGGGAAAACTCCAGGTCCTTGGGTTTCTGAAGAGAGAGAGGTGGGAGGGTTCCAGTCTGTTCCAGTATACCCTGGCTCTCCAATGGTGCTGTAACCCTAGATGCCTGGACCGGTGAGCGCCACTCACCTCCAGCTTCCCTGTAACATCCCTGGGGGTGGGACTTCTTGAGGGCAGATCCCTTACCCCAGGGTAAGAAATGGCAACTGGCTGTGGGGTGGCATGCTGCTGCCCTGTACTGAGACTATGAGGAAAACTCTGTGAGGAGGGTGGGGCCCAAGCCAAAGCAGAAGTGACTGAACAGGAGAACTGTAAGGATGAACGGCCCTCTGGCAGCCAGCCTCTTCTATGAGTGGACTGCTCTCCTGTGCACTGCATAGTTTATATGTAGGGCTGAATGCAATCTCACTCTCTCCAGCCCAGGCTGGCTTCAAACCTGAGATCTTCTAGCCCAGCCTCCTGAAGGCAGCAAAGCAGTAACAGGCATGCCTACACCTGGCTGCAGTCTTGGGGATGGAGCTTGCTGTGATGTCTGGGCCAGCCTGGAACTCCTGTGCATAAGTAATCATCTTGCCCCAGCCTTCTGAACACCTGGGACATAGGCACATGCTCCATACCCAGCTCTGCAAAGTGCCTGAAGCCTCATCACAAGCAGCAGTCAACCATTCTGATCCTGAACCTGCAGGGGTAGGGAGGTGTCACAGTGTAGTCACACACACCTTCTTTTTGGCTATGGGACGACCCCTCGGCCTGTCATAGGCAATTCGAACTGGTTCGTGGACTGGAAGACAAAAGGGAGAAATCTGTTCACATTGTACATTTGCCCCATGCCCATGTCTAAAGATAAGACAAAAATGCTGCCTGGTAAAGACATCCACACCTGTGTCTGCCCTCATGGCCGATGCTGGCTCCCATCCCGTCTCCAGCTTTCAAATATCCTATGTTTGCTGACTTGTGAATGGCTGTGATGAAGTCAACAGCATTGTCAGTGCCAAGGGTACCACTTCACCACCACTCAACCGAGTGCTGGCCCTCACAGAGACCTGCTTCATGGGCTGCTTTCCATGGCTACAGGAAAAATCTCCTGCTGCAGGCAGGCCATGGCAGCACTGGGCCCTCTTAGTCAAGCCCCTTAACTGTCCAATTTGAGAGCACAGAGCTCAGGAGAGCACCAAGCTCTCATCATGGAAGTGGTTGAAAATAATGCCAGACCTGTCTCACGGATGCACAAAGCACTAAGGTATCTGAGGTAAGATGGAAGTATGGCTCAGCTCTCAAGAAACAGGACACAAGGGTCACAGTGGGGCCACTGGCCATCTACTACAGTGCTAAGGACACATCCTCAAGGACTGTGCCAAGCAGACATCTCTGACTATAAAGTGACAGTTTTACAGAGCCAGCAAGGTCCAATGGTTACTGTCTTCCCAGCTTCACTATAGGTATGAGGAGAAAGTGGGTATGTCTCAAGGTCAAGGGTGGGAAATGGCACGCTGAGCTTCTATTACAGTCTCTGGTGACAGAGCTCCTTGTAAGGAAGGAAGCCCCCTTACTGGACATACAGATCTCATGCTAACACCTTAGAGTGCAGTGCACAATGGCTAAAAATACTTTCCAGCCAAAGCACAGGCCCAGGGGTCACATAGCACTGGCCTGGCTGGGCTCCCTCGCTGCACCGTGAACCAAGAGAACCTGGCTGTGGTGGCACACCTGCAGTTTCACCCTGTGGAGCTGGCCAGGAAGATTACTGTATGAGGCCAGTACAGGCTAAACGTATATTATGTCTCAGAAAACCACCACAAAACCCAAAATCCACTTAAATCTAAGTCCTGAGAGCAGAGAACCCTGTGACTGTGCCAGGCACTTGGGCCCATCTGCACACACACAGGCCGGCAAATGCCAGCAGGAGGCAGGGTAACTGGCTATGGATGGCACAGCCAGAATGGCTACTGAGTGTGTCCCTCACAGGTCTATGGGATACTCACCCTTTGACTCCTGGATGAGACATACCCTCTTTGGGGCAGGAATCATGCCAACTTTCAGCGACTTGCTGCTGATTCTCTTCCTGGGGAAGCAGCTGCCAGAGGAGGACTGTGACAGGCCAGGAGTACCGGCCTGGTCCTCCTTTGAGCCCTCTCCGGGGATGCTGTCAGTAGGGGAACTGCCCTCAGAGCCTGGACACTTGGCATCTCCTGCCTGTGGCCTGAGAGTGCAGGTCTCCTCTCCACCCTCGTCCTCCTCACTCTCCTCCTCATCTTCTTCTTCCTCCTCAGGCAGTACCTCGGGGTCTTCCAGTGCAGCCTCCTGCTCAGGGTGTCCCTCCTGTGGTTCACCCTTACCCTCTGTGCCAGCTGTGGGGCTCTGGACTGAGTACCCCGCCTCACCAGTGGACTGGAAGGAGATAGATGGGCACAGTTCCAGCACCTTCTCTCGGTAGAACTTGAAAGCTGTACTGCTCTGGTCATGCAGGAACCTAAGGGGAAAATGCACTGCTGAGCTGCTGAGCATGAAGCTCCTTCCAGTCCCAGGCCAGAGGCCAGGCCTCCCTATGACTCTGCTATGGCTTTCAAGAGCAGCTAATGGGAGACAGACTGTTCAGACTCCCACAGGACTAGGACCGTGGAATCTAATAATCTCTGGATTGGACAAGATGATCCTGAAGTTTGTCAAGACAGGATGCTTCTGCAACTTGCAAGAGGCACTCCCATTCCATCCCTACCAAACTCAAAAGGAAAAAAGAAAGAAGGAAAAGAAAGAAGTCTGTGAGGCAGCTCAGACAATAGAAACACCTGCTACACACAGAACTGAGAGCCGAGCTTCGACCCCAGAACTTGTTTCCTCTGACCTCCACAAATGCCCACAGCAAACACACACTAAATAAATAAATGCATGATGGACTTGAAACACCTGAGTAGCACCCACATAGACCCAAAGGCTCAGAAGCACAGATGTGGTGGCCAAGGGAGCTGGTGCTCTCCAGCCTGCAGGCACACTAAGAACCAGCTAACTGTTTTTTTTCTTTAATTGTTTTGATGATTCTTTTTTATTTTATTTTTATGTGTATTGGTGTTTTGCCTACATGTATGTCTATGTGAAGGTGTCAGATCCTTTAAAACTGGATTACAGACAGTTGTGAGCTGCCATATAGGTTCTGGGCATTGGACAAGGGTTCTCTGGAAGTCAGCCAGCGCTCTTAACCACTGAGCCATCATCTCTCCAGTGCCAAGAACCAGCCTTTCTTGACCTTAATATTTGTTCCCCAAGATACCAACAAGTTGCCACAAAAAACCTGCCCTTCTTCAACGATGCTGGAACACAGGGCCTAGTACCTTACCCCGCAACTCCCTTGGAAAAATGCTCATGGCAGCCACTTTGCAAACAACCCAATTAATAATTTGGTGTACTGCTCTTACAGGGGACTTGAGTCCAGGTTCAGCACCTACACCAGGCAGCTCACGACACCCTGTAACTCCAATTTCAGCAGATTCAATGCTTTCTTCTGTCCTCCATGGGCACTTGCACACATGTGGTTCACATAAACTCACACACACACATATACAAATTATTTTTAAAAAGATAAAACTTGCCAGGCAGTGGTGGCACACGCCTTTAATCCCAGCACTTGGGAGGCAGAGGCAGGTGGATTTCTGAGTTGGAGGCCAGCCTGGTCTACAGAGTGAGTTCCAGGACAGCCAGGGCTACACAGAGAAACCCTGTCTCGAAAAAAAACAAAACAAAACAAAACAACAAAAACAAACAAACAAAAGATAAATCTTCACACATCAAATAAACAAAAACTAAGGAGGAACGGCAATTGGGGGAAGACATTCAGTGTCTGGCTTCCTTGTGTGTCCATGTAAGTAAGTGCACCAGCACTCACAGACATACACATATAACACCACACACTGGCACATACAGGCACACACACACACACAGTAGTTCTAGCAAGTGCAGACTGACAGTGACAGTGATGAGCAGCTGCCTGGGGAGGGAAGAGGTGACAGACAGAAGGTGGGAAAGCACACAGGGTTATAATCAGCTTGGCTGGTAAAAAGGGTTTGGGGGGCAGAGCTGAACGGCTGTGGGGTCAGCAGGTATAGAAAAGCCTATTGCAAGAGTGTGCAGGACCATCCAATGAAGGACTCGGATGAAGCAGAGGGGAGGAAAAGGCAGCCCACTGGTAGTATACACATGTTCTACTCTACTCCTGACCTCCAGAGGCCAGCTGTGCCTCTCTTGTGTCTAAGTGGGAGAAGTGAAGACAAACCAACTACAAATTGAGACCTCAGAAGCCATGAGTCCAAATCAATCATTCCCCCTTGGTGTTGTTTGTGCAGCTGTTCTGACACTGGGGAGGGCAGGACCTACCTGAGGTCCTGGGGCATCCTTCATGAACACACTGGGCAGCACTGTTAAAGGAGCATTATGAATGACACACTATAGGCTGGCAGGGGCTCCAAAACCAGTCAGGGGACAAACGTGCAGGTGGAAAGGAGAGAGGCCTGGACATGGTTTTGCAGTGCTGGCCTAACTGGGCGAGTGCTGGACACTGAGCTGTACAAAAGAAAAACGAAAGATGCACAAACAAGAAGGCTCCTCTTTGTTACTGAGAAGAGTGAGTGGGACTTCTCTAGGCGATTTTTACATTAGAACAACAGAGTAATTAAAAATTCCAGCTGGGTGTGGTGGTACATGCCCAAGGAACAGACTGAAATGAAGCATTTGTTAGCTCAGACCCAGGGGGTAGCACAGCAGCCTGGGCAGGACAATCAAGGGCCAGGGATGAGGCGTGCAGGACACGACACACACAAACACACACCCCAGGCCCAGGCAGCCAGAGCAGCACGCTCTGTTTGCACTGGACCCATAAGTTCTTTAAGACATGTAAGCCAGCCTGTCTGCCTTCTGTCCATCCTGCCTGCTTTCCATCCTTCTGTTCTGTGCTTTTAGAAGCAGGACCTCAACTTTCCTATGTAGCAAAGATGGCACTGAGCTACTGACTCCCTGCCTCTACTTTCTAAGTGCTAACAAGACAGGTATGGAACATCACATGGCTTACGCAGTGCTCAGGAGACACTAGGGCTCAGGGCACATCAGGCAAGTATATCAACTTAATTCCAGCCCTAGCCAAACCTGAAGTTTCCAACCTTATTCCGCTGCAGCACCAGGCCTCTTACATCCAGCAAAACATTCAACTAGATTTTCAGTCAGACCATGACACAGCTCTCCAGCAAGTAGGAAGAAACCCAATAGTGCCAAGCTTAGTCCTGGGAATACATGGGCACAGTGGAGGGTGTGTGTGTGTCTCATACGGCCTCTGGAGGAGCCTACCTTCATCATAGAGGCCTTCCACCACAGGCTAGAGTTTCCACAGCATCTGTGGCTGTTTAGGGGTAGTTTCTGGATTTTTCTTAGACAACTTGTGAGGTACATGCACAAATGCCGCTGGAGTACCCAGCCCTTTGTCTTTGTGTGAGGGTGGATGGAAAAAAGGACAAGGCATTTCCTGATGATCTGGGTGAAGGCTGACCCAACAGATGCCAGCTCTGGGCCAGGCTAAGCTGAAGGTGGAACCCAGGCTGCCTGCTCACAGCATGTGGACTATGGGGTGTGGTGGAGTCCAAGGCACGTACCACAGGTCAGGGTTGTCAGTGCTGTTCTCTATGCTGAATTGCTCAATTTCAGGGCCGACCTGAGCCACAAATCTGGCCAGCTTCTCAGCAGTCTCCATGGTCTTTGCATCCACTACAAAACAGAAAGCAGTGGTCGTGGCTCTTTAGCCTGACTCAGGCTGCCCCTACCCTTAGTCCTTTCCTGCACCATGTGACTCTGGACAAAGTCTTCTCTTTGTCAAAATTAGGTGAAAGGCAGATTGTGGCAGGCAGAAGCATCAGCAGCCCCATAGACACCTGGGCTGGATGTGGGGGAACAGGCAAATGGCCATCACCCTCATCACCTGAGGCAATAGGCTGCCAACCTACGGCTCAGACTCTAGAAGCTTAAGTCAGTAGACACCCAACCAACAGCTCAGGACACTGCTGGAGTCAGAAGCAGAGAAGCATGGGTGGTCTATGGTAAGGCTTGGGCACTGTGCAGTCTGCACATGTGGGATGGGACCCCTGGGCAGAGAAAAAGTAAGCTGCTGATAACCAAATGGGTGGCATCATTAGCAGTGCAGCTGTGCAGAGGCAGAGTGTTACAGGAGGCATCTAAGGAAATACCATGGAGGGTTTAAGTACACGGACCCCAGGCCAGGTTAGAAATACCTGCAATAGTCTTGGGGTACAGCTTGGTGGTGTCTGCCCAGCAGGCCTGTGGCCTTGCATTCAATAGCTAGCACTGGCGAACCCAGACTAATGAAGACATTTAGAAAGCAACTGCCTCTCCTCTGTTCATACTTCACATTCTCACCCGCCCCAAATAATACAGAAATAGTTATTTCTATTATTTGAGACAAGGTCTCACATAGGTGAGGCTGACCATGCAAATCAGGGTCCTCCTGGGTCCTACCTTCCAAGTGCTGGATGACAGGTGTGCCCCACAACCCAGCATCATGTAGTGTGGGTGCTGCCAGGCTACCCAAAATGTATAGAGGCCAGGCATGGAGACAAGGATGTACGAGGTCAGTGGTTTTAAGTTCCAGCCTGATCCCAGCTACAGCACATGCCAGGTCAACCAAGGCTATGAAGACCATGTCTCACACAAAATAAGCTCTTGCAGGCCATGGTGGTGCATGCCTTTAATCTCAGCACTTGAAAGCAGAGACAGATAGATCTCTTCGAGTTTGAGTCCAGTCTGGTCTACATTAGTGAGCTCCAGAATTACCTGGAGAGATCCTGTCTCAAACCTCTCATAGACACAACCAAAACCGAGCAAAGCCATAAAAGAGTGTGTACGAGTTCTCTGAAAAACGTGTCCTTTTCCATATGACTTTCACCTCAGTGGACTCTGGCACACTTGAGGGTAATGGTGGCATGATGGAGATTCAGGCCTGGCCTGGCTGTCCCAGTATCAGCACCCCATGGGGAGTGCCCAGCAAGGACACTGTCAGATTCTCAGGAGTCAGGGCTCAGGAGGAATATGAAGGACAGTGTGGCCATGTATTCATCCTGTCCAGGTTCTTCTGACTACTCTAGCTTGCCCCAGACTGCTGAGCACCTAGTGTCCCAACTCCTACCACCCCAAGGACCCAGATGAGCACGAGACAGGATGGGGTAGGAGTGACACCTACTATTAGCAGAGGGGCATCGAGAAGAAGCTGGTAGGGGTTCCGAGTCATCTCCTGCTGTTGGCCGAGGAGATGGGCCCAAGGCTCCAGGGCTGGAGGGCTGAGGACAGGGTTTGGCAGGCTCAGGTAGGCAGTCCTGGGCAGCATCACTTGAATCTCGTGGTGGTGGCTTCACCCTCAAGGAGCCAGAAGCCTGGCGACCATGGTGTTTCTGACGAGTGCCTGAGGACAGGGATGTCTGCTGGGCAGTGGTGGCCTTCTTGGCCTTCAGGCCTCGAGGACCCTGGGAGCGAAGTAGCCGCCTGCGTTGCCATGGGAGGAGTCTGCGCTTGAGGCTTCGCACAGCTTGTGCATACAGCATGGCACGCACCGCACACTGTGCTGGCGTTGGCCTCCGCTCCACGATGGGCCAGCTGTGGTTCAGTCTCTGTGACTCTGCCAGCTTCAGCTTGTAGTACTTATACTCTAAGCTGCTCTCATCAGACAGAAACCTGCCAAGTAGACACAGGGCAGAGCACAATGAAAGCAGTACTGTGCTTGGCAAGGCATAGCTGCCCTCCTGAGTGAGGGACCTGATGCCCTCTGCTGCCCAGGTGCCCTAACAAAGTATGAAGGTTGGATCCAGCTGGGTGCAGAGGCTTATTCTTAGTCCTAACATTGGGGAGGCTGAAGCTGCAGAGAATTCAAAGCCAGCCTGGACTACAAAAATGAGCCATTTTCTTCCTGTTTCTCTGTGTAGTCCTGGCTGTCCTGGAATTCTTTCTACCCACCAGGATGGCCTCAAACTCAGAGATCTCCCCGCCTCTGCCTCCAGAGTGCTGGGATTAAAAGTATGAACTACCACTGCCTGGAAAGACATTATCTTTTTATTTGTTTGGTTTTGTTTTTGAGATAGCCTTATTATGTAGCCCTGACTAGCCTGGAACTCACAGAGTAGACCAGGCTGCCCTCAAACTCACCAAGCTCTGTCTGTTTCTGCCTCCAGAGTGCTGGGATTAAAGGTGTGCAATTGAGCATCTGTTGGATTCCTTTTCCACTTGGTGAGCACAGGAGGGAGCTCCGAGCCTGGGAAGCTGCAGGCTCCCTCTGTCCTGCAGCATCACAGCAGACAAGGGGGAGGGGCTCCTCTCACATGGCCAGATGGTCAAGTGCTTGTGAGCTTTCTCTGTGCTATTGAGGGAGTGCAAGGCTGAGGGAGTCTGAGACACCTGCAAATGTACTAGGGACAGCTGAATAAACTAGGCCGAGGTGGTCACTTTATTGCCTCCCTCAGGGACAGGATGTCAAATCTCTGCTGGCTGTGAAGGAACAGAAGAAACAGGAACCTGTGTTCTCCATTTGGACCCTGGCATTCACCAGCTCATAAAACAAAAACAGAACGACAACAATGAAAACCCAAACAATTGTCACAGTTGGCCCTCTACACGGGTTTGCTGCTGGGGAGTAAACTGAGCTTGAACGTAACACAGAAAGAAAAGAGACAGACCCCTGAGGCCGCTGCCCTTATCAATGAAGCTGTGGACAAGTCACACTGCCTCTAGTGTTGCCAGCCAGCCAGAGATTATGTAAAGCATACAAGACAGTGGATGAGGTGGCACATACATACAACCTCAGCACTGGGAAGGCTGAGGCAGGAGGATGTCAAGTTTCAGATCAGGCCAGACTCTCAAAATTCAAAGCAAACCACGTGCTGGAGGTGGCATGTCTCATGCAGACAGGACACTGGTCTGCATGGGGCACTGAAAACTCAGACTTTAGGACCCAAACGGTCTTGAGCCCAGCCCTTTGCTGACACTAGAGGTGACAACTGAAAAGTCCCTGGAACAGTGATTGAGAGTTCCCCAAAGGCTAAGTGAGCAACTGGCAGAGCCAGAGTCCTACTTCCCTAACAAATTATAAGTGATCAGAGAGCCAGCACAAAAGAGAAGCAAGGCTAAAACCTGTGTGTACTTCTCTCACCTGCCACCCCAGCACTAGAGGCTAAAGCAGGAGGAATGCCAGAGTTTAAAGCCAGCTCCTCCACCACATACTACCAAGTATGGCTTCTATCTGCCACCTCTAGTGGTGACCATCACCTGCTAGGTTCTGTCCAGTGTCTTTGTGGTAGAGGCAGTCCTCTCTAGATTAGGTCTCTCCGGTGACATCACCCCTAGTCTATACCAGAATGCCTTCCTATCAAGTGGTCTCAGCTTCCCTTACCAATCTAAGGCCACCCAGCTTCCTCCCCTGCTTTTGATCTTGGTTCCAGCTCATCTTAGCTATGCAACCTGCAAGCATAGTGCCTCTATCTGTAAAGCAAGGATAGATACAGACCAATTCACAGGTAGCCAGTGTAGAGTCAATAGCAACCAGGGTTGGGCTAGGAGGATCCCTTCAGCCCAGAGAGTCTGGGTATAGCTTGAGCCACAACTTAATATCTTATCTCTTATAATTAAAAAAATAAACAAAATCAGAGGTTAGCTCAGTGATTAAGAGTTAAGAGCACTTCCTGTTCTTGTAGCAGATCCAGGTTGAATTCCCAGCAATCACACAGTGGCTCACAACCATCCATGACTACAATTCAAGAAGATCCAAAGCCACCTTCTGACCGCTCCAGCCACTAGGCATGTGGTACACACGGAGGCAAAGCGCTCGCTAGCCTTAAGTTTCTTACAGAGAGTTTATCCTGTAGTCTAGGCTGGCTGCCAGTTCTGACCTTCTTGTTTCCCAGGGCTGTAAAACTCCAAACTCCCTTTATTACCATGTGCTTTTGGGGCACCTGTCTCTTTGATCCCTAGGACAGTCCAGCAGAGAAGGTGAGTGGTGCTCAACCGCTCTTGCAAAAAATAAAATAGGGCTGGAGAGAGGGCTTAGCTGTTCAATTTCCAGCACCTAAATGTCAGCTGAAAACTGTCTCTAGGTGATTTGACACACACATTCTGGCCTCCTCAGACACCGCATGAATGTGGTGCACAGACATACATGCAGGCAAAACACTCATACACATAATATAATTATTTCTTAAATAAGAACATGACCTTAAAAAAAAAAAATTAAAAAAAAAAAAAAGACAAAATAACTATGCCTACCAGTAAGCAGGGTCCTGCAGGAGAAGTGTTCTCTCTCTGGGAGATAGCCTTCCTTGGATGACACGCATGACAAGCTGGTCAATGGTGTCCACCACCCTGTGATCCGCCCGCTGGGGAACTGCTGCAATATATAGAATGGATGTTGTAAAGAATGGTGGACCACAAAGGCCTGGAGACCAGGACAGCGAACTGGAAGGCAGCAGAAATCCACAAGGCCATCAGCAGCTGGGACCTTCAACCATAGAACACTGGTGTTGAAAAGAGGAAAGCCTGGTTGAGGAAGAAAATGTCCTGCTGAACGATGTCCCACCTGAGCCATCAGCAGTGAGAATCACTGGGCTGCAGAGAGCTCGGTGTAGATTCCAGAGAGGAGCTGTTACGCACGGATCCACTACTGCTGTACGCAGGCTGCTTAAAGCCTGACTGCTTCAGTATTAACCTAGAAAACAGCACGTGAGATGCAGCTAGAGGCAGAGGTGGTGTTGTGTGCCTGTGGTACAGCTCAGGAGGTCAAGCAGGAGGACTGTCTGAGCCCAAGAGTTTCCAAACAGCCTAGGCAACATAGTAAGACTCTGTTTTTTTAAAACAGCCACCAGGCAGTGGTGGTGCACATCTTTAATCCTAGCATTCAGAAGGAAGAGGCAAGCAGGTCTCTGTGAGTTGGAGGCCAATCTGGTCTACAAAGTGAGTTCCAAAGAAAAACCCTGTCTATAGAAACAAACAAACAAACAAACAAAGTAAAAACAAACAAATAACAACAACAAATCCTGGAGTCAGAGAGATGGCTCAGTGGCTGCAAATCCCCAAATAAAAAGCTGGGTGTTACAGAGGATGCCTGTAACCCCAGTGCTGCGGGAGGTGGCAACTGGAGGACAGCTAGAGCTTGCTGGCCATCAGTCTCATGCCAGATTAAATAAGACCCTGCCTCAGGGAGTAAGACAGAGAGTGATAAGAGCCTGTACATTCACACATATAGTTCACAGTTATACTCTACCCTTACACACATATGTAAACAACACACACACACACACACACACACACACACACACACACACGCACGCACGCACGCACACACACACACACAGAAACAAACTCAACAAAATACCTGAAAACAAAAACCATCATTGATGGGCTTCGTCAAGAGCACTTGCTGCACAACTCAACAGAACCCCTCGTGCATGCCTGTTACCCAGTATCATCTATGCACAGATAAATGTATGCGGTGCGTGTGCACATGTGTCCAGATACGGAGGTCAGAAGATATGGGTGCCCCGACATTCTTCACCTATTCCTTGAAATGTGGACTCTTACTGAACCTGGGGCTAGGCTGGCAGCTAGCAAGCTCCGGTGGACAACAAACCACAGCCATCCCTACTTCTGGTTCTACAGAATCAGGATGATGGGCATGGCTACAGTTTTACATGGTTGTTGGGGTCTAAACTCAGGTCCTCATGCTAACTCAGTAAGTGCTCTTACCCACTGAGCCATGTCTCTAGCCCTGTCTTTTTTTTTTTTTTTTTTTTTTATAACTAATTAATGTGTGAAAGGTCGTGCGCATATCATGGCCTACAGGTAGCAGCCAGAAGACAACGTGAGTCAGTTATCTCCCTCTACCAAATGGGTCACAGGAATTGAATTTAGGTTGTCATACTAGGTGGCAAGTGCCTTTAACCAAAGACTCATCTTACCAGGTCCTCTTTTAGTTTTTTAATTTTTATTTTATGTGTATGGGTGCTTACATGTCTGTGTAATACTTATGTGCCTGATAACCATGGAGGTCAGGACACTAGTCACCTTCAACTGGAGCTACAGACAGTTGTGAGCTGCCATATGGGTCCTCTGAAAGAGCAGCTAGAGTGTTTTTTTTTTCCCCCCAAGATTTTACTTATTTTTATGAGTACAGTGTAATTGTCTTCACACACACCAGAAGAAGGTATCAGATCTCATTACAAATGGTTGTGAACCACCATGTGGTTGCTGGGATTGAACTCAGGACCACTGGAAGAGCAGTCAGTGCACTTAACCGCTGAGCCATCTCTCCAGCCCGAAGCTAGTGTTCTTAACTCTTGAATCATCTCTTCTGCATCCCTTTTGCTTTCTGAGCCAAGGACTTTCAGCAATCTTGTCTCTCTTGGCCCAGGCTAGAATGATGGGCCTGTGCCATCATGCCAACCTCAATGAACACTGAGTGTCTGTAGAGGAACGGGTGACACTAGCTGAAGTAGCTGGCCACACAGCTGTGCACTCAGAGCAGAGGCTGCCAAGGAGATGCCTATCTCTGCTTCAGAAACCTCTACTATACCAGGCAGCAGAAGCCCCTGAGGGAAAAGTGGGGTCATTTACACATGGCCAGTGTCATGATGTAGTGAGTGCTGCAGAAATCAGATAAGCTGAGATGTCAGTCCTCTCAGCATATGGGGAAGCTAAGGCAGGGGATTTAAAGCTTGAGGCTAACTAGCCTAGGCTACATATCAAGACTCCAACTTAAAAAACAAAAAACAAAAACAGACAAAGGAGGGCTCCAGTGGCTAGCAGTACTTGCTGGTGCTCACTAGGACCTGGGTAGAGCCCAGCACCCAAGCAACAAGCCGATCTCCTCACCAGTTCAAGGGACCTGATACCCATTTCAGGCTTCTGTTCTCATACACTCAAAGATAGATGGACACACACATACACACACAAAAATAAAAAAAATAATCTTTCTGAGTAGGGCTGCACACACCTTTAAACCTAGCACAGAGGCACAGGCAGGTGGCGCTCTCTGAATTTGAGACAGGCCTGGTCACACAGTGAATTCCAAGTAAGTTGGGATTACTACATAAAAGGACTCTTAAAACAACATCAACATCATCATCAACAATAACAACCTAAAAAGAGAGAGGAGAGGCAGCTGCACCCTCAGGACAGTGTGTGTGCTGCAGGGCCTGGGCCCTGCCTGGAGAGTTGGGTAAGCCTGAGGCCCTGTAGTCCTGCTCCCCATAGCACTGGGTGCTTGCTATTCTCATTTCTCCTCTAGCACTTGAAGATGGGAAAGGAAATGCATCCAGCCTGCTTCTGGAAAGGACTTTTCTTTAGAAGTAGTGTGGTCACTCATCTGTGTTGGGACATCTGCTGCCTAGTGCAATCAGGAGCTCTATAAAGGGAAGGGCCGGAGGCGGGGTGGGGGGGGAGTGACACCTCCTGGGCTAGAGGTAATGTCATAGGAGAGAAAAGATGAGTACCATGTTCTCAACGGCATGCTGGGATCACAGGAGAGGAGAGGGAAACAAGCAGCTTTTCTATCCTACTTCCTGGTCAACACCAGAGCTGCCACTGACAGCTGTCTAGAAGGAATTGAGTGAAAGGTACCAATACCACCTGAAATAACTCAGCTGCTCCTTGACACCCCTCAGTACCCAATCATAGTCTCCCTATTAACCACCCGTCCTACTACCAGGGCACAGGATCCAGTAGGTTTTGGTGTCCTGCTTTCTCTGCCTTCAGTGGAACACAGCATCCTAACATCCATCCCATGCTGAAGGGGGTCATGCATGCATTGTTCCTAGTGAAAACCAATCAGTTTTGTACATCTTTCTCATACATAAGTCTCTTTCCAAAGTGAAGCTGAGAAACCGGACTTAGTGGGAACAACACTTGTGTAGCATGCACAAAGTCCATCTCCAGGACCTCAGAAAGTAGGGGCAGGGGAGGTAGTACATGCTATTATCTCAGAACTCAAAAGTGGAGGCAGAAAGATCAGAAGTTTGAGGCCAGCCTGGTCTACATGAAACTGGCTCAAAACAAAGGGAAGCAGAATTGGGTCCTTGAGTTCTAGTCTCAGCATTTTAAAAAGGTATATAAAAATCTCAGAGAGTCCCAGGATGGCAGGTAACACGCTGCTCTTGCAAAGGACCAAGTTCTATTCCCAGCACCCGGAGGTTTTTCTGACCTATATGTATGGAGTGTACATACTCAGGCACGTACATGTAAATAAGCGTATGTTGTACACACACACAATCTCAAAGAGAGGGTAAGATCTAGGGCAATGTCTGTCAGCAAAGTACTTACCTTGCAACACTGAGGACCTACCTGTATTTGATCTTAGGTCTGACATAAAAAATGCAAGGTAGGGCGATACATGCATACGGCAGAACCAGGGAGGTGGAGAGAGGAGGCCTAATGGGCCCTACTGTCTAGCCTGATTAGTAAGCTTCAGGCTCAGTGAGAGACCATGTCTTAAAGGTGGTGGACTGCCTTCCTGAAGAGCAACACTTGAGGCTGTCCTGTAGCCTTCAGACATATGCATTTGCCTGCACCCTGCACACATATTTCAAAACCTCAGGATAGCAAGATGACTCAGTGGGTCAAAGTGCTTAAAACCAAATCTGACAACTGGAGTTCGGAACTCTCTGGCAGAAGGAAAGAACTGATTCCTTCAGTTTGTCCTCTGATGACCTCCAAACATGTGCCTTGGCATTCATACCTGTACACACACACTGAATAAAAACACTGTAGCATTGGTAGTGATGACATTGTGACATTGTTTAAAAAAAGAAACCCTTACCTTGGCTCAGAGTGCTTGCAGCCCAGGTCTGAGCTGTGGTTTTCTGGTCTCGGGGCTCTGGGGGCACAGCCCTCTTGACCTGGAGGGGATAGCCACTGGCCATAAGCCAGGCCTTCAGGTGGTCTATGTACTCCCTTCCAAACAAAGTGGAGTCCTCAAAATTTGGGAAGTAAGCTGGAGATGGGGCGATGTCTTGGAGGCCCACAGCCTCTAGGATTTTCTCCTGCCGGAAGGAAGAAGCCAAGGAGAAGGTCTGGCCTAAGAGTGCCAGGGACTTCCTGCAAAGAGAGTTGGTGGTTTCCAGGGCCACAGCCAGGTCCAATGGGCTAGTGAGAGTCTTCATCTTGACACTCAGCTCATAGGCATTACAGGCCATGAGTAAAGGTGTAACGCCCTTCAGCAGTCGGTCCTGGAGCCGCATGATGTACTTGTCGAAGGGCTTTATAATCTCAAAAAAGCAGTTTTTGGTCTTCACAGCACCTTTGTCTAAAAGCATGTTTAAAAACTCATTATCAACTCGGGGAGTTTTCAGAGCAGAGTGCTTTAGAAACTTGATGGTAAAAAAGCAGAAATCTCTGTGCTCCGGCTTCAAGGAACATTTGAAGGAGGCCAGCATCTTGGCACAGGTCTCAGTTTCCAGTTCAAACAGAGTCTGGAAGAGCTGAGAGAACTTGAGGTCATCCTTGATAGTGTGGAATCCGGCCCACTTGATGATCTCTATGCCAAACCTTGAGAACACATCTGCCTTGTCTATGGCATCAAAACCCATCTTTCTTCTGGGGAAGCCAAGGGTCCTAAGGTCCAGCCCCAAGGGAATCTTCAGAGCAGCGAACTGGATTTCATCCAGTACTGGATTTGTCCCCAGGGTCACATCAGGACTTGGGGTGGCTTTCTGGATTTGGTTAGTGCCCTGAGGTTTGGAAGCAATACGACTGACAACAGGTACTTTCTTCGTGGTCATGCTTTTCAGTGTGATGAGCTTCCCAACACCCTTTGCTCCAAGCAGGCCCTGAGTGTCCCCCTTTCCTAGTAGGGTGCCTTCCTGGTCAGCCATGTTTAGAGACCGGCCTCTGGCCAGGACTTGCCCACTGCTTCTAGACACAGAGTCCACCTCCCCAGGATGGTCCAGATCATAATCCCGACTTTCCTTCTCCATCCGCCTGGAGGAGGCCAAGTCTCCTAACAACGAGGGCCCAAAACCATATTCCTGTGACCAGGAAGACTCTTGAGAAACTGAGTGACCCAAGTCTTGTTCCCAAGAGCCACGGAGCGCAAGCTTCCAGTCCTGAGAAGGAAAAGGTCCCAGGTTCCGCTGGCTAAAACTCTGGTCCCGGGAGTCAGTATGGGCTGGTTCCAGATCCCGGCCACATTCTTTGCGAAGATAGCTGTCCTCACCAACCGACTGGTTGCTAGATCTGAAGGAGGGTCCCACAAACATGTCACCTCTCAGACTCTCTCTTCCCACGTCTAGTGAGTATACTCCAGGTCCGCTGGCGGAGTACCTGCTATCACCATGAATGTCCTCATAGACATCTGCTCTGGCTCTTGAGCCTGTCCTTAAGAGATCTGAAATAGATGGCCACAGACAAACAGAAGGTACTTTAGAGCATGGACTGGAAGGGAATGGCCTACATTCTAAACAAGTATGAGGTGCAAACAGTTTGCTCTAACATTGTTTTAAATGGGTAAAGAGGCATCCGGATGGCTTAGTGCTTGCCATGCAAGTGTGAGGAGATGAGGTCAGATCCCCAGAACCCACAGTAACACCAAGCAGGCGTGCCTGCCTGTAATTTCCCATTCTCAGGAAGTAGAGACAAGGAATTCCTGAGGCAAGCTGGCTAGCCACAGTGGCCAAAATTGGTGACTCCAGGTTCAGGAAAATCCACAACTTCAATAAATAAAGTAGAAAATGACTGGGGAAGATACCTGCACACACTGAGCACACAGGTGTACACACATACACACACACACAATAAGAAAATGTCTATGGTGCCACCTCCAGCTCTCCACTGGCCAATGTGCACTGACCCACTGAGAACTGCAGCCATACTTCAACCAAGCCGGAGTAAGAACACATGGGAAACTTGCACCTGCACTCAGTGTGGCCTTTCCCAGCATTCTCCCTATACAACACTAGGGAGCACTGCCTCCCAAAGTTCCTGACTGTATTTGGGAGAATTAAAAACACATGGAAGATGAACACCCCTGTGCTGTGCAGATGCCACCATGCTATTACATATAAAGGGGAAGCATCTTCTAGCTTGCACTATATAGGGCTAAGAATAACCCATGTGTGGGGCAGTGGATGGGACCAACAGACAGAACTCATAAGGTAGTAGCAAAGTTCAGAACCCTGATAAAACTCATAATTGAGAATAGCAAGAGTTCAAACTAGCTCCTGATCAGATTCTTGTCCTGAAGGATGTAGCCACAATAAGAGGACCATGACAAACAGTCACATAGAGTTCTCCATGCTAATGAGGTATCCTCATTAGCCAATGAACATCCCTTCCTAGACATCCCTTCTTAAATGCCACAGGTATTTAATCTGTGGTTCACCCTGAGTAAATCATATGCATCTTCATCCACCATGAATCCCCCACACACAGCGGGGGCTCATCACAGGCCTGCAGGGCCTCATTCCCAACTTGAGGTACTCTGTAAGGCTTACTGTTTTTCTGCTGATCAGTTTTCCTTTCTCTTTCTTTTTGAGGCAGAGTCTTGATATATAGCCCAGACTGGCCTCAAACCCACAGGGATCATCCTGCCTCAGGCTCCTTATTATGTATCACAACACAAGCCTCACTAGTCTTGCTGAGAAAATGAAGAGGTGATGTTTAGGGAGATGGCACAGTGGGTAAGAAAGAATGCTTGCTGTGCAAGCAAGAGAACCTGACTTCAAATTCCTACCACCCACAAAGGGACAGTCATGGCTGTACAAGCTGCAGCCACAGCACTGAGAGTTAGTCAGGCAGATACTAGGAACTAACTGGCCAGCCAGTCTAGCTGAAATGAACAGTGAGCCTCAGCTTCAGTAAGTAACCTTGTGTTTCCCCTCCCCCCAAAAAATAACATCAAAAACTAGATTAACCAGGCTTTTAATCCTAGCACTTGAGAGGCAAAGTCAGGAGATTTGAGTTTGAGGCTAGCCTGGTCTACATAGCAAGCTCCATGACACTTAGGACTACATAGAGCAGTGTTTTTGAAACTGTGGGTTCATTCAGAGTAGTTGCCAAAGACTCATCAGAAAACACAGACATGATATGTGGCACTTGCGTATCATGTCATGTTCAACCTTTTGATACTGCAATGTTAGGTTGTAATCTAAAGTTTACACTGGAAAGCTAATCAAGCTAAAAAAAAAAAAACCTTTTAAACAACAAATCTTATTGTTTTCAGTAAGTTTATAGTTTTGTATAGGGCTACCTCCATAGCAATCCACAAGTCGTGGTTTAGATATGCCTGCAAGAACTAAGATTTCAGTTCAGCCAGTTTGCTGGAGGCTGAGGCAGTGTCTTAAAAGGGGGACAGCTAGCCAGGCATGGTGGCAAATGCCTTTAATCCCAGTACTTCAGAGGCAGAGGCAGAAGGATCTCTGAGGCCAGCCTGGTCTACAAAGCAAGTCCAGTCCAGGACAGCCAGGTCTGGTTACACTGAGAAATGCTTTCTTGAAAAAAAAAAGGGGGGGGGGGCAGGGGGAGGGGAAGACAGTTGTTGAGATGGCTCAGTGAATAAAGGCACTTGCCACAAGCCTGACTGATAACTGGGTTCAATCTCTGGAACCCACATGGTGGAAGGAGAGAATCAAATTCTGCAGCTGTCCTCTGACCTCTGCTTTCAGGTGCATGTTCACACACATACACACAAAGGAACTCTTTTGCAGAGGCTGGGGTATAGTCAGTGGCAGAGTGTGTGCTTTAGCACAAGTAAGGCCATACTCAAATTCTTTAGTGAGGAGGATGTTTGGCTGACATATTCTACTCATTGACAATACCTTCTGCATACTTAGCTGGCAAGTGGGTCACAAGAAAAAATGATCTCCTCCTGACAAGATCCAGCAAGGATCACAGCAGCTCAGCTTGTCCCCAAAACACGATAGTTCACAGAGCTCCTCTGCACAGGCCAAACATCTTAACTTACCTTGAGCTTTAAGATGGAGAGCTTCACCAACAGCCTCAGAATCCCCGTATCGCTTAGATTTCTCCTGTAACACGCTGTCCAAAGATTCCTGGGTCATCCGCCTTGCTGCCATGTTTCTCTCTCCTATAGTGAAAGAAGTCACACTAATCAAGACAGCTTACCTCAGGTCAAAAATCACCACCAAAGACAGATAACACAACTGGAAGAATGGCCACTCTGACTCATAGTTTAGAGAAGGGCTTCCCAGAGCTCACTTCACCTCTGAGAATTCTCTGGATGAGTAAAGGGCATTCTCACAAGAGGACAGTAAGCGAGCAACTGTGCACTCTGGGCTAGTCTCAGTGCAAGATCTCTTCTGCTTCTTTCAACAACCTACCCAAGAGCTGAGTCCCTACAGCACAGAAAGAACTGGGTGACGTGCTGCAGGCAGTGATTCCAGCTGAGGCAATGGCATTTCCTGTTGCAGGGCAGCCAAGAATATATAGTACCTATAAAAGGGCTGAGGGACTGGAGAGGTGGCTCAGTGTTTAAAAGTGCTTGCTGCTCTTGCAGAGAGCCCCAGTTCAGTTCTCAGCATCCATACTGGGCAACTAACACAAATAAAATCTTAAAAGGGGAAAAGGGGGCTGAGCTGGTTCAGTAAGGGCCTAAACAAGACGGCCTGAGTCCAAACTGGCCAAGTTGTCTTCTGACATCCGCTCATGTGCTGTGGCATACATGTACCCAGAAATACACAAAATTAAGCAGAAAAAAAAGCTGGGCATGAGGACACATGTGCCTATAACATCTGATGATGATAAGGAACAAGGAAGATCACTAGAGCTTGGTGGTCAGCCAGACTAGCCAATCAGTGGCCAGACATCAATTTCTAGCCACCCCTGTCCCTCCCTGCCACCCTCTCCTTCTCTCTCTCCTCACACACACAAACACAAACACACTCACACACATACAGGATAGGACCTAGTGGTACAAGCATGAAATCCCAGCTATTTTAAGAGGCTGAGCAACAGGTCTACAAGTTTAAAGCCTGTGTGGGCTACCTACCTAGTCTATTCCAGGCCAGCCTAGGCTACATAGCAAGACCCAGTTTTGTGTGTGCATGAGGGTTTTGTTTTGTTGTTGTTGTTATTTGGATTTTTGCAACTACATATGAGTAGTCCACGCTGGCACAGGCTATAAACCTCTGATCTTCCTGCTTTTACATTCCAAAAACTAGGACTGCCAGTGTGTACTGGTAGGTTCTGCAGATCCAGTCTTTTTTAGTTTCATTTATTTTTACTATTTTTTTTTTTTTTGGTAGCATAATCGAGTAGGAGGGATTCTAAATGATCTACACATCTCTGGTTGGCCTCAAACTTCGTGTGTGTGCACATACATACATACACACTAAGGTTGGCAATGAAAGTGCAATCCACCCTGTCTCTGCCTCCTGGGAACTGGGATTACAGGGGTGAGCCATCATAATCAGTTTGAGACCCTGCCTTTAAAAAAAAAAAAAAAATGAAAAAAAAAAAAAAAAAAAAAAGACGTTCATACACGGGAGAAAAAGCAGACTTGGAGAAGTGAACCACCGAGGTCAGGCATCCTAGTCTTGAGACTGACTAACAGGGCATTCATTGTGAGGGCACTTTCTGTATGTAGAAAAAAACAAAAAACCTAGGTAGCATTTATATCAGTGACAGCCTACCTTATGACACTCCCAACTTCAAGAGGCAAACCTCCCTTCTGGTCATTTCTATAACCATTACCTCGTTTCCCTACACCCTGAGAAAGCGATAGGACGCCCCTTGTTCTCTGTCATTTAAGAGCAGGGACTCCTCCGAGTCAGCTGGTCCTGAAATCTAATCAAGGCACCTAATCTGTCTGCACCTCCGTTTCCCTGTCTATGGGACAGGCAGCCACGGAGGCTACAGCGGTTCCCAGCAGATGGAGGCCCGAAGCCCGCTCGCCGTTACGCCCAGCTCGCCCGGCCGACTGCGGGCTCAATCGTAATGAATGAACCCGCGAGACAGGCCGGAGGAGCGCGCTCGCCCTAGGGACACCTGGAGTACTTCCCACCCCGGGCCCGCCCTCCCAGGTCGCCAGGGCCCGGGCCTCACCCAGAGCCTGCTGCGCGCGGTGCCGCCCCCGCCGCCGCCGCCTCCTCAGACTCCTTATCCACCGTCAGGCGAGGCGGGGAGATGCAAATAAGCCAACGGTTTCCGCAGCGCCGCGTCGCGCAGGCGCAAGCCGCTGCCTTGCCTTGGTGCGCAGGCGCTGACTGCCACCGCCTAGGCCCTCATGCGCAAGCGTCGAAGGCAGCCATGTTGGCTCTTACGCGCAGGCGCGCTGCTCACTTCTCAGGGCAGAGTCTGTCTAGGTGAAAACTATCTCTTTTGAGGGGAAGCGACACCTAGAAGCAGCATTGCGAAGACGGCAAGGGTTTCAGGCCCACGCGTATTCTGTGGCTCCCTTCGTTTTACCTGTCCTCGCGGTCGCCCTTGTTGCCCCGGGAAGGACCCTCTCCGCTGAAGGAGGGACGCCGAGGCGAGGCGGCGCCTCTGCGCTTGCGCATATACGGTGGCCCGAAGGAGCCAAAGGCAAAGTCTCGGGTGACAGCTGCGAGCCCCACCCTTTCCCCACGTGGCTGCGTAGACCCGGTGAGGAGCACCGGCTGCCTGTTCCTGTGGCTGGCGTAGTGGGGAGTGGGCGCCGCGGGGTTGGGGTGGTGGTGTTTGCACGACTCTCGGGAACTTGGTTTGGGGGAAAGGAGAGAATTGTACCAAAGGTACTTGGGAACCACATGCTTCGCCTTTCTTGTTGTGCAGATTCTTTTATTCATTTTATTCCTTCGTGCTGCACCTGTGTGCTGAGCACTGCAACGTGTTCCGCTACATTCTAGGCAGTGGAGCGGAGAGTACCGGAGGTTCAGGACGGTGTGGCTCTGGGTTCAGGGGACGCAGGTTTTGCTGTTCATGTAGTAGTGATGGAGCGGGTGTGGCTGGTGCACCTGTCATGACTGCTCTAGGGAGACAGAGACAGAAGGATTGATGAGTTCTAGACTGGCTCGGAATAAAAACAGCCAAAAGCAAGAACAGACGTAGTGCACTCAAGCGGAGGCAGAAAGATTGCAGCCAGTTTCATACCAGTCTGGGCTACAAAACCAAACACCGCCTCAAAAACAACAGATAAGCCAGGGGGTTGTTTGGAGACTAGAAGATCAGGAGTTCAAGGACAGTCAGGTCTACATGAGGCCCTAACTTACAAAAAACAAAAACAGAGGGAATATTTCATGGGAGAGTAGGGCTGCTTGAATTAGACTGGTTTTGTTTACTTGAGGGGCAGGGCAGGGGCCAATCAGGAGGGACTCAGTTACATAGATTAGGCCCAGAACTCACAGAGGTCTGCCATTTCTGCCTCCAGTGTTTTGGTTTTGGGATTATTGTGTTTTGTTTTGTTGTTGTTATTTTTCAAGACAGGGTTGCTCTGTGTTGCCCTGGCTGTTCTGGAACTTGCACTGTAGACTATGCTGGCCTCTGATTCAGAGGTCAGCCTGCCCCTGCTCCATTCGTGCTTTAATAACTATTACTATTAATAAACTGTTATTAATATTATTTAACATCATCATCATTATTGTGTGTTCAGGTGTGTGCACAGTTGTGAACTACCAGATGTGTGTGCTGAAACTGAGCTCGGTTCTGATGATGGAGCAGCACACCCTCGCCTGCTGAGCTTTCTCCCCGGCGCCTCAGCCTTTACACTCTTCTTATACACAGGGCCTCACTCACTAGCCCAGGCTGGCTTGGGGCTGGATATTACCTTAAGGCTTATATGTACTGTGGCTCTCACATAGAGATCAGAGGACTTTATGGGAGTCAGTTCTTTCCTATGGCTTTGTGAGCTTCAGAGATAGAATTTTTTTCTTTTTCTGGATAATCTCTTGTACCCTTGAATTGCCCATCCTTCTGCCTCAAGCCTTCTGGTGCTGAGATGACAGTTGTATACCACCACACCTGATTCATGATTCTAGAGTGTTCTAAAGAACAGCAACGCCGGGCAGTGGTGGCAAATGCCTTTAATCTCAGCACTTGGGAGGCAGAGGCAGGTGGATTTCTGAGTTCGAGGCCAGCCTGGTCTACAGAGTGAGTTCCAGGACAGCCAGGACTACACAGAGAAACCCTGTCTCGAAAAACCAAAAAAAAAAAAAAAAAAAAAAGAACAGCGTCAGAAAAGTTTGATAATGTTGGTTATGGACTGTGCATTAGAAAATAGTAGTCAGACCAGTGAGATGGTTCAGCAGGTAAGATGCTTGTGGCAAGCCTGAGGACCTGAGTTCAAGCCCCAGGAGCTCCATGTTGAAGACAACTGCAGGCATTTCCATTATCTTGGTGGGTTGCTTATTGAGACCAGGGTTCATGTAGCCTGGATTTTTTTGTTTGTTTGTTTGTTTGTTTTGGGTTAGGGTCTCACTGTGTAGCTTTGCCTGGGCTAGAACTCTGTATGTGGATGAGGCTGGCCTTGAACTCCCAGATAACCACCTGCCTCTGCTCCCCAAATGCTGGGATAGCAGGCCTGAGCTCTTCTGTGGACAGATCAGGTTTAGTAAGTGGAAAGAGCATTCTCATGGTTGTTTTGGGCCTGGTAGATGGTACCCTAAATGCCCATTTCTTCTTTCTTCTTTTCTTTTAAGTTTTATTCATTTTATATTTGTGGAATGCAAATGCAACAGCCTGCATACAAAAATCAGAAGACAACTTTCACGAGTCCATTCTCTACCATGTTTGTTCTTAGAACTGAGCTTAGGTCCTGAGACTTGGTAGCAAGGGCCTTTACCCACAGAGCTATCTCACCAGCTGGCCTTTTGCTTTTATCTCTTTGGCTTTTTGAGATAATGTCTCGCTGTGTAGTCTAGACTGGCCTCCTCTTGGCCATGAGCCTTCTGTCTCTACCCCACGTAGTGCTGGGATTACTAAGGTAGCAGACTCTTAGTTGCCTGCTATCCCCTGACCAAATGTTCCTTTCCACTCAGCAGGCAGTGATGGCTTCCAAGCGCATCACCCAGGAAACTTTTGATGCTGCCGTGCGGGAGAACATTGAGGAGTTTGAGATGGGCACTGAGGAGGCCATTCGAGAGGCTGTGGAGCAGTTTGAATCGCAAGGTAGGGCAGTGGCTTCAGTACTGGCTCTTAGAGGCCACAGCCCTCAGCCTAACACAGTAGTGAGGTGCTGCTGACCTTGTCCCTGCTGCCTGTCTCCATCTTGTCACCAGCATCCCACTTCACCTCAAAATAAAAAAGGTGTGGCAGTTCTCAGCCACAGAGCCATATGGCATATGCTGTGTCCAGGAGTCAGTCCTGAGAGTCATGGGGACAGTGGGTGGTAGGACTGCTGAGTGACAGTGGTAGCAATGGTAGGGTTTGGAGACCTTGAGCCACTTGGCAGACAGCAGAGGCTCAAGATGAGCGAGATCACATGTGCACCAGGCCCTTAGAGCCAGGGTGCTAGGCAACAGCAGACCCATTCCCTCCTACATCTTCCTCTCTGTGTGGGGGACCAGTGAAGTCAGCCAGAGGTAAGAGAGACAAGGCCCTGCTTCCAGGACACACAAATGGGTGCCCTAGTGGACAATCAAGTGATACTGGGGACATGACTGGAGAGGCAGCTCACTTGCTCAGTTACTTGCTGAGTTTGCCTTGGGTTTGATCCAGAACCCATGTAAAAAGCTAGCCATAATGAGGTGTGTTTGATTTTTGGGGGAGTGTGCGTGTCTTTTTTTGTGATTTTTCAGGAAAGGGTTTTTTTCTCTGTGTGGATCTGGCTATCCTGGAACTTTCTCTGTAGACCAGGCTGGCCTGGAACTCAGAGATTCACTTGCCTCTGCCTCCTGCGTGCTGGGATCAAGGGTGTGTGCCACCACCATAAGGTGTCTTAATTAGGATTTCTGTTGCTGTGATAAATCACCATGTCCAAAAAGCAACTGGGGAGGAAAGGGTTTATTCGGCTTACACTTCCATATTGCAATTCATCATTCAGGGAAATCAGGACAGGAACTCAAGCAGGACACAAACCCTGAGGCAGGAGCTGATGCAGAAGCTATGGATGGGTACTGCTCAGCCTACTTTCTTACAGAATCCAGGACCACCTGCCCAGAAATGGCACCAACCACAATGGACTGGCCCCTCCCCCATCAGTCACTAATAAAAAAAATGCCTTATAGCTGGATCTCATGGAAACATTTCCTCAACTGAGATTCTCTCCTCTGATGACTGTAGCTTGTGTCATGTTGACACACAACCAACCAGTACATATGCAGTAGGGTATGTCTGTAATGCCAGCACTGAGGTGGAGACAGGTAGATTATTGGAGTTTGCTGGTTTGCAGTTTAGCCTAATTAGTGAGCCTCAGGTTCCACTGAGACCCTGTCTCAGAAAAGAGTACAGCTTCTAAGAAAGCTATGTGAGTGTGGGTCTGGGCCTCCATCACCCCTACACATGACTATCCACACACATTAACACATGAACAACACAACACACACAAACACACACTAGTGCCCAACAAGGCACAACTCAGTGCCAAAAACCTGTGATTCCCAACTCTTCTTCATCCTTGTTAACTGGGTTTGTTCATTTAGACTGGTTCATATAGCCTAGGCTAACCTCTTAATTCATTATGTAACTAGAGCTAGCTTGAATACTGGTCTTTCTGCCTCTATTCCCCAATGTTGGAATAATAAGTGTTTGTCAACACTGCCTGCTGATCCCAGGACTTGGGAAGCTGAGGTAGGATTACTATGAATTTGAGATCAGCCTGGCTTCTTAACAAGACTACCTGAAAAATACCTTAAGCACACTCTCATCCTCCCAGAATTTGGAAGATGTAAGAAGGTGGAGCTCTATAAGTTTGAGGTAGACTGGGCTACATAGTGAGTTCAAGGCCAGCCTGGTCTACATAGACTCTGTCTCAAAAACAAAAACGAAAACAAAAAATTCTCCTAAACCACACATACACATGCATGCACACAGGAAATACCTACCACAGAGGGCATGCCTTTGAGGCCTCAGGAGGCAGGACGCAAATGGTCTGGTAGGGCTGTAAGTTCTAAGGGAGAAGCTCTGTGGGGTCCCCTCCCCATCTGACAGCCAGGTAAGAGCTGCTACCTCACTATTCAGAAACAGCATGTGTGGCAAGGCCTTGCTTTGCAGCCTGTGGCTGGGCAGCACTGGGAAGAACCCTGGAAGGAAAGCCTCCAGCAGGGACCTCCTGACCTGGAGGATGTGAGGAGGGATAGTTGTCACTTGACTTCAGCACTCATCCCATCTTCCTCTCTGCAGGAGTTGATCTGAGCAACATCGTGAAGACAGCACCTAAAGTATCCTTGGATGGCCTCCAGGAGCCCACACATGATGTCCTGCAGGTAGGATCCTCAGTCTCCACCATCACAGTGGAACAATCTGGGGGGAGTCTCTTCCCCATGTTCCACATGGCAGAAATCAGTGTCTGAATGTCAGTGGTCTGTCCATCTTGTGACCAGTCTACAGCCATGTGTCCAAGTTCATGTGAGGGCAGCCCAGCCTCTAGGGGACAGCTGAGCCACTTGGAGGATGTTTGAGACACACAAGTACCTACATGAGCTCCTTGCCCAAGTGCTGGGGTCAAGGCCACACATATACCAAGGGTCTCTGGCCCAGCTTTATGTGGGTTCTGGGGATCTGAACAAGTCTGTGCTTACACAGCAAGTGCTCACCACGCCCACCCAGCTACCTCCCAGTCCTTGACCTTTATAGGAACAATGACACATGCCTTTAATATATGCCCCACCCCTACCGTTTCAGGAGGGATATTGAGTCCAGGCTAGCCAGGGCCACATAGTATCCTGTTTCAAGAACAGCAAAAGTCACCGGGCAGTGGTGGAGCGCGCCTTTAATCCCAGCACTTGGGAGGCAGAGGCAGGTGGATTTCTGAGTTCGAGGCCAGCCTGGTCTATAGAGTGAGTTCCAGGACAGCCAGGGCTACACAGAGAAACCCTGTCTCGAAAAACCAAAAAAAAAAAAGAAAAAAGAAGAACAGCATAAGTCTTACTGGGGGGTGGGGGGGGGGAGTGTGCACATATGGAGGTCAGAGAACAACTTTTCGGAATCTGTTGTATCCTTTCCTCTTTGTAGGTCTTGGGGTCTGAACCTTGCTCATTAGGCTTGTGGAGGAAGCACTGTGCCCCCCTGAGCCACCCCCTGACCCCTTGGCTTTTTTTTTTTTTTTTTTTTAAGATTTATTTATTTTATGTATGAGTAGACTATAGTTATCTTCAGATGCACCAGAAGAAGGCATCGGATCCCATTACAGATGGTTGTGAGCCACCATGTGGTTGCTGGGAATTGAACTCAGGACCTCTGGAAGAACAGTCGGTGCTTTTAACTGTCTGAGCCATCTCTCCAGTCTGCCCCTTGTCTTCTTTAATGTTCCATTCCATTGTCACATGCTCTGCCAGTTCCTAAGGCTGGTTTGGGCAGGGCTGGCTGACAGATGTCTTTACCTGTTTTAGTAGCTGAATTTGAACTAACCAAATCTCCCTGGCCAGGCTGCTGGTTTCTGCTGAGCCTCCCTTTCATGGATTGGTTGCCAGCCACCTCAGTAGCACTGGGCATACTGAGTTAACTTTGGTTCACATTGGGGTACATCCTGAGGTCATGCCACCCAGACTGGCTGGCTCTGTTTTCAATATTTTTCTTATACTTCCCGCTGATGGCTTGCAGTTGCATCTGGGAAGCCTATGTGTAATGGGGCTTCCCTGTGCAGGTAAATACCAGGGGAGTGGATGAGAGGGATGAGAGGGAGCCGTCCAGATGGGCATGTCTGAGGAAGAGGCCTTCTGCCTCCAGAAGCAGTCTGATCAGTTACACCATCGAACAACCCCGTAGCAGCCATTGAAGTGTTTGTAATGCTCTCATGGGCTGGGCTGGGCAGTTTCTCTTGCCTGGGGCTTCTTGGTACAGCTAGAGTCAGACTCGAGTGGATCTTTACTCTCTCGTGCAGTTGCTTAGCAGCAGAGCCATGGAGATGGCTGGCACCTCTCTACTTGGCTTCACAAATGGCACATGAAAGAGCTCACTTTCTGATTTTTCATACAGCAAATACTAAAAGTTGAAAGAAGTGAGCTTGCCTTTTCTCACTTCACTTGAGTGTAAGCCCAGCTCTGTAGTCAGTGGCCTTGTATTCAAGGCTTCTGAAACTACAGGTGTAGGCTAGTGGTCAAGCGCGTGTCTCCCATGCAGGGCCTGGGCTCCAGCCTCAGTTCTACTGAAAAAGGAAAGAATGGGCTGATGAGAGGGCTCAGCAGGAAAGGGAGCTTGCCACCAATGATTGATGCCCAGAGTGTGATCACCAGAACTCACATGGTGGAAGGAGAGACCTGATGCCCATGAGTTGTCCTTTGCTGTCTCCATGCATGCTGTGGGATGCGTGCGTGCGTGCGTGTATGAGACAGACAGACAGACATAAATTTTTTTTAATGAAAAGTAAAAACTATTAAGGGCTAGGGACATATATAACTCGGAGGTAGAGCATGTCCTATCTTGCACAGACCCCCAAGTTCAATCCACAGTACTTAAAAATGCGAGGCAGGGCTGGAGAGATGGCTCAGTGGTTAAGAGGTCCTGAGTTCAATTCCCAGCAACCACGTGCTAGCTCACAACCATTTGTAATGGGATTTGATGCCGTCTTCTGGAGTGCAGGTGTATATGCAGGCAGAACACTCATACACACAAAATAAATAAATGTTTTTTTTTTTTAAATGCAGGCTCCAGAGAGCTGGCTCGGCACTTAAGAACCTTGACTGTCCTCACAGAGGATCTGGGTTCAATTCCCAGCTCCTACATAGCTGCTCATTAGCCGTTTGTAACTCCAGTTCCACGGGATAAGGCACCCTCTTTTGGCGTCCTCCAGTGTCAGGCACCTTAAGTGGTTCAGTTCTTGGATAGGCATGCAGGAAAAACACCCATACGCATAAAGTAACCCTCAAAGATTGTTTTTAAAATAGGGTGATTGTACATATATGGGGGCTCAGAGCTGGGGTCACTCAGGATACTCTTGGCAGGAGTTTTCCTATGAGTTCAAGGCCAGCTCAGACAACATAGTCTCAAGGCTAGCCTGGCCTATAAGTCTATGTTGGTATTGAAGAGACGGCTCAGCAGTTATAAGTGCTTGCTGCTCTTACTGAGGACCCAAGTTCAATTTCTAGCACCCATGAAGTACCTTATAACAGCCTGTAACTCCAGTTCCAATGGATTCTACACACACACAGAGGTATCTTAAAATAGCAGTAGAGGTGTGGAAATGTTCAGATGGATCTGGCCCTATCTTCCATCCTGGGCCCAGATTCTGGGTTGAGACTCCTGTGGTACTGATCCTATCAGTAGCAACTAACACTGTGACATTCTCCACAGACTCTCAGTGATCTGCAGGAGTCCCTGACTGGCTCTCAGCTCCAGGAGGTGTCAGCCCACCTTGTCCGCTTCTGTGACCAGTGCAAGCAGCAGAAGGCCAGTCGCTACCTGGCAGCCCAGAAGGGAGCTTACCCAATCCTCCTGGCTGCTTGGCAGCTGGCTGCCACTAGTGACCAGGATATTCTGCTCCAGGCTCTCAATGCCCTGGCAGTACTGACTGATGGCCAGCCTGACCTCCTGGATGCCCAGGGCTTACATCTTCTCGTGGCCACGCTGGCACAGAATGCTGCCAACACTGAACTCACGTGCTGTGGGATCCGCTGTGTGCGCCACGTCTGCCTAAAGCACGAACAGAATCGGCAGGGCTTGGTGAAAGCTGGCGTGTTGCCCCTGCTCACGGCTGCTATCACACTGCATGGCCAGCACGCTGATGTAGTCAGGGAGGCCTGCTGGGCCCTTCGGGTCATGACCTTCGATGATGATATCCGAGTACCCTTTGGCCACGCCCATGAGCATGCCAAGATGATTGTTCAGGAGAACAAAGGCTTGAAGGTGCTCATTGAGGCTGCCAGAGGTAGGAGCAGTACTGGGAAGAGGAGGGAGGGTGGGTGTGCTTCTCAGCTAGAAGGATGAGTTCCCAGCCCACCATGTGGCTTCAGCTCCATAGGAGGCCTGCGTGTGGGACCTTCACTCATCTGAGAGATAGGAAAGCCTTTTGCTGTTCCTGTTCCAAACCCACAGAGTGGCTGAGAAGTGAGGTCTGACTATCTGTAAAGCCAGTCAGCTTCTTGACAAATTGTTTGCACTTCTGTGCTTGTTTGTGGCAGCTTGAATTAGGCTAGAGATAGAGCAGGAGTGTAGACGTTGGAGCCTTGTGTGTCTTACCTTTGCTTCCTAGTGCTGAGGTGGAGCCCAGCACAGAATGTACTCTGTGCTGGGCCCAGGCCCCACCTCTAAGCTGCACCCCAGCCCCTAAGTAGTTTTTTAAAGAGGATGGCTCACATTCTGGTAGTCTGAAGGCCCTAGGGCAGATCAGAGACTCCCAGCAGCCCCCAGACACTCTTTCTCCACCTGGAAACTGCGATGTCTCACTTAGCAAAGCCTTTACCTGACTGGATGGACCACCTGCTCCCACTACATCCTCTCGTTACTTAAAGCACATCCATAGCCTGTTAAGGGAAAACCAGGTGGGCATAGGTAGCAAGTGCCACAGAGATCCTATAGATGCCAACTGTTGACCGTCAGCGCTGGCACAGCTCCAGTTGGTTTGCATGCTTTCCTCGCCAGCTTCCCGTGGTGTTTAGAAAATTCCTTCTCAGACAGGATCTTCAAAGTAATGTTGGAAGCCTTGCTCTGGTTGTTTGGTTTCCTTTCTACCATTCTTTGAGACTGTGTCTCACAATGAGGGTCTGGAACTTGCTATGTGGACCAGGCTATTCTGGAACTCACAAAGATCCCCCTGCCCCTGCCTCCTGAGTACAGTGAATTAAGGTGTGCACCATGCCCAGCCCTTAACTTCTTCGCTTAGGAGATTCCAGCAGCAGGTCTGGCAGTTGTTTGCTACTGTGGTGTCAGTTTCTGTAGCTGCTGGCATGGGGTAGGCCCAGCCAGGGGCTAGTTCTCCCATGGGCTTACTGGATGACCTTAGCCAGCCTGGGAAGTGGGAAATTCTTCTGAGACTGACAAGCTCCTCTCTACACATCTGCTTGCCCCTGGTCCCTCCCAGCTCTAACTCTCGCTTCCTGCCTCTGCACAGCGTTCTCTGATAACCCAGGGGTCCTGAGTGAACTCTGCAGCACCTTGTCCCGCCTGGTTGTTCGGAATGAATTCTGCCAGGAGGTTATAGACCTCGGAGGCCTTGGCATCCTTGTGACCCTGCTGGCTGACTGCAATGACCACCAGGTGGAGCCCAAAGTCTTCCTCCTTCCCCGGGACTCCTGGACCCTGAGGCCACAGCTGGCCAGGCTAACCCCACCGAGGCCAGGGTGAAAGTCTGGATATAGAAGCCCTACCCACACTCTCAGGGTCGTGGTTCCATTCTGCCAGCTTTTCTTCCTTCCTTCCTTCCTCCCTTCCTCCCTTCCTTCCTTCCTTCCTCTTTCCTTCCTTCCTTCTTTCTTTCTTTCTTGTTTCCCTAGGTTGGTGAGAATTAAGAGACTCCTGCCACCAGATCACATCACAGCCCTTTTTAGTCTTTGTAGCCCAGGCTGGACTTGATACTGCAATCCTCCTGCTTCAGCATTCCAAGTACTGGGATGACAGGCATGAGCTGCCACACTGGCTGTGTGTGTGCATGTGCGTGTGTAAGAGAAAGAGACGAGAGAGACGGGGGGTGGGGGGGGGAGACAGACTGTCAGACAGACACAGTGAGACAGGGTCGCAAGGGCTCACATAGTCTCAGCTAGCCTTTTTTAACCCATTGTGTGCTAACTTGTCCAGGCTCCCTGTGGTTGCTCTGGGTGCTGGCATTTGGGGCCTCGTGCATGCGATGAACACACTATTCCCTGAGCCACTGCCCAGGCTCCACTTGTCCGTTCTCTCCAGGGAGCAGGAGTGTGGGAATGGAAATAGCATCCTCAGCCCAGGCTGCTCGGGGCTCTCTCTCCCTGGGCCACGTTGTCTCATGCCCAACTCATGTGAGGGGGATTAGGCAAATCACTTAGACCTGGCCTGCCCTCCTCCAGCCTGCCCTTCCTCTGTATGGTGGGTCATGATCTTGTTGTCACAGGCAGGCCTGTGACCCTGGGATGGCCACATGTGTTCAAACTGAGAAACAGGCAGAGTGCTTTTTTCAGCACCTTTTCCCACCATCAGACAAGTAGGAGTCTTGCAGATGGCACACAGGCCGGGTGACCTCACCTTGCCGTCCACACAGGACCTCGTGAAGCAGGTGCTCAGTGCCCTGAGGGCTATCGCAGGCAACGATGACGTGAAGGATGCCATTGTCCGGGCAGGCGGCACCGAGTCCATTGTGGCTGCCATGACTCGGCACCTGGCCAGCCCCCAGGTACCCACTACAGACACATGGGCGGGACAGTGGCTGGCTATACAGGGGTTAGCTCCTCACTGTCAGCAAGGCTAGGTGAAGGACTGGGGTTTCCGTACTCCTGGTAGGCTACACCCTATCGGGTTCTCATGGGTCAGTGCTCTCACCACCCCTGGGCACTCGGCCTACCACTGCTGTGACACACAAGCCAGCAGGACCCACTGAGGGGAGCTGCAGAATATCCAGGCTGGGGTGTCAGTCATGCTGACACGGGGAGGGGATCTGTCCACTCAGAGTCTCAGTTGCCCGTTCCACACTCAGGTTTGTGAACACAGCTGTGCAGCTCTTTGTGTTCTGGCCCTTCGCAAGCCGGAGAACAGCCGGGTCATCATTGAGGGTGGCGGGGCGTTGGCCGCTCTGCAAGCCATGAAGACACATCCACAGGAGGCTGGAGTCCAGGTGAGTACGCAGCTGCGCCCACCTGAGGCCACGGGGCCCTTTCCTTCTCAGCAGCTAAGCCTATTGAGCCAGCTGTGGTGGCTTTAGTCCCACAAGAGGCATGAATTCCAGACCGACCAGCCAACGCTACAAGACAGCTTGGGCACCTTCATACACAAGGATTTTAGTACGCACGCACGCACGCACGCATGCACGCACAACTGCCTAATGTCTTCTTTCTATGTTTATCCCCTTTCTCCTCTTCCTCTTCCTTTTTCTTCTTTTGAGACAGAGTAGCTCATACTGGCCTCCAGCATTTTGCCAAAAGAGCAGCCTTCACCGCCTGGTCTTCTTGCCTTCCCCAGTGAGTGCTAGAGCGACAGGCCTGTGCCACCACACTTCTGATTGACACTGACCCCAGGGCCTAGCACATGTTCCAGAAACACTGTACCAACTGACCTCTGACCCTGACCCAAGCTCCAGTTTTCCTTTGAAACAAGCTCTAGATCTATAGCTCCTGCAGGCGTGGGGGTTAGGGTCCCATGTTCTCAGCCTTCTAGGCACTGGCTCATCAGCATGTGCTACCATACCTACCCGTCACTACCAGAAATTATCACCATGCACATGGTGTCCCATTGTGTCAGGTGCTCTGAGCCACCCAGCCATGAGGCTCATGTAAACCTGTTCCCTACAGACCCCACTGTGGAAGATGGTGCCTATGCATCAGTGCTTTTAAAATCATGAAGGGAGGACTGGATGTACTAGTGCACATGAGAAGCAGAGATGGGCAGATCTCTGAGTACAAGGCCAGCCTGGTCCACTTAGTGAGTTTTGAAACAGCCAGGGCCACACAGAGAGACCCTGTCTCAAAAAACAAACAACAAAACCCAAAACTAGATGAAGGGTCCTGGAACCAACTCAGATGGGACTCATTGAGAAATAAACTTTGGCACCCTCCACCAATGTCCTTTGTGTACCGTCTCCAGGGCCTGCTTCAGGGGACATGGGTAGCTGTCTGGGTCCCAGATTCTGTCCTGAGTGCTCACTTAGGAGATGTGAGACGTGGGATTGAGAAGGTCACATGGGACCATGGCTCTAGCCTGGTTCAGTGTAGCTGTCTACTGAATACCTGTGTCATGTTCTGAGGAGCACACTGAGGTCAGAGTGGACCCCAGCCCAGGCTGCTCCCCTTATTCACAGCCTCTCTGTCTTCCAGAAACAGGCTTGCATGCTGATCCGAAACCTGGTGTCCCGCAGCCAGGTGTTCTCCAAGCCCATCCTGGACCTGGGGGCAGAGGAGCTCATTTTGCAAGCCCGAGCTGCCCACCCGGATTGCGAAGATGTGGCCAAGGCTGCATTGCGAGACCTGGGTTGCCGTGTGGAGCTTCGTGAATTGTGGACGGGAAAGAAGGGTGACCTGGCGCCATGACCCTGGCTCAGTGAGCTGATTCCAGAACATAGGTGGCTATGGGGCTCTACCTCTGTCCCCTACCCATGCTACCCAGAGCACAAGTGTGCTAGCATGGCGTTGGGGTGGGGGGCAGAAGCAGTGATAGCCAGTGGCCCACCACTCCCAGTGCCCTTTCCACCACAGCCATTCTCGGCAGCTTTGGGGCAAAGGGCACATGGAACTGCAGCGTTCTGTGTGGAGTTTGGGGCCTCTACACGCTGGTGTCCCGGGAGGGCCAGCCTGCAGTCTGGGCACCACTCCAAGCAGGTGATAACCCTGCTCCTTGGGCAGGCACCCTGGGTAGAGGTACTTCAGCCAAGGCTGATTCCCCCAAGATCCACATGGTGGGAGGAGGGAGCTGACACCTCTAAATTCTCCTCTGAACTCCATATGTGTGCTGTGGTGCGCACACACATGCTAAATAAATAAATAAAAGTGAGTATCATTTTAAAGTGTCTCATTTTTTTTTTTAACCTGTGAAATAGGTCTAGAACTCCTGGCACTACTGGTAGACGCAGGGATTTCAGATTCAGCCCTGGTTCCTGATACTGCAGCCTGCTAATGCAGGCTAAAGGGGGCTCTTCATAGCTCTGTTGGTGCTGTGAGCAGAGCAGCCGTGAGAACAGGGCACCAGGCACCTGAGGGAGCTACAGGCACTAGGGGTATTTGGCCAGAGCCTGAGGCTGGGGTCAAGGACAGTCTATCTGTGCTGAGATCTGTGGCTAAGAGCAGATAGCCTGACTTGTGGGAGCCTGGCTGTGTTTCTGAAACACTGGGGTGTGTTGGGCGTGGACAGCAACAGGCATCATCAGCTCCAGCCCTTGTCATCCCAGGAATGCTGCCCCACACCAGCCTCACCCTGTCATCCCTCACTGTCTTAGGCAGCCCATGTCTCTCTGAGCCTCAGTTTCCCCAATGTAAAACACACACTATTGTCACCAATTCAAATGCCTACACCACCTCCCCAACATTCTGCAGGTCCCCAGGCAGCCAGCTGCTCCTGAACCTGAGTAACCCATGGGGTTCAGAGTGGCCTCAGAACCTCCTTGCCTCTGTCTCTTATTCCCTTCCCCCCTCTTGTAGCTCTGGACTTGGTATGCCTTTCCCAGAAGGCTCTTGGTTTCCATGGGAACCAGCCATTACTTCTGGCGGCTCTACAAAGTGTTGGGAGGGGGGTGGTAATGGCAGGAGAGTTACCCTAACTCAGACACTCAGATGTCTGAGCTTTCCCCCACTGGACAGGGAGAGGCCCTGCCAACTCAAGGACAGACATGAACCTTGGACCGGGTCACCTCGCCCTTCTCCACTCTCAGGGGACAAACACAACAGGATGTAGGTGAAGGGTCTCTTAGTCCTATACTGCCTAGATTGCATAACTTGGTGTCTGGGTCAGTGATGTGTGTGACTGTGGGCAGGCTTCAGACTCTAAATTCTGGCGATAGGTGCTCCTGGGACACTTGCAGAGACACTGCGGGAGGGACTGGCCCTGTGGCTCTCACCCTGTCATATTCCCAGCCTGCCCCTGGCTTCCTTGTACCTGACAGACTTCTACCTCACACTGTCCTATCCCCCACCCCCAGCCTTTTGCTTATTCTCCAGCCACCCCAGTTTTTTGTTGTTTTGTGTTTATTTTAATATTGATTTATATGTGTATGAGGAAACATGGAGACCAGAAGAAGGCATTGGATCTCATGGAGCTGGAGAAACAGGCAATTGATCAGCTCGGAGCAGAGACCACCGTGATTGCAGCATCCCACATTTGTCTGTCCCACTCTGTACACTCCTTGTGGGTGCCTCCTGTGCCCTAAGGAGCCCTGGGCTCCACCAGGGTGAAAGTGATGCTAAACTCCAGCAGCCTCCCTCCTCTGGGCCAGCTCCACAGGGCACTGTGCCTCCTGCTCTGTGGAGCCAGGCCTGGCAGGGGCCTCACGGAGGGCTGGAGACACCACCTCCATGTCACCTTTCTCAGGAGCCTGACCATCTGACTGGGCCACCTCAGGCCTACACTTCCCCTGCCTGAGCTAGTGTGTCACAGCCTCAGCTCCCAAGGGGTCCTAACTCAGAGGATGCCTCCACAAGGCGTCCCCTCCTCTGAGGAAGGGTCCCTTCTGCTTTTTAACACTTGCTGTTCTTTTCATGGAGAGATGGGCTGAAGGGGGATCTAATGCAATAACCTGTGTTTGTGTGTCTGGCCTGGCTTCTACCTCTCTGTGTTGCTGGAAAAGTAGACTCCTCTGAGTCTCAAAAGGAGACTGAAATCACCTCTCATAGTCTGGATCCAAAACCACCCTTCCCTGGCTGTGCTCAGGGTGTCTGCAACCAGGGATCTACTCAGGGTCCAGAGAATACAATAGCACTGACACATTTGTCTGTTTGATTGTTTGCTTATTTCTTTAATTCCTCCTTCTTTCTTCCTTTCCTTCCTTCTTTCTTTCTTTGTAAATTGAGGCAGAGTCTCGCCATGTAGTCCTGGCTGGCCTGGCACTTGCTATATAGACCAGAATAGCCCAAACTCACAGAGATCCACCTGCTTCTTCTCCCAAGCTTTGGACTTATTTTGATTTTTAAAGTAGTATTTTTTAAATTATTTTTAATTATGTGCATATATGTGTGTTAGGTCTCAAGCCCATTAACATATCAAAGCAAGCACTGGCCACCAGATTCTTCCAGTGTCCCTCAATCCCTATCTGTTACAGTACAGGGTCCTCCTGGTTGGCATACCCCACTCCCTACCCTGAACTCTCCTGTGCAGGCACTGGACTGTGCTTCCCTCCCCACCAAGCTCCTGGTCACTATATAACTCAGCCATTATATAACCAGGCCATCCTTGCTGGGGTGTTCCTTTCTTGTTTCCTTCACCCCTCTGCTCACATGGCTGGGCTTAGGGTCATATTCACTCTGGACTCTCCAAGATGTCCTTGTGCTGGCTACATTCTCCCTCATATCTACAAACCTTCTCTTCCATCATACCTGGGAGTAGTCATGTCTTTTCTTCCCTCCTTCCTTCCTTCCTTCCTTCCTTCCTTCCTTCCTTCCTTCCCTCCTTCCCTCCTTCCTTCCTTCCTTCCTTCCTTCCTTTCTTTCTTTCTCTCTTTTCTTTCTTTTCTTTCTTTCTTCATTCAGTGTGCAGACATTTGTGGAGGCCAAAGGCATCAGATCCTCGGTAGCTAGACCTGCAGTCTGTGAGCCACCTGATGTGGGTGCTGGGAACTGAGGTTGTTGGGAGAGCTGTATGTGCTCTCAGCCACTGGCCTTAGTTTTGTTTGTTTGGTTTGAGGTTTGTTTTAGATTGTTTGTTTGTTTGTTTGTTTGAGATAGGATTTCTCTGTGTAGCTTTGTCTTTCCTGGAACTCATTCTGTAAACCAGGTTGGCCTCACTTGGCAGAGAATAGCCTTGAACTGCTACCCCTCCTGCTTCTGCCTCCCCAGTGCTGGGATCCCAAGCATTCCCCACCATGCTCTGCCATTACCGACTTTTCATTGCTGACAAATCTCTGAGACTCCAGGGCCATGAAACCGCTCCTCCCACCCCCCATCTTCCAGATGAGACAAAGACTTGCACCCATTCCAAAGGCCACACTGCACTGAGGCCCTGGGTTTCCTACCTGCCCCACCTTCTTTTTCTGCCAAGCTTGCCTTCCCTAGTCTTGGGCAGGTGACATTTTGGCTTTAGTTGATCCTGGGCCCTAGCCAACAAAAGACTGAAGACATACCCCCCCAGGGGGGGGGTAGGGATTCCCAGAGGGAGAGGAAACAGAGGGAAGTGGAGACAGTGTCTTGCCTGGGTCCAAGCATGCAGAGAGGCTGGGAGCCCTGCCAAGTGCTCTACACTGTAGGACCATAATGAAGTGTCAGCTGCTGTTGCTGCCATGCCCAGACCCTACTGCTGCCTCTGGCACCACTGGCAGAGGCAGCTCAGTGCTGGACCACTGCCTGACCCTTGCCTCACTTGGCATCAGTAGGGAGCCATGAGGTCTTCTGGGAGCTTTCCTTCTTCACTCCCTCTCTCCTTCCCTGATCCCTCTCTCCTTTTTCCCTCCCTCTGGCTCAAAGCCTGGTAGGACCACAGTGAGACTCTGTGCTCTCTGGACAGGAACATCATCCTCTTTGCTGGGCCATCTGACCCTATTGTTGCTGGAGCTGTTAGAGTTGGAGCCTGGCAGCAGCTCTGGTAACCATAAAAATCAGGCTGAGCCACTCATCTTCAGTGGTCTAGTTAAAGATATGAGTAGATCTCAGGCTGGGCCCAGGCCTCAGTTGGCACTTCCAGGCTCTGTTGGACTGGTGCTCCCCCAGCATGTGTGACGTCCTGGGTTCCACCCGCAGCACCACATAAAGCAGACATGTTGGCATACAGCTGTCTTCTCAGCACTCAAGAGGTGGAGGCAGGAGAATCAGGAATTCGAGATCATCTTTGGATACATAACAAGTTTGAGTCCAGTGTAAGGCTATATGAGAGCCTGTGTCCAAATAAACATGGGAGGCACAGCTTGGCAGTGCAGGCCTTTCAGTGATACCATCTCATCAAAGGCTGTGTGAGCTGGAAAAGATGGTGTGATGGCTGAGAAATGGTTTGCTATGCTGTGCAAGCATAAGGCTCCAGGTCCCCAGCCCCAGCAGCCACATGAAAAGCATTCTGGGCACAGCTGCACATGATTGTCATCGTAAGGCTGGACCAAGTGAGTAGAGACAGGAGGATGCTGGGGGCTCACTGGCTGTCAGAGCAGCCTTGAGATCTAGATTCAGGGAAAGGTGGAGAGCTCTACAGCAGACACTATCTTCCTTCTCTGGTCCTTGCACAGGAGTGCACACACTAACAAACAGGCAGCGTGAAGGGCTACCCTGTGAAGAGGAGCAAGTAAAGAGGTCTGCTGATTCCCAAGTCTGTCTTAGGATGCTGATACAAGGGGAAGGATTACATTTTTATTATGCTTATTTACATATGTATTTGATTTATTGGCGTATACACCTCACACGACACAGTTCGTGTGTGGGGGTCAGAGGACAACTTTCAGGAGTCAGTTCTCTCTTTCCACCATGTGGGGACCAGGGATTGAACTCGGGTTGTCAGTCTTTGAGGCAACTGCCCCTTTACTAGCTGAGCCGTCTTCTCACAAGCCCACAGTTCACACTTGCCAGGAAGTTTACAGTGAATTAGTCTATGTGGAATCCCACAGTCCCCTGCAGATAGTGGCTTGCATGATGTGAGCCTGTCCATTTTAACATTGGGGATGAAGGGTTTAGGGCTTTACACAGCTCTGAAACCTGAGTCTGTAATGTTAAGCTTAGCCTGGCTTCCTCTCAAGATCCTCCGCTGCTAAACTTGATCTTGGCCCCTCCCAAACATGTGGGAAATGAGAGTTCATTTCTGTCTTCTCGATGTCTGGAAGGTTAATGAAATGTGACTGGGAAATCAGAGAGGAGATGGTTCTGGGGACAAGGAGCATAGGATGGTGTATGTCCCTCAGCTGTGGGCAACTGCAAGGCCTGCTCATGCTCCCCTGATCCACAGAGAGGCAGGGCCTTGGGCACGAACATGTTATAGCATGGGTGTGGAGAGGGCAAAAGACAACTTTTGGGACTTTGTTTTCTCTTTCCACCATATGGGTTAGGATATTAAATTGAGGTCATTGGGCCAGTGTCTTTATGAAGCACCCAGGAGCTTCCATCTTGGGCTTGAAAGTCATCTTATAGTTAAGACAAACCAGGCTCATTCCTGTTTATAATTACATCTCTGTTTCTCAGGGCTTGGGCTATGTTGCACCTGTAACCTTAACTACAAGTGGTTCTTTCTGTACTGCCTGTTCCAGGAAACGACAACCATGTCTTAGTTCAAAAGGTTGTTGTGATTACCTTGTTGCGGCCACTTTACAACCATGTCTCTGTTCCTACTAGGTGTTATGACCAACTTGTTACCCTTATGTTCTGCTTCTGTGACCCTATTTGCCTGCCAAACCCTCCATTTGGAAACTCCCTACCCTGAGTTATAAAGACCTAATCTTCCAGCCCAGCTTAGTGGCACTCTTCCTTTAAACGCTGCACTTGGGAGGCAGAGGCAGTTAGATCTCTGTGTGTTCAAGGCCAGTCTAATCTACATAGTGAATTCCAGGACAACCAGGGCTACATAGTGAGACACTGTCTCAAAACAAAACAAACACCAAAATTGAAACAAACGTATCTTCCCCATGTCTTAACCTGGCATTTAGGGATAGACAACCCATGTACACGAATTAAACCTGTGAGATTAACATTTACCCATTGAGCCATCTTACTGGCTCCTTTGTTCTGTTTCCACAAAGGGGTCGGGGAGGCAAGATTGAGCCTAAGGATTGCTGTGCCTAAGGACTGAGTTATTGAGCAGGCTGCATAACTCAGGTCACCCACTGCCTTATTACCCTTTCTGAAGAGATCAGAGCTTCCACATACAAACTGAACAGCTAAAGTGCTCTGTAACCTTGGTCAAGAGCTTGACTTCTCTGTGTTAGTTTCTGCGTTCCCTTCGACCTGTGGTTGTGTTTACTGTTCGGTTAATTCACCAGAGTTAGCAGGAACAGGTCCAACAGGGATGTCATAAGATCTCCTGAAGGATAAAGTTTGGACCCAGAAACGTCACTTTCAGAAAGTCAGATAGATCGCATCAGCAGGATTGCACTTTTGCTTTCCTTGTTTTGTACACGAGCTGGAGTAGCAGAGGAAGGAAGGCTGAGTGATCTAGTTTCTGCCCTTTGTGTCGTCTGCAGGGGAGCAGTAAGAGAGGGACGGGCTGAGAATTAACCAAGAGCCCTTCAACTGCCAAGGTCTAAGTTCAGGGAAGAGTAAAGCTTCTGCGCTCCATGGGAACCTGAGGAGTCTGCGCGGAACATACCAGATCATCCCGGGCAGAGAGAATCATTGGAGTTTGCACCTGGCGCGCTCACCCTTGGAAGATGCACCGCCTACGGCTGCTGCGATTGGTCCCAGGACCTGTACATCTTTAGTGTCGCAGTCAATCATCGTCGCCCTCCGGGCTACACCCTCTGATCCTCGAGCTTCGCCCTTGCCCAGTGCGCCAAGCTTACTCGGCTGTCTCCAGGCCCCACCCCCTTCCTTCAGTTATTGGCCAAAAGCGTTGCTTGTTTTCTGCAGAATCCAATCCTCGCTTCTGTCTCCTCGTGCCCCGAACTCTCAGAGAACAAGAGCCGCCTCTCCTCTTAGCTCCGCCTATGCCCCTTGGCAATTGGCCGGAAGCTCTGTCCATTTTCCGCGGGTTCCATTCTTGCACGCCTCCCCATCAGGCCTCTCCGCCTCGTACCCGGTGTGGAACGCTCGGAAGAACCAGGGCCGCCCCTCCACGTAGCCTCGCCCCTTTCTTTAACGATTGGTCAGAAGGGATGCCCGTTTGCGTCATGCTTACCAATTCTTGCTGTCTCCAGCGCTGATTGGTCAGGGCGTGGCCAATGGCGTCAGGGCCTGGGCCCCTCCCGGACCTCGAGCTTTGGGACCGCGCGAGGCGGGGCTGCGGCGGCTGTGGCGGCTGTGGCAGTAGCGGCAGCGGCGGCGGCGGCTGCGACGCGTCCGGGCAGGTGAGCGCAACCCAAGGAGCGCAGGCGCCACGGGGTGACGCGGGGTGGCGGGGTTCTTGCGGCCTGGGCTGGGAGGAAGCGCAGCATGGGGCCGTTTCGTTGTGACAGCAGTGTCGCGAGCGTGGAGAGGTGACAGATCCCCTCACATACACTGTGTTTCGCGCGTCCTCGGGGTACCCACGGCCAGGCCGAACCCTGACCTTACACGGAGCTGCCCTGCGAGTGACAACCCCTGTGAGGCCGAAGTGGCCGCTTACGCACCCCACATGCGTGCCTCCCTGACCTGATCTTCCTCAGCCCGCTGCGTGTCTCTCCTTCGGAACCCGGGTGGAAGCTTCGGGTGGAAGCTTCGGGTGCCACCCGGCTGCGGCTGCTCTCTTCTACACACGTGCACCTGCATGCCTCTCCCCGTCCCTGTCGCGCAAGCATCGCTTCACTCCCAAAGCAAAGTCCACCTAACTTGTGGTTTTAATTTTTTATTTTTTCTTTTCGTCCCCTATGTAGTTGGCGTGGGGTGGTTTGTTTTTGGAGACAGGGTTTCACTGTGTAGAGCCAGCTGGCCTGGAACTCACAGAGATCTCCCTGCCTCTGCCTCTGCCTCCCAAGTGCCAGGATTAAAGGTGCATTACCACCTGGTCTGTTATTGTTTTAACAAGACTTTATAATTTATTTCTAGTTTTTCATTTTATTGTATTTATTGATTGATTAGTTTTGGAGTCAAGGTCTTGTGATGTAACCCAGGTTGTCCTTGAACTCCTATAAAGAGTGCTTGAGGGCAGGTGAGATGGCTCAGCAAACAGATTTTTTTGGGAACTGACTGCCAAAAGTGTCCTCTGATCTCCACATGGGCTCTGTGGCCACTCGAAAACATACACAATATATACATATCATATATTCATATATGTATGTATATATATAATATGTATATTATATATATATATATCTCACTTCTTGACACAGCGTGATGGTATTTGTGAGTCATCCCAGCACTGGGCAGAGTGAGATAGAATCAGAAGTTCAAGGTTACCTTGGCTACATACATAGTGAATTTGAGCTAACCTGGGTTCTTTAAGACCTTGTTTCACAAAAAGAAAAGAAAGAAAACTAATGAGCAAACAGTGCATAGACTGGAGCTGAGTTGGTAGAATGCTTGTTTGAAGTTGGGGGTTCTGTTCCTAGCACCACGTAAACCAGGTATGGGGATACACGCTTGTCATCTCAGCAGTTGGCAGTGAAAGCAGGAGGATCTGGAGTTCATGTCCAGCCTGGGCTACACAGCGATCCTGTCTTAAAGACCAATAGCAAACAAAAACCCAGGGCTGATCAGCTTTCGAGTCATTTCTGGACTTAGACTAATGCCATCAGCCTGATGCTCAGAATCACCCCCGTTTCACCAACCCTAAGTCTGAAGCCCTGAAATGCTGCAGCTGGCTTTGTCTGTCCCCCTTGAGCCCTGTCTGAGAGCTACCTCCTGTCAAAGACTGCTTGCTGGTGTTTCTCTCTCTGGAGTTAGTGGAGGAGGGGAGCCCCCACCATACTCCACCTCATTCCCAGGCATTTCTCCCAAGTCGTGACTGATTGATCCGGAAATGCTTAGCTAGAAGGGACTGCCCCTAGGTGGCTGCCTGAGCTTGTGTCTCCAGGCTTTGGCGGGTGTGGAGGCAGGCGGGGAAAGGGGGGCGCTGCTGAACATCTGGGGCACTGTTGGTTGCGGTCAGACCAGGCCTTCTCTGTGACCTGCTCAAGCTCCTTGCTGCTGTTCAACAGTAAGGAAATACTTCTCAGAGTTGGGAGGGCTAATGTTTCGACTGCTTAAAGCTTCAATGCAAAAAGGTGGGGCCCTGAATTGGGGAAGAAAGATTTTTCTAGCAGTTTTTTAGTTCTGAGTCCAATTTCCATTTGTGTAGCATAGAGGGAAGACAGTGGCTTTGTTGTGGAAAATCAATAAAGGTCTTATTTCCTGTAAGGCTGGCCCAGGGCTGTCACTTTCAGTGGTCTCCTTTCACTGAGAGTAGTGCCAAAATGTTCCTCCTGGTCATATCACCTTCAGCTTCTCCTGTGGAAACTGTAGCCTGTGGGACTTTCCATTTGGTTTCAAGCAAGGTCATGGGGTACGGCTCAGTAGAGAATGCTTCCTTAGTGGTTTTCAAAGCCCTGGGTCCCCCCCTCCCCCGCCCCCGGCCTTGCAAAAGAAAATTGTAATATGTATGTGGAGTGTGTACTTATATATGTGGTGGTTTATATGAGCTGTGTGCATGCATGTGTGTGTATGAGTTTAATGTATGTGAATAAGGCACACAGACACACAGAGGCCAGGGAGGATGTCTGCTGCTGCTCCAGCGACCGTGCCTGGCTTTTTACACGGGTGCTGGAGATTTGAACTTGAGTTTTCACATTTGCCTGCAGCAAGAGCTCTTACCTGCTGAACCATCTGCTCAGCCCCTCCGGACACATTCATTTATATACACATATATAGTATGTGTACATAAAATTAGATTTTGGTGATATAAGTGATACAGGTAGTTTAAAAAATCAGTATGTGCTAGCAGTGGTGTATTTAATTCTAGCCCTTGGAAGGTAGAAGAAGGAGGATCTTTGTGAGTTTGAGGCCACCCTAGTCTATGTAATGACTTTTAGAACATCCATGGCTACATAGTGAGACCATTTCTAATAAATCAGTATTGTTAGGCATGCTGTGCACTCCTGTGATCCTAGTGCCAGGGAGACTGAGGCTGGAGGGTAATGAGTTCAAGGCCAGCCTGCAATACATAGCAAGACTCTATTAGAACAAAACAATAAAAAATTACTTACAATCACCTGAGTGTAGTGGTAAGACTTGCAGTTCTAGATGAGGGAAGCTGGGACAATATTGAAGCCAGCTTAGACTGCATAGTAAGAGCTTGTTTCAGTAAAACAAAACAACCAAAAATCCCCAGAAGTGCCTGTTTTATGCCCACTACCATCTTAGCATTTAGGAGGAGACAGGAATATAAGAGTTCAAGGCCTTTTCCGGTTACTTGAGACCCTGTGTCAAGCCAAGTAAAAACAACAACAAAAACAAAAAACAAACAAACAAAACTCCAGATATCAAAAATAGCAAGATTGGGCTGGAGAGATGGCTCAGCAGTTAAGAGCACTGACTGCTCTTCCAGAGGTCCTGAGTTCAATTCCCAGCAACCACATGGGGGCTGTGGTGGTTTAAATATGCTTGGCTCGGTAAGTGGTACTATTTGGAGGTGTGACCTTGTTGGAGGAAGTGTGTCACTGTGGGTGTAGGCTTTAAGACCCTCATCCTAGTTGCATGGAAACCAGTTTTCTCCTGTCTGCCTTTGGATGAAGAGACAGAACTCTCAGCTTCTCCAGCCCCAGCACTGCTTGGACGATGCCATGCTCCTGTCTTGATGATAATGGACTGAACCTCATAAGAGTTGCCTGGTGTGTCTGAAGACAGCTACAGTGTACTTAAATAAATAAATAAATAAATAGCAAGATTATAGCTGACTATGGGGTCTGCATAGGCTCTTGCTACAGTAAGGCCAGATGAGTAGCAGGTCCCTCGCTGGTGACTCTCCAAGCTGTGGCCTCTAGAGCAGCCAGTAGGAATATGCATGGGTGGATCAGGCCCCAGCTGTGCAGCCCCCCAGCACCCCTGTCTTCATGATTAAGTTCAGCTACCAGGGCCAGGCCAAGGAGACTTAACTGGCCATTGTTCTCTCAGGGAGAAGGTTGAAGGCCTGCTTCCTTCAGTAGCCAGTTCAGACAGGATTAAGGGCTCAGGCCCGCCCCTGTGACAGGTTAGCAGCAGTGCTAGAAAAGCCTTTGATCTGTTCCCTTCAATGTCCTGGCTCAGGAAACAGGCCTCACAACAAACTCTGGATCCTCTTCCACAGTGAGGTGAAAGGTCAGGGCATCTCACAATCCCTCTCTGCAAAGTGCTCAGAAAAATCTTGGAGAGGAGTCAGGGTGTGACCTGTTGTCCTGGGGTGTGGGTGCTGGGATTGGTTTACCCTTAACACAGAAGATGAAAATCACCTATGTTTGCCAAACGCTCTGACCCCAAACAGTACTCCAGTTCGGGTCTTGATATTTTAGGATAAGGCACCCCAAGAAAAACAGCAGTGAGTCTGGGAAGATGGCTGACTACACTGCTTGTTGCGCAAATTCGAGGACCTTAGTTCAACCCATAAAACCCATAAGAGAAAAGTCTGGAACCCCTGGGTGGGGAGGTGGAGACCAGTGAATCCCGGCTTGCTGGTCTCCAGCCTAGCTTAACACTTCAAGCTCTAAGCCAATGGGAGAAGTGTGGTTCAAGAAACAGTGCTAGGCCAGTGGCTCTCCACTTTCCCGTGCTGCGACCCTTTAACGCAGTTCTCATGTTGTGGTGACCCAACCATAACGTTTGTTGCTACGTTATAAGTGTAACGTTGCTGCTGTTATGGATTATAATATAAATGTCTGTTATGCAGGAGATCTGGTGTGTGAGCCCCGAGGAGTCATGACCCGCTTAGTTGAGAACCGCTGGGCTAGATCGAGATGAGTTGGTAAGAGCACCTGCTGCTCTTCCAAAGGACCCAGGCTCAGCTTCCTCAGGTACAAGTAATACACAAACATGCTGGCCTGGAACGGTCTGTGTAGACAAGGCTGGCCTCTGCTTCCTGGGAGCTGGGAATAAAGTTATGCTTAACCACACCAAGCCCTATTGATTTTTGAGACGGCCTGAGACAGGGTCTGATCTAGCTCAGGCTGACCTCGAACTACCCATGTAATTGAAATTGGCCTTAATGACTAATTCCTCCTGCCTCTACTTGCCAAGTTCTGGGGTAAATAAATGAATAAGGTGAAGAGTGACTGAGGGAGGAGGCACCTGATAGGACACATGTGTAAATGCATGCATGTGTGCACATAGACACATGCACACACATGCATGCGCCCCACGCAGACATGCATACATACTGTGCACATACCCATGCACACACAAGAAGAACTACTTACCTGTTGTTTTGGTGCTACAATAAAGGCAGGAGATTGCTGACCACTAGGCAAGCATTTTACCAGGGGGCTATGCTCCCAGTCCCATCTGTTCTCTGTTTATTTGTTTGTGAGACAGAGTTTCTCTACATAGCCCTGGCTGCCCTGGAACTCATTCTGTAGACTAGACTGGTCTAGAATTCACAGGTGTTCACCTGCCTCTAGCTCCTGAGTGCTGGCCTAAGGAGTGTGCCACCACTGCTCAACTACAACATATCCATTTCTTTGAAAGCTGGTGAAGTGACTTAGTGGGTAAAAGTGTCTGCACCCAAACCTGATTCCCAGCTCCAGGGAGCAGAGGCGGTCTCTATGCATTTGAGGCCAGCCTTGTCTATATGGAGAGTTCCAGACCAGCTGTGGCAAAGTAGTGAGACTCTGTCTAAAGGACAAGTAGATACAGGCTAGAGCTACATTTTCAGAAGACATAGCGACTGTCACCAGCTCCAGCTGAATCCATGCCCTTTTCTGCTGCCAGGTGGCCAGCAGCTCCTGGGATTCTCCTGGTTTTGCAACCCAATGTTGGAGTTACAGTCATACAGGGCCATGCCTGGGTTTTCCTGTAGGTGTTTGGGATTTGAACTCAGGGCCTCTTTAAAATTTTTAAAATTACATTCATGTATTTATTTGTGGGAGGATGGAGTGGATATGTGAGTGGGGTGCACGTGACAGGTGTTGATGGAGACCACAGGATTTGTGGGAGTTGGTCCTCCTTGTACTGTGTGGGCTCTGAGGTGGGACTCAGGGATCATGATTGGAGCACTGCCCTTCACTCTTTACCGATGAGCCCTCTCATATACCTAGAACTCCAGTACCCACCAAGCCATCTTTCTGGACTCAGAAATGCAGTCAAAAGCTTTGTTTTTTTAAAGATGTTTTATTTTTGGTCTATAAGGTTTTTGCCTGCATGTGTCTGTGCACTTCGAGTGCCCAGTGCCAGGAGAGGCCAGAAGAAGGTGTCAGATTCCTTGGAAGTGGAGTTACAGATGGTTGGGAGCTGCTATGTGGGTGCTGGGAATGAATGGAAAGAGTGTCCTCTGGGAGAGCAGTCAGTGCTCTTAACCACTGAGCCAGTTCTCCAGCCCCAGAATGCATTTTTAATTTTAAGTATTAAATGCCTAAGAAATAAGAGTCTCTGATGGTGGTGCTATATGTCTGTGATTTCAGAATGCTTTGGCAGGACAATAGAACATTCCAGACCAGCCTGGGCTACATAGTAAGATTCTATCTAAAGAACAAACACAAAACAAAAAAAATAAAAAAAGAAAGAAAGAAAGAGAGAGGGGGGAAGGAAGGAAGGAAGGAAGGAAGGAAGGAAGGAAGGAAGGAAGGAGGGAGAACAAAAACCAAGCATGATGGTACACACTTTTAATCTCAGCACTGGGGAGGCAGAGGCAGGAGGATGTCTATGAGTTTCAGGCCAGCCTGGTCTATTGAGTAAGTTTCAGGACATCCAGGACTTCACAGCTTTTGTCTCAAAAAAGAAAAAAAAAGATCCTATCTGAGAAATACATAGGTAGATTGATTGATTGATAGATAGATAGATAGATAGATAGATAGATAATAGATAGATTGATTGATAAAATAAAAAGAAAATTATGTTGTGAGAGAAGAAAGAAAGGATATTTAAAGGTAACAAGTGACAGGGGGAGAAGTAGAATGTGTTCGCTCTTGATTCCCCGGGTCATGTTGCTATTTTTAAATGTGGCTGTGGACATCTGTTTTCTTACTGAGGCACCTTTTGCTGTGACTGTCTGCAGCCCTGCTCACATCCCAGAGGCTTTTGTTTTGTGGAGGGAGCAGAGGAGAAGGACACAACTTCACTACAGTCATCACTCTGTTGTTTCATTGTTGGCTATTAAGCTTTCTCTGTGGTGCCAGCCAGCACTTGGGGAGTGGGGGCTTGTGCATCCCCGAGATCAAGTCCAACCTGGGCCATATAGCAAGACTTTTTCTCAAAAGACACAAAAGAAAATTTTACTGTTCTGACTTACATATGAAACTTTGCCCAAGTCTATATACATAGAGGGAAAATGTAGGTGCTGTGGACTGTCGTCACCAGCAGGCACCCACAAGGGTCTCCATGTGTATCTAAGGATGTCCAGAACCTCACACCTGGCATCCTCAGGAGAAAGAGATGTCACAGAGACAGTGTGAGGGAGAAGGACAGCAGGATACAACAGGCCAAAAGCCTCCAGGGCTGTTGACAGCCACCAGGCCTGGGTCAGACTATCTTGATACCTCCAGATACCGCCAGAGGGATCTGGTCCTGCCAACATGTCTACCAGCCTTCCTAGCCAAACGGAAGACACTTCTCTGCACTCTCACATCACCTGAGATGTGGTAGCTCATGATGGCTCCTACAGGAGTGAATGCAGGAGTGTGACAGGGCCTCCTAGAGCTGCCCAGAGCAGACGTGTGTGATAGCTCCTCACAGCCAGCGTGCTGACAGAGACACTGGGCTCAGCCAGGCAAGGGAAAACAATTGTATGACTGAGGAGGGGTAGGGAGACGGAGCCCAGAGATCCAAGGTCAGCTTGGCCCACGTGGTGAGACTTGTTTTTAAAAAACTATTAAAAACATCTGGGTGTGAGACTCTTGCACTCAGCATCTCAGCATTGGGAGGCTAAGGCAGGAGGAGCAGGAATTTAATGCCATTCTCTACTATGTACCTGGCTGGAGGCCAGCCTGGGCTACTTGAGATCCTGTCTCAAAACAGACAGACAAACACACATTCTCCAGTCAGACAATGAGCTAGTTGCATCATGCCAAGGACTTCCAGAGTCCCATGCTGCTCCCTAAATCTTGGTGTCTCTGTCTCTTTCTCCTTCCCCCTCCTCCCCCACTTCCTTCTTTCTTTCCTTTCTGACAAGGTTTCCACCATGTAGACCAGACTACCCTTGAAGCCCTGACTGTCCTGGAACTCACTCTGTAGACCAGGCTGGCCTCGAACTCAGAAATCCGCCTGCCTCTGCCTCCCAAGTGCTGGGACTAAAGGCGTGCGCCACCACTGCCCAGCTACCCTTGAATTTGTTATTCTCCTGTCTCAACCTTCCCAAAGCTGGGACCCCAGGTGTGTGTTGCCATGCCCGGCTTTCCCCATAGTCCTCTTGCTATTGTTTCTGTGGTTCTGGGGTGTGGAACCCAGGGCACTGTGTGTGTTAGGCAAGTGCTCTTCCATTGAGCTATGTATGAGCTCACACTGTAGCCCAGGCTAGCCTTGAAGTCTTTATTTTTTTTATATTTATGTGTGTATATATATATATATGTATTTATTTATTTATATATTTGGGGGGGGGCAGTTCGAGGCAGGGTTTCTCTGTGTAGTCTTGGCTGTCCTAGAACTCACTCTGTAGACCAGGCTGGCCTCCAACTCAGAAATCCGCCTGCCTCTGCCTCCCAAGTGCTGGGATTAAAGACGTGCACTACCACTGCCCGGCTTGAAGTCTTTATTTTTTGTGTATGGATGTTTTGCTTGCATGTGTATTTATGTACCTCCCACAATGCCTGGTACCAGCAGAGGAAAGAACCTGGTATCAGATATCCTGGAACTGCAGATGGTTGTGAGGTGGGTGTTAGGAGTCAAACCCCGGATGTCAAGGACAACTAGTACTTTTAACCTTAGAGCTGTCTGTCCAGCCCCTGGCCTTGTACTTGATCCTCCTGCTATAGCCCTCTGAGTAGCTGTGGTGTCAGGCCTGAGGTCACTAGGTCCAGAGACTACATGTCCTCTCAGGTCATTTAGAAGCTGAAACAGTGTAAGTGCTGTAACACAGTACAGAACCTAGGACAAGAAAAAGAGCACAGATGACCTCTCACAGTTTGCTCAGGTATGGCTTTCTTTTCTGCAGAGTTGGTGGGTGCAGTAAACTTGAAGCTCTCAGCAGCAAGTCTAGGCTGGGTTAGGAATCCTGCCCAGAGTATTCCTGCATCCTGTGACCATTGGCCTTGGAAGTGTCCAGCAGTTCAGTGCAGGGGTGGACCATAGAGGCCCTACTCCTTAGCTACTGCATCCTTCTCTGCGATTCATGGTCCCCTCATCTCACCCCGGGGGAAACTGCCCCAGTTTCCAGCTCCCAGCATATTAGGAGGACCGTCTGCTGCCTCCCAGGCCTTTCCTCAGAGCAGACAGAACTTAAACACAGCGGGGCACAGTTAAAAGTGTCCTCCCAGCACTCAGGATGGGAAAGCAGGAGGGTCAGGGTTCATAGTCATTCTCGGTTATGTAGGCATATTGAAGGCCATACATAAGACCGTTTCTCAAAAGGTTGGCCATGGAGGCACATTCCCTCAGGCCCAGTGCTGGGGAGGCAGAGGCAGGAGGATCTCTGAGTTTAAGGCCAGCCAGGGCTACACAGTATGACCTGCCTCACAAACAAACAAGCAGGAAGATGGTAAGGGAGCCCTGGGTGGGGTGGTGCGTGGCCCGTCTGGTCCATTGGTTGTGAAAGGGTCTGATCCCTGCCCGCCTCCTTGTTAGGGAGCATACGTGCAGCACACTTCACTCGCCCAGGAACATAGTGATGGGTGGGCAAACAAGTATAGAGAGGTCACACGTAATCTCTGTCTTGTCACAGCAGCAGTGTGATCTGCCCCCATTTGGGGAAGGGCTAGCATGATGAAGAGCTGCACTGGGCAGCAATGGAGACATGCACAAGGGCAGGAACAGGGCTGGGAAGGCTAAAGCATCATGCAGGTGTTGCAGGCTGGGCCCTTGCTCGGCCCTGGCCTTCCAGGACCGCCCCCAGCCTAAGTGGCAATCAGTGGAAAGGAGTAGGGAGTCACTGAGTACTCGTGGCACAGGTAATGCTGGGGACAGTGAGCATGGAACTTTTAGGGTGAGCATCAGAGGATGCAGAAAACTTCCCTAGCAGAGCAGAGCATAGACATGTGGAATTGAATATGTCCAGGTAGTTTAACTACCTGACCACTGAGCAAGTGTTGAGTGGCCAGGCGCATCACTGGTCTGAACTCCGTGTGCTGAGAACGTGGGCTTTTGGAGGTGAGGAGCGATAACTGAAGGGGACCCAGCATAGGGGCTTGAGTGCCTTGGCTTATAGCATAGCATAGCCAAGGGTCACTGGTGACTGTGGGTGGGCGAGAGCAGAGGACAGTGACTCTTTGTACGGTTATTTATTGTTGTGGTGGAGGAGGGTGTGTGTATGCTGCAGCGTGTGGTGGGGGTCGGAGGCCAACTAGCAGGAGTCCGTTCTCAGTTCTCCAGGTGGGTTCCAGAGGCTTGGCAACAAGTCTCTCACTGGCCTTTCTTTTCCTGTTTCCTTTCCTTTTTTCTTTTCTTCTTCTTTTCAGTAGTGGAGCTGGAACCCAGAGACAAGCAGTGTGAGACAAGCAGTCTCCCGCTGAGCTGTATGTCTCCCACTCTGCTCTGTGCTTTTCATCTTCAAGACAGAGTCTTGCTATGTTGCCCAAGCTGGCTTGAAACTTGACATGTATCCAACCCAGGCCGTCCTGAACTTGCCTTAGAGTCCAAGTGCTGGGTTGGCAGGTGTGCTATGACCCGAGTTGTCTTCGTCTTTTGAGATCTGCGTGACTGTGAAGCATGCTTACAGTTCCCAGCCAGGGTGACAGTTACAGTTCCCAGAGCACAGAATGAAGAGCCATCTTTGAGGCTAGCAGGCAGTCAGAGTTAGCAGGCAACGGTCACCATTCCAGACGCACCAAACTCTGATCTGGAAAAGACAACCGCCCTTATCATTGGCAGACAGATGGTGATTGGCTTTTGATGGCTGTGCCTGTAGGACCCACAGTAGGCTTGCAAACCCTGTCACTGAGAAGGTGACAGACACACATACAGGTTGAGGCTGTCTCCAGGTGACAGGCTGCCCTCCCACTACCCTGGGAGGTGGGTAGCCAGGGTCTGACAGTAAAGGGCGCTGAGGATGGAGCCCAAGGCCTCCCACGTGGTAAGGGTGTGCTCCGCACCTGACCCCCCAACATTGTTGTCTTGTGAGCTGTTGTCCCCTTACCCCTAACCTGCCAGAGGGGAGAATGCAGTCACTCAGTCTTGGACTGTTTGCAGGCACCCATGATGCAGGAAGGTCTCTGAGTTTGAGGCCAGCCTAGTCTACAGAGTGAGTTCCAGGCCAGCCAGGGCTGGTTACACTGAGAGATCCTGTCTCTTGGGGGTTGAGGAGAGAACCAACCAACAAACAAAAAACAAGATATATCTAGTCCTATAAACCAATGTGGGTCATATAGGTCATTGTGTTTCTGTTCCATAGTCATTTGGGCTCACCTTGCCGCAGAGCAAAGTGATCCCAGAGAGCAGAGCACAGAGGTGGCAGAGTGATCCCAGAG